>OY992883.1:82147443-82787443 GCA_963921405.1 Cepaea hortensis
CCTATTCCTTAGCGAATTTCTATGCACGATTATCTTGGGAAAACACAGCGATGTCTATTCCTTGTCTTCCGCCTGTTTGTGTATGGTTGATTCCACTAGTCTTTGTCTAAAAAGACAGGCCCTGTAAGGCAGCAGGGGACAGGTTATATATGGCTCCTCTTACCCGCCGACGGCCGTGTCATAAAGTTGTGAGGTGTTTTACAGACATAGCTGCCCCACCAGCTAACTTGCCTCCTCTCAGTGACCACCGCCTGTGTTGGTCCACGGTTGATAATTCATCATATTCACAGCTAACCTCTAGACAAAATATTTAGAGGCCACTCCACCATCCACCACCTGGTGGACGCACCTAGTAGTAGGGCAGGCTCCTGCCCCTAACTCAGCAAGAGTGTGTGTGTGTAGTGCTGAATCATGACCTAATATGCTTCTCTGCAGACACCCAGTTCCGATGCCGGCCGTGTAAACTCCCACTGGTTTATGAACTCGATGGGAGAAGAAAACTATTGCAAAATAGTTCCATGAGCTCGATGGAGGAAGGTGAATATGCCAACACAATTCCGGTGTTGGTCGTGTATATCCCACTGGTTGATAGGAGAAGAAGACTATTGCAACACATTTCCAGTGGAGATGCTACTTTGGTACAAGATTATGGGGATATTATCAACACCACCCTTACTGCGATGTATGCAAACCTTGGTCACGGCTCAGAGGACCTTAACGTCAACGCCTCGGACTTCAGAGTTAAAACTCAAGTCTTCCAGAGGATTCACAAACCAGCCAACGGGCTACTTTCGTTAGATACATGAAGCACTCAGGAGCCAGTCACAACCTCCCTCCTGGTTGGTGTTGGGTTGGTGAGATTTTGAAACAACGGGATACTGAAATACGACTGCCGTTCAAAAAGTAATGCACCACATCGTTTTTTTCTCAACTAATAATTAAGATACAAGCATGCCATTTTACACACTTCAAATGTGGCGTGTGTGCTATATTACAATCCAACTGGCTAAATAATATGGCTGATCTAAACCGATGAAATGGAGAATGTTAGCAACAAGCGTTATTAGCAGCGAATTGTGATAGAATTTCTCGTTGCAATGAAGGAAGGCACACGCGTCTATGTGACGTGTATGGAAGTTTTGCAGTCGACAGCAGTAAAGTCAGTCGCTGGGTTCAGAGAATCAAAGAATCAGGAAGTGGACATTCGGAGCTGCATGATCGGCAGCGCTGTGGACGTCCTGACACTGCCACTAACGCAGAAATGTTGGAATGCTCTGAGGGCAATATTCTTACTGATAGGCGACAACCTACTCAACAATCGGCCTTACAGCTGTCAGTCAGCAATGGTTGTGCAAATGCAGTCATAAAAACTCTGATTTTCTAAGGCTTGTGCAAGATGGGTTCCTCTAAGTCTGACAAATGACCACTGATTGTAAAGGAAAGCATTTTCTTCTGACTTGTTGGAGCGTTTCTATGCTGAAGGGGAGAACTTTTTGGCTAAGAACGTAACAGGTGACAAAACCTGGGCACATCATTTTGAACCTGAGATAAAAAGACAGTCAATGGAGTGGCCTCATCCGCAATCACCCACGAAGAAATAAATTCAAAACAACTCCTTCAGCTGGAGAGGACATAATCACTTTCTTTTAGAACATTGAAGGTGTCATTCTTGTGGATGTTATGCCAAGATGAGAAACAATCAATTCGCAAACTTACATTAACACATTGAAAAAACTCAATCAACGTTTTCGCAGAGTTAGGTCTCATAAGAATCCAACAGACTGCGTTTCCTTCACGACAATGCTCGCCCTCACACAGGTCTGGCATCACAGGAAGCAATCACTCAACTGAGTTGGACTGTACTACCCGATCCACCCTATAGTCCTACTTGGCACCCTCTGATTTTCATCTATTTGATCCACTTAAAGTTGCACTCCGTGGGACAAGGTTTGAAGATGATGAAGGGGTGATTCATGCAAAGAAGAAATGGATGCATCATCAAGACAGAATCTTGTAGGGAAAGGAATACATACACTTGTTTCGCGTTAGCATAAAGCCGTACAATTTGATGGGGATTATGTTGAAACATATCGATGTTTACAGACATATCCATTTATGTTGTGTATAAATTTCATGCTTTTTGATTAAACAGCTCCTGAGAAAAACAATGTGTTGTATTAATTTCTGAACGCCCCTCGTATAATAAGAAATGGATGCATCTGGTATTATATGTGAATACAAGTCGCGAAGTAGGTAAAGGGGTTATTGGTGTAGTTGTGCATTACATATTCAGACATCCCTTGGATAAAAGCTCAATTTTCCAATTTACAAATTATTATTTGAAAATCCTCACATTAAGCTGTATTTAATCTCTCCTCGCATGTTTTCCAAATTGTTCAATTCCATTTATTTCGATCAACACTACACAACTGAATATTCCGTACACACTTACAGGGCAGTTTCCTGGGTTGGGATATTGTCGACAAGCTGCAGATTAAATCTATATTATGTTTGACAATGTGCAGCTTAATTCTACCTTATGATGTACAATCCGCGGATTAAATCCACATTATTTTAGAAAATGTGCAGCTCAAGTCACAATTCATTTTTAATAAGGTCTTCAATCTGAATGCTATAGTCAGCGATTTTGAAAGACTCAAACAATTTTAAAACACGGCAAGATATTTCAGAAATGTCATATTAGCAAAGGGGTTGCAATACAAGTGATTAGTAATAAGCAAAGATAGTCATCATCATCATATTTCGGACAAACCCATATGTGCTCCGATTTCCTCCTTGACATCTCTACCAGCGTATATCAACTGATCGCACCAGTTCTGTGTTGGCTAATCAAATGTCTGGTGCTCTTGACAACATGTTCATGTCTGGCGGCTCCCATCCTCACTCCCATGTCCCTCACTCCGGACAAGGAAGCAGATTCTCAGGCTTAAAATCATCTGCTCGTCCAGTATCTCTCATAGCCCGTGTGTATTGTTGCGAACATTAAAAAATCCCTTGGCAGTTGGAAATCGAAAAATAGTAACGTAACGTCTCTGCCCGGACAAAATTTCGAGTTAAAAAACTACCCAAAGTATTTTAGGATCCTCGCCGGTGCTACGAATTTCGTGCACTGAGCTGAGATTCTCCGAACTCAAGCTTGAGTTAGGAGTAGAACGGAGCACTTATGGGTTACACCTGTGTGTCGTGTGTTGATCCGTCGACTAAACTAAACTAAACTAAACTCTAATGGCACAAACCAACTCCGACGTTTGGTTAGTTTCTCTTCAGTGTCATCCACCTATAAATCCCAGCTGTACAGTGGTTGCGTGTATTTGTTTGTGTGTGCTAGTTTTGAACTCAAGCGTTGTCCATACACGAGATGCTACGTCTATTGCACTGGACTGATTTTTGCGTGTGGATTGGTTTTTCCCTATTACCAGTGCCCCTCGCCATCAGGCGAACCCACTCCGATTTCAAAGGTACTCGTACAAGTCAAGGACGAGAAATCAACAAGTTAATCCAACTGACCGGTGTATGGGGTTGAACCTGCTACCTCGGCATCAGTACACCAAAAGTTTAAGTGCTAGCGCTCTTGTCCATTCGGCCATGCTGAGCTCCGTTGCCTGGATGTGTGATATATATATGTCTGATTGTATGCCAATACTTGTATTTAGGGAGGAGGTCTGACTGGGAGGTCACCGTTCAGAAGGTATCTGACTGAGAGGTCACTGTTCAGAAGGTATCTGACTGAGAGGTCACGGTTCAGAAGGTATCTGACTGAGAGGTTACGGTTCAGAAGGCATCTGACTGACAGGTCACGGTTCAGAAGGCATCTGACTGACAGGTCACGGTTCAGAAGGCATCTGACTGACAGGTCACGGTTCAGAAGGTATCTGACTGAGAGGTTACAGTTCAGAAGGCATCTGACTGACAGGTCACGGTTCAGAAGGCATCTGACTGACAGGTCACGGTTCAGAAGGCATCTGACTGACAGGTCACGGTTCAGAAAGCATCTGACTGACAGGTCACGGTTCAGAAGGTATCTGACTGAGAGGTTACGGTTCAGAAGGTTCTACAACCAGAATAGGACTTAGTTTTTACAACAATCATCTGTTACTAATGATTGCTATATAGAACCTGTACTTTTGTATGGACGTGAAGCGTGGACTATGAGCAGACAAGCTGAAAAACATATGATGCCTGTGGACATGTGGTGTCTGAGGAAAAGACAAAGAATTGTATGGATAGACAGAAAAACCAATGATCAAGTCATACAAGAAACAAATTAAAATCGTAAACTGATTAGAGAAATTAAGCGTTGACAGTCAACATTTTTTTGGTGACGTTATGAGACGAAATAAATTAGAGAACTTGGTGAAAACTGGCCAGATCAATGGGAAGAAAACAAGAGGAAGGTATGGTATTAGACAAGAACGCTGAGCTGATCCACGACTCTGGTGACCGAGTGAGATGGCGAAACCTGACAGCCCACGCTTATCGATATGGCACATGATGAGTGAATGATAGCAGTTCCCCCCCCCCCCCCCGCCTCACATCTTCGGTAGGGAGGTCGGATTCCTAGTCTTCTCGGAGACGGGAGACGAAAATGGTAGGTTCTTGTGCTCGTTTTCAACGTCAATAACCTCATGGCAGTTGGAAATCAAAAATGGTAGGCCATGGGGCCCTGTCGTGGAAAAATTGTTACGAAAGATAACTTATTAAGGAGTAGATAAAGCCCGTTACCCTAGATGGAATAAGCCTAGAGGAAGTGGCGTGCGTGAGGTAAAGGACTCGTTTACATGTGTTGAAGCGTATTGGGTATATGGTGCTAGCCCCCGTGTTGTGTTAACATTAACGCCGCTCAATGCTAGCCCCCGTGTTGTGTTAACATTAACGCCGCTCAATGTGTGATGTGGTCAATATCACTCCGCCGCCTGTACTTCCAAGACCATTTATGGTACCCAATGTAGGTTGGTCGACCCCGAAGCTCAGGTTAATTTGGAAACACCTGTATTGAATATTAGATTAGAACAAGCATCGCCATGGCGAAAGTAACCTTTAGCAAGATGAAAAACAGACTGATCAATAAAAAGATATCAATTGAAACGAGAAAAAAAGAGTGTTGAGATGCTACATAGAGCCTGTACTTTTGTATGAATGCGAAACTTGGACAATGAGCAGTCAAGCTGGAAAAAAAAAATTTGATGGCTGTGGAAATATGGTTTCTGGGGATAATGCAAATAATACCATGGAGAGACAGAAAAACCAATGACCAAGTACTACAGGAAACAAATGAAAATCGTAAATTGATTAGAGAAATTAGACGAAGACAGTCAAACTTTTTGGGCAAGTTATGAGAAGACATGAATTGGAGAACTTGGTGACAACTGGCAAGATCGAAGGGAACAGACCAAGGGGAAGACCGGGAAGTAATTGCCTGGATGGCTTGGCCACATGGCATGGTCGAGATAGTAACACTGAGCTGATCCACGATTCTGGTGATCGAGTGAAATGGCGAGTCATGATCTCCCACGCGTTCCAGCATGGCACATGATGGATGGATGTATTGAATACGTCTCGACGGCTATCTCACACAAAATTCATACTGAGATTGGACACACTGACCTTTGGGGTGTATCACTCCTGTGTGTAACAAGCTCCCATTGAAATGGGGAATGAAATACAGGAAGATACTGGTATGTAAACAATATCACAATCAATCAGGTGCCATCTCCACAATGAAAGTTGGATCTCCAACACTGTCTGTCTCTCGCCCTGACTGTACATTCTGTCAGGCTAATTGATGTTCGTTCATCTCCTGGTGTTAATTAACTTCCCACTTGTATCGTTGTCTATCTCTTGCTCTCTTGCCTTCAACCTTATCCTCCAGTATGGTTGTTATAAGAGTGTTATGTCTTTTAACATGGCCGAAATATTTCACTTGCTTCTTTTTTTTTTTATTTCTTTCATCAACTCTCTTTCTATTCCCATTTTCCTTAGAACCGCTGTATTTGATTATTTTTGTTTCCATAACATACGACATATTCTTCTGTATATCCACATCTCCGGTGCCTCTATTCGACTTTCTAATTGCTTGTTCATTGCGCCATACAAGAGTGTTGAATATATACATAACATTTGACAATTCTAATTTTTAATGCAGCATCAATCTCTCTAGATGTTAATACTGATGCCATGATGTTACAAGTATTTGTGGTCATTCTCTTTTTTAATTCTGTTTCACTTCTGTCATCATCTGTTATTAACATGTCCAAGATAAGAGAAACGTGTTACTTGTACTATAGTCTGTATACTTTTGTCTGCCCCAATATAAAATTCCATATCTCAGTAACCAACTGAGGGAAAATGATGAGATTTAGCATATAATCTTATCAAAAAGTTTTTGTTCTGGAGATTGTACAGCAGATTTCAAAGTTTGTTTATATGCGGTATATAATTTACCGGTCAGAGATGAAGTGCACATTATTAAATGTATTATGTCTTCACACGGAAACATTAGTGTTGAATAGTTAAAGTTCTCGTGGGATATGGGATTGACCTTATGACAAGAGCCTCGCGTAGCGGAACGGGGCATTACTGTAAAACAAGTTTGTTAGCGAGAAATCACTAGTTTTTCACCAAAACATCAAAGAAATGTCGCCGCTTTCCATGATTTAAGTTACTTTTGGACCTATCAATGACATATTCCTTGGGTGGGGGTAAATTTAAGACTGCAGGAAAAATTTCGTAACGATGCGACGGACAGTTTTCAAAATAATTGATCGTGAATGAAAGCATTCATTTCTGGACATACTATAGTATCTTCCCGTTTACTGCGGTGATCATTGGTGGCCTCTTCTTTCCACTATTAATTATCATAGTTTTCGTGTTTTGGATGTTAATACCTAAGCCACATTCTGCACTATGCCTGTTTACTTGTTCCGCTATTTTATGTAACAACTAGCTGACCCGGCCCGGCTTCGCCCAGTCCCTGGTGGGGAGCATCTCATTTAATTCATATAAGTAGTCATATAAGTTCTCGTTCCCGTTACCGACTGTCTGTCTGTCTGTGTGTCTGTCTGTCTGTCTGTCTGTATGTAATGTATGTATGTATGTATGTATGTCTTTCTGTCTGTCTTTCTGTCTGTCTGTCTGTCTGTCTGTCTGACCCGGCCCGGCATCGCCCAACTCCTGGTGTGGAGCATCTCATTTAATTCATATAAGTAGTCATATAAGCTCCCGTTCCCGTTCACGACTATATATCTGTCTGTCTGTCTGTCTATATGTCTGTCTGTCTGTCTATATGTCTGTCTGTCTGTCTGTCTGATCCGGCCCGGCTTCGCCCAGCCCCTGATGGCGAGCATCTCATTTAATTCATATAAGTAGTCATATAAGTTCCCGTTCCCGACTATCTGTCTGTCTGTCTGTCTGTCTGTCTGTCTGTCTGTCTGTCTGTCTGTCTGTCTGTCTGTCTGTCTGTCTGTCTGTCCGTCCCTCCCTCTCTGTCTGTCTGTCTGTCTGCCTGTCTGTCTAATCATTTATTGGTTGCAGTTAGAACAACCTTAGATAAACGAAGACCAACTTACAAAAAGCATTAGAAAGAGCACTTGAAAGATCTTTACATCTTCCCCAACAATTAACTTGGGTAAATGGAGCGGCGGCAGCAGCATCAGCAGAAGAAGGAAAAGGAGGAGTAGACAACTGCAGCGAAAAGGTGGGTCTGTCTATCTATCTGACCCGGCGTGGCTTCGCCCAGCTCCTGAAACAGTATCACATATTCCCATTATTACATGAAATGTGTATATGGTAATGAAACCATCTGTCGTCATCTGCTGTCTAAAGAAGGCTTGCGGTGTTGGACAGGGAGTCTTGAGACCTGAGAAATTAAGGTCACCTGGCTAGTGCAGTCGCGGCGAACTGTGCAGGTTAGGACTTTTCCTTTTTGCCCCCTACAGAAAAAAATCCACACCTTACTGGGGATTTGAACACGGATCCCCCGAAGGAGAACCGGTATTCTAGCCACCCGGTCAGCCACTCCTCGGACTGAGCTGGCCATTTTAACGTGTAATTTTTCACGTGAAGATAAACTGTGGTTAACCCAAGAAACTTTGCATGGGACAGCCTATTTCTGGGCAGGGGTACACGACAAAATGTTGTCTGTGACCCACATAATGGCAGGTGTGGGGGTTGTATATACCTTGTGAAATATTCCTTCAGCAGTCACCGTCTGGGCCGTCATTCAGTTGGACTGTCTCTAAAACAAGTTGTTATATGTTAATAGCCGAGTACAGAATAATCCCATGTTTTGAGGCCAGTCGCTGAACATTTTTGCACTAAATTTAAGTGTCACTTCGAGGGTGTTCTGCATAATACGCTAGGTTTTAATATTTAGCTGGTAGGTTGTGTTATATGTTGTGTGCAACTTTATTATTACTAACAAAGTAGTAGTTACTTCTTTTATAATTAGACATGTGTGTATTTATGTTGTGGTGGTGGAAGTGTGGTTTCTGAGGAAAATATAAAGAATATTATGGACAGGCAGAAAAACGAATGAGAAGTCTATATAAAACAAATGAAAACCTTACATTAATTAGAAAAAAATTAGACGCATATTTTTGGGCACGTTGTGAGAAGATGCGAACTTTAAAAAACTTAGTGACTAATGGCAAACTTGAATAGAAAAGAGCATAGGAAAGGCAGAGAGACAAACACCTTGATCTCATAGACAAATAAGGACAGAACGCAGACCTGATTCAAGACTCTGGTGATCACGTGAGGTGGTGAACCATGACCGCCCACGAATATCGGCATTTCACATGATGATGAAATTGTCTTTATACATGCCAATGCCCTAACGGGCTCACAAGCGCAACTGCTCATAGTAAACCGTCGCCACCTTAAGGCGCTCAAACATGACTCAACATGCATACACCAAGAAGTTGGTAGATGCTTTATTAGTCCCAATGCTGCCAAAGCCAGATATGAACAATTCCAGAAACACGCGAGCGTGAAATCACATCATGTGAGCTGAGATGCATAAGAAACACAGCTGGAAAAAACAAGAAGAGATAGAGAGGCAAATGAACAACTAAGAAGAAGTGTGAGGATAACATCTATTGTTGATTTTATTAAATGATTTGGACCTTTAGTTACAATGGAACATGATCAACCAGCGACAACAGCGTTCTACATGAGAACATAGGGATAAACGGCGCGAGGGCTCAGAAAGATTTGGCCTGATGGAGTAAAGGAGACACTGAAGAAAGCAAAAAGGCAAGCGAAAGGCAGAAAATTATTTCTGCCCTCTCTCTGTGACACTTCACGGCAAACACATTAGAACAAAAGAAGAAGAGGAATAAACAAAAAGATTACCCAAAATTTACTAAACGTCTCTTAGATTGGCCTCAATATTTGGGACTCAATAGGTTCAGATTAAGTAAAACATATAGCGTGTATTCCTTTCCCGTTTTTCTATAAATCACTTCTGGTAATCTGTGTGTTGACGTGTGGTGGTATTTCCATTTATGAGTCATTCTGAATGAATAAACGTCAAATTATTATTATTATTAATCATGACCCGACATTTGCTTGCAGCTTGTAAGGGGCGGATTTGAGTGCGTAGACTAAGAATTTCAGGCAATTTAAAAGGCTGTGGACGCAGTTCACGGCCATATGGATATGGAAAGTAATGGGGGAGTTACCGCACTTGCATGCTAAGACTAACACAGAAATATATAGCTGTGAGTTATGGACCATTAGGCAATTACCGAAGATTGAAGGAAATTTCTTAGAACATCGTGCACCAAGAAGAATGAAAATACTGAAATTCTAAAATACCTGGACATCTAAAGAATAGTGGGTCATAAACTATATTATATCTGGGAAACTAAAATATTTTGGCCATGTTAAACATCACAGCGGCTGGGAAATAAAAATGTTGGAAAGGTTGGTTCCTGGTGTAAGAGGCGGGGAGGGCGGGAGGGGGGGGGGGGGGGTCCGACCAGTGCGAAGATGGATACAGGATACAGCAGCCACCCTGAGCATGAGGAGAGGTAAGTGACCAGACACTGGGAGCCTGTCCACGCTGTCAGAAGTCGGGATGCCCCACCGGCTAGATGAATGTATTATTCACTGGCGAGCAACCCCAGATAGTCAGAAACTGACTAGGGACAAAATCTATATGGCTGAACTACAGATTAAGCCCTTGAATATCCAACGTACAGTTCCTAGTGGCTCGTTACAAAATTGAAATGAACTGTGCTGAATATTCGCCAAGGATGGGAAGGAGAAGGTTAGTTAGAATAGATTTTTACGTCTGAATTAAAGTGTAAAGACAACTATTCCAGTACAGGTTTTTCTCCCTGACTGCTCCCTTCCTTGGTGTGTAAGTGAACCCCCACCAATGTACACACACAACACGTATGCACAATTGGAATTAAAATATAACGACAGAACTAGGAGTTACAATACTACAACATTTATTTGCTAATCATAACAATAGACATCGGATGATTGTCAATATGAGGATGATAAAATCATATAACATATTGTGATGAGAAACATTACGTAACTTTACTTGTTACTTCATCTATCTGGAACTGTGGTCCAGATCCCCACTCTCCAGTAGACTCAACAAAAGACACAGCTTGCCGGTAGTCTGGCGATCCTGCCAGTCCTGACACTCCTAGTCAGTAGTCTCTAGTCTTGAGATCTATAACATAGGTGCTCCTTGTGAGAGCTTGAAAGAAAGTCAAGAATGTGTTATATCAGTTCTACATCAGCGCAATCCTAATTAAAACATATCATAACACAAACATATACAATGACCAGTCTGGCCAAGTTTATCTTCCAGCTCTACTGTGTTCACCATCCTCCTTCTCCCTACTGTCTTTAGTCTGGGACGGGCTTTTCAATTGTCTCACACGCCTGTAATGATTCCATTTCTGCCGCCCCCTGTCCATGTCGCTAATACAGAAATTCTGTGTCGTACAGCCGCTCCGTCCAAAGTTAGTTTAGCAGCTCACAGGGTCGGTAATGGTATTATAATAATGCCGGGTCATCCGGGCTTACAAGCCGTGACCAGTAGCTGTGCCAGGGTTCCGTGAACTACCCTCCACCATACGATGAAAAAGGTTTAGCACCATATACCCCCTAACACTTGTGGGTAATGTCTGTACCATTACACCTCTGCTACAAATGCAATCGATGGTTAGTGTGCCAATGCGCACACCATAATATAACACTTCATATTGGTAGGCTTGCATATGACAAATCAATATACCAAACATCCAATACACATAAACCTATTGATTAAACTAGACATATGATACTTTAACATCATAGCATAATGCACTAGTTAGTTTATGAAATTACACCTACATACATCCAACATCCGTAAACATTATATTACTTCAAGATGGACATATAATGATACTCAATATAATAGCACCAGTCATTATTAATGAGTACTAATATTGTATAGCTACAAAATGAGATATACAACAGGTCTTAATTGAAGTTACCACACAGACCAGCTATATTTGCTGAGCTGCCCGGTTTAATCACCTGCTGTTGTAAGAATTAAATAAATAGTCAGTTGACTATATTCTGTACAACAAATGCACACACCAAAAAAGCAACTAGTCTAGTTTAGAAAGAGATGGCAAGCATCTGCTACGACACCTCAAGTATATCTAGACAAGACCTGCCTTCCATAAGTTTCTACTTCTCAGAAGAGTAGCACTTACAGCACAATTATATTGAACACAGAACTCAGAAAGAACACTCAAGTAACCTATGACAATGATAGTTCTTGCAATAACCTAGACTGAAAATCGGTCCATCCATCCAAGAAACTAAGAGACTTACTAAGGGACTAGTTACTAAGAAATAATTCCTAGCAGCCAACATAATATTCATGCATATGACTACAGACATTGAGATAGTTCCTACCTGTTCTGAAGTCAAACTTAATCTAACATAAAACAGGCTAGGGACCCTTATTTAAGCTGAGTCAAGCAGACCATAGTATCTCCTTGGCATTCCCCTCATAAATTCTTCTTATCTCCACCGGACGGTAATTGCACTTATCACTGCAATTGGCCATCACACCTGTGGGTCTGACAATTATTAGCCCACTAAGGCTTATCAGTGATTTCACACCTTGCGCCTCTAGTCTCTACCAGATGGGGTCAGCCCTCGCGGTTGGGTGATTTCCTAGCTATTCTTATCAGGTGTCATGTCAAGGGAACAATTAGGTTCTCATGGTCAACAGCCAGTTTACAACTCTGTGGGTAAACCAGGTTTTAATTACACAGTCCATGGCCCAGTTCATTGTTGATTCAGCATGTCTGGGTCAGCAGTTTCCCAAGGTGTATACTAATTATCTAGTTGCCATTTTACTTGCCATCTGCAAGCTTACGTCATGGCTAGTTGGTTTTAATTACTATTCAGTCCCTTGAGTCTGCCCTCCCGTCTGGCTGGATTGATAACAAATGGGGGTGACTGGTACTGGTGTCAAATTAACTTCCCAAATAGAAAGCCATTCCTGGTGGTTTGTTTACTTGCAGGTTTTGCAAGCTTACGTCAAGACAGTATAGCCTTGAATATAGAGAAAGCAGTTTTGTTCGTCTGTTGATCCTCTACATGGCCCATCAAAAGTGAACCGAAAATTGTTCTGGGAAGTAAAGGCTGCCAATTCGTGACAGAGCTTTCCCCTTAAAAAAAAGTTTCTGCCAGAAATCTTTTGTCAAAGCATGCCGTACATCCCAGAATAAATGCCTAAGCACTCTCCGTTCTGTATCTGCCTAAAGGTTTCCAATATTCCTTGTGGCAATGGGTTGTCCTGCTTCTGCATAAAGACGTCCCATTTCCATAACCCAAAGATACTCTGGATAGATCCTTGTACCTGGTTTTCGGCCGGGATTCCATGCAACAGCTTGGTAAAATCCGGTAATTGTCAGGAGGTTGTAATTTTACCCCTCTGGGAAAGATCACAATCAACGGGATTCTTCTACGCCTCTGGGCAGCAATTGTTTTACACCATTCACTCACGTGATTTACTCCTTTCAGCCGAGGATGTACCCGTAGTGAGGTCTTGCATAAGCTGGCCACCGCATAAGCTTGTCTCCGTGATTTTCCTCCATCCATTATAGATCCTCAACTGATCCATCAATAACTTCCTTTTGAAAGGAATAATGTTACACATCATGGTCCCATGATATAAATTCAACTGGCGCTTTCCTCCTTCAAAGTTGGGCGTAACAATCTTCCCTCCTCGGTGTCGCGGTTTCTTCCCCTGATAATCAGTTAACGGGCTGAGTTTCTCTGCATTAGAGTTTCGTGTGAAAACCGTGCTAGAAATTGGAAATTTAGTGTGCCAAGTTGTCCAGCCTTGAGAAATAACATAGTTACTCCAGGGCGATAAAGTGGTGTTACTTTTGAATAAAGTATCCACAAATAGCTGATCTACTCCTATCAAATCGACCTGACTGAAGGGTAGATTGAGTCCTAAGAGTGTTGATTCCAAACCACTCTTGACTTCTGTTACTTCAGGTCCCTGTTGCTGGAATTCCCTGATAACTTCAGCTATAGCGATGCTAGCAGTTTCTACCTCCATCTTGTGTGAAGAGTTTTCTTTGCTAGTAACTACAGACAATGTTGTCTGCACAAAATCAGAATCCATATTCTGGCTCCTAACAATTCCCTGTGTTTCCTGAGTCTCCGAACTGGTATACTGTAAGATAACAACTGGAAATGTTTCCTGGTCTGGATGTTCCTCTCTGGTCCTGCTTTCATGGGCTAAGTCCAGTTGAGGTAAATCCTGTGATGGGCTGGTGTCTACACAATCCATCACACTAGGTAAATGATTTGAACTGAGATCTAGTGTCTTGTCCTGAGCTGCAGCCTCAAAGATCACAAGGGGTTCCGGGTCTTCCTTCATCCCACTGTCAGTCAAATTTAATCCCACTTCTTCCTCGTCTGGGCTGAAGGGAATAATAAAGTCGGTTACCTTTCGATCTCCGACCTCCTTAAAAGATGTCCTCAGGTCATCTTCCTCTTGAGTTTCACCTCTCGTTGAAGTAAAATGAGATTCCTGGGAGTCTTGTACTGGCAAACCGTAGTGCAAACAGTTGTCCTCTGGGTAACTGTTACTAGGTAAATTCTCTGAACTGATAATTAGTGACTCTTCCCGCATTGCAGCAGTGAAATTCACCTGGGATTCTGTTCCTTCCTTCCTCCCTATTTCAGTCAGATGTAATTCCACTTCGTGATTCTGTGACCAGAAGGGAGTGTGAGAATCGGCTAGGTCTCCGCCTGCGACCTCATTAAAGGTTGTCTTCAGTTCCTCTTTCTCTCGAGATTCATTTCTCGTAGCAGTCAAGTGGTTTTCCTGAAGGTCCTCTACTGTCAAACGACTATTGCCGTGGTGCAAACAGTTATCACGTTTGTGACTGTTTGAAATGCCCTTGGCACGTTTTTTCTTCCCTCTTTTCCGTTTAGGACTGGGTCGAATGAGAACCTGTAGTTCCCGGTCCACTACCTCTGATTCTGCGGTGGGTGGCAAAGATGTCCCTTCCTTCCTGGTTGGGTGAGCATCCATATCTCCTACCTTATGTTCCGCTAGAAAGGTTAGCTTCTCCGCATTGACTGCTTCCATATGCGTTTTCTCCATCTTTACTCCTTCAGTTTTGCTACGCTCTTGTGCTTCAACGAACTCATCATTTTCTTTAAACATAATGTCTTCTTCTTGGTCCCACCATTCTAACTCTGCTATGATATATGTTTCTAGTTGCTCTCCCTGTAAGCCTTCTCTTATGCCCCACCCTCTCGCGGTCTCTGAGAAATCTGCGCGCGCCTTCAGATCCTCTTCAAGATTCCGGTAAAGCAAGAACATAATTGCTAATGACTATATTCAGGTTAGCTCCTATGTATATATCAAAAATCAGATCTACTAGAAAGACAAGAGTTACCTACTGACAGTCTACGCTATCCAATGTGTATAGTTTAGCCTCAGCAGTGAAAGACAACTGAAAATAATATTCAAGTAGTACATGGCGACAGCAGTGAAGTAAGTGTGAGAGGTATACTACACAGTAATCAACAGTAATATTTACCTAAATAAACATTAAAATGCACTGCATACATGTCAAAATGAACATGGCATATATTAGCATAAAATTGCAAATCAGTCAAGCAGTTAAATCATCAAACACATCAATGTAAATATGATTAAAGTGTTCAATTATCAATAAATGATTAATGATAACACTAAATGATAGATGATGGTAGTTTTCTCATAAGTTCTTATCTGTTATACTTTTGAAAAGTTATATATGTACTCTGAAACTTCCTCAACTAAAAGTAGCTACATTTGATGATAGTCTATTTTGATGACTGAAGATTACAAGAGTTAACTTTTAAAATCGTATGTCTAGGGTCTAGTACCGGAGTCTATTGAAAGCGAGAAGTCCGAATTCAAATACCGTACGAGAGCCCAATCTGTCAGAAGTCGGGATGCCCCACCGGCTAGATGAATGTATTATTCACTGGCGAGCAACCCCAGATAGTCAGAAACTGACTAGGGACAAAATCTATATGGCTGAACTACAGATTAAGCCCTTGAATATCCAACGTACAGTTCCTAGTGGCTCGTTACAAAATTGAAATGAACTGTGCTGAATATTCGCCAAGGATGGGAAGGAGAAGGTTAGTTAGAATAGATTTTTACGTCTGAATTAAAGTGTAAAGACAACTATTCCAGTACAGGTTTTTCTCCCTGACTGCTCCCTTCCTTGGTGTGTAAGTGAACCCCCACCAATGTACACACACAACACGTATGCACAATTGGAATTAAAATATAACGACAGAACTAGGAGTTACAATACTACAACATTTATTTGCTAATCATAACAATAGACATCGGATGATTGTCAATATGAGGATGATAAAATCATATAACATATTGTGATGAGAAACATTACGTAACTTTACTTGTTACTTCATCTATCTGGAACTGTGGTCCAGATCCCCACTCTCCAGTAGACTCAACAAAAGACACAGTTTGCCGGTAGTCTGGCGATCCTGCCAGTCCTGACACTCCTAGTCAGTAGTCTCTAGTCTTGAGATCTATAACATAGGTGCTCCTTGTGAGAGCTTGAAAGAAAGTCAAGAATGTGTTATATCAGTTCTACATCAGCGCAATCCTAATTAAAACATATCATAACACAAACATATACAATGACCAGTCTGGCCAAGTTTATCTTCCAGCTCTACTGTGTTCACCATCCTCCTTCTCCCTACTGTCTTTAGTCTGGGACGGGCTTTTCAATTGTCTCACACGCCTGTAATGATTCCATTTCTGCCGCCCCCTGTCCATGTCGCTAATACAGAAATTCTGTGTCGTACAGCCGCTCCGTCCAAAGTTAGTTTAGCAGCTCACAGGGTCGGTAATGGTATTATAATAATGCCGGGTCATCCGGGCTTACAAGCCGTGACCAGTAGCTGTGCCAGGGTTCCGTGAACTACCCTCCACCATACGATGAAAAAGGTTTAGCACCATATACCCCCTAACACTTGTGGGTAATGTCTGTACCATTACACCTCTGCTACAAATGCAATCGATGGTTAGTGTGCCAATGCGCACACCATAATATAACACTTCATATTGGTAGGCTTGCATATGACAAATCAATATACCAAACATCCAATACACATAAACCTATTGATTAAACTAGACATATGATACTTTAACATCATAGCATAATGCACTAGTTAGTTTATGAAATTACACCTACATACATCCAACATCCGTAAACATTATATTACTTCAAGATGGACATATAATGATACTCAATATAATAGCACCAGTCATTATTAATGAGTACTAATATTGTATAGCTACAAAATGAGATATACAACAGGTCTTAATTGAAGTTACCACACAGACCAGCTATATTTGCTGAGCTGCCCGGTTTAATCACCTGCTGTTGTAAGAATTAAATAAATAGTCAGTTGACTATATTCTGTACAACAAATGCACACACCAAAAAAGCAACTAGTCTAGTTTAAAAAGAGATGGCAAGCATCTGCTACGACACCTCAAGTATATCTAGACAAGACCTGCCTTCCATAAGTTTCTACTTCTCAGAAGAGTAGCACTTACAGCACAATTATATTGAACACAGAACTCAGAAAGAACACTCAAGTAACCTATGACAATGATAGTTCTTGCAATAACCTAGACTGAAAATCGGTCCATCCATCCAAGAAACTAAGAGACTTACTAAGGGACTAGTTACTAAGAAATAATTCCTAGCAGCCAACATAATATTCATGCATATGACTACAGACATTGAGATAGTTCCTACCTGTTCTGAAGTCAAACTTAATCTAACATAAAACAGGCTAGGGGCCCTTATTTAAGCTGAGTCAAGCAGACCATAGTATCTCCTTGGCATTCCCCTCATAAATTCTTCTTATCTCCACCGGACGGTAATTGCACTTATCACTGCAATTGGCCATCACACCTGTGGGTCTGACAATTATTAGCCCACTAAGTCTTATCAGTGATTTCACACCTTGCGCCTCTAGTCTCTACCAGATGGGGTCAGCCCTCGCGGTTGGGTGATTTCCTAGCTATTCTTATCAGGTGTCATGTCAAGGGAACAATTAGGTTCTCATGGTCAACAGCCAGTTTACAACTCTGTGGGTAAACCAGGTTTTAATTACACAGTCCATGGCCCAGTTCATTGTTGATTCAGCATGTCTCGGTCAGCAGTTTCCCAAGGTGTATACTAATTATCTAGTTGCCATTTTACTTGCCATCTGCAAGCTTACGTCATGGCTAGTTGGTTTTAATTACTATTCAGTCCCTTGAGTCTGCCCTCCCGTCTGGCTGGATTGATAAAAAATGGGGGTGACTGGTACTGGTGTCAAATTAACTTCCCAAATAGAAAGCCATTCCTGGTGGTTTGTTTACTTGCAGGTTTTGCAAGCTTACGTCAAGACAGTATAGCCTTGAATATAGAGAAAGCAGTTTTGTTCGTCTGTTGATCCTCTACATGGCCCATCAAAAGTGAACCGAAAATTGTTCTGGGAAGTAAAGGCTGCCAATTCGTGACACACGCCCTGGGATGAGAGCGACGATCTGCAACGCACCTACTTCATGATGCTAAGGCTAAGGGTTAATATGACGTTACAAACTGTCCATTTAAGTATGTGAATCATTAACTCTGATATCACAAAGAAACGGAGAGACACAACGATATGGCTCCTTTGCAGAATGCAACAAACCTCATGGACGGCTCAGAAGACCAATATCCATTTTAGGAGAAAATTCACAAAGACATTTGATTACCCACAACAGGACAAGACAAGTGTTATAATGTGGTCATGTGATGAGAAGGGAAGGTCTGGAGAATGTCGTGGCAACGGGAAAGATTATGAGCATTGAGACACGCGTGATACAGGGCTACAGTGGGAGAAAACGCTGGATGAGATGGCACATTGATGTAGCAGACGATCAGCGGCCGAGCGTGTCGAGATCACAGAACAATTATTGTTGTGGAAGAGGTTTTAAACAAAGAGGTATAAAGGCGAAAGGATGGACGTCATTGCAGCGGGTTCTGTTCCATGTGGCCCGGTCTCTTCCAGCAGTGCGGCCTGTCCAACGTGCCCAGAGCAAGAACTCCGCAGTTTCAGCGACGACCCCCAGGAGTCTGAGAAAAATGAACTCATGAACTGAATGACGTCGTCCGGAAATGAATCTACGACCTTCAGTGTGCGAGACAGGTGGTTTAACCATTCAGCCACTGAGACCCCGTGTGAAAGAGGAAGGTCGTCTGTTAATCCAGGCTGTGACGTATAATGTTGAATTTGCTGGCACCTACAGTTAGTTGAATATCCTTTGCAGGACGTCGCAGTCAACCCCAGCATTTGTTGGCTGTTTGTGATCTCTTGGCAAGTTTACGTTCAGTAGTTTACCTTTGCTTTCTGAACGACCGACACCCATAGTATCTTTTGAAAAAACCAAACGCAAGTCGATCTGCTGCCAAATCTGCCGCAGTTATGTTTCGAACGCGGTATGCGGGATTACGAACTGCGTCCTAACCCCTTCACTGCATGTGACCTCCCATTTGGACAGAAGGACGATATGTCGCCACTCTAGGGTAATCGTGTTATTTGTTTTGTTTCGTGGCATCTTCTGCTCAGTGCACGGACATTTACATTGCAATACTTGTTCATTTGATTATGGACCATACATGGTCCATACCTATTTTTTTTTTTTTTTTGGCTCTGAATTAGTCATATATGTGTGTGTGTGTGTGTGTGTGTGGGGGGGGGGGGCATAGAATATAGCGACTACCAGAATGTTGTGTTTGTAGATCAGGAAACGGCTTTCGATAGAGTAGACAGATACAAATCAATGACTATCCTTGAAGACTATGGGATACAAGGACAACTGCTAGAAAACATCATAGCCATGTAACACTCGAGCCAAAGTGCAGTAAGAACACATGACGGTGTATCAGATATATGTAAAATCAATACAGGAGTGAGACAGGGGTGTGTACTCTCTCCTCTGCTATTTAATATCTACATGGACAGAATATCCAAAGAAGCAAGCCTTGAAAGAACAGATTCAGACAATTTTGAACACTTTACTTCAGATGACACAACAGATCCACATGCAATAAATGAACTTCTATTTGCAGACGAAGAGTGCCTGTTTTATAGCGACGAGGGCAGACTGCAAAATCATATTAATAATCTGAGTTTAACATGCAGCAAATACAATATGAGTATAAATACAGCCAAAACCGAAGAAATGCAAGTTAGCACATCTTCTGGTCCACTATGTATACAGATAAATGGCACATCTCTTAAACAGTTTAAAGAATTCACATATCTTGGAAGTATGATCACAGAAGCTGACAGATTGGATAGCGAAAGGGAAATCGGAAATCAAAAAGCAAATGCACTTACATATCAACTATCACCCATAGTGAAACATCCAAACATACCCATGCCCGCAAAACGACAGATAATAAACAGCATATTCACACCAACCCTACGCTACCAATCTCAAACTTGGACATTATCCAAATCACACTTACGCAAAATCAACACATGTGAGATGGGATGACTGAGGACAACTGCCAACTTAACAATCCGAGGCCGAATAAAAAATGTTGTTATCAGGCAGTGGGATCAACACCTTGTGTCATATTTATCGAAATAAAACAACAGAAGATCAAATGGTTTGGTCATCTCGTTAGAATGCAGCATCATCAACTACCAGCACTGGCCCTACATCAAAGATCATCTGATACGAGAGCAAGAGAACGCCCGAGAAGAAAATGGATTGACGACATCAGACATTATGGCTCATTATGCAGTCACACGGGATGACACTATCCATTGCCACCCATCAGGCGCTGGAACACCAAATATTCCTCCTCGCGACGCTTGACGGCAAAAGTGGATGATGATGATGATGATGATGATGATCATGATGATGATGATGACTGACTGACTGACTGACTGACTGAATCAGATAAACAACGATGCCTTATTTAATCTAAACCACATATATCATGGTACTTGAAACTTTCCGAATTGTGCTGAAAAAGCGGGTCAACCTTGCCAAGATTTGATTGTTTTTAGCATATATAATTTAATATTAATTACAAATCTTGTTTGATATTAATATTGTTTTCACTAATTTGAGCTGTTGAAATAATATGCAAGTGTTGTATCTTTTTAAATATCATTTTTTTCGGAATAATGCAAAATTGAGCATGTCATGTCCTCGTGTTCGTGTGTCAAGGACACAATTTCGTATTGCGTCATTTGAATCACAGCAAGTTCTTGTATCTGAGGTTTATGCAATATTTCTGCTTCATTAGAAGGAAGGTCAGTTGGTTAGTGTTACTGTTTCAGTTTATTTTGTATTGATTACTTTACGTGTCTTGTCAAAGTGAAGTAAAGAACCTGTGTACATGCCGTTGATGCGTATTCGGTCTCATTTCATCTTGTTCCTCTTGAACCTTGCGGTGTCGAGATAAGGTATAAAAGGCGTGAGGGTGCCTGTTTATGGGCTTCATGTTTCGATACTCCCATGGACTCTGCTATTCCCTCGGCCCCTTCCTCTGCTTCCATCTGGTCTGTACGTCATTGCTTGTTATGGTTTACTGTTAGTTGGTAGCCTAGTTACATGGCCAAAGCATTTTACTACTTACTACCTTCTATGGAAATTTAGCGCGGCTATAACCCCATTTTAGTCCAGATTTCTTCATTTCTGATTCTCTCTCTTCTTGATACATTGAGTATTCTTATCAGGAATTTCGTTTCATTTGTTGTGATGTTTCATTTCTCTTTTTCTTTCATTGTCCAATTTTGGCATTGGTAGCATTGAGTTGGTAGGAAGATTTTGTTGTATCGTGCTTTCTAAGTAACTTGATAAATGTTTAGTTAGGTAGGTAGGTAGGTAGGTTGCTTGCTTGCTTGCTTGGCTGGCTGGCTGGCTGGTTGGTTGGTTAGTTGGTTGGTTGGTTGGTTGGTTACGAGTAGTTAGTTAGTTATGAGTAGTTAAGTTAGTTACGAGTAGTTAGTTAGTTGGTTGGTTGGTTGGTTGGTTGGTTGGATGGATGGATGGTTGGTTGGATGGTTGGTTGGTTGGATGGTTGGTTGGTTGGTTGGAAAATGTGAAAAAAATTAGACCTACACGATTTTTATAAAGGGCCTCCTTTAGAAGGCGAAATGATCAGGGAAATCTACCATAGACCCCAGAGGAAAACCTCCCTCCATTTATACAGGATATCTATGTGTATGGATCTCTCCTTACTAATGATCACAACCCAAATGTAACACAGAATTACATAACAACAGTGAACAACAAATCTTGAACAAAACGTCAACAATTTATCGACACAAACTCCATGTTTCAACCTAACAGTGTATTAAAAGATATGTTGGGAGTTGGGGAAATTCTCAACCTGGCGTTTGGGGAAATTCTCAACTTGGCATTTGAATGTCACATTACTCTCCATCTATTACAAACACATGAATGACAGAATTCAGTGTACAATGTTATATGATTTCCCACAACATAACACCAACCAACAAATCACAAATCATTACCTCAATAAAGCTTCAAAACTGTCTGCCTAATGTTGATAACAGTGTCTCATTTATAAATCACTACCTCGTCTGTTCTGAACTATATCAAATCCCATTTCAGTAAGGGTTTGGTTTATGTAACTTCAGCATCATTGTCAACTATCCTGTTAAATAAATCCAAAATAAGATATACTGAGTGAACATAACCATAACTGAAAACATAGGTCCACTGTATGGCCCAGTGAAGCTGAGGCCAGGGGTCAATCAACCACTAGTAGGATTTCCTCTTCAGACTAGGCAGCAGGGAATCCTGGAATGCATTGTAGACAATGACGTGTTTGATGACCCACTAGCAGCACTCGTTCAAGGAATCAGGAGAAAACGCAACTATATCAGCAAGACACTTCAGTGAGACCCTTTCATGTCAATACGGTCATGCCACAACTCTCAGTTATAACCTGGAACTCTCTCTCTCTCTCTCTCTCTCTCTCTCTCTCTCTCCTCTCTCTCTCTCTCTCTCTACTCAATTAGTTGTAGACTATGGGCAGGACTGGTACCCACTCTCTGAATATTGGTTGACATAAATCCTTCATTAGTAACAATAAATCCTTCGGTTGTGATAATTCCTTCAGAATGGCAGACAAATCCCTAAAAACACAATGAAAATAAATCTCCTCTTTCCCCAGTAATTACACTGTGGACTCAGGCACATGATGTTGTAATCAATCACCTTTTTGGTGGTATAAACTGCTGTCCATCTTCTGGGCTTTGCTGGTATAAAATTGCCTGTTGATCACTTAGGGGATACCTATCCTGGTACCATGGCCTTAGGGTGTTGAGGCAGGGTATCAGTTGTAGTAATAGGTAATTATTCTGGAAACATTGACCAGGTGACTTCCCTCATTCATATAAAATGTCGACTGTCCATTTTTATGTCGATTAATTATATGAGCATCGCAATCTCATACTCCACCTGTTGGTCTGATCACTCATGATGGTAATCCTCTGGTAATTGCTATGACAGATGAAAAGATGTTGGGCTGCCCTTGAATATGCTGGGTGACTTTGAGACGGGTTTCCGTTTCTGAATATAAGCAGTCCTCATGCATCGTTCAGACGGTAATGTCGGGCTTCCTGATATGCATATGTAGAAAATGGGGTAACAAGGGACCTCCCCTACAAGTCAGGTTTATAGTTCCGACCCTTTCAAAGGTCACCTTAACAATTCAGCAGGGTTACTTCCTGAATTCCAGGCCACTCCACACCATTCATTGCGTTGTCAGTATAAAATGCAAAATCCCATCTAAACATCGTTATCATAATTAACATTTCACATACATCAAGAGAAGAGAAAAAGTGGAGAAGAAGAGAGAATGGTATCAGGTCACTCATCCCGCCTCTCCGGCGATGGAGCCCATTCCAGCCCTGATGTAGTGTGAGTGTTACTGGCACATGGATCACTCCTGTTCTCCATGGATGTCATGATGTCATAATAATATAACTCATGAAAGACCAGGACAGCAAGATAAGATAAGGTCATAGGAATAAGACCAAGTTGTCCTGTGGTAACAGAGAGTTTTGTGGTAACAAAGACAGATTGTGATAGAGGTATCCGATTGTGATAAGGTCCTCGTGGGGAGAGAGATGCATCCAATTGAGACGATATCATCCGATTTAAGACACAGGCCGCAGGATAAGACAAAAGGCATATTGAGATAAGACATGATGAGATATGGTCAGTGTGATAGTTTATCATCCCATGTCCGTAACACAAAGCCGGGCTTTATTCTCCTCAGTTGAGACCCGGTTCACCTCCATTACTCACAATCCCCCTTCACCCTCTCTCTCTATCTCTGGGGAACTTCAAACGTCTGTCCCGGCAGGTATGGTGATAATTAATATATCACGTTCACATGTGGACCAAATTCACAAGAAAACAAAACATATAATCAATGCATGAAATACGGCATGACCTATACAATAGATATTCATCCACATCAATCCAGATTCGAACAGAAAACCACACTGACCAAACGTTGCAAACTCAATATGTGCGTATCTCCAGGAAAGACTGGTAGTTAGGCAATTTCTAAGAATGCCTCTAGCATTCACTGAACGTAAACTTTTGCCAAGTCATCATCAATCGTTGTGCATTGTTGGCGTAGTGTGCACAGTTTTGTAAAACACTTGGTGTGTCCCTCTTTCTGGTCATACGAGATTATTGCTCACACAAGAACATAACATTCACTTAAATACTCCCGCCCTTCATGATATAGATTACATGTCCAATAACACATTCTAAGTACAAGAGTCGTAAATTTCAGACTCTCTCAAGAACCTTCCACTGGGATGAAGTGTTGGGGGCAGATGTAAAGACCTTTTATGCGCTCTTTCTAATTCTCTTTGTAAGTTGGTGCAATATTTTTTTTTCGTTGGCTTGCTTTAAACTACAGAGTAGTATACACAAATGCACTACCATTAGTAGTTCTACTTCTACAGAATGCACTAGGCTAATTTTTGCGGGTCGGTGTCCCCCGCTATCGGGCGAACCCACTCCGTCTTCTAGGGTACTTGTAATTAACAATTAACGTCCCCAAGTCAAGGACGAGAAGTCCACATTTAAGTGTAACTGGCTGAACTCCCCTACCGCGGTCACCAGAGAAAGCTTAAGTGCGAGCGAGTTAAACCATTCGACTACGTCGACCGCTGACATGCAACTAACTTTAACTAATGGGTTATGGTGTATGTTGGAGAGAGAATTGTGGTATACAGATGAACAGCATTATATCTTTAAAAGCATACGGATACAGTGCAAAGAAAACTGCAACAAGAGAGATGTGTCACGGTAAAAGCAAATAGAGTACAGTCAAAATTATAGAACTAACGGAATAACATTCATGAGGCTCTGTACTGTCACCAACAATTTTCACTTTTATGATTAATGATTTAAGCAAAAAATTTCAGGGATTTACATATCACGCGGACGTCGATGTCATCTTGGCCCGCGTGCACGTTTCTCATCTCTTGCAATTTCTCCCGCCTCGCGCCTAAAGTGTCTTCAATATCTTGTGCCCATCTTCTCTGTCTGGTCGACTCCCTGCCTCTTCTCCCAGTAACAAGCCTTCCATCGCTGTTCTCTCCACGCCACTGTAACGATTAAGGTGGCCAAAGTATTCTACTGTCCGAAATATTATTCTGTTTATGAGCTAGTTTTCTTCGTTGTTCTGGCTTTATAAAGAACTACAGGTGCAGATAAACATGGTTTCAAACGGGATAATTCAGTTAATTACAGCAAAAACAGCTTGGGCGGTATTCAGTAAAGGTAGAATTATCAAAAATAGTTAAATCAACACAAATTTACATGGGCAACACAAACACAGTGCAGACCAACGGTTATTTGGGAACGACTACTTATTTAGTTTAAATGGGGGGGGGGGGGGAATAAAACGTATTGGTAACTTGGTAGAACCAAGTATTGTACTAATAAATACGATGAAATATCTCAATCCAAGTATGACCTTCTACAAGAAGATATCACAGCCTGAGATTGAGATAAATAGCACATATTTTTAAATTTTTTTTATTGTTCTCATATTTTTCATCTTTCCATTCTTCTCATCTTTCCATTCTTCTCATCTCGTTCTTATTTATGCCTTAATGTGGTGACTGTAGTGTCTCCCCCATGTTTATA
Organism: Cepaea hortensis; assembly: GCA_963921405.1. Classification (NCBI taxonomy): domain Eukaryota; kingdom Metazoa; phylum Mollusca; class Gastropoda; order Stylommatophora; family Helicidae; genus Cepaea; species Cepaea hortensis. The sequence continues at coordinate 82,173,257 of OY992883.1, forward strand.
TGTTGTTTTGCGTATATATTTGTTTGCCGATGAAGGCTAGTTGCCGCATCGTGCTATGTTTTCCGTAATTGTGTTCTGTAAACTTGCAATATTTTGTCTTATTTTATATTGTCCTTCTAGACGTGTCTACCGGGTGTCGAATGGCGGAGGATTTTTTTTAGATATAGAGGGTAGTCCTTTGAATTGCTCCTACGCCTTTCCTTCTACCGTTTTTTTTTTTACAATCTCCTTTGTTATAGAACCGGTGGCCAGCATGGCCGGATGGATAAGGACGCGTGTTCTTAAACATCCGGTGTGCTGATGCCGAGGTAGGGATTCAACCCCTGCATCGAATAGGTTGAACTAAAATGTTGATCTCTCGTCCTTGACTGGGGGGGGGGGGGCGTTAATTACAAATACCTTTGAAGTCGGAGTGGGTTCGTCTGATGGCGAAGGACACTGTTACTATGGAAAGCTAATCCACACGCAAAATCCAGTCCAGCACTAGTAAAAGTAGTGTCTATAGATGATACTTGAGTTCAAAGCGAGCGAGCGCCAAACAAAAATAAATAAAACACAATATAGAACCAATGTAGTCAATCAAAGTATGTGACATTTCCTGTTTGTCCATTGCTGATTTTGAATTTTGTTGACATCTCTGTAAATATCTATATTTATAAAACAAAGTGTATGTATGTAAATATGTATGTATATATGTATGTATGTAAATATGTATGTCCTTTATTTGTTCGCGAACGGCCCATCCGATTGAGATGAAATTTTCTACACGCCTTCCTTTCATTCCAGAGCTGTCAACTGTCATAGTTTTTTTTTCTTCTTCCTCCTCCTCCCTCCTCCCCCTCCCAAAATACGTACGTAAATATATGATGATGATGATGAAAGAATCCCCGAACCAAAACGCTAGGGAAAGGGAAGAAAATGACGTGACTACACAGAATCTTCACACGGCAATCATCATCATCACGTGCCGTGCCGGCTGGCGTAGGCGTTCATGGCTCTCCGTAGATCTCAGTCTTTGGTTTTTTGGATCAACTCTGCTGCTGATATTCCTCCATGCCACGGCAATATCAATAACAATTCATCTTTTTTATGTGTAAGGAAGTTATCTACAGTCGTGTAGAAGGGAAGAACTAGACGAGTATGAATTCGGAATGGCGAACTCTCTCCCCCTCTCTTCTCCTCCTCTACCTCCTCCCTCCACCCTTCTCCTCTTCCTCCTCCCTCTCATCCCTCTCCCTCCTAGCTCCTCCTTCTCCCTCTTCCTTCTCCCTCTTCCTCTCCCCTCCTCCTCCATCCTCCTCCCTCCTACTCCCTCCGCCTCCTCCCCCCTCCTCCCTCATCTTCCCTCCTCCTCCCTCTCCCTCCTCATCCCTCCTCCTCCTGCCTCCCTCCTCCTCCTCCTGCCTCCTTCTCCCTCATCATCCTCCCTCCTCCTTCTCCCTTCTTCTCCCTCTTCCCTCTTCCTCCTCCTACCTCCTCCCTCCTCCTCCTCCCTCCACCCTCCTCCTCCCTTCTCCTCCCTTTCCTTCCTCCTCCTCCTCCCTCTACCTCCTCCTCCCCCTACCTCTTTCCTCCTCCCTCCTCCTCCCCTTCCACCTCTCTTTCCTTCCTCCCCTCCTCATTCTCCCTCCTTCCTCTCCCTCCTTCCTCCTCCTCCTTCCTTCTTCTCCCTCCTCCTCCTTCCTTCTTCTCCCTCCTCCTCCTCCTCCCTCCTCCCCCTCCTCCTTCCTCCTCCTCCCTCTCCTCCTCCTCACTCCTCCTCCTCCCTCCTCCTCCCTCTACCTCCTCCCTCCTCCTCCCTTCACATTCCTCCTCCTCCCTCTTCCTCCTCCTCCCTCCTCCTCATCCCTCCTCCTCCCTCCTCCTCATCCCTCCTCCTCCCTTCTCCTCCTCCCTCCTCCTCCTCCCTCTACCTCCTCCTCCCTTCACATTCCTCCTCCTCCCTCTTCCTCCTCCTCCCTCCTCCTCCTCATCCCTCCTTCTCCCTCCTCCTCCTTCTTCCTCCCTCCTCCTCCTCCTCCCTCCTCCCCTCCTCCTTCCTCCTCCTTCCTCCTCCTCCCTCTCCTCCTCCTCCCTCCTCCTCATTCTACCTCCTCCCTCCTCCTCCCTTCACATTCCTCCTCCTCCCTCTTCCTCCTCCTCCCTCCTCCTCCTCCCTCCTCCTCCCTCCTCCTCCTCCCTCCTCCTCCTCCTCCTCCTTCTTCCTCCCTCCTCTTCCCTCCTCCCCCTCCTCCTTCCTCCTCCTCCCTCTCCGCCTCCTCCCTCCTCCTCCTCCCTCCTCCTCCTCCCTCCTCCTCCCTCTACCTCCTCCTCCTCCCTCCTCCTCCCTCTACCTCCTCCCCCCTCCTCCCTTCACATTCCTCCTCCTCCCTCTTCCTCCTCCTCCCTCCTCCTCTCTCCGCCTCCCTCCTCCTCCTCTTCCCTCTACCTCCTCCCTCCTCCTCCCTTCACATTCCTCCTCCTCCCTCCTCCTCCTCCCCTCCTCCTCTTCCCTCCTCCTCCTCCCCCTCCTTCTCCCTCCTCCTTCTCCCTCTTCCTCCTCCCTCTTCCTTCTCCCTCCTCCTTCTCCCTCTTCCTCCTCCCTCTTCCTTCTCCCTCCGCCTCCTCCCTCCTCCTACTCTCTCCTCCTCCTCCCTCCTCCTCCCTCTCCCTCCTTCTCCCTATCCTCCTCCTGCTCCCTTCTCCTCCTGCGTTCTCCTCCTCCCTCCTTCTCCCTCCTCCTCCCTCTTCCTCCTCCCTCCTCCTCGCCTCCTCCTCCACCCTACTCCTCCCTCCTCCTCGTAATCCCTCCTCCTCTCTCCTCCTCCCTCCTCCTCCCTCTACCTCCTCCCCCCTCCTCCCTTCACATTCCTCCTCCTCCCTCTTCCTCCTCCTCCCTCCTCCTCTCTCCGCCTCCCTCCGCCTCCTCCTCCCTCTACCTCCTCCCTCCTCCTCCCTTCACATTCCTCCTCCTCCCTCCTCCTCCTCCCCTCCTCCTCTTCCCTCCTCCTCCCCCTCCTTCTCCTCCTTCTCCCTCCTCCTTCTCCCTCTTCCTCCTCCCTCTTCCTTCTCCCTCCGCCTCCTCCCTCCTCCTACTCTCTCCTCCTCCTCCCTCCTCCTCCCTCTCCTCCTCCTGCATGGGCGAAATAGAGAACACACTGAACCGTTCAACAGGGATTCATTGTCAAAGAAATGTGGTTATTAAGACAAACGAAAGTGAGGGAAATGAAATACTTTGGGCGTGTAGAGTCTGGAAAAGATGTATATGGAGGGAGGCCTAACGAGTAAGCGGACAAGAGGAAAACCCAACATGGATGGGTATATCTTATATATAAAAGGCGATCTCCGTCCGTCTGTCTGTCTGTCTATATGTCCCTAATGCGCTCGCGAACGGCCCATCCCATTGAGATGAAATTTTTTACACGTCTTCCTTTCATTCCAGCGCAGCCCACTGTCATATTTTTTTAGTATGAAATCGGCTGCTTACCCAAAATTATTTCATTTTTCATTATAATTTCATCTATTTCAGGGGACTTAACTCTGTAAAAGTTATTTCAAGGGGCATAACTTTTCTGTATAACTTATAGTCATATTGTGGCATCGTTTTCAAAGATTTATAAACTCTTTGTCCATAGTTATGTACCGGCATATGAGTTATAATAAATAATGATACAATCTGTACGGCATTTTCAAAGTTTTCATAAAAATAATGCATAATGCATAACATTGTAACTCATCTTTTTTTGCTTAAAGAATGAATAAATAATAGTTACCTTATCTCTATCAAGTTTGAAGATTTTATATTTCTTTACACTGTCGCCAACTCTAAGAAGACATGGAACAACCTCAGCCATTATTAAATCTACAGGCATATCGTTATATTCCTCCTCCTCCTCCTCCTCTCCCCTCCTCCACCTCCTACCCTCTTCCTCTTCTCCTCCCCCTCCTCCCTCTCCCTCCTCCATCCTCCTCTTCTCTCTTTCTCCTCCTCCTCCCTCCTCCTCCCTCTTCCTCCTCCCAGCTCCTACTCCTCCTTTTTCTTCTTCTTCTGCTGCTGCTGCCGCTGCTCCATTTACCCAAGTTAATATATTACCAAGTTGGTCTTCGTTTATCTAAGGTTGTTCTAACTGCAACCAATAAATGATTAGACAGACAGACAGACAGACAGACAGACAGACAGACAGACAGACAGACAGACAGACAGTCAGTCGGGAACGGGAACTTATATGACTACTCATATGAATTAAATGAGATGCTCCCCATCAGGGGCTGGGCGAAGCCGGGCCGGGTCAGACAGACAGACAGACAGACAGACAGACAGACAGACAGACAGTCGGTAACGGAAACGGGAACTTATATGACTACTTATATGAATTAAATGAGATGCTCCCCACCAGGGACTGGGCGAAACCGGGCAGGGTCAGGCAGACAGATAGACAAACAGATAGACAGTCGGGAACGGGAACTTATATGACTACTTATATGAATTAAATGAGATGCTCCACACCAGGAGCTGGGCAATGCCGGGCCGGGTCAGACAGACAGACAGACAGACAGACAGACAGACAGACAGACAGACAGACAGACAGACAGACAGTCGGTAACGGGAACGGGAACTTATATGACTACTTATATGAATTAAATGAGATGCTCCCCACCAAGGACTGGGCGAAGCCGGGCCGGGTCAGCTAGTTGTTTTATAAGTTCAGAAAAAGATGTTTATCTTCAGTGTCTTGACAGAGATGATTAACTGTTCTACTCCCTGTGCATTGTTTAAGAGTAGGACCGTTTTATCCGAGTTTCAATGTCTGGGGTTTCGGGAACCTTACATAAATTAATAACTAGAATTAATTAGTTAGTCGGTAAGGTAAGAAAGTTACTCGTTACTAATTACTTATTACTAGAATAAACAGTTCACAACTGTTATCCCTCTATGACTATTTATAAAACCATAATTTAGTTCCAAAGAACAAGATAATTTAGGAATAGAAGTATACATTCCACAATGGGAAACTAAGAATAATGGCATTACAACAACGCGTCTATTTTTACTGCAGAAAAGGTTGCAGCGCGGAAAAGTGTTAGAAACGGTATGTGACAACTTCCCCAGAAGCTGACAGTTTTAACGGATTCTTCCTGTTCTTCTGTGTTCCTCTTTCAAGGGGAGTGCGTCACACTAAGTTATGCGTCTCAGAGGTCAGTGTGTCTGACTGCGGCATGGGTGTGTGCGAAACGTTTTACCCGTTACACCAACGCGCCGGCTTTTCTTCTGTATCATCATCATCATCCAGTGCCTTGCCGGCAGGCGTGGGCAATCATGCCTCTCCACAAATTGCGATCTCCGACGGCATGGTTCAATTCGTGTGTTGACTCCCTTCCGTGCCATGATAAAGGACAGTCAAGAATGTTCTCCCATCGTCTTCCTCTATCTCTCTTTCTGCAAATCTTTCCGGTTGTCAAAACATGTTCCAGTTTTTGTCTTCTCATAATGCGGCCAAAAAACGATGACTGCTTCTTTCTGATGTTTATGATATGTTGTCTTTGCGACTTAGCTTCCCTCAAAACGTCCAGATTGCGCAGTTAGGCTGTCCAATTAATGTTTAGCATTCTTCTATAAAACCACATCTCCAAGGTTTTCAGGAATATTTCCGCCTGTTTACTAATTGTCCAGGATTCACAGCCTTATGTTAACATTAGTTCTATGTAACATGCAAGAACTATTTTTCTAGCTTTCAAGGACAAGGACTTATAATGCAATGTTTGCTTGTCCTATTCTGTTCTTTATCTCAGTGATGCATCTTCCATCTGAAGTTATCCATGTGCCTAGATATCAACATTTCTGCACTTGCCTCAAAATAACGTCATTTACTTTAATTGCACATTTAGGCACGATCTGTTTCTTTGACATCGCCATGACTTCTTCACATTTAGTTATACTTTAATCTGCACATTTGTTTCGAGAGTATGTTTAATGTTTAAAACAATATACATATGTCACTAAACGACTGATGATAACTATCATATTCACACCAACCATATTCTACCCATATCATTATTGGACATGTGTGATGAAAGGTTTGTTTCCTCTAGACAGATTCAACCCAAAGTAACGGGCTACACATACCCGTGGTTAGGTTTACTTTTCCTTTACAAATTTGTCAGGGCGGTGGACTTACGGCCTGTTCTTTGCGATTTCCAACTTCGATGGGGTTTTTAACGTGCACACGGGACCTTCAGTTTTTCGTACGTATCTGAAAAGATTAGGCATCCATTCTTACTACCCAAGAGATAAGGGGACGTGTGATGTCATTGGATACCAGTGGTTCTGGTAAAAATGTCATGGCTTATGCAGGGAGTGAACCCAGTACGTTCTGAACCTGAGGCGGAAACCATACTCTCCCAGCCACGGCTGCCCCTTAGCCGACTCATTGTCAACATTTCTGGCTTTGGGAAATACCAAGTGGTGTAGAAGGTCGGATATAGCAGAGGAGATCCTCTTAGGCTTAGCCGCGATGTCTAAACACCAGAGGATGTTCAATGCTGATAGCGTGGGTGCCGCACATGTAGTTAGTGGCATATCCTTTACAGGACTTCACAGTCAATACCAGCATTTTTTAGCTGTTTGTGATGTCTTGGCAAGTTTACACCAACGTGCCATAGTTTTCTGAACGACCGGCACTCACACCATTTTTATAACATGCCAATGCAAGGCAGTCTGCTGCCAAATCGCTGCTTATAATTTTGATCCGATCATACGGGATTGTTAAACTACGTTCACAGCTCTTAATCCACAGACTTCGGCTTGCCAAGCAACAAAATGAGCTCAAATTTCCTTGTAATAAGATCGTTTCAGAACATATAACTTGTAATAGCACGTTTTGCTGTACACCCAACTGTACTGAATGCCGGATACATGTAAAATACAACATTATTTATTAGAGTGCACGAAATATAATGTCAAAAGGATATCACCGATTGAGTATATGACCCACTGCAGCGAACGTATGACAACGGAAAATGATAAAGGTGAGAGAAGTGCAGGGAAAGATTCAGCAATATATCACAAGAACAAATATTTCCTTGTAAGGGAAATCTATTGCATAGTAAAATATTATTAATCTTAGTCACTTATTGCATGGCTGGCCAGCTGGCTGGCTGGTTGGTTGGTTGATTGGATGGTTGGTTGGTTGGTTGACTGACTGGCTGGTTGATTAACTGTCTGGCTGGTGGGTATAGAGAATACTCTAGAATACTGAAATTCAAACCCGATCAGTTAGGGTTCAGATCGTTTGATCCCTGAAAAAAGTCAGCATCTCTCTGGGTGAGGTTCGTAGAGATTTCCTTCTGGCCCCGTACCAAAATACCTTCTACACGGAGACTGTTTTTGAGAGCTCCTCTTCCCCACCCTACGATCAATCACCAGCGCCGTGTGCAAAATCAGTACTGAACTTCAATAACCACGGAGAGGCATACTGCCATCTACCCAGGTCATGGTTCAATACAGCACGTACGGACTGCATATATTCATCATCATCATCATCATCATCATCATCATGATGCCGATAAGCGTGGGCGGTCATGTTTCGCCATCTCACACGATCACCAGAGTCGTGGATCATCTCTGTGTTCTCGTCTCGACCATATCACGTGGCCAAACCATGCAGATATTTACTTTTTTCTGCTTTCCTCTGGTTCTTGTCCCTCAATCTTGCCAGTTGTCACCAAGTTCTCCAACTTATTTCTGCTTGAACTAGGTCAAGGTTAGTCATGTCTCATCCACGATTGTAGGTACCTGCATGGTCACCAAACTCCTACCCAGGGCCCAGAGGGAATTTTTGGGTTTTGGGGTGAAAATTTAAACCACTCGGACTGCGGGACCAAGTGGATAGGTATTGTGAGAATTGTATGGATTTTTTGCCCTGGCCATGCGGGATTGCGGGGGAATGAACAAGCTGATAGGCTGGCAAGGAATGCACCTCTTGGTGGTAGATTACATAAGGACGAGTGAGAGGTGGTCAAGCGCATGTGGGACCAGGTGGAGAGGGTGGGGTAACAAATTGAGAACCCGTATGTGGAAAGAATGATATTGCGAGGGACCGCATGGGATTCTGGGAGAATCTCAAAACTAAGAGGGAAGACAAGGAGAACTTTCAATCAGATAGTGATGGGGACGATTAGTAGTATGACTCTTCGCTAGCTGTTGAACGAGGGGACGGAGCACGTATGGGAATACCCTGAGTGCAGTGATGTCAGTTCTTACCTCAACTCAACTCAATCATTAGGACTTAGAAGCGGTCAAATACCGAGTGTCGGAATGTTTTCCTGCTCCCTGCTCGAGTTAACAACGGGGAGAACACAGATGTCATTTATTCTTCAGGAAATGTCACATTTTGGAGCGTTTGTACATCCCTTGTATATGTGTAGACACGTCTTCGCTGTCTTTCTCTTCAGTGTGTGTGTGTGTTTTTTTTTTTTTGTTCGCATATCCTTTACAGGACATCGCTGTCAACATGAGCATCTCTCAGCTGATTGTTGATTTCTTGGCAAGATTACGCTCAGGAGTTTGCCATTGCTTTCTGAGCGACCGGCTCGCATACCCCATAACTTACTGACGCAGCGAGAACTGCTACTGATTCTCGCGCACGTCACGTTACTCACGAGAGTATATGGGATTACTGAGATGGACGTTAAACCCCTAGGCCAGGGAGACCGGCCTCTTCAGTATAGAAAACAAAAATAAGTTCCGTTGCAGGAACCTGATGTGAGTATGTCTTAGGACCATCACACTTTTATAGACCTTAGTACACGGAGGAATAGGGATCAGTCTCTCTCTCCCTTAATGAACGACGAACGAACGAACAAACAAAGTTTATTTTCAAAGGGTTAAGAATTGGGCACGCAGGCCCGTCTGACATTCTGCCCTTCTTCTCTCTTTCCTCTCATACGTTATTTCATTCATACATCACTTATGAAGCTAATCTTAGACAACAAAAGAACGATAAGCAATAAAATGCATGAAAAAATAATCAATAATACATGACTCACTGAGGCAATGTTTAACATGGGCATTATAAATACCTAAGGAAGGTGTCACATGCCATGCATATGGGAATGTTTATTATACTAGTTGTCGTTTGAGATAATTTAAATTTTTTTTTTTTTTTTTTTTTGGGGGGGGGGGGGGGGATGTAGTCTGTACTGAGATAGTTTTCAAACAGGTTGCGACTCTATGTTATAGTGATTGGTGGTGTCTTTGATTTCTTGAGGAAGATTTTTCCACAATTGAGTACACTTGTATGTTGACATAAAGTCCATGACATGAAGTATGTTTAGACATAACGACAGCTGATATCGTAACTTAGTCCGAGCGCAGTCATGCCATTGTCGGCGAAACGTTTTAACCGTTACATCAAAGCCCGCTTGTATTAAATATCTTAATCAGTACACCGTTATGGGGGGTATTTTTAATGTGTATGAACCAACCAAATATACCTATGTCCGCAAAACGACAGATAATAACTAACATATTCACACCAACCCTATGCTACAAATGTCATAATAGCACATTATCCAAATCACACTCACGCAAAATAAGCACCTGCAAGATGAGATCCTTGCCAAGAGCTGCCAACTTAACTATCCAAGACTGAGTAAGAAATTATGTTATGAGACAGTGAGAGCAACACCTTGTGAGACATATAGGAAGAAGATTAAACGGTTCGGCCAGGTTGTTAAAATGCAACACCATCAAATACCAGCACTTGCGCTACATCAAAGAATATCTGATAGGAGTAGATCAAGAGGAGGTCCGAGAAAAAAAAATGAATTGATGACATGGGATACACTATACAATCACACTGAATGACACAATCCAGTGCCACCTATCGGTAAATAAAACGTCAACTATTCCTCCCTACGATGCATCAAGGCAAACGTGGAAGATGATGATAATAATACTGAATAACTGTTAAAAATAGCTTTTCTTACGTAACATTCTTTCATGCACTCCATTTTTCTGTCACTTTCTCTTGCGATTATCTAAACATACTTTGCTTTCATTATATTTCAGTGGCCTTACATGTCAACACTATATGACAACATGGCGTATGTTGACAAAGGTGATATCATGCTGACGATGTATGACCCAGTGCGTCAGACATATGAAAACCCAGAGATGGTTCAGATCAACTCGCAGGTAACCATCGACTACATGTCGTTGTCATTGTCATCGTTACTGCCCATGTTCTCTTTGTTCATAACTCAACGTACGATGGCACAAATCTCCACATAGAGAAGCAAACACAGTGCAGAGCTAGAAGACCTGAGAAGAACATTCCGTAAACTATTTCAGAATTCCAAAATACAGTTGGCCCCATCCTATTGCAACTTTAATAGCAATGAAGAGGCTGACAGGGGACTGTAGACGACTGTTTTTGCCTTGTAAAGATTTAACCTATGTTGGGGCAAAGAGGTTTAAAATAGGCAGGTACACAATTAACTGATTCAGTGCCAAACAAAACGGTAGCTTTGGACCAAACATGGTACACAATGAAATGAACAAGTTGTGTCATGTAATTTCCATCCACTGAGCATAGCCAAGTACCACTCCAGCCGAGATGCAGTAAGAACACAAAAAGGTATATCAGATATGTTCACAGTCAATACAGGACTGAGACAGGAATGTGTGCTCTCTCCTCTGCTATTTAATATCTACATGGACAAAATATCAAAGAAACAAGCCTTGACAGAACAGATTCAGAAAATTTATAACTCTTTACTCCAGATGAAACAACTGATCAACAGGAAATAAATGAACTTCTATTTGCAGACGATCAGTGACTGTTTTACAGCGATGAGGGCAGACTACAAAATCATATTAATAATCTGAGTTCAACATGCAGCAGATACAATATGAGTATCAACACAGCCAAAACAGAAGTAATGCAAGTTAGCAGATCGTCAGGCCCACTAAATATACAGATAAAAAGCACAACTCTGAACCAATTTAAAGAATTCACATATCTTGGAAGTATGATCACAGAAGATGGCAGACTGGACAGAGACATCGAAATCAGATGTCAAAAAGCTAGTGCACTTTCATATCAATTATCACCCTTACTGAAACATCCAAATATACCCATGTCCGCAAAACGAAAGATAAGAAACAGCATATTCACACCAACCCTATGCTACCAATCTCAAACTTGGACTTTATCCAAATCACACCTTCGCAAAATCAACATCTGCGAGATGAAATGCCTGAGAAGAGCTGCCAACTTAAACATCCGAGACCGAGTAATAAATGCTGTTATCAGACAGACAGTGGGATCAACACCTTGTGCCACATTTATTAAAAGACAGAAGATCAAGTGGTTTGTTCATGTCGTTAGAATGCAACAACATCAACTACTATCACTGGCCTTACATCAAAGATCATCTGCGACGAGACCAAGAGGACGCCCAAGAAGAAAATTGATTGACGACATCAAAGACATTGTAAAATCACACTTAATGACACTATCCAGTGTCGCCCACCGGGCGCTTGAGCGCAAATTATTCCTCCTCACGGTGCTTGACGGCAGAAGTGGATGATGATGATGATGATGATGATGATGATGATGATGATGATGATGATGATGATGAGTATTAACATTGCGGATGATACTGCGAAACAAAACAAATAGCACAATGACCTTAGTACGGCGATATAAAACCCCTCGGTCCAAATGGTAAGTCACATTTGGCGCTATATTATCCTTCAGCTTTGAATCAGTTAAGCGGGAATCAGAATGTCAAGGCCTCCGGAAAGACGATACTTATAACAAAGTATCGACAACCACGCACTGCTCAGAACTTCGTTGAGATCATGTGACTCGGTCTCATGGGAAATAAACCCCCAGGTATCGGTTTTCATGGAAGCAGAAGAAATCGCCATCATCATCGCCATAGTTGCCGTGCACTGTTTCGTCAAACCGTTGACTCTGTATCTCCGCCTCGACTTTTCCCGCCTGTCTTTGACTTCCGTGTTGCCTTCGGTGTGGTTTTAATAACAGTGTCATGGCTTTTAATTTGGCCAGCATATGTGATTTATATCTCGTTTTGTTCAGTGTCTTCCACCAGGTCTCTTTTCAATCCTAGCTTCTCTAGAGCGGCCATATCTGTCTGGTTATGTTTACACGGAACACAACCATAACCCTCATCATGTCAACGCCATCATGGCTGTACCTACTCGCCATCGTGTAGCAAGTCCTTTGCAGAGCGTGGCTCTCCTCACGTCCTGGTGACGAGATTCTCGGCTCCTGGCCAGCTTTCTTGCTACATACATATTCGTGCTCGATGTGTCTAGCTTCCTGTTTCCATCTGCCTGCTAGTTGACCCCTGCGTCTTCCTCCAGGAAACCATGTCTTCCATCACTGATCTTTCCAAATCAATGTGGCCAAAGTATTTCTGTTTCTGGAATATGATGTTTTATACACGCAAGTTTTTTTTTTTCCTCTTAGATTTCAGGTCCCGTAGAATGTCAGTATTTTTCCTCTTCTTTGTCCCAAGAATTATACTAACTTTTCTGTATATTTGAGTTCACTCCCGCGATTTTCGTCTTTGGTCATTGACTCACCTTTGGATGTTGCCACCAGAAAATGCATTTTCTCAAAATATAAATTCTATGTTAATGTGTTTTCTGTTGTTATACTCGCTGCTGTTATATAATGTTACCATCAACTTCCATAGTTCTAAGTGCTAAATGAAATATTTTCTTATTATTCACGAAAACTCTGACTACTCGATTACATATGGAAACAAAATACTGTACCATTCAGTTACAAATAAAACCCCTTCTATTCAATCAATCAATCATGTGCCATGACGGAAAGCGTGGGCGGTCATGACTCGCCATTTCACTCGATCACCAGTGTCGTGGATCAGCTCAGTGTTCCTGTCTCGTCCATGCCATGTGGCCAAGCCATCCAGGTATTTTCCTCTCGGTCTTCCTCTTGGTCTGTTCCCTCCGATCTTGCCAGTTGTCACTAAGTTCTCCAATCCATTTCTTCTCATAACATGTTCAAAAAATTTTGACTGTCTACGTCTAATTTCTCTAATCAGTTTACGATGTTCATTTGTCTCCTGTAGTACTTGGTCATTGGTTTTTCTGTCTGTCCATGGTATTCTTTGCATTTTCCTCAGAAACCACATTTCTGCAGCCATCAGATGCTTTTCAGCTTGACTGCTCATTGTCCAAGTTTCACATCCATACAACAGAACAGGCTCTATGTAGCCCCTCAACACTCTTTTTCTCGTTTCAATTGACATCTTTTTATTGGTCAGAATGTTTTTCATCTTGCTAAAGGCTACTTTCACCATGGCGATTCTTGTTCTAATCTCTTCAAGGCATCTCCCATCAGATGTTATAACTGTTCCAAGATTAACCTTCTATTCATTGTTCACTTATGTTTGACTTGAAGAATTGGAGACTAATGATGAGCTGGTTCCACCCCTTTAGGCTACATCACGCTCATTCTTGATGTGTTTGTAAGCTCTTCAAGCGGTGAGGTCAAGACTTGGTGCTGACTGTTTGTCATTATTGTCGGGAATTACTGTGATTCTCTTGCAGTTTTGCATCGTGCAAGGTTTTTGGTGCACGATATGATTTATCACAGTTGAGAACATAGTCAATCCTCCCTTTGTTAGCCATAGTATCAACCAAGGATATCGTACATACGAGTGTCAGCCTAGGATATCCCACAGACTAGTGTCAGCCGAGGATATCCCACAGACTAGTGTCAGCGCAGGATATCCTACATACTGGTATCGGCAAGGACATAGACTATTTTCAGCTCATGAGGTTCTAGAAACTAGTGTTAGTCCAGGATATCCCACAGATTAGTGTCAGCCTAGGATATCTCACAGACTAGTGTCAACCCATGATATCCCACAGATTAGTGTCAGCCTAGGATATCTCACAGACTAGTGTCAACCCATGATATCCCACAGATTAGTGTCAGCCTAGGATATCTCACAGACTAGTGTCAACCCATGATATCCCACAGATTAGTGTCAGCCTATGATATCTCACAGACTAGTGTCAGTCCAGGATATCCCACAGACTAATGTCAGCCTATTATATCTCACAGACTAGTGTCAGTCCATGATATCCCACAGACTAGTGTCAGCCTAGGATATCTCACAGACTAGTGTCAGTCCATGATATCCCACAGACTAGTGTCAGCCTATTATATCTCACAGACTAGTGTCAGTCCAGGATATCCCACAGACTAATGTCAGCCTATTATATCTTACAGACTAGTGTCAGTCCATGATATCCCACAGACTAGTGTCAGTCTAGGATATCTCACAGACTAGTGTCAACCCATGATATCCCACAGATTAGTGTCAACCTGTGATATCTCTCAGACTAGTGTCAGTCCAGGATATCCCACAGATTAGTGTCAGCCTATGATATCTCTCAGACTAGTGTCAGTCCATGATATCCCACAGACTAGTGTCAGCCTAGGATATCCCACAGATTAGTGTCAGTCCAGGAGGTTCCACAGACTAGTATCAGTCCTGAAAGTTCCACAGACTAGTGTCAGCCCTGAATGTCTCACAGACTAGTGTCAGTCCAGGATATCCCACAGATTAGTGTCAGCCTATAATATCTCTCAGACTAGTGTCAGTCCAGGATATCCCACAGATTAGTGTCAGCCTATGATATCTCTCAGACTAGTGTCAGTCCAGGATATCCCACAGATTAGTGTCAGCCTATGATATCTCTCAGACTAGTGTCAGTCCAGGATATCCCACAGATTATTGTCAGCCTATGATATCTCACAGACTAGTGTCAGTCCAGAATATCCCACAGATTAGTGTCAGCCTATGATATCTCACAAACTAGTGTCAGTCCAGGATATCTCGCAGACTAGTATCAGCCTATGATATCCCACAGACTAGTGTCAGTCCATGATATCCCACAGACTAGTGTCAGCCTAGGATATCTCATAGACTAGTGTCAGTCCAGGAGGTTCCACAGACTAGTGTCACCCCTGAATGTCTCACAGACTAGTGTCAGTCCAGGATATCCCACAGATTATTGTCAGCCTATGATATCTCTCAGACTAGTGTCAGTCCAGGATATCCCACAGATTAGTGTCAGCCTATGATATCTCCCAGACTAGTGTCAGTCCAGGATATCCCACAGATTAGTGTCAGCCTATGATATCTCACAGACTAGTGTCAGTCCAGGATATCCCACAGACTAATGTCAGCCTATGATTTCTCACAGACTAGTGTCAGTCCAGGATATCTCGCAGACTAGTGTCAGTCCAGGATATCCAACATTGCAGAATCAGCCTAGAATACCCATCCTAAAGGCTGCAATCGGCCAAGGACATAGACTAGTGTCAGCCCAGGAGGTTCCACAGAATAATGTCAGCCCTGAATGTCCCACAGACTCGTGTCTAGACAAAATACCCCACAGACTAGTGTCAGCCCTGAATGTCCCACAGACTCGTGTCTAGACAAAATGCCCCACAGACTAGTGTCAGCCTGAATGTCCCACAGTCTCGTGTCTAGACAAAATGCCCCACAGACTAGTGTCAGCCCTGAATGTCCCACAGTCTCGTGTCTAGACAAAATGCCCCACAGACTAGTGTCAGCCCTGAATGTCCCACAGACTCGTGTCTAGACAAAATGCCCCACAGACTAGTGTCAGCCCTGAATGTCCCACAGTCTCGTGTCTAGACAAAATGCCCCACAGACTAGTGTCAGCCCTGAATGTCCCACAAACTCGTGTCTAGACAAAATGCCCCACAGACTAGTGTCAGCCCTGAATGTCCCACAGACTCGTGTCTAGACAAAATTCCCCACAGACTAGTGTCAGCCCTGAATGTCCCACAGACTCGTGTCTAGACAAAATGCTCCACAGACTAGTGTCAGCCCTGAATGTCCCACAGACTCGTGTCTAGCCATATGCCCCATAGACTAATGGCAGTCTATAGTGCACCAGAATGAGGCGACGAGACGTCTATGTTTGTGCATCAGTTCAACCACATCCCTACAATATGAAACAGAACGTATTCTTCTTCTTCGTTCCTCATTACATGGGGGACATGTCTCACACTAGCTATGAACCTCACAAGTCAATGTACCCGACTTCGGCATGCGTGTGTGTCAAGGTTTGTGTCCTCTAAACAGATTCCATCTAAGGAGGCAGGCCCTATCTACTCGTGAATATAACATATAACTTCCATTAAATGGAATGTATGACTTCCATTAAATGGTACGAATGACTTCCATGAAATGGAACGTGTGACTTCCAGCAAATGGAACGTATGACTTGCATGAAACGGAACGTATGACTTGCATGAAATGTAACGTATAACTTTCATGAAATGTAACGTATAACTTGTATGAAATGGAACTTTTGACTTGCATGAAATTGAACGTATGACGTGCATGAAATGGAACGTATAACTTGCATGAAATGGAATGTATAACTTGCATGAAATGGAATGTATAACTTGCATGAAATGGAATGTATGACTTGCATGAAACGGAACGTATAACTTGCATGAAATGGAATTATGACCTGCGAGAAATGCAACGTATGGCTTGCATGAAATGGAACGTGTGACTTGCATGAAATAGAACGTATGACTTGCATGAAACAGAAATGGAACGTATAACTTTCATGAAATGTAACGTATAACTTGCATGAAATGGAACGTATAACTTGCATGAAATGGAATGTATAACTTGCATGAAATGGAATGTATGACTTGCATAAAATGAAACGTATGCCGTGCATGAAATGGAACGTATGACTTGCATGAAATGAAACGTATGACGTGCATGAAATGGAACGTATAACTTGCATGAAATGGAATGTATAACTTGCATGAAATGGAATGTATGACTTGCATGAAATGGAACGTATGACTTGCATGAAATGGAACGTGTGAATTGCATGAAATGGAACGTGTGACTTGCATGAAATGGAACGTATACCTTGCATGAAATGGAACGTATAACTTGCATGAAATGGAACGTGTGACTTGCATGAAATGGAACGTATGACTTGCATGAAATGGAACGTGTAACTTGCATGAAATGGAACATATGACTTGCATCCATTGTTACCAACACCATAAAGATGCATTGCAACATCAGTGGTATACATGGCAACATCATTAGTACTCATGGCAACATCATTAGTATACATTGTAACATTATTAGTATTCATTACATCATTAGTATGCATTGTAACATCATTAGTATTCATTGCAACATCATTAGTATTCATTGCAACATCATTAGTATTCATTGCAACATCATTAGTATACATTGCAACATCATTGGTATTCATTGTAACATCATTAGTATTCATTGTAACATCATTAGTATTTATTGTAACATCATTAGTGTTCATGGCAACATCATTAGTATTCATTGTAACATCATTAGTATTCATGGCAACATCATTAGTATTCATGGCAATATCATTAGTATTCATTGCAACATCATTAGTATACATTGCAACATCATTAGTATCCATCGTAACATCATTAGTATTCATGGTAACATCATAAGTATTCATTGTAACATCATTAGTATTTATTGTAACACAATTAGTATTCATTGCAACATCATTAATATTCATTGCAACATCATTAACGTCTCCTCCACGATCTTTCCTCAGCCTTCTGCAAAACCAGATAACAACAGCGAGACAACTACAAGTTCCTCGCCGAAGAAACAAGCAACTCGTCGAGTCTTCCTTTTCGTGGCCCTAGTCTTTTTCCTTATTTGTGTCGTGGTGGCTGCTATTGTCTTGGCAGTATTGTGTAAGTACCTTGCTACCATAATAGATTCTTAGAACATCGAGACTCATGCCCTACATCTCGACTGTAACAACCTTTATCTAAAGCAAAAACAACATGACTAATCAGAGAAATGTTACTAAATTCAGCATCATGTTACATGCCGATAATCGTGGGCGGTCTTGTTTCGCCGTCTTGACGATAACCAGAGTCGGTGGGGATCGGCTCAGTGTTCTTGTCTCCACCATGCTATGAGGCCAGACCATCCAGATATTTACTTCTCCGCCTTCCCTTTGTTCTTTTCCCTCTCAATCTTGCCAGTTGTCATCAAGATCTCTAATTTATTTCTTCTCATAACGTGCCCAAACAATGTTGACTGTCTACGTCTATTTTTTTCTAATCATTACTAAATTATAACACACAATAAATGAACAGTTAAACATAACAATGCAATCAGGAGTACTTTCTGTTAAATCTTAGACTTCCGTGATTATAACTTACTCCAAATTCGAACAGTGAGTTAGCACTTAATATTTCAGCCAAAGTAGTATTCATATATTCACTTCTTGTGATATATACCATGCACCCGACGAGATGCAGTGAAATATGCCAGGCAAGAAATCGTGCAATATTGTTTATATTGTCTATGGCGAATTAACTAAGGGAATACATTTTTTTTTTATTTAAACAAAACTTTTTTTTTTTTTTTTAAGAAGGAAGTGTTGAAAGATTGACGACATCAAAGACACTGCACAGTCACACGCAATGGCACTATTCAGTGCCATCCATAGGGCGCTCGAGCGCCAACTATTCCTGCCCACGGCGCTTAACGGCAAAGGTGGAACATGAGAATGATGAAGGATGGGTGCCCCTATAGCAATAATGCTCAGTAGTGTCAGTGCGCTGATCACAAATCGGAAACGCTAGAACTAAATATGTGCACTGTCAAACCGATAAAGATAAAGCCATATATGGACATTTCTGTGGATATGGCATGACAAGATAAAAGACAGTGGCCAAAAGTAAAGTTACGAAAACAAGATAAACATTGTTACATCGTTGATGATGTGGTCAATTTCAGGTCGGTTGCCTTTACTTCCCAAGACATTTCCTGGCACTCATTTTAGGCTGGGTCATCCTATAATTTTTAACAGTCTGATATAAGGTGGAACATTCTGACCAATAAAAAAAATGTCAATTGAAACGAGAAAAAGAGTGTTGAGGGGATACATAGAGCCTGTTCTTTTGTATGGATGTGAAACTTGGACAATGAGCAGTCAAGCTGAAAAACATCTGATGGCTGCAGAAATGTGGTTTCTGAGGGAAATACAAAAAATACCATGGACAGACAGAAAAACCAATGACCAAGTACTACAGGAGACAAATGAACATCGTAAACTAATTAAAGAAATTAGACGTAGACAGTCAAAATTTTTTGGACATGTTATGAGAAGAAATGGATTGGAGAACTTAGTGACAACTGGCAAGATCGAAGGGAACAGACCAAGAGGAAGACCGACAGGAAAATACCTGGATGGCTTGGCCACGTGGCATGGACGAGACAGGAACACTGAGCTGATCCACGACACTGGTGTAATCGAGTGAAATGGTGAGTCATGACCGCCCACGCTTTCCGACATGGCACTTGATTGATTGATTGATTGATAAGGTGGAAATTTTGTGAAGAGCCATGGTTATTTTTTCATGTGTATCTCCTCAATTGTCTTCTTATCGTTTCTAGTTGAATGCTGTTATCTTTGCTATTATCATTTTATGTGCGATTTGCCGCTGTATAAGAATGTATTGTGTTTTCTTTCTTGCAGTGACCAAAACAAAGTCAGATCCTGTTGTTGATGGTAAGTGATTATTTGCGTGATTTATACTGTTTTAGCATGTAAACGCACATGCTGTGTACACACACACACACACACACACACATATATATATATATATATATATATATATATATATATATATATATATACACACACACACACACACGGATATGCCGATAGATACGCAGACACATAAACACACACACACACACGTACACAGACAGAGAAAGAGGAGGAATGAAAGAATGAGAGTGTGTATGTATATGAGAGAGAGAGAGAGAGAGAGAGAGAGAGAGAGAGAGAGAACGAACGAATGCACGAACAAACTTTATTTTAAAAGGGTAACAAATTGGGCACGCAGGCCCGTCTTACATTTGGCCCTTTCGATCACTCATCTTTCATTCATCAAATGTGCATGTTACATTTACATAGGAAAAAAAAATTGTCAAATGGATTTTGTAAGCATAAACAATGCATATTTCGCATGGTACATTCACATGGGAAAAAAAGACATTGTCAAATGAAAGTTGTAAACATAGACAGTGCATATTGCAATGTTGTGAGACACATTTCCCATCCACCCTCACACCCCGCAGCCACCCATACATCCCTCAGCCACCCACCACAACCCCACCCACCGACACATACCTCCACTCACCCACACAGACTCAGGCAAACATACATGCTGCCACAAACCCACTGATCCCCCACCCACACACATTTCCCAACTCACACATACATCCCCCACCCATCCCATAACCGACACGCACACACCCACCCACATATTCTCCACCACCCACCCACATATTCTCCACCACCCACCCACACACCCGCAACCACCCAGAAAACACACATACCGCATCTACTAAATGTTGCAGATCCTGCTCATTGTCTGCCATCAAGACTGTATCATCTGCATATCTAATGTTATTGATATATCGTCCCCCAATGTTGATTCCTTCCATATCTTCTATATTTCTGAAAATATTTTCACTGTACAGGGAAAAATGATCTGGAGACATTACACATCCCTGTCTGACACATCTCTTAATAGGCTGATATTGGCCTACTTCATTATCAACTCTTATGGCAGCTTGTTGTTTCCAATATATGTTTTTAACAAGTCTAAGATCTTTTCCATCAATTTGTAGATCCTCAAGCATCCTTATCATGTCGACATGTCTCACTTTATCGAAAGCCTTTGTGTAGTCAATAAAGCAAAGGGTTGTAGATCTTTGTTTACTTCTATAGAACGTTCGATTATGGTTCTCAGTATGTACACAGCATTTACTGTACCCTTTCCTTCTACAAACCCACATTGTTCTTCTCCTATTTCAGGTTGTATTTTCCTCCTAACTCTTTGCATGATAATTCTTAGCAAAATCTTCGTGATGTGACTCATTATACTAATTGTTCGATGTTGATCACATTCCAAGGCTCCTGATTTCTTTGGGATTGCAATAAATACAGAATTACATAACTCCTGAGGTATATTTCCAGTATCATATATTGTATTAAGCAGACTGGTAACTTTATCTATTCCATATTCTTCTAAAGCATTAATCATTTCTGTTGTGACACTGTCTCAACCGGGGGTCTTGTCATATTTCATATGGTTAAGAGCATTCTGAACCTCCATCTTCAAAATTGCTGGTCCTTCATTATTATTTTGAACATCATACTGTTCGTCTCTGTTATCGTCATAAAGGTTTTTCACATAATCTGACCATACATGTAAGATCTGATCTTTTTCTATTATGACTCTTCCATCTTTTGTCTTTAGGCAGCCTGCTGATGTACGTGTTCTTTGATTAGTAAGCTCCTGAATTATTTTGTGCATTAGTTTCGCATTTTTACTGTTGTGTTGTTGAGTTCAAAGCGACCGAGCGCAAAAAACAAAAAAATATCTTTTCTGGTTTTTAATATCTTTGTCATATTTCATATGTTTATATACATATGAACAAAGAGATAAGCCAAATTAGATCAAAATTAATTACTTAACAAATAAGTGAAGTGAAAGAAAATGACCCTTTTACTCGCTTAAGGCATTTTGGGCATATGATTCTAGACCCAGATTATAGACCAATCTGCAGTCCAGAGGTATTGTTGTTATATCACGCTGGCCGACTTCACATGCCAAGACATTTCCTGGTACAAATTTCAGGCTGCCTCGACCTATGTAGTTTTTTTTTTTTTTTTTTTTTTTTTTGGGGGGGGGGGGGGGGGGGGGTTAATTTTCATTTTCCGTGATGTAAAGTTAAATGGTTTGGCCATATAACTAGATTACCAACTAACAGTATACCACAGCAAGCAATGATGTATGGACCACATGGAAGCAGAAGAAGAGTGCGACAGAGGGAATAACCGAGTTCATTGGAATCTCGATATATAAAGCCCATAAACTGGCACTCTCCCGCTGTTTATGCATCACCTCGACACCGCAAGGTACAAGAGGAACATGATGAGATGAGTGGAAACGAACTCATGGCTATCGGACCAGCATGGCGACGATCTAGCCAAGTTATCATGGCTCCCTTAACCAAGAATGCACAACGTTAAAATGTATGAATAAATAAATAACCTGTAATCTGGAGAACTGGAAAAAGGGGAAGTAACAATAAAATTAACGAATGAATTAAAAAGATCATCATCATCAAGTGCCCTACGCCCTACAGGCGTAGGCGTCCATGGCTCTCCACTGATCTCGGTCTTTGGTGTTCTTGATGAACTCTGCTGATGGTATTCCCCCATGCCACCGTCTTAATCCATCCAGCATCATTTCTCTTTGTCTGCCTCTGCCTCTCTTCCCCTCGATCTTTCCAGTTGTCACGATGTTCTCCAATGCTTCTCTTCTCATCACATAACCGAATAAAGCTGTTTGTCTCTTTCTTATTGTTTTATATAGTGTTCTAGTTTCATTAGCCTGTCTCATGCAGTCCACGGAATTCGCAACATTCGTCTCAGGAATCACATCTCTGTTGCTTCTAATTTCTTCTTAATTTGTTTATTTACATTCCACGATTCACTGCCATACAGCAAAACTAGTTCTACATAGCATTTCAGCACTCTCTTTCTTACATTCAGTGACAGTGACTTATTGCATAAGATACTCTTCATTTTCTGAAATGCGGCTTTTGCTTGCCCTATTATGTTCTTAATCTTTGTTGTACATCTTCCATCTGATGTTATAAATGCCCCTAGGTATTTAAAATTATCCACTTGGTTAAGACTATTCCCTTCTATTTCTATGTCACATTTTGGTGTCACCATTTTCTTTGATATCACCATTGTTACTGTTTTCTTGATATTCAAGGAGAGTCCTTTCCTTGCACTCTCTGTTACTACAACGTCCAGCAATTGCTGTATGTCTGTTGAATTATCTGTCATCAATACTGTGTCATCTGCATAGCGTATATTGTTTATATTATAACCTCCAACTAGTATCCCTGGTGTCTCTTTGATCTCTCTCATTATTACTTCGCCATATAGGGAAAAGAGATCTGGTGACAAGACACACCCCCTTCATACTCCTAGCTTTATCTGTTCATAACTACCCTTTTTATTTCCCATTTTAATTGCTGCTACTTGGTTCCAGTAAATATTCTTTATTAGTCTTAAATCTTTCCCATCAATGTTGATATCTTCCGACATTTTAATCAGTTCATCATGTTTTACTTTATCAAATGCCTTAGTATAATCTATGAATCACAAATATATGTCTTTCTGTTTCTCTATTGACCTTTCTATTAGCGTCAGTAATGTATATATTGCATTGTTTGTGCCCTTTCCCTCCACAAATCCATACTGTTCTTCACTAATTTCCATTTTTATTTTCTTTCTGGTTCTTCTGATTATGATTCTGAGCAGAGGCTTAGTGATATAGTTTATGAGGTTAACTGTACGAAAATTTTCACATTTAGTTGCTCCTGGTCTTTTTGGTATAGTTATAAATACAGATTTCAGCATATCACTGGGTAAATATCCACTGCTGTAAATATCATTCAACATTTTGGTTAATATATCTACTCCAAATTCTCCTAATACTTCTGATTCTTCTATTATGATTTCATCTGGCCCAGCTGCTTTCCCTTTCTTCATGTTTTACAGCGTCAGAGACTTCTTCTTTTAGAATAGGTGGACCTTCTAAGTTACTTTCTTCTGTTAATTCTTCCCTTTCTCAATCATATAATTCTCTTATATATTCATTCCACCTCTTCATTATAGCATCTTCCTCCAATAATATCTTTCCTGCTTTTGATTTCAAACACCCTGTATTTATTCTTATTATTCTTCCCGTGAGCTCACTGATTTGTCTGTGCATATTTTTTGTACCTTAAATGGAATTTAATTCAATTTTTGTTTTGGCATTGCTCGTTTAACCAGCTTTCTTTTGCCTTCACACATTTATCTTTTATTACTTTATTTATCTTAGCATATTCTTGTTTGTCATTTTTACTCTGTTTTCTTTTGTCCATCAGCATTAATATTTCTTCTTTCATCCATTTTTTCTTAGCTATTTGGCTTCTCTCCTTAATATTTCTTTGCTAGTTTGATGAATGGAGTCCCTTAACATTTCCCATTGTTCATTTATACTCTGTATTTTAGCTATAGCATTGTACCTATTTTTCACAGTCACTCTGTATTGTTCTTGAATTTCTTTATCTACTTTCAGAACCTCTTCATTAAGTCTCACGTTCTTAATCATTGCTTTCCCTCTCTTTAATTTTACTTTTATTTGTCCACATAGTGGTACATGATCTCTATTACAGTCAGCATCAGGCATT
This sequence comes from Cepaea hortensis, assembly GCA_963921405.1. Classification (NCBI taxonomy): domain Eukaryota; kingdom Metazoa; phylum Mollusca; class Gastropoda; order Stylommatophora; family Helicidae; genus Cepaea; species Cepaea hortensis. Next base: position 82,197,668 of record OY992883.1, read on the forward strand.
ATCTTGTATTAATTAGTATGTAGTCAATTTGGTTGCGTGTTTTCTTTTCATGGCTTTCCCATGTGTATAGTCTTCTTTTATGGTGATTAAACCATGTGTTTCCAATTATCATATCATTGATATTTTCCCATTCTATTAGTCTTTCTCCTCTTTCATTCCTTGTACCTAAACCATAATTCCCCACTACATCCCCCATCTTCCCCTTTCATTCTTTTGCATTAAAATCTCCAAATATTATTTTTATTTCTTGTGATCCAATTTGAGCCATCACCATTTCTATTTCGTGGTAAAAGTATTGTATTTCTTCATCACTACTGCTTGTTGTTGGTGCATATACTTGTATAATTGGTTTACCTTTGAATTTGACCATAACTCTATCTGAAATACACCAGTATCCATTAATTGACTTGGCTGTTTCTTCGTCAAATATTATTCTTCCAACTTTTTCATGTGTATCCCCTCCAGAATAGATTATTGTGTGGTTGTCAGCTATAATTTGCCCGATCCCTTCCATCTCATCTCACTTACGCCTAGTATATTCATTTTCATGCTATCCATCTCTCTTAGAACATTGTTCAACTTTCCTAGCTCATATAATGTCCTAACATTCCATGTTCCTACTCTAAATTTATTTATTTGAGTTATGATCTTAAAAATATATTCTTATAATTTGGAAAATGTCAGACACTGGATTATGTTACATAATGTAGTGCTCTCAGTGAGCAATGCAACTTTATAAAAGAAATTTTTAACAATAATCCTATGACAGACACCTCTGTGGATGTCTGAATTGTTTGGCACGCGCAAATATTGAGCATAATAAGATAAAATTATTAGTTCCATCCGTCACCTCTGCTTCTGGGAGAATTTCCAGAATGTTCTTCCAAATTCTCTAGTACCAATTTTATGCGCTTTGTTCGATACCACATTCGTATCCCTTGGGATACAAGTCTGCTACTGGCTACGATTTAACCTGGACACAGTCTTGGTAGTCAAGAGCACTAACCAGTTTAGTTAGTCAACAGACCATCCTCATTGCACATCAGACTATTACAAATTAGTCCATAAGTACTCGGAATCTCTCATTAGTATCTAACTCAGCGTTTAGCGACGAATGACACCCGTTCTATGTTGCTTGACTATTCTTCTTTGGCTTCCCTCATGGCACTCCAGTTTAGCTTGCCCCCTTTTCACTTGATCTTCTTGTATGTTCAAAGTTGCAGAATCAAATCCATCCCTAACCAATTATGACACTATAATTAGGTCAGTCATGTGAAGACTGATGTTGAAAGTCGTCTGCTGACGTCACTCCACTGTCCACTGATCTCGGCAATTCTCTTCATCCGTGCGTAAGTCTGAATACTAGTTTCCTTACACACGCGTGTGATGTAGTTGGTTCTTGCAATCCTGTATGGTGTCATTTCTTGCAGTCCTGTGCGATATAGACATTTCTTGCTATCCTGTGTAATATAGTCGTTTCTTTTGCAATCCTGTGTAATATAGTCGTTTCTTGCAATCCTGTGTAATATAGTCGTTTCTTGCAATCCTGTTTAATATAGTCGTTTCTTTTGTAATCCTGTGTAATATAGTCGTTTCTTGCAATCCTGTGTAATATAGTCGCTTCTTTTGTAATCCTGTGTAATATAGTCGTTTCTTGCAATCCTGTGTAATATAGTCATTTCTTGCTATCCTGTGCGGTATAGTCATTACTTGCAATCCTGTATAATATAGTCGTTTCTTGCAATCCTGTGTAATATAGTCGTTTCTTGCAATCCTGTGTAATATAGTCGTTTCTTTTGTAATCCTGTGTAATATTGTCGTTTCTTGCAATCCTGTGTAATATAGTCGTTTCTTGCAATCCTGTGTAATATAGTCATTTCTTGCAATCCTGTGTGATATAGTCATTTCTTGCAATCCTGTGTAATATAGTCATTTCTTGCTATCCTGTGCGGTATAGTCATTACTTGCAATCCTGTATAATATAGTCGTTTCTTGCAATCCTGTGTAATATAGTCGTTTCTTGCAATCCTGTGTAATATAGTCGTTTCTTTTGTAATCCTGTGTAATATAGTCATTTCTTGCTATCCTGTGCGGTATAGTCATTACTTGCAATCCTGTATAATATAGTCGTTTCTTGCAATCCTGTGTAATATAGTCGTTTCTTGCAATCCTGTGTAATATAGTCGTTTTTTTTTAATCCTGTGTAATATAGTCGTTTCTTGCAATCCTGTGTAATATAGTCGTTTCTTTTGTAATCCTGTGTAATATAGTCGTTTCTTGCAATCCTGTGTAATATAGTCGTTTCTTGCAATCCTGTGTAATATAGTCGTTTCTTGCAATCATGTGTAATATAGTCGTTTCTTGCAATCCTGTGTGATATAGTTGTCTCTCGCAATCCTGTGTAATATAGTCGTTTCTTGCAATCATATGTGATATATTCGTTCTTGCAATCCTGTAATGTGTAGTTGTTTCTTGCAATCCTATATAATATTGTTCTTCCGTGTATGTCTGTATGATGTACTTGTTTCTTGTCTGTCTGTGTGATGTACTTGTTTCTTGTATGTCTGTATGATGTAGTTGTTTCTTGTCTGTCTGTGTGGTGTACTTGTTTCTTGTATGTCTGTGAAATGTAGTTGTTTCTTACATAGCTGTATGATGTAGTTGTTTTTACATACGTGTGCGATGTAATTGTTTCTTGTATACTTGTGTTATGTAGCTGTTTCTTACATGTCTGTGTGTTGTAGTTGTTTCTTACATGTCTGTGTGATGTAATTGTTTCTTGTATACCTGTGTGATGTAGTTGTTTCTTACATGGCTGTATGATTGTAGTTGTTTCTTGTATGTCAGTGTGGTGAACTTGTTTCTCACATGCTTGTACGGTGTAATTTCTTGTATGCCTGTGTGAAGTAGATGTTTTGTGGATATCTTATGTAGATGTTTTGTGGATATCTTATGCCAGACTCTTACATTCAACTAAAATTAAACACATATTGAAAGTAATGAAATAATTAATCTTGAACTCCTCAGGTGATGACGGATTTCTTTCATTCGTGCAGCTTGACCAGAACTACACAACAGATCTCAGTAACAAATCAAGCCAAGCTTTCAAAGACTTAAATGATACATTCTGTACACAGGTAGAGATTTTGTAAAAATCAAGTTTTTATTTTAGAAATATGTAACTTCTCTTCTTAATAGCTTTACCTCCTATTGGATATATGGCGTATGACACCGTTGATACCGTGATATGTAGAGAATGGAGGTGGGGGAAGTCACTGTGTCGTTCTGCTGATTGGAGGACAACCAACACACACATGTTGTGGTTGTAACAGACTTACAGAGCAGGCTGTGCAGGGTGAGGACAGGTGAGCATTTTAAAATCTGTGAAAAGAAGCATACGTTGGATCTTTTCCCCGGGGCATGCTGGTATGTTGGGAATATGAGCAGGCTGACAAATTGGCTGGATCTGCACCTCTGGGTTTGATATTAGCGCACCATGAGGCAGGTGTGATCAGATCCCTTTGGGATCGCGTGTATAGTATGGAAGAGCAGATATATCATCATTGCCTGGAGTGAATGGTACTGCAGAGAGTGCTCAGAAGATCTGGCCAACACTCAATTCTCAGAGGAAAAGCCAGACGAACACATAATCAGATTGCAGCTGGCACATAAGTATTGGCACGCTTCACTAGCTGTTGAAGATGAGGATGGAGCACTTATGGGAATGCCCCGAGTGCTGTCACGAGTTTGTTTTAACTCTACTCAGCTTAACCCATCCTTCTGTTGCAACATAAGCCAACAACCAACTCACTTTAAGCTGTCCATTCTTTTGCTATCTGCTACAGCTCACTCTATGTCCTCCCCATATGATTCTTCTGTCTCTAGTTCTCTTTTCAATGTGTTTTTATGTATCCCTCTGTTTGGTTTGCCCAGTGGATTCACGAGAAAGGAACTTTCCACTCAATGTGTTACTACTAATGTATATTATCGGTGTTTTATTTCGTCGCTGACATAGGTTTCTCAAGGCCGAAATGTGGGTCACGTGTTGCATCAAATAATAGTTTCTTATTTCTTCTTCTTCTCCTTTTTCTTCTTTTTCTCCTCCTACTCTTTCTCCGTGTTCTTTTTCTTCTTCTTCTTTTTCCATCGTATCCTCCACCCCTTCCAGCTTCTTCTTATCTTTCTCTCATCGTCCTTCTTCTTCTTCTTCTTCTTCTTCGTTCATCCGGAGTTTTTTTTCGGATGTGATTGCGTTGTGCCTGTTTACAGCAGAGCTGCGTTCTTGCGCCGTTAGGCCGACACATCCGACTTCTGCGGGCATTTGTTGACCGGGTTAACCTTCCCGGGGTCCTTCTTCTTATTCTCGTTTGCTTGGAATCTGCACACGTGTGCCATTTTGTTTTTCCATGAACTGCACTGTCTTATGCATAGCATAGAGTCCTTCTGTAGAGTTTGAGGTGTAGAATTGTTTCATCCGGACGTGGAAAAGACTGAGGTGTATTTGATCCAATGCTATAATATATAGCCTGCAGTTAGAGGTGCTTGCACACATGTACACATTGTTGTACAATGTATCCTTAGCTTTGTGTACAAGTAACTATTAACTCTGTATACATGAATATTTATGAATTATTTGATTCACACTCAAAATAATTGAAATTCGGCAGCAGAGAGCATTCACAATATGAATCAACAAAATCTGAAAAAAGTGAACCATTATCACAGAGAATAAACATTAAAACAGCGTGGTGCTTTATTTCAAAATTGTAAATTATTCAAGTGACAAATAGGTAATAAGGATCTAGAGAATAAAATTACCTATTATCATAGAATTGAAGCCAACAGGAATAAGTAAAATTAATAAAGAAACATTTTTTGCGTCTTTAAGGGTGTTGGGTGATGCAGCTCTCATATTTATTATAGACCAATTTGCACTTGATGGGTGATGTGGTCAATACCACACCTGCCATGTTTACTTCCTAGAACATTTACTTTCGCTGCGTAGATCAGGAAACCCAGGTCAATTTTGTTAAATTCCAGGCATGAAGGGAATTCAAACATATGACCACCTGGCTGGCAGGCAAGTGTTGTAGCCACTGTGCTACCTCAAAACTGAGCTCCTCAAAACTGTGCTACCTCAGAATTGAGCTCCTTAAAACTGTGCTCCTCAAAACTGTGCTACCTCAGAATTGAGCTCCTTAAAACTGTGCTCCTCAAAACTGCTACCTCAGAACTGAGCTCCTCAAAACTGTGCTCCTCAACATTGTGCTACCTCAGAACTGAGCTCCTAAAAACTGCTACCTCAGAACTGAGCTCCTCAAAACTGTGCTCCTCAAAATTGTGCTACCTCAGAACTGAGTTCCCTAAAACTGCTACCTCAGAATTGAGCTCCTCAAAACTGTGCTCCTCAAAACTGCTACCTCAGAACTGAGCTCCTCAAAACTGTTTTTCCTCAAAACTGTGCTACCTCAGAACTGAGCTCCTCAAAAATAGTACAACTACCCAAATAAATCTGTGTATCTGACCCTTAAATAAATATTGAAGTTTGTTTATTTGTAGTTTTTATTGTCATTGATATCATCGGATTTGTATGGTATAAGTTCACTTTATATGATAGATAGGGGGACTGGGTAGAGATACTAAAATCATAATACAAGAGGCAAGAGGAGCATTTATAGCACTAGGACATTTGTTGGGGTCAAAGGAAGTTGCACTTAGAACCAAACTTAGAATGTTTAACTTCAATAGTAAATGTGTACCTATGTATGAGTCAGAAACATGGAGAGCAACTAAATACATGCTTGCATGCTTGCTTGCTTGCTTGTGTTCGCTGGCTGTGAACTCCAGCATGAAGCCCTGTATGTCGGTTGGAGACATCTTGTTGTCCAACGTCGATGTCATGTCATACCGAACTGAGATTTGCGTGAGTATCTGTTGTCCCATGTCTGGCTTATTGGTGTGCAGACTGGTGGTTCCTCGCCGTGCAGGTAGATACTCTCCGACTTCGGAAGAATCAGCGATCCTACTACGTTAGCCAGGACCCCGAATGGACCTGTTGTCCACGACGCACGACTAGGACGTGTTAGTAGGTCTTGTCCAGTATAGAACATGGCCCTGGTGCCTTGGAAACACCTCTGCGTCCCACTAAATACATTACTAATAAACTACAAACACACACTTATTGGTGTCTAGCGGGGATAATTTGGCATGGTAGAATCAGCATTGTAGGGCTTCTGGAGAGAACTAAACGAATTCCAGTGAACCAAGGGGTGAGGAAACGACGCTGGCGCTGTTATAGAGCACACATTGAAAAAAAACCTGAGGGCAATATAACTAGACACTCTCTTGCGTGGAACCCACAACGCAAACGAAATAGTGGGAGACCTAAAAACACACGGAGAAGAGAATTACAGACAGAGATGGATAATATCGGGAGAAATGGAGGCAGCTGCAGGACATTGTAACATAGGTTGGTTTGGCGTGGCTTGGTAGAGGGCATAATGCCCCTGTAAGACATAAAGGGCAGTAGACGACATTGATCTCACTGTTTTGAGAATCATGAGTCAGTTGTACATGTTTTGATCACTATATTTTACTCACACTATTCCGTGGGGTCTCTATGGTGACGTGGTTAAGCCCCCCTGCCTCAAGCTCGAATGTGGTAGGTTCCAGACTCTATCGTTTTTTTCATGAGTGCAGGTTTCTAGGATGCTCCTGGGGGTGGTCGCTGGAGCTGCAGAGTTCTTGCTGTGTGCAATGCTTTCAGCAGGCCGCTCTGCGGAAAGAGACTGAATCATGTGGGATCAAACCCGGTGCAATGATCATCTTACCTTTAAACCCCTTTTAAACACTATTCAGACAAATAAGCGGACATCGGAGCCTTCATTAATCACATTCATCGCAAACCTTTTGTGAATGTTTAGAATGATGTCTAACTGTTGATTTATATCACTTCATAATAACCATACTATTTCCGACAGCTCATTGAGATGTTGAAAAATCAAAGCCTATATGAGGAGGGAATGACTTGCAGCGTGGAAGAGTTTCAGTAAGAATAGCTTAAATATTTCGTTTGCATTGATCTATGAAACTTGTGAAATTAGATGTATTTTGACAGATGCCCATATGCAAGACTGTCAATTGTTATAGATCTGGTTGGTTTCGTTGGTGTAATGGCTAGCTTGTTATGCTGACAATATCATGAGAGTGGTCAGACAGGGTTTCTGCGTAAGCTGTAAATATTGGCTATGAGAGGGAGAGACTGGCAACCAATGTCTCCATACACTCAGGCCTACAAAGGTGTGATGGCCATGGCATTTCACATACCCACAGCAAGTTCCCGCTACATGGAATTTTGTGTGTGTAGAATTAAGGTTGTCCTCGTGCAAGGTTGATTCACGCCACCTTCACAAAGTGTACACTCAGCTGGCAGCCATAGTGGGTGTATCGTGACTAATGCCATCAAGATAACCAAGGCTATGGCTTGTACTTTCTTAAAACTGGACAGAGAGCAGAGGGTAAAGTCAACTACCCTGCAAACTTGCCATCCATCCTCAGTAGCCCACAGAACTGGGAGTTGTCAGCAGACCTGATGACCCTTGACAGATATCCTGGCATATTCCGGAAGTCTCAGACAAGACCAGACATTGTGGATCAGCAACTTGTACAGTTGAAAGTGAAGCAGGCGTTCTTGTTTTTTTTTATATTTCAGCACTGATATGCCATCATCATCATCATCATCATCATCATCATCATCATGTTGCTGGTTCTTCTGCAGAAAGTTGCTCTCATCACGGCTCGCCAAAACGACTCAATCCTATGTCATTTCTCTTGCCTCATGCATATTCATTTAACAAGTTCTGCAATGTCCTGTGTCCGTCTTTATGCTGGTCAGCTCATGTCTCTCCTTCCAGTAGCTATGCTCATCCATCCCTGTTATTTCCTAACCACAGTGTCATTTACTATGGTCATGCTCATCCATCCCTGTTATTTCCTAACCACAGTGTCATTTACTATGGTCATGCTCATCCATCCCTGTTATTTCCTAACCGCAGTGTCATTTACTATGGTCATGCTCATCCATCCCTGTTATTTCCTAACCGCAGTGTCATTTACTGTGGTCATGCTCATCCATCCCTGTTATTTCCTAACCGCAGTGTCATTTACTGTGGTCATGCTCATCCATCCCTGTTATTTCCTAACCACAGTGTCATTTACTATGGTCATGCTCATCCATCCCTGTCAATTCCTAACCACAGTGTCATTTACTATGGTCATGCTCATCCATCCCTGTCATTTCCTAACCACGGTGTCATTTACTATGGTCATGCTCATCCATCCCTGTCATTTCCTAACCATGGTGTCATTTACTATGGTCATGCTCATCCATCCCTGTTATTTCCTAATCACAGTGTCATTTACTATGGTCATGCTCATCCGTCCCTGTCATTTCCTAACCACAGTGCCATTTACTATGGTCATGCTCATCCGTCCCTGTCATTTCCTAACCACAGTGCCATTTACTATGATCATGCTCATCCATCCCTGTTATTTCCTAACCACAGTGCCATTTACTATGGTCATGCTCATCCATCCCTGTTATTTCCTAACCACAGTGTCATTTACTATGGTCATGCTCATCCATCCCTGTTATTTCCTAACCACAGTGTCATTTACTATGGTCATGCTCATCCATCCCTGTCATTTCCTAACCACAGTGTCATTTACTATGGTCATGCTCATCCATCCCTGTCATTTCCTAACCACAGTGTCATTTACTATGGTCATGCTCATCCATCCCTGTCATTTCCTAACCACAGTGTCATTTACTAACCACAGTGTCATTTACTATGGTCATGCTCATCCATCCCTGTCATTTCCTAACGACATTGTCATTTACTATGGCCATGCTGTTTCCGTCCCTATCATTTTCTAACCACAGTGTCATTTACTATGGCCATGCTGTTTCCGTCCCTATCATTTTCTAACCACAGTGTCATTTACTATGGCCATGCTGTTTCCGTCCATGTCATTTTCTAACCACAGTGTCATTTACTATGGCCATGCTGTTTCCGTTTCCCAGACATAATGCTGTTTATCAGACCGTTTTGTGTGTGTGTGTGTGTGTGTGCGTGCGCGCGCGCGCTCGCTTTGTACTCCATCATAGTTCATACATGTGCTACTGTTTCTAGTGCACTAAACTGATATTTACGTGTGGATTTGCTTTCCTTTTTACTAGTTTCTCTCACCATCAGGCGAAACTACTCCGACTTCTGAAGTGCGTGCAATTTACATTCTAAAGTCAAGGACGATAATTCATTATTTATGTCCAACTGACTGGTGTAGGGGTTGAACCCACTACCTCGGCATCATCGCACTGGAAGTTTAAGAGCAAGTGCTCTTATCCTATCGACCATGATGACCTCCTCCAGTGGCTGTGAAATTATCTATGGGTCACGTCCATTTGTTGCCACAGAAACCATGCATGTTCTCAGAAATGTCACTTCAATTTGTTGCCACATAAACAATACATGTTCTCAGAAATGTCACTTCGATTTGTTGCCTCAGAAAAGATGCATGTTCTCAGAAATGTCACTTCATTTTGTTGCCACAGAAAAGATGCATGTTCTCAGAAATGTCACTTCAATTTGTTGCCACAGAAAAGATGCATGTTCTCGGAAATGTCACTTTAATTTGTTGCCACAGAAAAGATGCATGTTCTAAGAAATGTCACTTCAATTTGTTGCCACGGAAAAGATGCATGTTCTCAGAAATGTCACTTCATTTTGTTGCCACAGAAAAGATGCATGTTCTCATAAATGTCACTTCAATTTGTTGTCACAGAAACCATGCATGTTCTCAGAAATGTCGCTTCAATTTTTTGCCACAGAAACCATGCATGTTCTCAGAAATGTCACTTCAGTTTGTTGCCACAGAAACCATGCATGTTCTCAGAAATGTCACTTCAATTTGTTGCCACAAACCATGCATGTTCTCAGAAATGTCGCTTAAATTTTTTGCCACAGAAACCATGCATGTTCTCAGAAATGCCACTTCAATTTGTTGCCACAGAAACCATGCATGTTCTCAGAAATGCCACTTCAATTTGTTGCCACAGAAACCATGCATGTTCTCAGATATGTCACTTCAATTTGTTGCCACAGAAACCATGCAGGTTCTCAGAAATATCACTTCAATTTGTTGCCACAGAAACCATGCAGGTTCTCAGAAATGTCACTTCAATTTGTTGCCACAGAAATCATGCATGTTCTCAGGAATGTCATTTCCATTTGTTGCCACAGAAACCATGCATGTTCTCAGAAATGTCACTTCAGTTTGCTGGTCTTGTGTCAAAGGTTCCTACAGTGTAACCTCGGTGAAATATACATGGGACCCAGGCTAGGGGAAGGTGGAGAGATAAATACCTGGATGGCTTGGCCACATGGCATAGTTGACACGAGAACACTGATGTGATTCAAAACTATGGTGATCATATTAGATGTTGAGCCATACTCATCCGCGCTTATCGGCATAGCACAGGATTATGATGATGTGTACATGACTACTTATTGAAAAGTATATGCGGATAAAAGGTTAGTTGTATATTCTTTACAGGACATCGCAGTCAACCTCAACATTTTGGGTTGTGTGTGATTTCATAGAGTTTACGTTCAGTAGTTTGCCACTGCTTTCTGGATGACCGGCACTCATATCTTTGTATGGGAAACCAACGCAGTTGGATCTGCTTCCAAATCGCCCGCAGCTGTGTTTCAAACGCATTATGCGGGATTGCGAATTGCATTATAACTCCTTCACCACAGAGCCGCATATATGTGAAGCATACCCCATTAAACATCTGTCATGGCTTTTATTTATGTGACCTTCTATTTCCACAGGAGCGGAAGTATATATGTAACCTACCGGCTCCGGAGACGTCAAGGACAGTCAGACGAATGGAATAAAAAAGTTGCTGCCTTTATGCAGACAGCTGTGGACGGTGGTAAGATAGGTAATCTTACGACAGTCAAGTCAACAGTGTGTCAACTTCCTGGAGTTGTTCCTTCAGTCAAAGAATATAAATGTCCACAGTTAACAACATCAACGGCACAACAATCGACATCATTCTCATCACAAACAACACAGTCAACATCAATGACATCTCAGCCATCAAACTTGGACACAGAAGTTACACGGATTTTAACAACAGCTGCATCAGAGATAAGTAAATTAACACCATCCCCTGCATCAGTGGCAGAGGCAACAACATTTCTAGTGGATTTATCAACTGTTGTAACAGAGTCAGCCTATTCAACAACAGAGATCAGTGAGTCAGCATCTTTAATCCATTTGATATCTGCCACAGAAATTACCACACCTGGTTTGACCTCACTTGTTACTGAATCAGCATCTGTATTAGCTTCAGCATCTGTATTAGGTTCAGCATCAGTTGCCTCTGAATCTCCTTTTACGCAAGAGTTACCTGCTTCACTAGAATCGTTGCCTGCGCAACAGTCAACACTATCTTTAGATGAGTCAGCATTGACAACATCATTAGAAATGATTGAGTCGACATCTGCCCTGGAATTATCACCTGAGTCATCTACTTTAGTGTTGACACCAGAAGTATTTGAGTCATCAGCTGTAGTATCACCACTTGAATCATCATTGACACCAGAGTCAATATCGAAAATTGTTGAGTCATCAGCTGTAGAATCACCACTTGTATCATCATTTACACTGGAGTCAACACCTGTCTTATTTGAGTCATTGTCTATTCAAGAATCACTACCAATAACATTTGAGTCAGTATCTGGCCTGGAATCATCACTTCAGTTGTCAACTACACCAGACTCAACTTTAGTAGCATTTGAGTCACCGGCTATAGAAACACCATTTGAATCATCATTTACATTAGAGTCAACACCTGTCTTACTTGAGTCATTGTCTATTCAAGAATCACTACAGATAACAATCGAGTCAGTATCTGGCCTGGAATCATCTGCAACAGAGTCAACACCTGTCTTACTTGAGTCATTGTCTATACTGGAATCACTATCGATACCATTTGAGTCAGTATCTGGCCTGGAATCATCTGCACCAGAGTCAACACCTGTCTTACTTGAGTCATTGTCTATTCAAGAATCACTACAGATAACAATCGAGTCAGTATCTGGCCTGGAATCATCTGCATCAGCGTCAACACCAGTCTTACTTGAGTCATTGTCTATAATGGAATCACTACCGATAGTATTTGAGTCAGTATCTGGCCTGGAATCATCTGCACCAGAGTCAACACCAGTCTTACTTGAGTCATTGTCTATACTAGAATCACTACTGATACCATTTGAGTCAGTATCTGGCCTGGAATCATCTGCACCAGAGTCAACACCTGTCTTACTTGAGTCATTGTCTATTCAAGAATCACTACAGATAACAATCGAGTCAGTATCTGGCTTGGAATCATCTGCATCAGCGTCAACACCAGTCTTACTTGAGTCATTGTCTATAATGGAATCACTACCGATAGTATTTGAGTCAGTATCTGGCCTGGAATCATCTGCACCAGAGTCAACGCCTGTCTTACTTGAGTCATTGTCTATTCAAGAATCACTACAGATAACAATCGAGTCGATATCTGGCCTGGAATCATCTGCACCAGAGTCAACACCTGTCTTACTTGAGTCATTGTCTATTCAAGAATCACTACAGATAACAATCGAGTCGATATCTGGCCTGGAATCATCTGCACCAGAGTCAACACCTGTCTTACTTGAGTCATTGTCTATTCAAGAATCACTACAGATAACAATCGAGTCAATATCTGGCCTGGAAACATCTGCACCAGAGTCAACACCTGTCTTACCTGAGCCATCAGTGGTAGAATCAGGACTTGTATTATCATCTACACCAGAATCAGCCCCAGTAGTACTTGAATCATTGTCTACACTAGAATCACCACCAGTGGATTTTGAGTCACAATCTGCTTTAGACTCGTCATTTACACTAGAGTTAATTCCAGACACACCTGTCATAGAATCAACACCTGGGGTGTTTGTGTCAGCTTCACAAGAACCATCAGCTGTCTCACTGGAATTATCACCCCTACTAGAATCAACATTACTAATGTCCGGGTCACTATTTTCCCTTGAATCATCACTACCAGGAGTATTTGAGTCAGTTATTCTTGATTCAACATTTGCACTGGGGTCAATATCAATAGCACTTGAGTCAACTCTTGATTCAATATTTGCACCGGGGTCAATATCAGTAGCACTTGAGTCATCAACTCTTGATTCAATATTTGCACCGGGGTCAATATCAGTAGCACTTGAGTCATCAACTCTTGATTCAATATTTGCACCGGGGTCAATATCAGTAGCACTTGAGTCATCAACTCTTGATTCAATATTTGCACCGGGGTCAATATCAGTAGGACTTGAGTCATCAACTCTTGATTCAATATTTGCACCGGGGTCAATATCAGTAGCACTTGAGTCATCAACTCTTGATTCAATATTTGCACCGGGGTCAATATCAGTAGCACTTGAGTCATCAACTCTTGATTCAATATTTGCACCGGGGTCAATATCAGTAGCACTTGAGTCATCAACTCTTGATTCAATATTTGCACCGGGGTCAATATCAGTAGCACTTGAGCCATCAACTCTTGATTCAATATTTGCACCGGGGTCAATATCAGTAGCACTTGAGTCATCAACTCTTGATTCAGTATTTGCACCGGGGTCAATATCAGTAGCACTTGAGTCATCAACTCTTGATTCAGTATTTGCACCGGGGTCAATATCAGTAGCACTTGAGTCATCAACACTTGATTCAATATTTGCACCGGGGTCAATATCAGTAGCACCTGAGTCATCAACTCTTGATTCAATATTTGCACCGGGGTCAATACCAGTAGCACTTGAGTCATCAACTCTTGATTCAATATTTGCACCGGGGTCAATATCAGTAGCACTTGAGTCATCAACACTTGATTCAATATTTGTACCGGGGTCAATATCAGTAGCACTTGAGTCAACTCTTGATTCATCATTTACACCGGGGTCAATATCAGTAGCAATTGATTCGTCTCTCCTAGGTACCTCACTAGAATCGCCATCTGTGCTACAGCCACCACCAGCATCATCCCAGTCACAATCTGTCCTAGACTCCTCATTTACTCCAGCGTCAACAGAAGTCTTGCCTGATGGGCTGACTACACTAGAGCCATCATCTGAAGTAGTTAACTCATTATCTTTTCTAAGCTCATTAACCGAATCATCACTTTTACTGGACCCTGCTTCTGGTTTACTCGAATCATTGTCTACATTAGAGTCAACATCAGCCGTGTCTGAGTCATTTGTCCTAGAATCAGCAACTGGGTTATCCTTTACATTAGAGTCAATAACTGAACCGTCATTTACGTTACAGTCAGTAGCCGAACCATCATTGACATTACAGTCAATAGCTGAACCATCATTCACATTACAGTCAATAACTGAACCATCATTTAAAATGGAATCAGCTACAACTTTAGTAGATTCAGCAGTAGTTTCAATCTTTTTACAAGCCACTTCTGAATCAACATTAATTTTAAACTCTTCACAAGCCACTCTTGAACCCACATTACCATCAGCCATACTTGAGTTACCTACACTTCAGTCAACTACAGTTGTACTTCCTTCGTTTGAGCCAACACTGCTCGTCCTCTCTACACAAGATCCATCGCAACTGCTTCAGGTTGGTTCATCTGACCTGCAGGCGACACAATCTGAGGATGTTCTTCAAGATTCAACACTGACATTATCTTCACTAGCAATGACATTAGATTCAACGGCGAGCTTCCTTACAGCAACATCAGTGTCATTTGCAGATGAGTTATCTACACTAGACTCAATACTGCCCTCATCTAGTCTTGTCACAGTGGATTCCACATTCTTATCTGCTTCATTAGAGTCAGAACCAGCTACATTGGAATCATTATTTACACAATTCTCAGCATCGGAAACAACTGCATTATCAACATCAGTCTAATCTGATTCATTTCTAGTCACAACATCCACACTGGGGCCAGTGTCTTTGACAGCTGAAACAGCCGTGTTGACATCAACATCGCCCCTATCTTTCATCATCTGCAATGTGATCAGACTCAATCTTTTTTATGCGTTCATCTTGATTTTATTCAGCATTTATCGTTATTCTCATGTCTAAACTCTTTCAATTCCAGAAGAATTCACAGTAGATACCTTATGCATATAATGCAATGGACAGAAAAAGTAATGAGCAAGTCTTACAAGAAACAAATGAAAACTGTAAACTGATTAGAGAAATTAAACATAGACAGTCAAATATTTTTGGGTATATTATGAAAAGACAAACTAGAGGACATCTGGCAAGATTGAGGGAGAAAGAACAAGGGGAAGGCATAGAAGTAAATACATGGATGGCTTGGTCACGTGGTATGGTTGAGACTAGAACACACAGCTGATCCACGACTCTGGTGATCGTGTGAGATGGCAAAACATGACGGCCCTCGCTTATCATCATGGCACATGATGATCACCATATGGGGATCTTCTGCGTTCATCCGGAGTTTTTTCGGACGTAATTGCGTTGTGCCTGTTCACAGCAGAGCTGCGTTCTTGCGCCGTTAGACCGACTCATCCTACTTCTGTGGGCATTTGTTGACCGGGTTAACCTTCCCGGGGGTTTCTTAGGACGTTTGACTCTCACTGGTGTGGTGTTATCTCCCATCCCAGCTGGCCCATATAAACAGCCAAAGACATCCTGGTCAGCCCTCAAACGAAGACAGGGGCAGACCATGGGCATTCCCCGCCATCCAAGGGGGGCTTCCATACTTGCAGAGCCGACACACAGCGCTCTGGTACTGTTATATATGGGGATAATATCCATAATGAACAGGGGATGGGTTTATTTTGAACAAACGAAGTTTATTTTCAAAGGGTCACAAATTGGGCACGCAGGTCCATCTTACATTCGGCCCTCCCACCCACTCATCTTTCGCACATTAATTACCTATTCAGAATGTTACATTCACATATAATTAACATGTTTTTCAAGGAAGTAACATATGCTGTCTTCTTCTGTTGCGCTCTTCTCTTATCCCATTCGAGCAACCTCCTTGTATACTTTTTTATGATTGGTTGGATTATGCAGTTACGGGATGAAAGTCTCATGCCAACCTTCCTTAGTCTCTAAGGTCATGCATAGTAGGTGTCAGTGTTACTACTCTGCTTCCTTTATAGGCCCCAGTAACTCTTGGGTGAACATATCCTGTACTACATGGTAAAATATCTAGCCAGATTTTTTAGCATGTTCAGACCAAATGTGAAAGATATAATAATGCACTGTGCATTCTTGACACACAATGAAAATAGCTGATCACAGCTGATGTATTTTTGGGATAGAAAGAGTTAAATGACCATGTTTTCTAGACTCTGCATACCACATCAAAATCATCTGCAAAATATTTAGCAGCATCAGTCATAGCAAAATCAACTTGGGCTGTTGAGTTCTCACAAGCAAACCTTAAATCAGCATTGTTAAAGATGACAGCACACAGATGTCAAATGCAACAAGAAAAAGAGTGTTGAAGTGCTACATAGAACCTGTACTTTTGTATGGATGCGAAACGTGGACGAAAGGCAGACAAGCTGAAAAACATCTAATGGCAGTGGAGATGTGGGTTCTGAGGAAAATGCAAATAATACCAGTAGTAGTACAATTCTAGTAACGTGTCCCTTAGACCAACATCTTCCAACTATAACGGTTGAGGTTTCTTTTCTGGATTCCACCTCCCCTAGGCAGATTGCCTTCTAAGGCTTGTAGGCTCTGCCTGCCTATATTTTATTTCGGACTTTATTTCCCTAACCTTGATTCTTACAAGAACTTCCACAAGGCAGTGATGGTTTGGCGTTGGGTGTGTTCTTCGCGTAGATGGATTTCCTTCCAGGGTTTATGAGCTTCATCAGCCTTCTGCAGCTGAGTAACACTCATGTTAATACCAGAGCAAATCTTACAGACTGCCTTCTCATTCATGCAGTGGCATGTCCTTTGCATAACCTCGCTCCCACAACAAACTTCCGGAAAGCTTCTCGATCATAAGCAAGATGTCCCGCTTCTGATACACCCATATGGAGATCATACGCAACATCCTGTGCCCATCTTCTATTTGGCCTTCCATTTCCTCTCTTTCTATGTGCATACCCCTCCATTATTGTTCTCTCCAAACTTTCATGAACACACTATTTACTTCACTCTGTTTACTTATGAGAAGAGTTGATACCTGTAGTACCTGAATTAAGTAGATACATAATTATGGATATTTCAGAATGTTCTGACAATGATTTTTTCTATAGGAGTTTTTCTTTTCCATGATGAATTATGAACCTTATGATAAATTAATGATATATTGTTGTAGATGTATTTATTATTATTTACCCATTATTATATAATGATACTGTATGATCTCTATTAAAATAGATCAATTGCTCTGAAGCTGTGCCTTTATGAACATCAACTTGATGCACAAAAATAATTTCATGTTTGTCAATTGCCAACTTATTCATGTCTAGTGTGTGCGTGTGTGATATTATCATGGTAGTTCAGAAGAAGTCTTCCAAAGCTGTGTGTGTATATAGCCAAGCGACCCACTTTTATAATAAACAAGAAACCTGTGGCCCACGTTTATAATAGGTAAATTTAAATGACCACTACAATCATATATATTTAACAGTTTAAATTATATAAATTATATGCTATTGTGGATCAATACATTTCTTTTTCATATGTTCACCACCAAAGACTTTGATGCACTCTATAAAAATAAAATGTGCAAACATATTGTTATCAATAGAATACAATTATATGTTACAAATGGCAGACGAGAAGCAAAATATTCCCTACAAATTTAACTGAGAATAGTATGTCAGTTTTTCTCAGTTTTATTTCTTTCAGTACCAGAATATTTCCTAACTGATTCCACAGGACAATGACCAGAGTGAGAAACAAGGATAAGAATATGTATGACTTTCAAAGTGGCAACATGCACTGCTTTTTTTTTCTCCTGCATATCCTTTACAGACATCGCTGTCAACCTTAGCTAGCATCTTTCAGCTGATTGTTGAATTATTGGCAAGATTACGCTCAGTAGTTTGCCATTGCTTTCTGAGCGACCGGCTCACATACCCCGTAAGTTACCAACGCGGCGAGAACCACTACCGATTCTCGCGCAGGTTACGTTCCTCGCGTGGGATATATACGGGATTACGGAGAAAGACGTTAAATCCTAGGCCAGGGAGACCGACCATACACTGTGCCGCATGTTAAAATATCTAGCCAGATTTATTTGGTATGCTGAGACAAATGCAAAAGTTTTGTTTGTTTTTTTCTTCTTATTCTTCTTTGTTCACTTTTAAACGTCAGTATGAATTTATCGAAAGAAAGCAGCAGTCAACTTAAGCTTATTGACACCTCCATAAAGTGTGTCCTCAAAAGGAGTAGGTGCGGAGCAAAATAGTTTAATGTTAATTGTTACAAATTAAAAGTTTAATCATTCAAATGTTGTTTAATTCGCTCAGTAATTGTTTTCCATTGTGTTTTCCATTGTCTGACAATTATTCGTGAAGAGAATTCAACATTTATTTGTTGATTAATTAAGCTCTGGATGTGCTCAAAATCATATTCGTTTGGTTTGTAACCACATTTTGTGTTCACTTTATAAATAATCCTTGTGATAATTAGTCGTATCAAGTAACTAGAATCCTAACTCCTTGTGATAAATAGTTGTATCAAGTAACTAGAATCCTAACTCCTTGTGATAAATACACAATAGGAACTGGTAGTTCCATTCCGTCGTCGTCTACCTGATTCAGTACGGTGGTGGTGCTAAGTGTGTATTCTGTATTCTCTCTAAGTGTATGCTTGTCGGATATGCCAGTCTCGCTAACTAGTGTAGTTGCGTTGTGTATGTCTGTCGTCTGATCACTTGGTGTGGGTGCACTGTGTTCGTCTGTCTCTACTTCTGTCTCTTGTCGTGAATAGTAAGGTTTCAACATGTTGACATGGAATATCTTTAAGTTTCCGTTTATTGATATTTCATAGTCAACATCTGAAATTTTACGTACCACCTTGAATGGCCCTTGCCATGAAGTCAATAATAAATTTCGTTTGTCAGGAAGCAAGAGAAGTATGTCTTGATCTGGTTCAAGTTCAATTGTTCTAGCCCCTTTGTTGGCATATTGGCGGTAGATTTGACCCTTCCTCTCCAAAGCTGCCTTAGCTATAATACACGATTTCATGATTTTATCTCGTGTTTCAGTCACCATTTCATAAGGTGTTTTTGGTTCGGGAATTTGAATAGAATTCGTTATTGCCTGATGATAAATGGTTAGGGGTCCACGTGGGTTAGCCCCGTACACTAATTCAAACGGTGAGAAACCCGTGCTTGAATGGGGAATCTCCCGATAGGCGAACAGCACTGTTGGTAACAGTGTATCCCAGTCAGCTGGGTTTTCTGCTGTTACCTTAGCCAGCATATGCTTAAGATCTCCATTAATTTTTTCTACTATCCCATTGCTGGCTGGATGGTACGCTGTCGTGAAATGTTGTTTAATCCCTAACATTTTTGTAAGGGCTTGCGTTGCAGCCGATATGAATTGTGTTCCACGATCGGATAAAATGGTCCGTGGAAATCCGAATCGTGAGAACAGGTGTAGAAATACATTGGCAACATCTTTGGAGGTGATGTACTTCAAAGCTACTGCCTCAACCCACCTTGTACAGAGGTCGACCATCGTCAATATGAAGCGATTTCCTTTGCTGGACACCTGATTCAGGGGTCCAACAATATCTACCGCCACACTCTCAAATGGCCTAGAAGCCGGTGTAGAAGGTTGTACTTCAGCTGTAGCATGTTTACCCTTTCGTACTAACTGTTGACAGACATTACACGAACGACAAAATAATTTAATATCATTGCAAAAACCTGGCCAATAAAAATGAGCCTGAATTCTGGCCCTGGTTTTGTCATATGCAAGATGGCCAGCAAACGGTGACTCGTGTGCAATCTTTAGCACAGTTATGCGATGTTGTACAGGTAACACCGTTTGCTGAATCTCATGGTTACCAGTAGTATAATATCTAGTAAGAATGCCATTATTTAATCTGAAGAACCATGATGCGTTCTTTGTAATTTTGGCTCGTTCTTTCAATAATTTTAAATAAGGAGACAAACTAGGATCAGCTTTTTGCTGTTCTATGAATTTTTGTCTGTTGGTATCATCAGTGCTAGATGGAGAAAGCACCAGTAGTCTCTCATCTTGAAGCGTGTCTTGATGTTTTATAGTGTCTGCTCTGGTTGTTGCATTAACTGCATTCAGTTGGTTCCATGCAGTTATTTCATCGCTAGTACATTGTTTTAGTTGAGGTAAGCAACCCAGAATTAAATCAGTACAAGGGTTGTCAAGTACAGCACAAGTAAAGGTACCCGAAAGGAAAGGAGTGTTAATACGGGCTTTGGCCAAAGGGTAAATTTCAATGTTACCCGAAAAGGTTCGGCATTTGACAGAGTCACCTGTATAATCCTCTTGACTCACCAGTTCCTTTCTGAGACCAATAAGGGTACTACCGCTGTCCAGCAAACATTGGCATGGTCTATCATTGACCATTGCATTGTGGAACTCTAAATTGCCTCTGGAGGCTAAGGCTGCATTCACACTCTCAGATGAGAATGGAACTGTATGTCCACATTCTAATTTTCCGTCAGCATGAAACTGGTGACATCGCTCACAACTGTCAAAACTCAACATATCGTTTACACAACACACCTCTTCCGTTTGGTTAACAGGTAATTCATTTTCAACATCACATTCAGTCTCACTACCACTATCAGAAGATGTATCATGTAAAATAGCATTGTTGGCTTTCATACGTTGGCGGCCTAGGCACTTATTTGAATAATGGCCGTAGCTGGAACAAAAAAAAACATTTAATGGCACGCCGGTATGCCGATCTTTTGTTCTGTTGCTTCTTGATAACATTTTCAAGATGTGCCGGATAACTCGGCGATTTGTCACACATTGAATAAGTGTCATGTAAAAGGTGACAGTGGATACATTTTGAAATTTTTCTATCTTTCTTGTCAGATTTATTAAATGGTTTTCTATTGCTCTGATAGTTTTTAGATTGATCTTTTACAAAGGAAACTATTTCAGAGTCATTTGAAGTCTTAAAGATATTTCTGTTTGAAGAAAAATATGCCGACCCTTTCTTTTCAAACTGTTCTATGGTTTCAATGTCTGACTGCTGCAAAAATTTAGCAAAAGAGGATGGTATCGTGGATATTAC
The DNA here is from genome assembly GCA_963921405.1 of Cepaea hortensis. Taxonomy (NCBI): domain Eukaryota; kingdom Metazoa; phylum Mollusca; class Gastropoda; order Stylommatophora; family Helicidae; genus Cepaea; species Cepaea hortensis. The sequence goes on from OY992883.1 coordinate 82,219,034, forward strand.
CTTATCTATAGTTATTAAGTTTTTCAATCTATCAAAGTCTTTTCCTATGTTAGCTGCTTTAAGCCACCTATTTAGTACACTTTGAACATTTGAGACGTAGTCAATGAAAGTCTCAGTAGGTTTAGGTTTTAAATTTGAGAACTGAACCTGATACCCAGGGGCATCAAGTAAAAAGTGTTGCATAATCCTATCACGGATGTATTGGTAGTCAGATCTAAGATCGGTTGGTATAGATTCTATTACTTTAAGGGGCTCACCACTCAGGTTCTTCATATAAATCATAGCCCACATCTCTAAAGGAACTTGGTGATATTTAAACTGATACTCGACGTTTTCTGTCCAGGCAGATATTGAATCGTCTTTACAATATGCTTTGATAATATTTTTGTATTTGTTGAACTTATTTTCTTCTTGTTGACTTTTAAGTTTAGTGGCAGAGATCTCTGCGTGTGAGTCTACATCCATCTCTTTCATCTTTAATTGTGTCTCTGATTCTACTTGTATTTGTTTTTCCTTAACTCTTGCCATTTCATCTATCTCTTTTTGCTTTAATTCCAGTTCTTTCTGTTTAATTTCCTTATCATGTTCTAATTGCCTCTGTTTTAATTCTAATTGATGTTGTCTTTCTAGTGCGCGTTCATCTCTATCTGCATTTTCTTTTCGTTCCCGTTCAGTTCTCTCAGCATCTTTTGCTTCTTTAAATTTCTTATCAGCATATTGTTCTAGCTCTTTACCTGTGTATTGCAATTCTTTACCTGCTTTAATGAAGTCAGCTAGAGTAGCCATGTTGTTGGGGAATTGGCTCACGTTGACTTTAACTGACTACTTCAATTAGTTATTATTCTTTGATATGCTATGTTATTTAATATCTGAGCACTACAAATTGTACTCTTTGTTTACAATCTGGAAAATCGTATTCTCCAAAAAATTAGAGCACAAAGTCTGTTCGTACAATACACGCTGAAAAAGAGATGCACTATTAATCACAATGCATGCCAAAAACGTAGGTTTTACTCATCTTAATGTTCCCTAGAACAAGGAACAACACGTCAGCAACACCGGTCCCGTTGTTTGGCACCCCGGAATACACACGAGTTTTCTACTCAGGTCACCTCGTTTGGCACATCGGCACACACTCACGTTATCACTCAGCTGTTGTTCGCCCTGTTTTACAGAGCAGCAACAATTAACAACTCGTAAACGAAAAATAGATTTTTGACAAATTGGTACAATGACACAGACATGCCCACGAACAAACAGAACATCGATTAATTAATATTTAATGTCAATGTCCTGTCTTCGTTCTACCGTAATATGTCTTTCGTTACTAACCTAGTTTAATCTATGGAAGTATCGTGCAGACAAAATCTAATTTGCATAGCCGAAAGTAGTGCCTTCGTGGCGGTAAACGAATAGAAAAGTACGAAAAAAAAATCAATAACTGCTTTTAAATAAATATAAATATAATAATAATGTGTAAATAAATAAATATATTCATTCTCTAACTTAAATAAACAAATAATACTTAATATATCGTAAAGATTCAGGCAGGCAGCAGCTTGCCAGTATGTAAACACTGAAATGCTGATTGCAAATGGCGAGGCCCAACTGTTTGTCAATCGTGCCACGTCACAGGCGCAGCGCTATTTTTAGCTTGCAAAAATCAATACTGTCGCTGACCTTTGTATTGCTCCGCCATGAATCATTTTTGACACTTATTCAAAAACAAATAAATAATTACATAAATAAATGAAAGAAGAACATAATATGAATACTTACAACTTTGAAAAGCACATTATTTAAATATATAACATTCTAATAAGCACAAATAAACATTATTTCATCACGATAGGCACAATTCTGCTGGCAACTCGATCTAGTCTGCACACGTCATCGTCACTGACACAAATTAAACATTTAATCTTTGTAATATCCTATCTGTAACCCTAGTCTAGAGCCGTGGGTAAGTGTTATAGCTTGAACTCAGGTTCAAGCAGCACTTCTGACACCACATTTAATCCTATTGCCTGTCAACAACTCATGTTTCAGGCATCATCGGATTACTTCTCCCACACCCTACAAGAAACTTGCAAGTCGTGTGCGAGGAATGAAATGGTACATTTTATTGCCGTTGGCTCTTTACAATTGCAAAAACAGTCGCTATCTAATCACACATAAAGTCACAATATTCTCTATCACTAGTTTTTCATAAACCCTATAGATAATCTCTATCTACTAGGCTATATGAAAACACATATCTATTCTATACGATGTGAACACTACAGAGTCAGTCCCCAGTCTGACTTCCTTCACTCGCGTCGCTACACGCCAAGCGGAAGGACCTTCATACGCCCTTCGGCTCTTTGCGTGCTAGGTCAGTTAGCACGCTTCTATTAGCTGGCTTTGGTTTGAGTGGCAATCGTAGCGATCACGCAGGCGTGATTCCGTCGTGACCAGTAGTGCTAACTATCTGGTCAACGTCTTCGTGTGAGGACTAGTTAATAGTCCCCCTTTTCTATCATCTATCCTGCCCTGATCCCGGGCACTATGTTCCCTCAACTCTATCTGAGGTTGACCTCACGTCCCGGTGGTGTTCTATCATGAGGCAGGCTTCCTGCCTCCTCCTTCAGTCTTTGACAGTTGTATCAAGTAACTAGAACCCTAAACCCTTGTGATAAATAGTTGTATCAAGCTAAAAGAATCCTAAATCCTAGTGATAAATTGTTGTATCAAGTAACTAGAATCCTAAATTTGTGTGATAAATAGTTGTATCAAGTAACTAGAATCCTAAACCCTTGTGATAAATCGTTGTATTAAGTAACTAGAATCCTAATCCTTGTGATAAATATTTGTATCAAGTATCTCAAATCCTGAATCCTTGTGATCAGTAGTTGTATCACGTAACTAGAATCCTAAATCCTTGTGATCAATAGTTGTATCAAGTAACTAGAATCCTAAATCCTTGTGATCAGTAGTTGTATCCAGTAACTAGAATCCTAACTATTTGTGATAAATAGTTGTATCAAGTAACTAGAATCCTAAATCCTTGTGATCAATAGTTGTATCAAGTAACTAGAATCCTAACTCCTTGTGATCAATAGTTGTATCAAGTAACTAGAATCCTGAATCCTTGTGATCAGTAGCTGTATCAAGTAACTAGAATCCTCCTTTTCGTGCCGGCTATCTTTACTTCCCAATGCCTTCCCTGGTACTCATGTAGGCTGGGGTTGACCCAGAAGCCCATGTAAATTTATGCTGGGTTGACCCGGAAGCCCATTTAAATTAGGCTGGATTGACCAAGAAGCCCATGTCCATTTATGCTGGGTTGACCCGGAAGCCTATTTAAATTATGCTGGGTTGACCCAGAAGCCCATGTCCATTTAGGCTGGGTTGATCCGGAAGCCCATTTAAATTATGCTGGGTTGACCCAGAAGCCCATGTCCATTTAGGCTGGGTTGACCCGGAAGGCCATTTAAATTAGGCTGGGTTGACCCAGAAGCCCATGTCCATTTAGGCTGGGCTGACTAGGAAACCTATGTCCATTTAGGCTGGGTTGAACCGGAAGCCCGTGTCCATTTTAAAAATCTGGCTGGGTGAAAATTCAAACCCATGACTACCACAGCTCCCGTTCACGTTAACATTGTAAACTGCTTTAATTATTTGTTATTATGGATGACAGATTTTGACTCGCTCCCTAAAGATAAAGTAACACCTACATCGTTATCAGTAACATTCTTTTATAACAAGGGGTAACGTCTTTTTCTTTTCGGATTCTATAAAAAGTGATAAAAGGATGCTTGGCTATTAATATTTTGGCAAGGTATATGGGTAGCTTGGCGTTCATAAAAATGTAATTGGTAACTTTGCTTTTAAAAAAGGTAATTGGTAACTTGGCTTTTTATAAAAAGGTAATGAGTGACTTGAATATTATAAAAAGTTAATGGGTAACGAGGAGCGGCTGGCCGAGTGGCTACAACGCCGGACTCTCCTCCGGGAGATCCGGGTTCGATCCCTCGGTAAGGTGTGGGATTTTTTTCTGTCGGGGGCAAAAAGAAAATCCTAACCTACACAGTTCGCGGCGACTGCACTAGCCAGGCGGCCTTTATTTCTCAGGCTCAAAGACCCCTCTGCCATACACCGCAAGGTACTATATTGGCAGTAAATGGCAGTTAATGGGTAACTTAGCTATTATAAAAAGTTAATGGGTAACTTAATCATCCTCAAGTGCCCTGCCAGCTGGCGTAGGCGTTCATGGCTCTCCACATATCTGGGTCTTTGGTGCTATGGATCAACTCTACTGATGATATTCCTCCATGCCACCATCTCAATCCATCCAGCATAATTTCTTTTGGTCGACCTCTGCCTCTCTTCCCCATAATATTTCCAGTTGTCACGATGTCCTCAATGCCTCTCTTCTCATGGCATGTCCAAAGAAAGCTGTTTGTCTCCTTACTGTTGTATATAGTGTTCTAGTTTCATGAGCCTCTTTTAGGCAGTTGTTGTTAGTTACTCTGGCAGTCCACGGAATTCGCAACATTCGTCGCAGGAACCACATCTCTGTTGCCTCCAAGTTCTTCCTAATTTGTTATTTATATTCCAAGATTCACTACCATACAGCAAAACATGTTCTGTATAGCATTTCATCGCTTTCTCCCTTACATTCAATGACAGTGGTTTATTGCATAAGATACTCTTCATTTTCTGGAATGCAGCTGTTGTCTGTCCTATTCTGCTCTTAATCTCAGTTGTGCATCATTCATCTGATGTTATAAATGCCCCTAGGTATTTAAACTATCCCCTCAATTAAGAATTGCCCCCTCTATTTCCATTTCACATGTTAGTGAAAACTTTTTCTTTGATATCACCATTACTACTGTTTTCTTGATATTCAAGGAGAGCCCTTTCTTTGCACTCTCTCTTACTACACTGTCCAACAATTGCTGTAGATCTTTAGCATTATCCGCCACCAATACTGTGCCATCTGCATAGCGTATATTGTTTGTATTGTAACCTCCGATTAGTATTATTGCTTTATCTTTGATTTATCTTATTATTACTCTGCTATAGAGAAGAAGAGATCTAGTGACAAAACACACCCCTGTCGTACTCCAAGCTTTATTTGTTCATAGTTTCCCTCTTTATTTCCCATTTTAATTGCTGCTACTTGGTTCCAGTAAATATTCTTTATTATTCTGATATCTTTCCCATCAATGTTAATATCTTCCAACATTTTAATTAGTTCATCATGTTTAACTTTATTAAATGCCTTAGTGTAATCTATGAAGTACAAATATATGTCTTTCTGTGTCTCTATTGATCTTTCTATTAGTGTTCGTAATGTATATATTTCATTGCTTGTAACCTTTCCTTCCACAAGTCCATACTATATCTCACAAATTTCCATTTTTATTTTCTTTCTTGTTTTTTCTCATAATTCTGAGTAAAATCTTAGTGACACGGTTTATGAGGTTAATTGTACGAAATTCCTCGCATTCCATTGCACCTGGTAATTTTGATATAGCTATATATACAGATTTCATCATAAATCTCGGTAAATGTCCACTGCTGGAAATATTCAACATTTTGGTTAATATACCTACTCCAAATTATCATGGTACGTCTAATTCTTCTATTGTGATTCCATTTTGCCTTTGATTTTGACCATAATAATTCTTTCTTAAATACACCAACACGGCTTTTTTTTAATCAAATAGTAATCCTACTCTTTTTTGTTTTAATGTTTCCTCTCCAGAATAGATGTTTGTGTGTTTGTTGGTTATAATTTTACCAATCCCTTCCATCTCATCTCACTTATGCCTAAGATGTTCATTTTCATGCATTCTATTTCTCTTATAACATTGTTCAACTTTCTCAACTCATTTAATTTCCTAACATTCCATGTTCCCATTGTAAATTTATTTCCTATTTTTAAATTTATTCGTTATGATTTTGCCATGAGTTTGCTGTTGTACAAAGGTTAAGTTAAGTTACTTGCATATCCTTTACAGGACGTCGCAGGCAATCCTAGCATGTTTTGGTTGTTTGAGATTTCTTGACAAGTTTGATTGTGCGTAACTTGGCCATTATAAAAAGGTAATGGGTACCTTTCCGTTTAAACAAAAAATAGAAATTAGCTTATTTAGCATGTATAAAAAGAGCTTTTATAAAAAGAGATAGTGAGTTACTTGGTTGGTAGAAAAGGGGTACCGGGTTACGAATGTTACAAATGGCAAACTGGTAAAATGATTTCCCATAATGCAACACATATCTATGCCTTTTCTTTAGCCGGGTGGTGGCGAAGGGGTTATGAATGCAATTCGTAATCTCGCATACCGCATCATTCAAATCACAACTGCACACGATTTGGAAGCAGGCCGCCTTGTGTTGGTTTATCAACATGGGTAATGGGTTACTTGGCTTTTACAAAAAGCTGTAATGGCTCACTTGCCTTGTATAAAAATGGGCAGCTGGTTACTTGGCTGTCAAACAAAGAGTTAATTGGCTACACGGCTATTATAAAGAGGAGCCACAACTTACAATTGATGAGAGACACTGATTTATGGCAAGTGTTGTTTGTTCTCTACATATCACATTGTGTTGTGCTTGTATATAATAGTCATCACTACCATTCATCAGAATACATTTATAAACTTCTCAATATAAACTCCACGTTGTGGACTGTCCTTATTGCTGTAAAGGGTTGTAGATGTTAAAATTTTTACTGACAAGATAATTGTGTCAAATATTATTATTGATGCATTTCAGTCCTTCATTAAGACTTAAGTTGTGCTTATTTTGTTTATTTTGAGATGTTTTGGAATTCCATTTTTTTTAATTAGAAATTATTCTTTTTAGTTTTGTTTATTTGTATGTGCATATCTGCCGAGTGCTAGTTCTGGTATGGATAATCAAAGTTATTTTAAAACAGATTTGTATGATCATATTTGTTTGTATTCAGAATTCTTCATAACCATGTGTCTGTTTATTATTTCCTATAAATGCAATGACTTTTAGTCAACATTTGCTGTTAGGGATAGTTTATGTTGAGCCAAATGTGTCACTTGAACCGTATTGAATTTGCCTTTGTGTAGGACACTCTTCATAGAAAAGATATGTTTCTTGGCCTTCCTCTGGCTCTGTAGCTAGAAGATGTTCTGTTGTAGACATAAAACCACAGCTCACAAGATGCCCAAAGCACTTTATTTGTTGTCTCTCTACAGATTCAGTGTGATGAAAGGTACATTTGATTGGTCTAATGTCATTATATCGTGTTATTCCAATTATTATGTATGCCATGAATGCTTACAACCACCCCATTTTCAAAGTTTTTTTTTTTTTCAATTGCATGCCCTTTGCGGTACATTTGAATCAACCTCAGGTTGACTTTCTGGGTAATTGTACGTTCAGTAGTTTGCCATTGTTTTCTGAATGAGAAGTCCAACTTAATACCAGTGTAGGGGTAGGACTGCTTACCTCGCCATCAGCAAACCGGAAGTTTAAGAGTGAGCGCTCGTATCATTAAAACTACATTGACGTTTCAAATGTTGTTTATAAACTCTATTCCTCTTGCCATTCCGTGACTTTCAAATGTGCTCCTTTAATTATTCTCTCTCTCTCTCTCTCTCTCTCTCTCTCTCTCTCTCTCTCTCTCTCTCTCTCTCTCTCTCTCTCTCTTTATTTTTTTTTTCCAGTAGTTTCATCAGCTTTGCAAGACTTTTCAATTTCATCTGTTGTCTCCTTTATACCCTGCTACTTTATAATTGCCCCCCTCCCCACTAGCACACGCGGAATATTAAAATTTGACCTCTGCTCCCTGGTCGACGCAGCCTAAAATGAGTACAGAGAAATGTCTTTGGGAGTAAAGACGGCCGGCGTGAAACTAACCCCATCAGTTAACGAATGCTAATGGTCTATAAAAATATGGGTCAGTCTGCTATAAGGCCCAGCACCGTCTGCTCAAGGGACCTTTAGGCGTGTAAAGGGATCCTTTACATACTTATTGACTATTGGTCATTGTCATTTACATTTTACTGCCAATATATTACCTTGCGGTGTATGGCGGGGGGGGGGGGGGGGTCTTTAAGACTGAGGAATTAAGGCCGCCTGGCTAGTGCAGTCACCGCGAACTGTGCAAGTTAATTTTCTCTTTTTACCCCCCGACAGAAAACTAAAACAAAAAACTCCACACCATACTGAGGATTCGAACCCGGGTCTCCCGAAGAGGAATCCGACTTCTAGCCACTCGGCCAGCTGCTCCTCAACTATTGCTCATTAGACGGGCTTGCGTGCCCAATTCTTAACCCTTTGAAAATAAAGTTTGTTCGTTCGTTCGTTCGTTCATTATTTTGTGATCTTCATCTGTAAGATGACAGTTTTGTAGCTATGGATATTTTAGCTTGTCAGCTGACAACTATTTCAAGTTCTTATGCTCTGTTGGCTTTGAATAACACGTAAGAATTTTATTTTTAACTGCAATCATGATAATTTACTGCTCAGCATTTTATTAATTTACTTATCCTATTTTTAATGTTATAATACGTCTTGCTGTCCTATCACTATATTCTGATATGGTAAATGTCATTGGAAGCATACTTTGCTGTTCAGTGTGAATATTCCTATGCTTCCTTGGCTGGTGAATCATATGGAGACTGGGTTTACATTTGTAAGTCTGGTGCTTTGATGTTCAGGTGTGCAAGATCGACACTGGAACTTGACATATGTTGAAACGTATATTATGATATAACCAGGTCGCGGTTCAGCAAGCACGTACAGGATGGCAGAGATTAGTCTTAGACTGGTCGTGTTTCCTCCGTGGGTTTTTGACATTTCATTTTCAATAGACCTTAACCTAATGCAGCCGGTTTCGTAGCGAAGTGGTAACGGGAGAAGTTCGTAATCCCGCATGCCGCATTCAAAACACAGCTGCGTGTGATTTGGCATCAGACCGCCTTGTGGTGGTTTTCTTACAATGGTATGTGTGCCGGTCGTTCAGAAAGTAATGATAAACTACTGAGCGTAAACTTGCCAAGAAATTACAAACAGCCAAAAATGTTTGGTATGACATACGTCGTGCAAATAACTTGCAATAATGCAAATAACTTTTTTCTTTTAACGTAGTGACCACGGGGAAAGTTTCATTATAGAAACTACCATTTAAAATTATTTTAGGGGGTGTTGTAACTAATTAGTATGTACATAAATCTGGACATTTCAATCTGAATATGTTTAAGCACAAACGTATTCATCAATAGTAGCTTGTATTGTCTAGTTTGTAGATGGTGTAACTATTTTGATTATTTCACAGAAAAAGGCAAGATTGTTAACAAACGTGAACTGTTTATTCCTGAAATGATTATCTTAAAATAAGTTATTATTCAGTAGTGAAATAGTTATCTTAAAATATTATTGATTTCACGTCGGTTGTCATCTTATGAATTTTTTCCCCAGGACATGCTCGTGTGGTAGGAAATGAGCAGGGGGAGGGGGGGGGGACAGATTGGCTGAGTCTACACCACGGGGCGGGGTACTGGTGTACACTAAAGGCAAGATCATGTGTACCGTGTAGAACAGACACATCATCATAGCCAAGATAGATTGGTGTGGCAGAGGATGACCCGTGGATCTGAGAGATTGGTGTGCCAGAGAATGACCCGAGGATCTGCTTGTACCATTAGTAGTGGGACTCTTCGCTAGCTTATAAAGATGAGGATGTAGCACGTTTGGGAATGTCTGAAGTGCTGTGATGTCAGATTTGACTCAACTCAACTCTTTAGTTGTCATTAACAATGCCATATATTTATTACCAAATGTGTGTATTTTACTAAATACGTTTATGTGTTCTATGAGTCTGTCATATTATGTTCTTCTTTGTCAGTGTCTTATTTTGTCTGTCACTGTTGTAAATAAAATTGTGCCACACATTAAACATTCATATTATGTATCAAGTTTAGTTGATATTTTGTTTACTTTATAAATGCTTTGAAACCTGTGGCCTAGATTATTTTCAATTTTTAAGATTAATTTTATATTGAGAAAAAAATCAAGCGTTTTGTTTATATCACAAGCATATGTTGGCCTTGAAATTAATGTGCGTTGTTGAGCATGAAATATGGACATGTGTTTATTGATATTTATGAACAGTTACTGAATTAACTTTAGCAAAACTGAATGCATGCAAGCCGCTAAGAAAGTACAGATTTCACATGCTTTATATATATATATATATATATATATATATATATATATATATATATATATATATATATATATATATATATATATACTAGCTGACCCGGCCCGGCTTCGCCCAGGCCCTGGAGGGGATCTATCTATCTATCAGTCTGTCTGTCTGCTTGTTTGTCTGTCTGTCTGTCTGGCTGACCCGGCCCGGCTTCACCCAGTCCCTGGTGGGGAGCATCTCATTTAATTAATATAAGTAGTCATATAAGCTCTCCCGTTCCCGACTATCTGTCTGTCTGTCTGACCCGGCTTCACCCAGTCCCTGGTGGGGAGCATCTCATTTTATTCATATACGTAGTCATATAAGCTCTCCCGTTCCCGACTATCTGTTTGTCTGTCTGTCTGTCCCGGCCCGGCTTCACCCAGTCCCTGGTGGGGAGCATTTCATTTAATTCATTCATATAAGTAGTCAAATAAGCTTCCGTTCCCGACTATCTGTCTATCTATCTGACCCGGCGTGGTTTCGCCCAGCTCCTGGCGCACAGTAACTTAAAAGAATGTCCTTCCACACACCATTCATTATTTTTAATGAAAACTGTTTTTAATCACCGACATGACAGTTGATAAGTTTTGTAAGCAGAAAAAGATGGGTTAAAATGTTATGCATAATGCATTATTTTTATGCAAACTTTAAAAATACCTTAAAGATTATATCATTATTTAATATAACTCATATGCCTAAAAATAACTATAGACAAAGAGTTTAACAATAGTGCAGGTAAGTCCAACAATATGACTATAAAGTATATAGAAATGTTATTAAAAGTTATGCCCCTTGAAATAACTTTTCTAGAGTGAAGTCCCCCTGCTATATAGACATTATATAATGAAAATGGAAAAGTAAATGTTATTAAATAAGTAGAAGATTTTACATTAAGAAATTATTATAGTCGGTTGCACAGGAATGAAAGGAAGACGTGTAGAAAATTTCATCTCAATCGGATGTACCGTTATCGAACGCATCCAATACATAAATCCGCACAAACAAACATACACTCTGTTTTATAGATATAGATATATACGCACACACGACGGGAGTTATTTGGTTTTGTTGATGAATATATTCAGAAAAAGTAAAGAACAAATGTATCATATTTCGTTATATACACCATTGTGTTCAATGTATGTCCTTCAGCGCCGATAAAGTGCTTGGATTCCCGTAGAAAGATTTACCCTGGTCGAGTGTGTAACCATTCATGCATCACTTGCTGTATCTCTTCATCGAAAAGTCTGTCACAAAAGTCAAGCCGTTTTGAAACTTCCTACTTTAACTGCTGAAATTCTGCGTATATGGCTTGTGTCTCTTTTCATCTGGTTGTTGAAAGCGATGTCCTGTAATAGGATATGCGGAGGAAAAAAAAATATGTCGAGTTGCTTCTGTCAAATAGGCAAAGACAGGTGGCATTGGTGAATGACTGCTGCATTCCTCTTGTAAACATAGGCTGTTTAAACTGTTTACACCCTTAACAGTTTCGTAACATTTGTAAATGAACAGAAACTGCTATTGGTATAATCATTCGCATGTCATTATATTCTTCGTTGCGCTTTATAAGTTTCTATGCTTTGTGTTATGTCCCATCCCGATTTCCTAGACTTCTTGTGTGGTATTCTTTTACATTCTGAGAGAGTTCCTCCTTCCACGTGGCTCTAGGAAATTATTAGTTATATTTATTTGCTTTATTGTAATATAATAGTTTCATATAGTCTTCTTTGTTTATACGTAATGCATCTTTATGGCAAGAACATATTCCTGAAAAGCTATTACTGTCTGTATTAGATTATATTGTTAGATTATGTGATATCAGTTTCTTTCTGATCTAGTTCTACACTGGTCTTCGTTCATCTGGAAACATCTTATTGCATAGTTCTGTATAGGCCTTGGTGGTGAAGGCTGGTAGGGGACTTAATGCATTGAGGGCTATGGCAGCAAACGGGGTAGATCAAAGGATGCTGTACAGCAGTGGTTCCCAAGCTTTTCAAGCAGAGGGCCATATCTACTAATTTCGGTAGTTAAGCGGGCCACAACGTTATAAAATTATAGAAGTCGTGCAATATTATTCTTACCTTTCTTAACTTTTGTCAACAAAATTCTAAAACTTTAAAGGCAGTCAGTGTCAGTACTACACTGCGGTCAATTTTTGGTTTAAAATCAAATCTTCATTTAACAATAAATTTTAAATCAGTTTCGAAAATCGCTATTAAAGCAATTAATTTACTGTTTTAGTTTTTAAATTACTGTATTGTAACTGTTCTTTATAACTAGTTACTTAAGTTCAGATGCCAGTTTATCAATGTCTGGGCACAAATCTGTCGTGCCCAAAATCATAAGCGCAACTAAGTTACTGTCGGTGAGTCTGAAGCGTTGCTTTTTTTTTTTTAAAAAGGTCATTGCGGAAAATGACTGCTCACACCTGTAAGTCGAAACAAAACGACAAATGTATCTCTGGGCGAATGAACGCAAGGTTCAAATTGTTCGACAGGCAATAGTCGCCAGAATGAAATCATATGATCAGCTGAAGGTGAAGCAGGCAGCTCCAGAAATTTACATCTCAGTGCAGAATTGTATTTCAAATCAATTACTTCGTGTTGAAGGATTTTTTGTAATTGACAGAGCTTGGCATCAGGAAATACAACCAGATTTATTAAGAGGGCAACGTTATCTTCCTCTATTCTGAACTCTTGCAATCTCGACGGAAACGAGACCTCGCGTGCCACTTTCTGACAGCTGACGGGCCACAAGTGGCCCGTGGGCCGTGGTTTGGGAACCCCTGCTGTACAGGCTCTTTCAGCAGTTAATAATTTCTGTAATTGAGTATGGTTTGGGGCTGCTGACAGTATCAAAGAGCCAGCTTGAAAGGTTGGAGCGCATACAGAATGCTGCCATGCGGTTAATCCTGAGGTGCACAAAGGACACACCAATTATATGCATGAGGCATATCCTGGCGCTACCAACAATGACAGATAGGCATAGGGTCCTTCAGGCCAAATGGTACCTGAGTTGTCGCAGATAGGGATCACCCGCTGCATGCAGCAATGGATATGGTGAAGGGTCATAGACTAAGACGAGGCAGGTCCTGGATGGTACATGCGGAACTTTCTATAAGTCAGGTGTGTGATCTTGAGACCATCAATCGTGAAAGAGAGTGGGTTGAAAGTCCGGAAGAGTTAGGGAAATGAGTTAGCGTTCTAGTTAGCTTCTTGTTTTCCTGTTGTTTCCATCTTTCTGTAGTACAATCTTTGAATTTATCCCCATCCCCCGCCCAACCCCCACCCCCAACCCACCATCGTTAAGGTGTTTTACTATATAGCTTCCACGGTTCCCTTGTGTCTCTTTCAAAGTTTAGAAACGGTTTTCTTCTGCCAACTTTTCTGTCTAGCCTACAATGTGGTCCTTTGAAATTTGCCCTTAAAAAGTCTCTTAAAAGTCGACAAGGGTCGACTTCATTGCACTGGGATATTATCCCACATGGCTCGGTCTCTTTCCGCAGCGCGGAAAGCGTCGCACAAAGCACGAACTCCGTAGCTTTAGCGACGACCCACAGGAGTCTCCGAAAAATTTCACTCGTGAGCCGAAGGACGCGGCCCGGAATCGAACCCACAACCTTCAGAGCCCGAGTCAAACGGCTTGGCCACGGAGACTCCCGTGAAATTTGGTCGTTGCATGCCGGTATTTATTGTGGTTTAGTTTAGTCGACGGATCAACATGGCACACGGGTGCAACCCATAAGTGCTCCGTTCTCCTCCTAACTCAGACCTGAATCTGGAGAAACTCAGCTCAGTGCACGAACTCCGTAGCACCGGCGAGGATCCTGAAATACTTTGGATAGATTTTTAACTCGAAATTTTGCTCGGGCAGCGCCGTTAAGCTACTCTTTTTCGATTTCCAACTGCCAATGGATTTTTTACGTACGCAACAATACACACGGGCGTCCGATCTCACTACCAAGAGACCAGGGGAAATTTTATTAATAGAAGTCCACGAGAAAAAATCCCGGTCATCACCGGGGCTTGAACCCGGGCCCTCCAGCACTCGAGGCGGACACCATACCTCGAGACCACTCATCCCCCAATTTATTGTGCTGCTCTTGGCATTGTTTGGTCTCTGTTGGCTTACTACATGCTTTGACATCATGATGTAGTTGTCCGAATTCACTATTTCAGTACGGTTTATATTGCTTACGTGCACTTCTTGGATTCTCATGCTGCCTGTAGTTTGCAACTGCCGACTTCTCGGCTACTTTTTTTTTACATCTTTATTTGTGTTCAGATTTCTAACCAGTATGCTGATGCGATGTGTACATTGTCCAGTCTGCACCTCAAAAGGGTGCTGCTTTCACTTACAAGCTACTTTTCTACAGTTATAAAGGCTGGTCGGTGGTCACTGCCTCCCAGTGTATTTCCAACAACTCTTGTGATGTTCCACCTCTCAAGAAATTAGAGATGCATTCCAAAATAGGAAACTGGTGTGGGCGGTATGGATAGATCTAAGAAAGCTTGTCGATACGGTCTGGAAAGAAGATCTGATGAAGAAACTGAGAATCATAGAATAAGTGGACACGTATAAATGGGTGAAAGCATACTGGACAACAAGATAGTTCTACTGCGTCATGGTGGTCTCCAATGTGGTGTCCTGTCTCCGTCAATCTTCCTAATCTGCATCAACAACCTAGTTGCCGAACTACCTTGTGGAATTAAAGTGGCAATATACACTGATGTCCTAGTCCTGTGGAAAACAAATGGGGAGGACAGAAGCACTGAGAGAGCTCAAAGATACAAAGATGCTAATACAAGAACAAAAGTTCTTCAGTATACCTGGCCACCTTATGAAGAACAGATTTCTATTCTTTAGCAATGGGATTGTTTTGATTTGTTTGTTTGTTTTGTTTTGTTGTTGTTGTTGTTTTGTTTTGTTTGTTTGTTTTTTTTTTTTTGGGGGGGGGGGGGGGGGAGCTTGCTCGCTTTGAACTCAAGTGTAGTCTATACAGCTACTTCTAATAGTGCTGGACTGAATTTTGCGTGTTGATTAGCTTTCCCTTTTAAGGGCGTCCCTCGCCATCAGGCGAACCCACTCTGATTTCAGGGGTAGTTTGTATTTTCTCAACCAGACCTACCTACTCCGCAAACAAATCACTGACTTGTCTGCGCCCCCACCCCCCTTTTTTTTCTCTTTGAGAACAATCCTAGAACCAGCTCCATGGAGAGAGGAACATACACTACCAGTGGGCATCCTGATAAACTTGAAAGGAATATACGATAAGGAAGGACAAAAATTTGCAACATAGAATACGCACTCTTAGTTTTCATGATGATGACTACCCGCGGGAACTCTGGGTCCGAGTTCACACAGATTAGTCTGTATAAAATGCTGTAAGAAATGGAAAAACGGGAGTGTCCATAGAAAACCTAAATAATACTAGGAATACGGCCAGAGTACCAACAGGAAAGTACTGCCACACAGAAATCCAGGCAAAGAAGATAGCAACAAAGAAAGTGAATACCAACCCACACAGCCTGTGGTGCTAGTGGCAAAAGTAAAACCGGTACACAGTCTGGAGAAATTATCAGTACTACGGACAATACTTCCAATCTGGGGAAATTACCGGTGTTACAGACAATACCTCCACAATCTCGCCCGTGTGTTGCCGGGGCCCATACGGGGGAGCAAAGAATAGTAACACTATTGCCTACCATGCACCTCGTAAGAGGCGACTAAGGAGGCTATGGTTCCGTCGCCCTGCTACTGAGTGAGTGCGTGGCGCGACACTGTGAGCTGTGAATTTCGCGTGGAATGCTTTTACATCTGTTCGCAGTTTGTAGCGTGAACTGCATGTTCGGAATGATGGCGGCCGGCTGTTGCTGGATTGAGTGGTTTGCCTTTTCGGTTCATGGGTGCATTTTTCAGGAGACTCCTGGTAGTCGTCGATGGAGCTACGGAGTTCGTGCTTTGTGCGGCGCTTTCGGCGGGTCGCCCTGCGGAAAGAGACCGAGCCATATGGGATACAATCCGGGTAAATGAAGTCTTTCTTGTGACTGCCGGTTCCATCGATAATGAACTGTATTTCTCGTGGAGGACTTTTGTGTTAGTATTCTGGCTGCGGAATTATGCACAGTGTACCTGTGCGGGCTGTTGGCTTGCCGATACTCCTGTCTATTCCATTGTTCACATGGGAAGTGGGGAGTATTTTGTATGATATTCACTGGCACAGGAACGACCCGTTGCCGTGAAGTTGGAACTGCGACTAACTAACTAACTAACATACCTCCACAATCTGGGGAAATTACCAGTACTGCGGACAATACGTCCACAGTCTGAAGAAATTACCAGTACTTCGGACGATACCATCTGAACCAGGCAGCCAAAGTAAGGGCACCATACAGATCCACCGTGAAGTGATCGAAAACGAGAGAGCTGGAGATATATATATTGTGTGTGTGTGTGTGTGTGTGTGTGTATGTGTGTGTGTGTGTGTGTGTGTATATAAGTGTGTGTGTGTATATATATATATATAAGTGTGTGTGTATGTATGTCTGCGCGTGTGCGTGCGTGCGTGCGTGTTACCTTGTTGTGGATATATCACCTTGTTGTGGACTGGGCGCCTGTGTCGCGGAATCCGCGTGTATGGCCTAGAGAAACAATTGCGAAGAACAAACTTTATGGACCACTAAGTGAACGAAACAAAGAGATAAGCGAAGTTTATATATTGATTTAAAAAAAAAAAATAAGAAACGCAACGTTATTGCACTTGCTGTGATGTCGATTCCTAAATCAATCAATCAATCAATTGCAAACTTGTACCAGCATTTTATTGACGATGCTGATTCGCTCACTGCAGTCGGTTCTGGCGATGCCGGCCCTTAAGAACAGGACCTCTGTAGCGTCTTCTAGCCCAAAGATCAGCGTCGTACAGCCGGCTCCTGACCGTTTGATCTGAAATTCGACTAGCTCCTGGCATTGACTGGACTGTGGAGGACGCAGATGCAAATCGATTCCTAAGGTGACGCAGCCGTATGAAGCGTTTTTCGGCAGCAGTTGTGATTCTGGGTCTTCCACCACGCGGCCGGTCTGCCACTGAGCTAGTTTCTTTAAATCGCCTTCAAAGGCGACTAATGGTACTTCTAACCACATTAAATTCTCTGGCTACTAAACTTTGTGACTGTCAGCCTGTAAATATCCAATGATGATGAGCCATTATTCTGAAGTGAGATGAGCCATACTTGCTCATTGAATGTTCAACTGAGTTTATTCGGAGAGCGTCAACATTTTATAGTCAATAATATGGTCAGAGAGTTTTGTGTTCATTAAGTTTCACGGGATTATCGTGAACCTGTCACGAGTTATTGTCACGAGACGTTAATGACCAGATAGACACAGTCGATAGGTTGACTGATGTCCAATCAGCGAATATCTTTTATAAAAGTAACACCAAAAATACAAGCTAGAATCAACTCTGGAAATAATATATACTATGCACTACAACATCTGCTAAAATCAAATGCGCTATCTCGTAACACCAAGATCACAATATGCAAAACACTGATCAGATCAGTTGTGCTGTATGGCTCTGAAACCTGGAGTACAACTAAAGGAGACGAAGCCTTGTTACAAACCTTTGAGAACAACGTATTAAGATGCATCTTTGGGCCCATTAGGGGTACACAAAGTGGAGAATGGAAAAGAAGAAGCAACAAAGACATTTATGATCTGTTTAAGTCCCCGCTAATCGCTGGTATCATGAAGGCTAATAGACTGCAATGGCTGGGGCATATAGACAGAATGGAAGATAATAGGGAAACAAAACTCTCTTACACTCAGGAAATAAATGGCCGTAGACCCCGAGGTAGACCAAGAAGACGGTGGAGAGATAATATACATACAGACCTACAAGCACTTGGAATCAACGACTGGCAAGAGAAGGTCAACCAGAGAGACGAATGGAGGCGGCTTGTATCTGCAGCAAAGAACCTCAATGGCTCGGAATTCTGAAGAAGAAGAAGAAGAAGAAGAAGAAGAAGAAGAAGAAGAAGAAGAAGAAGAAGAAGAAGAAGAAGAAGAAGAAGAAGAAGAAGAAGAAGAAGAAGAAGAAGAAGAAGAAGAAGAAGAAGAAGAAGAAGAAAAATGTTGCTTTTTTTAACAGTTAAAAAAGATAATGTTGCAGATGTAGACAATACTTTCACATTAACGAGTGGAGGTCAGCATAGCCGAATGGATAAGAGCGTTAGTTCTTAAACATCCTGTGTGCTGATGCCGAGGTATCGGGTTCAACCCTTACACCGGTCAGCTGGACTAAAATGTTGACTTCTCATCCTTGACTTGGGGTGTAAATTACAAGTATCTCTGTAGTCGGGGTGGGTTCGCCTGATGCCTGATGGCGAGGGACACTGGTAATAGAGAAAGTTGATCAACACGCAGTGCTGGAAGTGGTGTGTATGGACTAAGCTTGAGTTCAAAGCGAGCGAGCGCCAAAAAATATTTTGGGGATGTAAAAAATTATGAAGGTGTACTGGCGAAGTCAAAACAAAAAAAGGAAGACCACGTCGTCGATGGTTCGAATATGTCTCATCTCATCATGTTCCTCTTGTACCTTGCGGTGTCGATGTGAAGTATAAACAGCGGGAGAGTGCCCGCTTATGGGCTTCATGTATCGATATTCCCATTCATTCATTCATTCAGTAGCATGTCCTTTGCAGAACCTCGCTCCCATAACAACCTCCCGGAAAACCTCCCGATCATAAGCAAGATGTCCCGCATCCGATACACCTATCTGGAGATCATCCGCCACATCCTGCACCCATCTTCTCTTTGGCCTTTCTCTTCCTCTCTTCCCAGGCATATACCCCTCCATTATTGTTCTCTCCAAACTTTCATGACGTTTCAAGTGACCAAAATATTTCAATTTTCTTTGTTTTATCGTCTTTATAGCCAACCTTCTTCAATATTCAGCTCTTGAAGTATGGATGCATTTGTTCTTTTCTTTACCCAAGATATTCTTAGAACTCGTCTATAACATTTATATTCAAAGGCATTTATGCGCTGTTCAGCTTGTTTAGTAAGTGTCCAGGTCTCACAGGCGTATGTTGAAATGGGAAAGATGCATGCTCTTAAAAATCTAATTTTTGTTTTGTGTCTGTACCATTCCATAATTTATTCAGTTGTTTTAGTCTTTGAAGAGCAATTGATAGTCGCATGGACTCCGCTATTCCCTGCGTCCATTGTTTACGTGGTCGGCCTCTTCCTCTGCTTCCCTCTGGTCTGTACATCATTGCTTGCTGTGGTATACTAGTATGGTCAGATTTTTGTCGTCTTTTAAGCGACTTTTGTCCTAAACCTGCGACTGGCCTAGCACGCCGGCAGGGGATCTTCATACTGCTCGTAGAAAAACTAAGAAGTATTCGAATATGTGATATATAATTTGCACATGACAACACTAAAGGCAGGGCATCTGAGAGAAATGTCATAAGACTGTTGGGGAGGGGAGGGGAGGGGAGAGGGGAGCGTGGAGAGGAGTACTGCATAAGACAAACCACCCGATGATGATGATAAGTGAATTATTTGTGGTCGCACTTTATAACTTACTGTTAACTCACTGCTTAGAAATTTATGCGCGTCCGTATCCGGTTTTGCCAGAACTACATTCACTCCTTTTCTATTAAGAACCGCAGATAACATGTCATCGAATAGCTACAGTGAACAAGATGGGTGAGAACAAGTTTATATTCCTGCCTTTCAACGAGGCTTTAGTTAGTTAATATTTGATGGGTAGTATACATATAATATATATACAAATTTATTAACTACATGCCCAGACACAGTGAGAATAATTTAGTTTATTTAGTAACTCTTTCCCGTTTTCTAATTAATTTTCTTATCCTAACTAACAATCGTCAATACTAACATTTTTAAGTATTTTAATTTTAATAAATTTGCACATGTTTAATAAAAATAATAATAATATTATTAATAATAATATTATGCTGAGTTGAGCTGACCAAATGAAGTCAGTCGCTATCTTATTCAGGTCTATATCTTATCAGATGTAAGCAGGGTCAATTTGGTTTATGTGAAGTATTTTTTTTTTTTTAATTACTTATTAATATTATTTCTTTCAATTAAAGATCAATTTTGACAAATCACAAATCCTCACAGCCACAGAAATAATCAACCAGACCACACCTCCTTATTCTTTTGGACTCAGGACTTTTCAGTTTAGATCAATACCTAGTATTTGCTATACTTTGACGTCAGTGATTGCACATCGCTGTCCAGGATGAAAGACCTGGGAGTAAGAATCGGCACAGCCAGACGCGAGAGGTACATCGGGAAAACAAAGCGTCTCGTCAATCAACACAGAACTGGCACTATTAGCCACCGGACGCTGATGAATATGCTGGGGGGAGGATCTGAGCACCTATGGACATGTCCGGAGTGCAGCGAAGATACCCCAACTGATAACTGCTATACTATATTCTTGATTTGACCATGTATGACTCATTCATGCAGGTAATCTGATATTATAAGTAGCCAGCACCATCGTGCCATGACCCGAAATTACAACGGAAGTGATATACGGAGCCATTCCGCCATGATTCACAGTGTCTCCCTGTTTGCTAGTTCAGACCACTCACCATGCATTCTTTTGACATTCATTCATTCAAATCTCACGTGACAATAACACACGGTCATCCTGGATTTTCCAGGAAAGGTTTGCCTAATATTCCGTGCACAGCGATTGGTTGAAATCATTGTGACATTTTATATAAATAAGAATATATTTCATACTTACCGTAATTAATTTTTGTGTGTGTTCTTAATCACATTAAATCAATTATAGATGTATTTCTGAATTCTGCATACAATTTTAAATATATCTGGAAAATTTCATCGCTGTAATAGCTTCCTTTGTGGATGTAAACAACATTTTCTGCGAAGATGTGTTTTTGTTCATTGCGCATATTGATCGGATGTGCATGTGCACTTTGTAACACTATTCTGGCGTTCTTAATCGAATTAAATCAATTATAGATGTATTTTTGAATTCTGCATACAATTTTAAATATATCTGGAAAGTTTCATCACTGTTAATAGTAGCGTGTTCGATCGTGCCATTACCCGAAGTAAAAACAAAAATCATGTACGGAGTCGTCCCGCCATTGAAAATCTTGTCCCGGAAAATGCTGTCTAATTTACCATGCATTCTTTCCACGTCATTCATTCATTCAAATCTCACGTGACAATAACACACGTCATCCTGGGTTTTCCAGGAAAGGTAGGCTTAATATTCCGTGCACGGCGATTGGTTGAAATCATGGTGAACTTTCATATAAATACGAATATATTTCATACTTACCGTAATTAATTTTTTTTTTTGGTGTTGTTGATAGAATTGCATCAATTATTGATAATATTTTGAATTCTTCACACAATTTTAAATATATCTGGAAAGTTTCATCGCTGTACTAGCTTCAATTGTGGAGAAAAACATTTTCTGCGGAGGTGTGTTTTTGTTCTTTGTGCATATCGATCCGACTGGCATGTGCACTTTGTAACACTATTCTGGTGTTGTTGATAGAATTGCATCCTGGGAAGGTTAACCCGGTCAACAAATGCCCGCAGAAGTCGGATGTGTCGGTCTAATGGCGCAAGAATGCAGCTCTGCTGTAAACAGGCACAACGCAATCACATCCGGAAAAAAAAAAACTCTGGATGAACGCAGAAGAAGAAGAAGAATTGCATCAATTATAGATGTATTTTTGAACTTTGCCTACAATTTGAAATATATCTGGAAAGTTTCATCGCTGTACTAGCTCTTTTGTGGATGAAAAAGAACATTTTCGGCGAAGCATGTTTTTGTGAATGGGTAAACGCACGGCATGATAATGGCCATGTGCCATGGTGACTGCGCATACGCGTATCGATTGAATTGGCATGTACACTTTGTTATCACCACTCAAAATGTGCAATTTGACCTACAACAGTGAAAGAGAACACAAGCTTAAAGATTATTAATAATTTATTTGTATACTTGTACTATCTTTTAATCATTTAACATGACGGAACATATTTTTGAAGTCAAGTTTTCATAATCCGTCTATGATCCGTGTTGGTTGAGACCAACCTCGCGCGCGGAGAAAAATGAAAATGGCAAGCTGAACCGTAAATAATTTTTTTCTGGCGCTTTCAATAGAAAACCATCAATTGTAGATGAATCTTCGAATTCTGTATTCAATTTTACAGAAGTTGGAAAGTTTCATTGCTAAACTTGCTTTAATTGTGGTTAAAAAAACAGGCGAAAATATTACGATCATGTAACCCAAAACGGCGACTTGACTATATAAATATTTTTGGAGAGAAAGGATTGTGTTCTCGCTAACGTTCTCGTAAGCGGTCCGCCTGTCACGCAGGAGGCCGGGGTTCTGTTCCCGGCTGGGCATTTTTTTTTTTATTTTTCACAAAATTATAAGGTGATAAAATAGAAACTATTAAACATTACG
Organism: Cepaea hortensis; assembly: GCA_963921405.1. NCBI lineage: Eukaryota > Metazoa > Mollusca > Gastropoda > Stylommatophora > Helicidae > Cepaea > Cepaea hortensis. Next base: position 82,241,762 of record OY992883.1, read on the forward strand.
AACTAAAATATTGTATAGAACTAAGAAACTGGAAGTTTGTGAATACAGTGTGCTCTATGGATCTGTGCAAGCTGCCGACTGCCGGGGAGCGCAACCCACAGAGGCAGCGGAATGATCGCGATCGGAATCTATGAATCCAATAGATGTCTTTTTTAAATGTGAATTTTAATTGCCATATAAAATATCGCCCCTGAATCAGCATAGTTTCATCGCTAAACTTGCTCAAATTGTGGTTGAAAAATAGATTTTCTGCGAAAATGTGACCTTTGTGAATGGGTCATGGCGGCCGCCGCATATCGATTTCGCTACACTTTTCACACACACAAAACGTGCGATTTGACCTACCAAAGTTAAAGAGAACACAAGTTTAAAGATTATTAATAATTTATTTGTATACTTGTACTATTTTGTAATCAATTAACATGACAGAACATATTTTTGAAGTCAGTTTTCATACGACCATTTGAGACAATCTCGCACGCACACCCGCTGGGAGAGGTAATGGACACACTAGAGAGTTCCACTTATGGGTGAATAGCATGAAAAATCGCAACTCATCTCACCTTCACAAAAATGTGAATATCTTCACTTACAGGTGACATACAGGCATCATTGAGGTACCATTAGATTTTGAATTTCAAGGCCTAACTTCTGTGGCCGTCTCATTAGTAAATACTCAAATTAAAATTGTCATAGGACTTGCTATTAATAGCTTTAATTGTGGATGAAAAACATTTTCTGCGAAGCGTGCCTTTGTGAATGGGGAAACGCATGGCCATGTGCCATGTCGACTGCGCATATCGATCGGAATGGCATGTCCACTTTCACTTTTTAACACTTAAAACGTGCATTTTGACCTACTAAAGTTAAAGAGAACAAGTTTACCCATTCACAAAGGCACACTTCGCAAAAAATTTTTCGTTTTTATCCTCAAATAAAGCTTCTGTAGCGATGAAACTTTCCAGATATATGTAATCTTATATGCAGAATTTGAAAATTCATCCGCGCTTGATTCAATTCTATGAACAGCGCCAGAATAGTGTTACTAAGTGCACATGCTAGTCCGATCAATAAGTCGCTAAGAACAAAAACATGCCTTCGCAGAAAATTTTGTTTACATCCACATGGGGAGCAAGTTTTGTGATGAAACTTTCCAGACATATGTAATTTTGTATGCAGAATTCGAAAATCCATCTGCAGTTGTATGCCCAATGCCACAAAAAAAAATAATTATGGTAAGTATGAAATGTATTCTTATTTATATAAAAGGTTACGGTGATTTCAACCATTCGCTGTGTAAGGAATATTAGGCATACCTTTCCCGGAAAATCCCGAATGATGTGTGTTATTGTCACGTGAGATTTGAATGAATGGATGACGTCGAAAGAATGCATGGTAAATAGAGAGCATTTTCCAGGACAAGGTGAATCACCGGGCGGTGACTCTGTATATCACTTTTTTTTCATTTCCGGTAACGGCACGATGGGACTCGCTATTATTAATAATTTATTTGTATACTTGTACTATTTTTTAATCAATTAAAATGACGGAACATATTTTTGAGAAATCGCAACTCGCCTCACCTTCACAAAAATGTGAATATATTCACTTAGAAGTGACATACAGGCATCATTGAGGTACCATTAGATTTTGATTTTCAAGGCCTATCTACTGTGGTGGTCTCATTGGTAAATACTCATATACAAAATCGTGATGGTTTATGCTATTATAAGGCTTTCTCTATTTCGTTACTTCTGACTGTAATTGTGTTCGGTCGTTAATTTATAAGACAAATATGTGTCTCAGATTAATGTAAATAAGCAGTGCTTGCCATCACACATTTAAAGTTTTGAATTATGGAGTGATTATAAGCAAACATTTGCTAATAATGTAGGGACATTATTTGCAAACGGTTGGTCACGTGACCTATTCGCAAACAGCCCGTCACGTGACTATTCGCAAACGGCTCATCACGTGACCTATTCGCAAACGGCTCGTCACGTGACCTATTCGCAAACGGCTCGTCACATGACCTACATTTGACTACATTATTAATGTTTGTGGAAATATCATTGTGTCCTCAGTAGTGAAGTGGTTAGTATCCCCACCTGTCACGAGGGAGACTGGTTGACTCTCCGCCGGAAATGTTTTTTTTTGTTTTTGTTGAATTGGGTTCAAATACCCGTATCTGTGAATTCAAATACCCTTGTCAATACAGCGCTGGTTACTTACGGAGGTATGCGAGCCGGTCGTTCAGAAAGCAACGGCAAACTACTGAACGTAAAACTTGCCAAGACAGCAACAGCAGCTGAAAAATGCTAGTGTTGACTGCAAAGGATATGCAAAACAAAAAGTAACACACAGACGAGCCAAACAGTCAAGAGTTATCAACAAACAATTAAGATTAACTATGGTCACATGATATGTAAATTTAACCCTGTGTGAACTTTTATCACCTTTGAACCCTCGCTTCGGAGTTCATAAAAACAAATGTTGACTAGAACTTCAGCTGAAAAGTGGAGGTCTGTCGACTTGGTTCACTTGAGGTAGGACGACTAGAGTCATTTACAGGCTTACTTGCATCTCATGCGTACGCAAATTCAACGTTAAGTATGTACCGTATCTAGGTATTCATTAAGATATGAACATTAAAGTTTTATGTAATAAACTAGTATGTATGTAGTTGAAGTTCAAAAAGAAAATGGGGTTTGAATAAAAAGAACTTGCAAACAAAACCGCCATGTGACCAGCCATTTGCGAATAATGTCTGTACATTATTAGCAAATGTTTGCTAATAAAGTCTCCCTTTGAATTATCATTCCTTCAAAAATAAATTTTTTTTTAAACAAAAGTTAGTTGCCTTTTATTTACAGAATATTACAGTCAACACCAGAATTTTTGCTGTTGTGATATCTTGACAATTTTACGTTCAATAGTTTGTCTCCCGCTGAGCCAGTTTCTCCGACGACAATTTTGGGGGGGGGGCGGCTACGGGCCCAAAATTAACCAAACATCCATCGATTGGTCCAGCAGTCCACTGAACACTTAACCGGAAGTGATTGCTGGACCGATGCAAATGAGGTCCTGTAATGGATGCTTTTTTGTTTGGGGTGAATTAAAAATAAAGTATCAAAAAATGACCATACTTAGGCTACATATGAAATTTTGCTTGCATAAAACATCCTAAATAACCCACTTTTGTGCAACACAGAAATATCCATTGTTGAGGAACCTTTGGGGCCACAAAGACAGCACAGAGGTGGGAAAAGGCCTTTTGCTGGTTATGGAGCAAGCACAGTGCTGGGTGGGACAAGGAAATTCAGTAAATGGTTCAGCTTTGCCTGCAGTTTTAGTCACCGTTTGTCAAGAAAAACAAACAACCTCAGTATCACTGAAACCTCCAGAAGATTGCAACCTCAAGAGACCCAAACAGCAGCTATGGTCACGTGCCGATCCAGGAGCCACCACACCAGGGAAGAACAGGGTACCCAAGCTGGGTATAGCGATCACCTGGACCGGAAATGTCATCCAAAGTTCGGTAGCCAAGCACCGGCAACAACCGCTTGTGATGGAATAGTACGTCTTGCAAGAACCACGCCACACAGCGATAGCGAGGGTCAAGCGGGGAGGCACAAGTCTTAATAGAATAAGCCTAGAGGAAGAGTTGGCTTATACTGGGAGCAAGCAGGAGGTCGGATCTGCAAGCTTTGAACGGGGCATAAAGAAGGCAACACGGTAGCAATGATGTCTACTGACTGGGTAATATAGCAAGCCACTAAGGCAAAGGCGAAGAAAACTGCGGCCAACTGCTGGGGGATGAAGCTGGCTATGCTGATTGAGCCGAAGTACAATTCATTTATTCGTATGATACATACTAAAACTTTTCCAGTATACACCTGATGAGATGCAGTAAAGTGTGTCAGGCAATAAATCGTGCACGATATTGTTTGTGTCTTCTGTGTTTAAATTCACTGGGGAATATATTTTGGAATCACAAGCCGCCAATAAATGCTGGAGGTGATTGCAACATCCTGTAAAGCATGTGCTACTAACTTTTAATATTTAGTTTGAATTTTCAGACAACAAATTTGCATCATCATGTGCCCTGGCAACTGGCATAGACGTTCATGCCTCTCCACAGATCTTAGCCCTTGGTGTTCTGGATCATATCTGCTTTTATTCAGCCACCATCCATCCAGTATAATTTCTATCAGTTGTTTGTCCTTGTCTTCCCCCACTATTCCACCACCATCCATCCTGTATAATTTCTATCAGTTGTTTGTCCTTGTGTCTTCTCCCACTATTCCACCACCATCCATCCAGTATAATTTCTATCAGTTGTTTGTCCTTGTGTCTTCTCCCACTATTCCACCACCATCCATCCAGTATAATTTCTATCAGTTGTTTGTCCTTGTGTCTTCCCCCACTATTCCACCACCATCCATCCAGTATAATTTCTATCAGTTGTTTGTCCTTGTCTTCCCCCACTATTCCACCACCATCCATCCAGTATAATTTCTATCAGTTGTTTGTCCTTGTGTCTTCTCCCACTATTCCACCACCATCCATCCAGTATAATTTCTATCAGTTGTTAGCCCTTGTGTCTTCTTCCACTGATTTTCCAGTGATCAGTTTTCCAATTCTTCTCATCTGTTTCTCTCTGAATGGAATATAATTAGTGAAAACTCCTTGCAGATCATTAATTCATAAATTACGAGTTTAAATTTACATGCCACTTAGATGCATGGTCGAGATGTAATACTAAAGTTTGGTTGCTTTACATTTTTTATTATATTACTCAGGCTTCTGTCTATCTCCTTCTATTTTCAGGTCTCAAACCAAGGGACCAAATGAGGAGTACATCCCTGAAGCTGACGGTATCATTGAGGTGATTATTTTTGCAATTGACATGTTTTTGTCACCGGAGTAACTTTGTTTTAAAAGCCACTAAGAAAGTATGTAACCAGCATCTTTGGATTAGGGGATAATGAGATGCAGTTTCATCATTCCTGACAAAGTCGAATGTTTAAATCAGCTATGAGCGATTTAGAAGTATACTGCTTTATGTTGATTTCCATGGTATGCGATATTGGCCGTTCAGAAAGTATTCGCAAATTACTGATCTAAACTTCCCTTGTAAATTGTAAACCGTGAATAAATGCAGGGGTTACATGTAAAGGACATTCAAACTAAGAAGGCTCATTACATTGTTCACTGTTGTTTCACTTCTTGTCCTTGTTTTCTTCATTCATGGTCTTAAACATTTGAAATCACTTTATGGTGGCCTGATTAAACCCTTAAACAGGCTAACCTTTTAAATAATTTAAAACTGAAGTAATTAGCCCGAAATGAAGACATACCTTTATGTTGTGACTGGCATCTAAAACTGAAATAAATTATGTTGTGTAAACAAACAAGTCGTGACTTTGCGAGTTTTCTCATTTAATGTAGTTTACTCTAAAAATAGAGAGCTAGAAACAGAAATTTAGATTCTCAATATCTCTCTTATTTGGTATCCTTGTATGGTAGAAAATATATCCCAAACAATTGTAAACTATTTTATTATCTCAATTTTTTCTGAACGCAGTTTGCAAATTTCAAGGTTTTTCACAATTTTCATGGCTGTAAAAACTCATCCTGATCTCTCACCCGCTGTGTTGACCCATCAGTACTGTAGTTAATTCTCCCCAGCGATACCCTCTTATCAGCTGCCTTATTTCTAATTTTGCCTTCCCACTGCACCAAACCCTGCACTCTCTTATCACAGTTATATAAACTTGATGTTTTTCCCATTCTTCGCATGTGTGATTCCACTCCTCCCTAAACACTTTTTCAACCCACATCATTTGCCTGATTGATTCTTATAAAAGATAAAATAGTTGAAAATGGTGATTATTTTCATCTGTGTCATATCTTCCTTCAGATGTCACTGTGTAACTTAGATATTTAATTTAAAAGATGCACAACCTTTGCAGATCGTTGGGATTAAACCCCAACCCGACATTTGTTTAGGCAATTTTATGTTCAGTAGGTTCCCGTGGCTTTCTGAACGAGACATCAGAATTGAAATACAACTCACCCATGTAGGGGTTGAAGATCCTATGCTGCCATTAGCACACCAGAAGTTCAAGAGCTGGAGCACTCTTATCCTTCTGTCACGTTGACTGCCTAGATATTGAATACTTTATATATTTATATAAATCATATTAGACTTTGAGCTTTACAGAAACTGTCATGCATTCAGTTTTAACATGTACTCCTAATCCCTTCATCTCACTCCTCTCTGAAACATTGTTTAGTATATATACACGTCTCAGGTCACGAACAATTCAGGTTACGAACAGTGCCTCTGGTTACGAATGAAGGCGAGAGAGAGCAAGGTTTAACGTTGGAAGCAAACGATGGCAGTGCCATCGACGAACAGTGCCTCTGGTTACGAACGAAGGCGAGAGAGAGCAAGGTTTAACGTTGGAAGCAAACGATGGCGTACAATACAAATAAAGGCCACGCAGTACTAACATCGCTTAGCGCTCACCTAGTAGCCTAGTTTTGCATGCGTGTTTAGCCTCGCTTTCATTGGCCTTACTACACAACAGTAAAAGATTTCTTAGCAGTGGCACTGTGTTTTTAGTTTATCTCTTTTATTATTTTCCTTGTTAATCCCATCAATTATGAGTTCGGAGGAAGTAGAAATGTATAAGAGTGGAGGTAAAGAAGAAGGAAATAATTATAAAACATGAAAATGGCATTCGTGTATGTGAAATCGCTAATGAGTACAGCATGGCAAAATCAACTATCTTCACCATCATAAAGAAGAGGAGTTACTCAAATCAGTCGATGTGGCTAAAGGCGTAATTAAGCTGCAGAAGCAAAGACCTCAAATTTTAGAGACAGTTTAACATCCTCTCTTGATCTGGATCAGTGAAAAGCAACTTGCAGGAGACAGTGTTAGTGAGGCAATAATATGTGAAAAGGTGAAGTTGTTGCATGGTTATTTATTGTCAAAATTACTTGGTACAAGGATTTTCGTGCCAGGGCATGCGGGTGTGCAAGTAAATGAGCAGGCTGACACGCTTGCAGGTAAGGCTACTGTGGAGGGCAGATGAGCCATGGACCAGGCTGATATATTGAATGCTCTGTGAGAAGTAAGATGTTTGCTAGAACCAAGTGATGACTGAATCTACAACCATGGTCAAACTGTGAGAACACTATGCAGGAAGCCAAAGAAGATTAATAAACCAACACAGAACTTGTGTCATAAGCTGCTATATGCGGGATTTACTAAGGAGGGGATCCAAGCACTTATGGAATGGTTTGATGTGCAGTGAGGATGATCTGTTGACTAAGATTTTAGTGATGTATACGTAAACCATACAACCAGACTACTTGAGCAGAGTCATAGCCAGTACACAGAAGTCATGTATATTTCTAAGCCATACAGTCAGACTTCTTGAGCAGAGTAGGATATTAGAAAGCCCATTCATTATATTTAATGTTTAACTAAGATTGTGACTGAATAGGTGAGTATTTCTCTTATGATTAAAGTGGAATAGTCACACATATTGTCAATGCTGTAATGTCATTTGCTATCCTGTCCATTAAAGGTAAGCAAGATAAATCAGTGCTACCATAAGATGTATGTTATTCCTTGTTCAACAGAGCAACTACGATGGAGTTGTGGATGCTTTTGATGACATGAACCTCAAGGAGGACCTCCTCCGAGGTATCTATGCTTATGGTTTTGAAAAACCCTCTGCAATTCAACAGAGGGCCATTTCACCATGTATTGCAGGTAATACAATAAATTTAGTTGGTAGGTAATCTCAATAGGAGTTTTTAAATGCTACTATTTTTATGAGTTATATCATTGTGTATCAGTATGTTATTCCTTCTTCAACAGAGCAAAATGGTTTTTGCTGTACCTTGTCATTTTCATTGTGTGCACCATCTAACAACTGAAATGGAAAATGTCCGGCAAACTGGCAGTTTCACCCATGTATCTAACCGGGGCTCCATAAGGGAAGAAAGGAGTTGCAGTAACATACCATGCATGTATGAGGTGATTAAGGAGCTTGGTGTAAGACTGATTACTTCATACCGTAGGAAACTTCGTCCAAACAATCGTGAACAAGTCTACAAAGGTCTTGGTGTGAGTTGACCTGTGATTCTTATTAGATGAAAGGCAGAAGAAAGTGCTGACAGGCGACCAATTTTTTAGTGCAAGCCATGTTTGTGTCTCAGGTTTTGCAGTACATGAAGGGGGGTTAAATGGTAAATATGACAGATGAGTGGGTTAATGTAAACATCACATGTCCTGAAACGGGACCCTTCTATAGGTCTGATGTGACAGACCTGAATGCACAGAGTAATAGGTGGCCAGTGTTTTTCTCTGGTGTTGGATGACTAATGCTTGTTGAAACCTCGCCGACCACGCTCATGATATCAGCGCAGCTGTCTATCAACCACGCTAACTTATTCACCCATGTGTTACTTTAGCAGAGGCCAAATATATGTAGGAGTGGCCTTGTGGGAGGCCAGACTTCTGTAGTAGGCTCTAACCAAATGTGATAGAATATGAGTGCATTACATGGTGGCATGGCATTTGGGATTCACAGAGGGGAGACTATCACACATCATGCTTTGCTTGAGGCTGAAAGTCTGCAATTTCCAAAACTCTTATCATCATATACCTGACAAATCTCATATGCGTTCATGAATGTCTGCATGGCCGAATGGATAAAAGCATATACTCTTAAACGTCTGGTGTACTGGTGCCGAGGTAACGAATTCAGTCCAATCACCAGTCAGTTGGACTAAAACATTGACTTCTCTTCTTTGACTTGGGGACGTAAATTTACAAGTACCTCTGAAGTCTGAGTTAGCGTGATCATGAGGGACACTGGTAATAGGGAAAGCTAATCCACACGCAAAAATCAGTCCAATGCACTAGAAGTAGAAGCACATGTATGGACTGCGCTTGGGTTCAAAGCGAGTACACACACACACACAAGGCATTCATGTATCTTTGCTGATCTTGGTACTCGATGTTCTAGATTAGTTTCATTTATATTCCTTCGTGCAACTGTCTGAGGCCATCCATAATTTCTGTCTCTTTACCACCGATCTGTGCAGTCATGCTATTGTTCAGTGCCTCTCAACCCATTGTATCGCCCCCATTGTCTCTTTTTTATAGTTGTATGCAATGGTTCAAAATTATACATGTTCAGAATAATAAATTCTTTTTGAAACACTGTATAAACATTTTGTTTATGACCACTAGGGCGCGATGTGATAGCACAGGCCCAGTCAGGTACTGGGAAGACAGCCACTTTCTCCATTGCCATCCTTCAGAAGCTTGACCTGAGCAATAGCAACACTCAGGCTCTTGTGCTGGCACCCACCAGGGAGTTGGCTCAGCAGGTAAAATGTGGTGTTTGACTGAAAGTATAATTAATTATGCTATTAAGCACTGAGAATGATCATCCTTGGTTTTAGTTTCTGTTTCATACATGGAGTACCTATTTCCTGAACCACTAAAATTTCTATAGCCAACCTCCTGTTTTAATAGTGTTTTATGGAAGCTGCATTGCCCACTGAGGGAAATTTTTTGTTGATATTTTTGTTACACATCTGTTGTATGAATTCAATTTCTGCTGCCTTCCATATGATGACATGCTCTCTAAGTATTTAGCATGTTCATTTGTTTTCGTTGATTGTTTTTTTGTGTGTGTTTTTTTCTTGTATGTGCTGTTCTTATCATTGTAAAAGTCACAACTTCTATTTTCTCAATGTTGACTTTTTTCTTTTCTTGCTGTGTTACGATTGGAAGTGTGACTTTGTAGTTCATTGCCTGTAACTGCTGTGATGACTTGATCTCATGCAATGAAGAGCGCGCTCACTGCACTTATCCATGCAACATTTGTTGTATTTTAGAGTGACAGCTTTTCCTGTGTATTGTCATTGTGTCCATCAATACTTTTTACTATTTGCTTAATGTATCTATGGTCTTTGGTTCTTTTATTTTGTCAAGTATAATTTTCAGTGTCCATTGTTTTCACTTTCCTGTCATTTAGTCTGTCTTTTGTTCGTTTTGTTTAGTATTATGGTCTGTAAATTATTTACACTATGTTATTTAGTCTTGTCTTTTTATATTTGGACTATGTGTATTATCATTTGTCCAGATGTACAATTTTGGTTGTAGTGTTTTTCCCATGCTCTTGTAAATCTGTCTTTTTTGTGTATGTTAATTGAGAACGGATTAGTTGAAAGATTAGATTTTGCTCTCTTTCATTTTGTCAAGCTCCCTCATTACATTTTACATTAATTTGTTGTCGATATACACATTCAATTGTCACAACTTATGAGAAATGTGCCAAACCAGTTGCAGATACAGTGACTACAACTTCCAACTGATCACATGGCATTGAATGTGTTTGTATGTAGACTTTACATGTTACGGGTTGTGTGGGCTGCGGCTGCTCACGTTTTAATGAGGAAATAAACCACCTTGAATTAGAGCTATCAATTAACACAATTTTCATGCATTTACATCAGATTAGAAACCTTGTTTGTTTGAGTACATCTGCTATCAAATATTGGCAATTTTCTTATCTGTAGCCCTATTCACCAAATACTTAAATCCGTAATTCCTGTGGAAAACTTGGGTGTCATGTTCATCACAAATCTCTGGGTAGTGGATCGGACACTAGAGAAGGGTGAAAAAAATATAAAGGCCCATGTTCACGTTCTCGAAAATCCATTGGTAGTTAAAAAATGAAACAGAAAAAGAATATTTAAAAAACCCATGTGCAACATAATTTTTAATGTGTTTGGAGAGGAAATAGCATCACCAAGTAGAGCTCTTCTCCCGGAGTTAAAATAATGGGTAGCTGATACTGAGTATTCTTTTCATTGTGGTGTAAGTTCAGGTTATGATTTGATTTGATGCCAGGTTGACATGATGGTGGTACTGTATAATTAAACAAGCAAAGTAAAATTACAGGACACCTAGAGGTGTATGGGGCATGTGGTTCTAGCTCTCATATTTGTATAAACCAATCGGCATTCAGTGGGTGATTCATTACACTGTAAACACTCCCCATCATTACACTGTGAACTCTCCCATCATTACACTGAAAACTCCCCATCATTACATTGTGAACTCTAACCATTATTATACTGTGAACTCCCCCATCTTTACACTGAACTCTCCCATCATTACACTGTGAACTCTAACCATTATTATACTGTGAACTCTCCCATCATTACACTGTGAGCACTCCCCATCATTACACTGTGAGCACTCCCCATCATTACACTGTGAGCACTCCCCATCATTACACTGTGAACTCTCCCATCATTCCACTGTGAACTCTAACCATTATTATACTGTGAACTCTCCCATCATTACACTGTGAGCACTCCCCATCATTACACTGTGAGCACTCCCCATCATTACACTGTGAGCACTCCCCATCATTACACTGTGAGCACTCCCCATCATTACACTGTGAGCACTCCCCATCATTACACTGTGAGCACTCCCCATCATTACACTGTGAGCACTCCCCATCATTACACTATGAACACTCCCCATCATTACACTGTGAACTCTCCCATCATTACACTGTGAACTCTAACCATTATTATACTGTGAACCCTTTCATGATATCGTGCCGGCCACCTTTACCCCAAACGAGATTTCCTGGTACCTGTTTAGGCTAGGTCAACCTGGGAGTCTAAGGCAATTTTAAACATCATCCACACTGCAAATTTAAACCCATGTCCTGTTCTGTCAGATTTAAAACTCAGGGGGGATTCACGACTAACCTTTCTAGTTTGTGAGCTTTGAAGGAAAGCTCTGTGACACTCTTCCCATAAGGGTGGTACCTCTTTACAAGGTCAGGAAAAGTCTGAATCAACCTTACTTCGATTGATACAAGCCTTTTTCTGGGCTCTAGCAACTTGAATGCTGATGCATTGGACACAAGAGTTAAAAGCAAGAAGGCTAGCGACTCTGCTACCGCGGCTGCCATAATTACACATGGTAGAAGAAAAATTGAGGCTTTCGCTTATCTCATGGAGCGTTTCAGCCCCAGGGTTAAGTCTTGAAGCTCCTTGATTGTTCCAGTCCATTATTGCATGTTTTCAAATATTCACATTGATATCCTGCAGATCCAGAAAGTGGTCTTGGCACTGGGTGATTACCTTGGAGCACAGTGCCATGCCTGTATAGGGGGCACGCTGGTTCGTGAAGACATGCGCAAGCTGGAAAGTGGCGCTCATGTAGTTGTTGGTACACCTGGTCGTGTGCATGACATGATCAACCGCAGGGCTCTCAATACCAAAGACATCAAGATGTTTGTTCTTGATGAGGCTGATGAAATGTTGTCCCGTGGGTTTAAAGATCAGATCTATGATGTTTTCCGCTTCATGCCTTCTGAAATTCAGGTATAGAAAAATTATATTATATTCATAAATTCTTCTTTTTTTTATTTTGTTGATAGACACATTTGATTTTTTTTCTTAAAGTATATTTTGTTTTTTGTGATTGTATTTTTGTATTTTACCGTCCAGGCATTGGGTTATTGGGCATGGCCTAATCTCAGCCAGTCTAACCAGGGCTCCTGACAAATGTTCCAGTGCCAGTCTTGCACACCTTGTTGGGTTTTGAGCTTGGAGAGGAGAGGAAGAGTTCTGAACACAATACTTATTGAATGATACCTCTACCAATGTGGGGGAAAGCCCACACAGGCCTCACTCTAATAGTTGCAAGTCTTGTTCATGTCGTCTCGGATGGGGGGGGGGGGGGGGGGGCCTTGGGTTATAGAAGAAGAATTTTATAGCAACTTGAAGTAGAAACAGCAATTATTTGAGTAAAGTATGTAACAGTTTAAGATGGTTGCATCATCATCATTATGTATCATGCTGATTGGCTGGGGCAGTCAAGGTTCACCATCTCACACCGTCACCAGTCTGAGATTGGCTGGGGCAGTCAAGGTTCACCATCTCACACAATTACCTGTCTGAGATTGGCTGGGGCAGTCAAGGTTCACCATCTCACACCGTCACCAGTCTGAGATTGACTGGGGCAGTCAAGGTTCACCATCTCACCCCGTCACCAGTCTGAGATTGGCTGGGGCAGTCAAGGTTCACCATCTCACCCCGTCACCAGTCTGAGATTGGCTGGGGCAGTCAAGGTTCACCATCTCACACCGTCACCAATCTGAGATTGGCTGGGGCAGTCAAGGTTCACCATCTCACACCGTCACCAGTCTGAGATTGGCTGGGGCAGTCAAGGTTCACCATCTCACACCATCACCTGTCTGAGACCAGGTCTGTGTTCTTGTTCTGATTGTGCTGCAAAGCCCATCCATCTGGGTATTTATAAGATGATATAGTCACAACTGGATCCAGGCAAAGACAGATAATCAGTATATATAAGGCAGATCCAAGGTACAAGGTCAAGAAGTGTACAAAACAACGAAGATGGAAGTACAGCGTGAGACCAGATCTAAAAGAATTTAATATTGCAGGCTTCAACAAGAACATCCGGAATAGAGAAAAATTGATTCAGATTGTCCTTGCAGTAAAGAAAGGTTCAAGAAGCTTGGGGAAAAAAAGAGAAAGATATCTACCATTTAAAATGTGGCACTCACTCATCAAATTAGAGTGATTTATTGTACCTGTTGTTCTGAAGTGAGATTTTACTGCTTACATCATTGTGTATTTAACATTTTGCATGTGTATTGACTGCTTTCTGTAAGATAAGAATTGACTGTTTGTGTGCTAGGTGATCTTGTTGTCTGCGACCATGCCGTCTGATGTGTTGGAGGTCACCCAACGCTTCATGCGTGAACCTGTCAGAATACTTGTCAAGAAGGAGGAGCTGACGCTGGAGGGTATTCGACAGTTCTATGTCCAGGTGGAGAGAGAGGTTAGTGAATATACTCACACTAGATGTGTTGACAAATGTATTCCAATTTGTCTGTCTGTTTTATTTTCTCTTTGATGCACATTTTGAGGGAAGCTAAGTCACAAATATAACTTATCACAAACATCAGAAAGAGGCAGTCATAGTATTTATGGCCACGTTATGAAAAGACAAAAACTGGAATATGTCATGACAGCCGGAAAGAGAGCTAGAGGAAGACAGCGAGGGAAGTCAACACACAAATTGATCCATGCCGCTGGAGATCACACTTTGTGGAGAGGCATGAACGCCCACACCAGCCGGCAACTGGATGATGATAATGATTGATGCACAATCTTGAGTCCTGAAAACATTTTTTGTTTGAGATGAGGCTGTTGTAACATAGTATTTTAAAAGTGAATTGTTTTGAAAACAAATATAACATTGATGACGATTGTATTCGTCGGTCAACAGAGGAAAAGACCCACCAATTGTTCTGTGCATTCAGACCTCCAAAATGTGATGGCCCTATAGCAATACAGATCCATTGTAGGAAAATGCTTCTGAACAATTTTATTTTAGGTATAGAAGTTTGAATCAATACAACAATCTATGATTCAGATTTATGTTTTTGTGCCAGGACATGCTGGTGTAAAACAAAAATGAAAAGGCGGGTGCTTTGACTAGCTCTGTAGCAATTGTGGAAGGTCCTAGGAGATATCTTACAGGCTGTTAAATATCTTTGTGCTGCTGCTGACTTTGGTGGCGTGGATGAGACAATGGCCAGTATGAGAAACATTGAGTGTCGATCTGGGAGTTGCGAGATTGGGAGGTTTTGTGAGAGACAAGAAATGTAAACCAGCACCAAAATGGTGTGATCAACTGTTATATACTTTTACAGAAAGTTTGAGGAGGAGATCTGTGCACCTATGGACTTGCAGCATGTGATGATAATAGTCCATCTGGGTGATTTGATAAATATAGAGGAAATTATAGAATATTAATTCACAATGAGTAGATATGTTAGTAGAAACTCATTCATTCGTTTGAATTCAAAAGCCTGGCATGTGTAATCAAACTTATAAACAAAATTCACGAGACACATTGTATGACTCAGTAGCAACACTTTGCCTAGAGGTTACAGCACTGTTCTATTGTAACAGGTGGTCTGGGTTTGAATCCCTCCTTATGGTAAAAGATTTGTGTTTGAGGTAGAAATGAAACCTGAACACTGGGGCTTGCTGGAGTAAGCAACATATATTTCTTTTAAAGTCATTCTCAGAACTCTGCCAGGATGCATTAGCAAAGCTCTCCCAGCTTGCATCAGCAAAACTCCCAGCATGCATCGGCATACCTTCTCAGCAAAACTTTCCCTGTCCTGCATACATCAGCAAACCAATCCAGCATTCATCAGCAAAACAATCCAGCAAACCAATCCAGCATACATCAGCAAACCAATCCAGCATATATTAGCAAACCAGCCCTCCCAGCATACACCAGAAAAACTCCTAGCAGATTGTATTTAGTTTATGATTTCAAATTACCTTTCACCTGTCTCAGGAGTGGAAACTGGACACACTGTGTGACCTGTACGAGACACTGACAATCACACAAGCAGTCATCTTCTGTAACACCCGTAGGAAGGTGGACTGGCTGACAGAGAAGATGGCTTCCAGAGACTTCACAGTGTCTTCCATGGTATGTCACAGCATGTTTGGTTAGCTTACACTGTATTCCATGATATGTCACTGCAGGTTTAGTTAGCTAACACTCTTCCATGGTATGTCACAGCAGGTTAAGTTGGCTAACACGTGTCCTTCCATGGTATGTCACAGTAGGTTTAGTTAGCTAACACTGTCTTCCATGGTATGTCACAGTAGGTTTAGTTAGCTAACACTGTGTCTTCCGTGGTATGTCACAGTAGGTTTAGTTAGCTAACACTATGTCTTCCGTGGTATGTCACAGTAGGTATAGTTAGGTAACACTGTCTTCCATGGTATGTCACAGCAGGTTTAGTTGGCTAACAACACCGTATCATAGTTGTCTACTTCTTATTTTCTCTCTTCCTGTTACGCTTTTCAGTGTGACATTCCTACCTTTCTGTAAGTAATTTTAATCCAATAGAGGCTTGCTGGGATCTTGAACTGAGGGAAATGTAATCAGGGGGGGGGGGGGGGGCCATTCCACCTAGTTAGCCAGAGCTTTGCTAACCTGACTCTTTGTGGTCTTCTTTCTAATATGGGGCACTTTAAGTTGGGGTTGACTTAAATATTGTGCGGTTCATTGGCAGATTACTCATTTTTATCCATGTTTTACAGCGTCAATCACATGGTCATTTCAGCGCTATACATTATCTTTCTTTTCATTTACTTGATATTGATTGTCTGCAGTATTGTTTCTTGTATAAGGTGACTTTCTTTAGTTCACTCAGTGTTCCATAAATGTTATCCTCCACTGTCTAGGGCAGAAGGCTTGGCTAGGTATTTGTGCATGTTTTCGAGGATATGATCTGCTGCCCGTGGCACCAATTCACATGTGCACATGTCTAATTTGCCAATCTACCATTTTATATACACACGGTTGTGTAATCAAATATGACCTGTTCTGATGTGCAGAATAATGCTCTGTTCTGGTCTGTCCATGAAGTGGTAATCGTCTTGGTGTTGGTGGCTTTCTGATTTGATGATTTTCTTTTCTTTTAGTGGTATATGACTGGTTCATCAGGCAGCTCTTCTGTTCCAACTTCCTTAACCGGTTGGTCAGTTCTCTCATGTCCCGACACTTCATAGTGAGATGGTGACCTTAAGCTGGCTGCCTAGTCCACATAGTAGTGTCCGTAGTACTGGCAATTCCCCAGGCTGGAGTGGCTCAAGTACTTATGTTTGCTCTGTCAATGGCACCTCAGGTTGTGTACCTTCAAAGGCATTCTGTAATTTCTCAGTTGCTATCTTGATTGTCCAGATTTCTGCATTGGTATGACATTATTTTCCTGTTGGTGTTGTGGCCATATCCCTGATATTATTTGGGTATTTGTGTACACTCTTACTCTTCCAGTTCTAACAGTATTTCAGTATTTTGTGCCGACCCATCTATGTAGACTCGAACCCAGAGATCCTGTGGGTATTCACAGAACACACCACACAATGATAAGGTGTGAATTGATCTGTATATAGTAGTTAACTTGTGTGCCGTGAATGTCCTGGTTGGTCATGGCTGATGTTCAGGGGTCTATAGGCAGGCATGAATGTTTTTGTATGTAGCTATAAATACTGCTTTGTGTTTTAATTTTTGGTAGTAAAGGCTTTTAAAGGGGACTTGTTTGTTTTTGCTTACCATGTAATTTTATGTTTGGGTTGCCATGTGTAATTACAAAATTACATTTCAAAAATGAACCTAAAGAGCCCTCCTGCTCAACAAAAAGAGAGACAGAGGTCAGACTAAATGTGGGCGCTAGAGTTTGATCAGATGTCCTGCAAGAAAGCTGCAGGATGAATGAATGTGATTTGTCAAGGACGCCATGGACTAAGTTAATAAACAAGTTGAAAACTGAAGCTCTGGAATATGACACTTGCACTCTAATGACTTTTTTTTCTCTGAGTGTGATATTCAAATGGCAGCACAGCCGTCTGCCTCAGTTTTACCGTGTGAAACTTTTTGTTTTGTTTCCAAGATGCATTGGTTATGATTTCTTACTTCCTGAATACACAGCATGGAGACATGAACCAGAACGAGCGTGATCTTATCATGAGAGAGTTTCGCTCTGGCTCCAGCCGAGTCCTCATTACCACCGATTTGTTGGCTCGGGGCATAGATGTCCAGCAGGTGTCTCTGGTCATCAACTACGATCTGCCTGCTAATCGTGAAAACTACATTCACAGGTATTGTTTATTTCTTGCTGTATGTTTTACTTAGCACCGTGCAATTTGTTTTTTCATTTTGTTTTATGGCTGTCATGTGTTTCTATGGGAGCTGCAGTAGTGGCTAACATGCTTGCTTACCGGCCTGGTAGTCACATGTTCAAATCCCTGTAAAGGCAGAGGTATTTTTCATTGACCTTGGGTTCCAGGTCTACCCTGTTTAAAATTGGTACCAGGAAATTTTAAGTGAAGTAAATGCACCCGACATGCAGTTGACCACATCACCAGTCGAATGCTGATTGGTCTAAAATAATATCGGGTTAGCTCATAATGCTTCGTGATGTGAAAAGGGGTCCTTTATTCTGTTTCTTGATGGAGCTTTTGTGGCAGAATGGTTACTTTGATACAGTAAGGTAACCTGGATTTCTTATCTTCTAGAGAGCATAAAGAGCACAACAGGACAGATGTGACATGCAAAACAAACTTCTGGCTGTGGTATTCCACCTGATCACAGTTACTATGGACATGTCCAACAATCTAAGACCAGACACTTGACATTGTACATTTCATTCTATCTATGTAGACCAAATATCTTAGTTTATGTCAACAAATGGGTACTTATTGCATCATGCAACCTCCGTCTATAAGGATACTGTCTAGTCACAGATTAATATAATTATTTACTTAATTTATTGTTGCAATTTTAATTTGCAATATGCATATTTGTTTAGGCATGGTTGTGTGTTAATGGGCCTAATGGTCATCATATTGTTCATCTCACCAAGTAAACTACGATATCACCCTACCGCAGAAAGTCAAATAGTCATCCTTAAATAATTTTGTCATAATGTTGTATATACATAGATATATCAAGAAATCATGAAATTACAACAATTGTGACATTACAGAATAATAATAATGTTATAACTGATATGGAACAGAATTTTTTGTATGTGAACAAGTTTGGTTAATCCAGGCTGTAGCTGGGATATATACTTATTTCAAGAATTGAATTTTTTGTGTTGTTTGTTATAGCTGGGATAAATGCTTGTTTCAAGAATTGAATGTTTTGTGTTGTTTGTTAAAGCTGGGATGTATACTTATTTCTAGAATATAATTTTGTGTTGTTTGTTATAGCTGGGATATATACTTATTTCAAGAATTGGATTTTTTTGAGTTGTTTATTCATTTATGCCGGCCCTGTCGTGAAGCGGAACACAGCTGCAGCGCGATTTGGAGGCTGAGCACCTTGTGTTGTTTTTCATTCAAGTATATGAGTGGCATTTCAGAAGTCCGTGGCAAACTACTGAATGTTAACTTGGCAACAACAAAAAAACTTGGCAAGAAATCACAAGCAGCCCTCAAATGCTAGGCTTGACTGCGACGTCCTGTAAAGGATATGCAACTAACTTTTTTAAAAATTCATGTATACTATATCAAATTCCCACGTTTTACAGGGATGCGTGATGTTACTACCTTTCTAGTTCACATTGTGCTGCTTATACACTCTTTGTATTTCTTGCTTTTGTATTTACATTTCACTGAGTGACATAATACTTCCTGTATTTGACTTGACACATGCGGTTGTAGGGTCTCCGTACTTAGTCTGTTGCACACACATCCAAGAAACTGTCCACTGAAGAAGGTTTAAAGCAGACTGCCTGTTAAAATGTTATATAAGAGAAGATTGTTATTATGAAAGCACAGTGGCTTTCTACTACATATATAATAAATAATTGCCCTGATGGAGTGTCCAGCTGTGGGTCTATGATGTGATAGGGCCATCACATGTAGGCCTGAATGCCTGGAAGCACAGGTGGCCACCCTTTCCCTCACTGTTAGCTGGCAACAAGCCCAGCCGCAAACCCTTGCCCGGCCATGTTCATGGCATGTTACTATCAGCGCTGTAGTCTGTTAACTTCGCTAATGTGTCCACTTCTACTACATATGAATTGAAGTATTCTTGCCATTCAATCACAGTGAAATAATCACCGTATTTCTGTTCTTTATATTTGCTTGCTGGGTTTACTCACACGCCCAGGCACACACACACACACAAAGAATGCATAGGCTACTCAACAAGATGCGCCTTCAGTGGTTTCAGTGCAAAAAATGTATTACAGTGGACATGGCAACATATATAGATATTTCTCTGAAACACCTATTCCAGTGTGACTGAATAAGCTAGAATTCTTCTGTACATATATAAACAGAAGATTGACAGAGATTATTTTAACCTACTAATTGAATTCAGATTACACATCAATCCATTCTCCAATTACTTTATGAACTAGCATGGTCAAGAAGAGAGCACTTGCTTTTAAACTTCCTGTGCACTGACAAGGTAATGGGTTCATGCCCTACACCGGTCAAATGAGCTTCTCATTCAGAAAGCAGTATGAAACTCCCGAGTAGAAAATTAACCTGGTGTTGATCGCAACTTCCTGGTAAGGACATACATTTATTTTGGGGTGCTAAATCTTTGATTTATTTATACTCTACAGAATTGGACGAGGCGGTCGGTTTGGTCGCAAAGGTGTCGCCATCAACTTTGTAACAGCTGACGATATCCGTACTTTGAGAGACATTGAGCAGTTTTACAATACCACAATTGAAGAAATGCCAATGGATGTTGCAGATCTATTGTAAATCAATAGCTGGTTCTTCTAGGTTCACAGTTTTCCTCGCATGCTCTCAACGCCAGTTTGTCATGACAGCTGCACTTTTAGGCAAGAAAAGTTGAAAGATCATGCTTTTAAATGAAGATAGTATCTGGTCCAACCAGACTGCCAGTGTGGTTCTACCACATTCTACTTATTTTATGATGAATATTTGTGTTGTTTATGTCACGTCAATATTATTTTGTTTGTTTTAGTTTGTCACATTTGATGTCCTGCTGTGTCTTAATGCTGAAAATGTAATGATCTATTATATCTATTCATAATTTTTGTTTTGTCCTTTATTGGTTTTTGTTTTCAGTTGTTATTGATAATGGTAATTTACAAATTGGGCATGTTGTCATCCCTGACTATTGACATCAGTGATTGGATAAAATTGTAGCAATAGTACACAGCTTTAAGCTCGTGGAGCATTGTTTCGTGAATTTTATCGGGCAAAGAAAGTAGTGATATGGTTAAGATTGTAACAATAGAACATAGCTTTAAGCTCAGGGAGCATTGTTTGGTGAATGTTATCATGCAAAAAAATAAATAAGTAGTGATATGGTTAAAATGGTTTACAGATTTAAGCCCGGAAGGACTGTGTTGTGAATGTTAATCAGGCAAATTTAACCCGGTCAACAAATGCCCGCAGAAGTCGGATGTGTCGGCCTAACGGCGCAAGAACGCAGCTCTGCTGTAAACAGGCACAACGCAATCACGTCCGAAAAAAACTCCGGATGAACGAAGAAGAAGAAGAATCAGGCAAATAAATGTATCAGAATGGTTAAAATTGTAGCAGCAGTTTAGTTTTCATCCCAGTAGGACTGCATATTATTAGGCAAAAGAATGTAGTGGAATGGTTAAAATTGTAGCAGCAGTTTAGTTTTCATCCCAGTAGGACTGCATGTTATTAGGCAAAAGAATGTAGTGGAATAGTTAAAATTGTAGCAGCAGTTTAGTTTTCATCCCAGTAGGACTGCATGTTATTAGGCAAAAGAATGTAGCGGAATGGTTAAAATTGTAGCAGCAGTTTACAATTTTCAGCCAGGAAGTATTGTTTGGTGTATGTTATCAGGCAAAGAAAGTAGTGGTATAATTAAAATTTATAGTACATGATGCATAGTTTGAAATGCTTCCATATTGATGTGGGTGGGCCTTAGGTTCATACCAGAATACGATCAGCGTTGCCAGTAGTGGGTTGTGCTCAATATTTAAATTTTAAATCCCGAAACAACCAAATAATTGATTGTTATAAGAGTCACAGAAAATAGCAGTATGGTTACAATCATACAGCCAGGAAGCACCGCTGGAAGCTGGCTTGAGTTAAATCAGTCACCATGTGGCAACACAACTATTAAAAACCCTTTCTTGGGAATTAAACCCAGGACCGCTGGACTAGGGGAGCTGTGGTAACACAGTGGCCAAATGCCTGCCTGGCAGCCTGGTAGGGTCATGTGTTATGGATAGCCATCGGTGCATATTTGTACAGATGAACTACCAGGTTGTGCAAGCCTAAAACGGGTGCCGGGATGTGTCCTGGGAAGGCAGCAGGCGTGCTGCTGGTCTCATCGCCCATCCGTAGCTGATTGGTCATTACACAATATATGGCTAGCACCATATACCTTTTAATGCCTGGAGAAGTGTAAAAGGATCTTTGGCTTGACTGGCTGACCACAGGGACTGGAGGGAGAATGCATCACTCACTATGCTACCACAGCTCCACACAGCTGGATACAAGCGATGCCCAAAGTTTGTGTCTGGCAATATCATATCATATATCAGGTTCTTTCGTTCTCTCTCATTAATTCTGGCAGACCATGCTGAGATGGTCCACTGGTCCGGAAACGTGTGTGTCCTTGAATTCTGTGACAAAGTTGTCAGGCTGAAGAACATTAAACAATTGATTGCTGTAGTTTGTGAAATCAGTTATTTGTTCTAGGTGCCGTACATCTTTACCGAGTTGCACCAACGCTTAAATTTGACTAATTTAATTTGACAGGTAAAGGGATGTGACTAATCTCTGCTGTCAAGGGGGAAGAGAGAATGTTTCAGAGGTTTGTCTTAAACAATGTCGTGGAATCTGCAAATTGAAAACTTGCAGTGGGCAGGTTTTATTCTTGATATATCAACGGCAAAACCTCCATACTATGTGCACTAGTTCCCAGCTTGGAGATGGCGGCGTCTGCCTGAAATGATAGCAAACATTCCTGGTATTGAGAAAAGGAAAGAAAGAAAAACAATAATACACTACACTGAAGATTATGCATGTAGCACCTGAACCAATATATATGCAGGTTAGTTAGTTGCATATCCTTTACAAGGATAGCAGGGCGACTAAGGAGGCTATGGTTCCATCGCCCTGCTACTGAGAGTGCGTGGTGTGACACTGTGAGCTGTGAATTTCACGTGGAATGCTTTTGCATCTGTCCGCGGTTGTTTGTAGTGTGAACTGCATGTTCGGAGTGATGGCGGCCGGCTGTTAATGGATTGACTGGTTTTCCTTTTCGGTTCACGAGTTCATTTTTCAGGAGACTCCTGGGAGTCGTCGCTGCAGCTACGGAGTTCGTGCTTTGTGCGGCGCTTTCGGCGGGTCGCCCTGCAGAAAGAGTCCGAGCCATATGGGATGAAACCCGGGTCAGTGAAGTCTTTCTGGTGACTGCGGATTCCATCGACGATGAACTGTTTTTCGTGGACTTTTGTGTTGGCATTCTGGCGCCGGCATTATGCACAGTGTACCTGTGTGGGCTGTTGGCTTGCCGATACTCCTGTCTATTCCATTGTTCACATAGGGCAGTGAGGAGCGTTTTGTGTGATATTCACTGGCACAGGAACAGAGCAATATGGGGATGACCCGTTGCCGTGAAGTTGGAACTGCAACTAAACTAAACTATATCCTTTACATGACGTCGCAGTCAACACCAGCATTTGTTGCTGTTCTGATCTCTTGCCAAGTTTACGTTCAGTAGTTTGCCATTGCTTTCTGAATGACCGGCACCCATAACATTTTGTAAAAGAAAAAAAACTAACGCAAGGCAGTCTGCTGCTAAATCGCCCACAGGTATGCGAGGTTATGAACTACGTCCTTCGCCGCAGAGCCGGCATATATACACTTGATCTACAAAAAAATGGAGGTGGACGAATTCGTATGACTGCAAAACTGAGCAGAGTTTGAGGCAGCTGAAACTACTACTACTGTCACTACTATTATTGTTAACACTACTACTACTACTGTCACTACTATTATTGTTAACACTACTACTACTGTCACTACTATTATTGTTAACACTACTACAACTGCTGGGTCCATGGCGAAGGGGTTACAGACTCAGTTCGTAATCTCGCATACGCAGCTGCTGTCGATTTGGCAGCAAACTGCCTTGCGTTGGTGTTTTATGAAATGGTATGGGTGCCGGTCATTCAGAAAGCAATGGCAAACTACTGAACTTAAACTTGCCAAGAGATCACAACAGCAAACAATACTGGTGTTGACTGCGATGTCCTGTAAAGGAAAGGATATGCAACTAACTTTTTAAACTAATTACTACCACTATGACCACTCTTTCATTCACTAGCATGCCCTTTGCAGAACCTCGCTCTCATAACAACATTCAGGAGGATTTCTCGGTCATAAGCAAGATATCCGGAATTTGGTACACCCATTTTTAGACCATATGCCACATCCTGCACCTATCTTCTCTTTGGCCTTCCTCTTCCTCTCTTGTGGGCATAAACACCTCCATCATTGTTCTCTCCAAACCTTCATGGGTATTTCAAGTGATCAAAATATTTCAATTTTCTTTCTTTTATCGTCTTTATGTTCCAACCTTCAATATTCAACTATTGTCGTATAGATGCATTTGTTCTTTTGTGTATCCAAGATGTTTTTAGAACCTGTCTATAACATTTATATTCAAAGCTATTATATATTCAGCGTGGGCGGTCATGTTTCACCATTTTACACTATCACCAGAGTCGTGGGTCAACTCTGTTATTGTCTTGACCAAGCCATCCAGGTATTTACTTATTTGCCTTTCCCTTGTTCTTTCTCCCTCAATCTTGCCATTTGTCACGTTCTCCAATTTAATTCTTCTCATAACATGTCCAAACAAATTTTGACTCTACCTCTAATTTCTCTAATCAGTTTACAGTTTTAATTTGTTTCTTGTATGACGTGGTCATTGGTTTTTCTGTCTGTCCATGGTATTCTTTGCATTTTCCTCAGAAACCACATTTCCACAGCCATCAGCTGTTTTTTCAGCTTGACTGCTCATTGTTTAAGTTTCACATCCATACAAAAGAACAGGCTCTATGTAGCACCTCAACACTTTTTCTCGTTTCAGTTGACATCTTTTTATTGGTCAGTATGTTTTCCATCTTGCAAAAGGCTACCTTCGCCATGGCAATTCTTGTTCTAATCTCTTCAAGGCATCTCCTAATAGATGGTATGACTTCCGAGATAATTCTACCGATTCACTTGTTTAAGAATATTCCCATTTACTTGTATGTTGCATTATGGTATTTCCTTCTTCCTAGTGACGACCATAATCTGTTTTCTTACAATTTAATTCTAACCCTAGTTGTTCAGTGTGCAACAACGACATCTACTAAATGTTGCAGATCCTGCTCATTGTCTGCAATCAATAATGTATCATCTGCATATCTAATGTTATTGATGTATCGTTCCCCCAATGTTGATTCCTTCCATATCTTCTATATTTCTGAACACATTTTCACTGTATAGGGAAAAAAAGATCTGGAGACATTACATATCCTTATCCCATGCCTCTCTTAATAGGCTGATGTTGACCTACTTCATTATCAATAGTTATGGTAGCTTGTTGTTTCCAATGTTTTTTATGAGTCTAAGGTCTTTCCCATCAATTTGTAGGTCTGCAAGCATCTTCATCATGTTGCCATGTCTTGCTCTATCGAAAGCCTTTGTGTAGACAATACAGCAAAGATGTAGGTCCTTCCTTACTTATATATAAAGTTCATGCTTCTACTACTGTCGCAGTCAACACCAGCATCTTTCAATTGCTGTTGATGCACTAGGCAAGATTACGCTCAGTAGTTTGCCATTGCTTTCTGAGCGACCGGCTCACATAACGAGAAAAAAGAGTATTGAGGCGCTACACAGAATCTGTGCTTTTGTGTGGATGTTAAGCGTGGACAATGAGCAGACAAGCTGAAAAACATCTGATGGCTGTGGAAATGTGGTTTCTGAGGAAAATGTAAAGAATACCACTGTCAGACAGAACAACCAATGACCAAGACCATACAAGAAACAAATAAAAACCGTAAATTGTCATGTCAAACTGTCAGTTACTGCCAATATAGTACCTCGCGGTGTATGGCGAGGGAGGGGGAGGGGGGAGTCTTTGAGCCTTAGGAAATAAGGCCGCCTAGCTAGTGCAGTCGACACGAACTGTGCAGGTTAGAGTTTTTCGTTTTCGCATTTACTTTCCAACACAATTTCTAGTACAGTTTAGGCTTTGTCGACTTGGGAACCCATGTTAATTTTTCAATTTCACACCCATGGAACCCCTGACCACGGGAACGGCAGTTGAGTGACTAGCCACTGCGCCAACACCCTCGTGTAGCGGTGTCGTATAATATGTAACAGATCTTGCACTTGTTGATGGCAAGTATAAATATAACCGCAGGTAACTACGTTGATCATATAATATGTAACAGATCTTACACTTGTTGATGGCAAGTATAAATATAACCGCAGGTAACTACGTTGATCATATAATATGTAACAGATCTTGCACTTATTGACGGCAAGTATAAATATAACCGCAGGTAACTACGTTGATCATATAACACAGGTCTAATACTTGTTGACGGCACTGCATCTTTTTCGCTGAAGAGAAACTCGCGAGAATGCTTTTTTTTAAAAAGAGTTACATAATCTTCTAGATTCTAGAAGGTTCTTAACTGATTAAGTCCCATGGGGTGATCAGTTGTCTTAAGCGACTTCTCGTATCTGCCATGGACTTACATACAGTAATTTCCCCCATGAAACCCCCTTTTATGTGATATATAATATAACATGTCATCAGTCAGGTCTTAGTCAGATATGACTGAGCTACCGTATAACAGTAGACGGTACTACCTGGTTTCTGTTAGCGCCGAACGTTGGGCGGCGCTTACCAAACCCGACACCCCACATTGTGCCAACGGCTTCGGGCGGAAGAGCGCAATTGGGAGGGTACAAGCCTTACCCTGGTGCGAGGAAATGCAAGCTAAAGACAAAATTGTCATGGCAGGGCAGACCAGGCCCTAAGCCTTGGTTGGCGACTGGTCTAGGATCGAAGCTCCGACAGGCGGACAGTTAGAGCATTGCTTTGCTGATCCGGCAGCTTCTGCAGCTTGTCTTGTTCCAGATGTAGAGGTGTTACCTTTCCTCTGGAGTGAACTAGGCAGGCCAAGAGAGGGATCATGCTGCATGGGCAACACATGATCTCTATATTTTAGCCCAGGCTTTGTGCTATGGAGAGGCAATAACTCCATCCCTGGTCTTAACTGGTCTCGGAATCAAAGCGAGAGGCAACTGTTACGGGTTATAAGTCCTTGTCAGTTGGCGTAGACATGGGGCGCCACGCGTTGCCTCTGACGGTGGGAGACACCTATAGGTGTCACTGATCAGCTACCGCCCGCCTCAAGCTGGGCAGCCCCCAGCCAATTGGGTGCTGATCCGCCACAGCCTGCCTGCTTCAATGGGTGCTTGGGGCTAGGACAAAATCTGAATCGCAGGCTGTAAAACCAATGCACCAGGTACAAACAAAAATATAAATAGAAACCTCAAGCTACGGCTTGCAACCTGGAACGTGAGAACCATGTGTCCAGGATTTTCCACTGACTTGACCAATATTGACGATGTGAGAAAAACGGCTGTGATTGATGCCGAACTCAATCGTCTTAACATTGATATTGCTGGCCTGCAGGAGACTCGCCTCGCTGAGGAAGGGTCACTCAGGGAAAACAACTACACCTTTTTCTGGAAGGGTAAAGGGCAGGCAGAAAAAAGGCAACACGGTGTGGGCTTTGCAGTGAAGAATTCGCTACTGGGAATGATTGAAATTCCAGCAAGAGGAAATGAAAGACTATTATCCCTGCGCTTGGCAACCTCTTGTGGGTTTGCCACCATTATTACTGCATATGCACCGACACTCGATTCCTCTGATGATGTGAAGGATTTGTTCTATGAGGAGTTAGACTCTGTGATCAAGGCAGTTCCAAAATCCGACTACATTTATATGCTCGGTGATTTCAATGCTCGTGTGGGCAAGGACTCGAGTTCATGGCCAGTGTGCCTTGGAAAATACAACATCGGTCGCATGAATGACAATGGGCAAAGGCTGCTGGAGCATTGCACCAGTAATGACCTATGTATTACAAACTCTTTTTTTAAAACAAAAGAGATGCATAAGGTCACATGGAAACATCCAAGATCCGGCCATTGGCACCAGCTGGACTTCATCATCACACGGAGACAACATCTGAACCATATATCATTCACTCGTAGTTACCACAGTGCTGACTGTGATACGGATCATTCTTTGGTTGTTGCAAGGGTTAGACTGAGACCAAAGAGAATCTACACAGCTAAACACAACTCTAGCCCCAGGATTAATATTATTAACACTCATGATCCTGAAAAGTGCTTTCAGTTTCAACAGCAACTTGAAGACGCTTTCACTGATACACCAGAAAATTGTACAGTAAATGATAAATGGAATAAACTTAAGGAAACTCTTTGTAAAACGGCCGTAAAGGTTTACGGCACTGTGGATCATAAGAGGCAGGACTGGTTTGCGGCCAACAGCGAGACTCTGCAGCCCTTGATTGATAAGAAGAAGAAAGCTCTCTTAAGAAACAAGGAAAGACCAACGCGTAACACTCTGAGTGAGCTAAGGCAAGCTAGGAAGGATGTGCAAAAGGCTGCCAGGCAGTGTGCAAATGATTATTGGATCAAGTTATGTGAGTCCATTCAAATCGCAAGTGATACGGGAGACATAAGAAGCATGTATGAAGGAATAAAGAAAGCCTGTGGTCCAGTGATCAAAAGAAGTGCACCATTGAAAACCTTGACTGGAGAAGTCATCACTGATAAGAAACAGCAGATGGACAGATGGGTAGAGCACTATTTGGAGCTTTACTCAAGTGAGACCAAACTAGCGGATAATGCCCTCAACGCCATAGAGGCTCTACCAACTCTTGACCACCTGGACACACTTCCCACCATAACAGAAGTTAAGTGTGCTATAAATGAACTTGCATCTGGCAAGGCTCCAGGTAAGGATGGGATTCCAATAGAGGTTATCAGGAGTGGGCAAGACACACTCACTATACAGATCCACCAGCTAATAGAGCTATGCTGGCGAGAAGGACAAGTCCCACAGGATTTCAAAGATTCAAGCATCATAACACTGTACAAGAACAAGGGCGATCGGAGCGACTGCAACAACTATAGGGGTATCTCACTTCTGTGTATTGTTGGAAAAGTATTTGCCAGAATTGTTCTGCGCAGACTTCAAGTCCTAGGAGATCAAGTCTACCCCGAATCACAGTGTGGCTTTCGACAGAACCGGTCTACCACTGATATGATATTCTCATTGCGACAAATGCAAGAAAAATGCCGTGAACAGAATCAACCACTGTTTATTGCCTTCATCGACCTCACAAAGGCATTTGATTTGGTCAGTCGTGAGGGTCTGTTCAAGGCACTAAAGAAGATTGGCTGCCCACCAACTCTTCTGTCCATTGTGGAATCGTTCCACACAGGCATGAAGGGTATAATCAAGTTTGATGGTGCAACTTCTGAAGAATTTGAAATCAAGAGTGGAGTTAAGCAAGGTTGTGTACTAGCTCCCACCCTCTTTGGAATATACTTTTCACTTCTACTGAAATATGCATTTCGTGATCAGGATGGTGGTATATACATTCACTCACGCTCAGATGGCGGCCTCTACAATGCTCAGAGATTGAAGGCTAAGACCAAAATTAGGAGGGTACTGATCAGAGAGTTGCTTTTTGCAGATGATGCTGCAGTTACGACTCACTCTGAGGAAGAATTGCAATGTCTACTATCTGCATTCTCCAATGCTTGTTCTGAATTTGGTTTAACAATTAGCAAAAAGAAGACACAGATTATGTCACAAGGTGCACTTGGGGTACCATCAATCTTTATTGACGACGCCGAACTAGAGATAGTAGACCATTTTACATATCTAGGATCAGTGGTAAATAGCAAATTATCCCTAGATCAGGAAATCAACATCCGGATTGGTAAGGCAGCAACAACAATGAACAGGTTAAGAAAAAGAGTCTGGGAGAACAGGAAGCTTACTGCCAAAACAAAAGTCCTTGTCTATCAAGCCTGTGTCCTTAGTACTCTTCTCTATGGCAGTGAAACCTGGACAACTTACTCACACCAAGAGAACAATTTAAACAGCTTTCATATGCGGTGTCTGCGAAGAATTCTTGGTATTAAGTGGCAAGACAAAATCACAAATACTGAAGTATTGGAAAGATCAGGTTGTGTGACAGCTTATTCCATGCTCAGTCTTCGTAGACTTAGATGGATAGGACATCTTAGGAGGATGGATGATGGTAGAATACCAAAGGATATCTTTTTTGGTGAATTACAGATGGGTAAGAGATCTCAGGGTCGGCCTCTACTACGATACAAAGATGTGTGTAAGCGGGACATGATTGATACAGGCATTGATAATGCACATTGGGAGCAAGTCGCCGCTGAACGTGTTGCATGGAGGGCAAATATCAGAAATGGAATAAAGTCAAAGGAGAAAATTATTGCAGAAAAGTCACACACCAAGCGTTTGAGACGTAAGATGGTGCATGATGGTGGAAATGACCACGTGTTCACATGCACCCACTGTGAACGGACATTTACAGCGCAAATTGGCCTTATCAGTCACACTCGCTACCGCCATGGTTAAAAGTTATTATGCCTTTTTAAAGCACAAACTATCGTCTGTCAAGACGGCAAGGTGCCAATGATGATGATGGAATATAACATGTCAACTACCACATTAAAAGCTTTTACGTCATAACTGTGACACTTCACATTTTCTGCCATCCATTTGGGGAGGGGGGGGGGGGGGTAAACTTACTGTTTGTTTGTTAACCTTTGGCGACGGGGTAGCGAACGAGATTCGCAATCCTTCCCGCATACCGCGTCCGAAATCAGCGGCAGAATATTTGGAAGGAGACCACCACGTGTTGGTCGGCTCCTTGGCGAAGGCCTTTACGACTTTCTCCGTAATCCCGTATATCCACGCGAGGAACACAGCTACGCGAGATTCGGCAGCGGATCGTATTGCGTTTGTTACTTATGGGGTATGTGAGCCGGTCGCTCAGAAAGCAATGGCAAACTATTGAGCTTAATCTTGCCAAGAACATCAAAAACAGCTGGAAAATGGTGTTGACTGCAACGTCCTGTAAGGGATATACAACTTTAAAGGGGGAAAAAAAAGATATTAGCATATGGTAAGATGGTAGGTCGTTCAGAAAGCAATGGCAAACTACTAAACTTATACTTGCCTAGTAAATCATAAACAGCGGGGAAATGCTGGTGCTGATTGACTAGTTACCATAACAGAGTGATAAGCTGGAAATGTTGCGTGAACGAAACTAGACGGTTATTTTGATAAGTAACAGAGTGAAAGCTCAGGGTAAAATTGATTGTTGACTGGACTGGAGATAAACAGGGTAATTAATCTGAAAGCAGACAATGTTTGTCATTGTTAACTCAGACAACTGGCACCGTCACTGGTAAGTCACATGAGTTGACGCCGGTAAAATAATTGTCCGAGACACATCACCCCTGGCGGGGATAAAAAGTCAGAATACGCAAGTCATTTGCAGTATACCAGGGCTCCAAACAGGACCACGTTGTTAGAATTCTGGGACACTCAGAACAAGATAGCGTTTTAGTAAGAATGAGAAAAGAAACACTATAAATGAAGTTAGTTAGTTAGTTAGTTAGTCGCAGTTCCAACTTCACAGCAACGGGTCATCCCCATTATGATCCATTCCTGTGCCAGTGAATATCACACAAAACGCTCCCCACTGCCCAATGTGAAAAGTGGAAAAGACAGGAGTCTCGACAAATAACAGCCCGCACAGATACACTGTGCATAATGCCGCCACCAGAATGTCAACACAATAGTCCCCCACAAAGCACCCAGTTCATTTCTGATGGAATCGGCAGTCATTTTCCCATCTGGATGTTTCCTAGATGTTCACCCACACAGTCCACGAAATACAGTTCATCGTCAATGGCAGTGGCAGTCAACCAGAAGCCCAGCAGCCACGCATTTCTGCATAAGGCAAAAACCGGTCAACTCTGGGACATAGCCATCTGCCATCGCTCCGAACATGCAGTCACGTTCCAAAAGACCTTGGGCAGATTCAAAAGCATTTCACACGAAACTCACAGCTCACAGTGTCGCGCCACGCACTCACTCAGTAGCAGGGCTACGGAACCATCAAGCCTCCTTAGTCGCCTCTTACGACATGCGTGGTAGGCTGCAGTGTTGCTATTCTTTGCTTCCCTTATGGGCCCCGGCAACACACGGGATTATAATATGAATGAAGTCTTAGGTGCTACCACATGAGAGCTAATGCTGATACCTGGAAGTATGGTATAGAATAAGACCACCGCAAGAAGAAACAAGGTAAGACAATAAACTGTCTCTATGGTAATATGTGTACAATGAAAGCATCCTTTCGTCTCATCATCTAGTGTCATATCGATAGGCGCGAGTCT
The DNA here is from genome assembly GCA_963921405.1 of Cepaea hortensis. Classification (NCBI taxonomy): domain Eukaryota; kingdom Metazoa; phylum Mollusca; class Gastropoda; order Stylommatophora; family Helicidae; genus Cepaea; species Cepaea hortensis. The sequence goes on from OY992883.1 coordinate 82,273,991, forward strand.
TCATTCTGTGGATATAGTCAGGTGGTGGGGATTGGTGTATTCCGCTGTTTACAGCCCAGATTTATCCAGAGCAGTAGACCTCTTCCTCGGTGGCGTAGCAGGCGAGGCAGTTGTGCTTCCTTCTAGATTGTGACAGGTGGTTGTGTATAATTCTTCTGTGTGTAGTGTATATTATATAACAATGATAACAAACGATATAAAGATATATTATCATAATATATAAAAAGAAGCAGCACCAACACTCATAGACGCAATATATAACTATTGTATTAAATATACAGTACTTACAAAAAATTTAATTACATTATTACAAGTTAAATTACATAACAAAGTACATACAGTGGTATGAATAAAATACTCAGCTCTGCTGTAAACAGGCACTATGCAATCAGACCGAAAAAACTCTCCGGATGAACGCAGAAGAATAGGAATAAAATGTCACACACCATTCTTACGAGGGTAAGTTAATAAGTAAGTCACAAATGGCTGTAGAAAAATAACTACACATGATAACAACTTGAAATCAGCCCCTTTTTTATTTCTTTCATCAACCCTCTTTTTATTCCCATTGTTTCTAGAACCTCTGAATTTGATTGTTTTTTGTTTCCGTGAAATACGACCTATTCGTCTGTATATCCACATCCCCAGGGCTTCTATGCCACTTTCTAGTTGCTTGTTCAATGTTCAGGATTCCGCGCCATACGTGTTGAATATATGTAACATTTGACTATTCTCATTTATAGTGCGTTGTTAATCTCTCTAGATGTTAACACTGATTTCATGCTTTTGAAAGCATTTGTTGGTCATTTCTATTCTCATTTTGATTTCTATTTAACTTCTGCCATCATTTGTTATTACATGTCCAAGGGAGAAGCAACTTGTTATTTGTTCTAGTATTTCCTCGTTTACCGTGATGCTCATTGATAACCTTTCCTTTCCACTGCTAATCATCATAGTTTTAGTTTTTTTTTTTAATTTTAATATCTAAACTACATTCTGTACCATGCCTATTTTACTTGTTCCACTAGGTATTGTCATTCTTGCTCGCTTACTGCTAGTAACACTGTATCGTCAGCATATTTAAGATTGCTTATGATTCTTCCTTGATAGTAAGTCCAAGCAGTTCGACTTGTTTAAAAATTCTTTCTGTGTATAGGTTGAAGAGGCCGTACTCTTCTTTTTATCATTATGGGCGATGAATAATTATTTCCAGAGCTAATAGATACTACTTGCTCCCAGTACAAGTTACTAACAAGTCCGATGCCCTTTACGTTTACTCCTATATCTTACTCCTTACATTACGTAACAAAGAATGCGTGGGATAGAAATGGAATAAGCCTGCAAACAAAGCTGAAAGTCTACAAAGCAGTTGTATTATCCACATTGCTATATGCTTGAAACCTGGACTTTTTATCAGCGACACGCTAGGATATTAAACTACCTCCACACAATCTTAGGAAGCTCAGGAAGCCTTAGGAAGTTATTGAAGATTAAATGGCAAGACAAGATCCCAGACACTGAAGTCATAAAAAGAGCGTCCATGCCCAGTATCCACACTCTACTAATGAAGAATCAGATTCGCTGGGCTGGTCACTTGACTCGCATGCCAGATCACAGGCTCCCTAAGCGATATTTTTTAACGGCGAGCTGCGTTGTGGTAAACGCTCCCAAGGCGGCCACAGGAAACGCTTTAAAGACACTGAAGATGACATACGAAATACGTGAAATACGTCTAGAGAGATTAACAACGCACTACAATGAGAATAGTCAAATGCTACGTATATTCAACACGTATGGAGCGGAATCCTGGACAATGTAAAAGCAACTAAAAACTTTTGGAATTCATCTTGACACTTGGGAGACTGCTGCTAAAGACCGAAATTCGTGGCGTACATCATTACTCAAGGGTGCAGTCACTTGTGAAGCAACCAGTACTGCAAGAGCTGTGAAGAAAAGGCTGGACAGAAAAACTACTGCAGGAGACCCCCCCCCCCCCCCCCCTCCTGGAACGTCAAGCATTCTTTGTCCACATTGTCAAAAAACATTTCAAGCCAAAATAGGTCTTATCGGCCATCTTAGAACTCACGGCTCATACTTTCAACGTCACAGGATGAAATGAATGATCATCATCATTCTTGATGGACAAACAACAACGTAATATTGCACGTCATTGTACAAGGCCACCCTCTACCTAACTATGACGTAAGATTTCTCACGAAGACGGCCTGGGCCCGAGAGAAGCGCGAGGTGTAAACTCCCTGCTTGATAAGACTCCCCTGGATAAAGAAAGTCGAACTGAACAGAGACGGCCCACGGTCACAGTGTGATGGCCAGTCGTTCAGGAAGAATTTATGATGGACAGGCTGGGAAATAATTACGTCTGCACATTATAAGGTGTGAACTGGAATTTACGCCAGAGTCGAGGAAAACTCCTGCTTTGTAACACCTCGTGCTAAAAGCGGCGGGTATAGGATTCTGGACATTGCGGGCTAGGTAGATTAATTTACCAAAGTTAGATCAGAGTAAAATCGGCTCCATGGCCGAGGGGTTAGCAGCTTTCTCCGCTAACCTCGAATACTCTCGTCACGTGACGCGACGAGAATTAGCAGTGGTTCGAATCGCAAAAGTGACTTAGAGTATGGAGCCGGTCGCTCAGAAAGTCTTGGCGTGCGGATGAGCGTAATCTAGCCTAGGAATCAACATACAGCTGAAAGATGCTGGTGTTGACCGCAATATCCTGAAACAGGATGGAAACGCGGAAAAAAAAAAGATCAGAGTAATGAACAGCCGGGTATAAGTAGACGGGGCTTTGTCATTCTCGTTAGATGGATGCATTTGAAAAATAAGGTATGAAAGATGTAAATGTATATGTCATTGTCGATGTCTGATGTTCTTCTTTTAAGAATTTCTTATCGAAATACGTTCGATTTACTAGTCAGCTAAGCAACGAGTCTGTACCTTGTCGGGCGTTCATTTCGTTACGCGACGTACATTCCAGGAATGTTTTTAATTACGGTTCTTCCTCTTCTTCTTTGCATTCATCCGGAGTGTTTTTTCAGATGCCCTTCTTCTCTATTTCCTCTCAAGCATTCTTTCATTCAACATCTCTTATGAAGCAATTCTTTGACAACAAAACAACAATAAGCATTAAAACGCATGAAAAATAATCAATAATACATGAATCGTTGAGGCAATGTTTAACATGGGCATCATAAATACCCAAGGTGGGTGTAACGTGCCACACATATGGGAATGTATTTTTTTTTTCTGGCTAGTTGTCGTTCGAGATAATGTACCATTATTATTGTCTTTGTTGCTGTTTTTTTTTTAAAGGGGGCATGTAGTCTGTCCTGAGGTAGTGTTCAAACAGGTTGCGACTGTATGTATAATGATTGGTGGTGTCTTTGATTTCTTGTGGAAGATTATTCAACAACTGAGTGGCAGAGTATGCTAAGCTTGTTTTATATAAGTCTATCCTAGGTTTAGGGACATTGTCGGATACGTCGAGATTGATGGCTCAACCCCAAAGAGATAAAGGAAGCAAACTCCTTTTTCCCAATGTGATCCTGCCCGTTTAATTAATTTAGCTGTACTGACTCAATTGTTTGAGACCAGAAATAGAGTTTTAGAGAACCAAGGAATACCTTCAGGAAATAACTGAAAAAAGTTGTATTCCCTTTTATACCCAAATTATCCTTTAAGTGGTTCCTTGCCTCTCCTCTACCAACTAATTAATTCTATTTAGGGTAATTTAAAACAATTTGACTATGACAAGTAAAATACATTCAATACATGACATGACCTCATTTTTTATGATTTAATAAACACAAATATGGATTTTGTAAATTGCATTCAAAATTACAATTTCCTGTCATAAAATAAGGACATATACATATACAGTAAATATACAGAATTGATGTGCCAAGGATAATGTGTATATTAACAGCTATATTTTTTCCAGTGGCATGTAATGCTAATCTTTTACTGGCCTGGATGATCTGGAAAAAAAAGAACTCTACAATTAGAATTCTCCACTTCCAGCTTTGGGAATCCCTCTGGCTATCAATTAATTGCTGTAGTCTTAGTGTTCCAGGTCTTAGTAGAACATAAGTTGGCTCTTGGTTTTCCTTTCCATTGTTTGGCAGGTAAATGTTTAAATAAAGATTACCTCTCCTATGAGACAAATGGAATGGTTGCAGGTAGATAAGTTTCTGCGCTACTCTATCAAGGGCATCACTCAACAATGTGCTCACTCAACAGGTGCTGCATTCAATCTTCACCAAGTCAGGTCTGGATTTACATGAGTAAGATCACTACCTGAAATTCCATCAATCACATAATTCTAATGATATCATAAATATGACATTAGAAATGAAATGTAAAAGCCTAAGAACATAACAAGTGAAAACAATAAAAGGAATATTGTTCTTAGAGAAAACAAACATAGAAGAAAGATAGTCTTGGTGTTCTCAATTAGTTATCACCAACATAGTTGTTTGCTCTCACTCCAATCTTCCACTATCAGGTGTTCAAGGTGTAACTAGCAGATGTGCAGTTTCATCTTCACTTATGCCTGTCCTTCAGTTTATAGTTTAAGTAATACCTTGAATGATTTGGAATTTGACAATTATGTTGACCATTCTCTTCTTCATCTTTTTCTATTCAGGAAAAGGGTCTCATACATTAATGGCTTTTAAAAATCAGTCCCCTTGTAATGAGTGTTTGATTATAAGCAACTAGCTGACCCGGCCCGGCTTCGCCCAGGCCCTGGCGGGGATCTATCTATCTATCTATCTATCTATCTATCTATCTATCTATCTATCTATCTATCTATCTATCTATCTATCTATCTATCTGTCTGTCTGTCTGTCTGTCTGTCTGTCTGTCTGTCTGCTTGTCTGTCTGTCTGTCTGACCCGGCCCGGCTTCACCCAGCTCCTGGTGGGGAGTATCTCATTTAATTCATATAAGTAGTCATATAAGATCCCGTTCCCGTTCCCGACTATCTGTCTGTCTGTCTGTCTATCTGTCTGTCTGTCTGTCTGATCCGGCCCGGCTTCACCCAATCCCTGGTGGGGAGCATCTCATTTAATTCATATAAGTAGTCATATAAGTTCCCATTCCCGACTATCTGTCTGTCTGTTTGTCTGTCTGACCCGGCCCGGCTTCGCCCAGCCCCTGATGGGAGCATCTCATTTAATTCATATAAGTAGTCATAGAAGTTCCCATTCCCGACTGTCTGTCTGTCTGTCTGTCTGTCTGTCTGTCTGTCTGTCTGTCTGTCTGTCTGTCTGTCTGTCTGTCCGTCTGTCTGTCTGTCTGACACGGCCCGGCTTCGCCCAGTCCCTGGCTGGGATCTGTCTGTCTGTTTGTCTATCTATGTATCTATGTATTATCTATCTATCTATCTATCTATCTATCTATCTATCTATCTATCTATCTATCTATCTATCTATCTATCTATCTATCTGTCTGTCTGTCTGTCTGTCTGTCTGTCTATCTATCTATCTACCTATAACCAGGGGACTTAACTTAAGATATAGCAATGCTTCCTAAAGTTATGTCCCTTGTTCTATTTTTTCTTATGTTGAGTCATGTAATTACAAAATTAAATTTTAGTAATTATATAGATGATTGTACACTGAGAAACTATTACAGTTGGTTGCACAGGAATGAAAAGAAGACGTGTAGAAAATTTCATCTCAATCGGAATACCGTTCGCGAACGCATAAAGAACGGACATACATACATGCATACACACACACATACATACATTGTGTTTTATAGATATAGATATAAGTACATTATGGTATCCATTCTTGTATAGTATTCAGGTGACTTCTCTTTTTAGTCCAAAGTTTTACGGAGAGTATATTCCCCCCTCCCCCTCTTCACCGTCTCTATACTAAGGTTGTACTTCAGCTATCCGCATCATCATGCTTATTAGAATAATTCTCATCATCATCATGATTACATTATTATCATTATTATCATGCTTATGACATTATAAATCATTACATCATTCTAACATTATCATCATAATCATTATTACATAATTTTCATTACATTACAGTCATCATCATCAACTTTGTAGTGCATTATTATCATTACACTAGACCAAATGTGTTAACAGTAGTGACATGAAATACAAAGTGGGATTTTGCTTAAGTTACAAACACAGATGCTGTAATATGCGTAATGTATGGTATGGTTTGTGTCGTGCTTAGCGCACAAAACTAGATGATTGCAGCATGAATGATATTTTATACAAAGTGGTGTTATGCACCGGAGCGTACTAAATTATTATTTAGTTTATGGGTTACGCCGAAGCAGTTCTCTGGTGATAGTCAAGGCATTTCACATCAAGTTGCCGGCTACCCTGAGATTGACTGTTGGCTTATACTCCCTCTCTCTCATTTCACTCAGTCTATAGACACATTCATATTGGTATGGGTGATCATATAGGAATCATTCATCACACATCCTTCATACTGTCATGTAAGGTGGGTGATTTCCCAATGATAACTTAAAATGTTTACACCATTGACATCACAATGAGATCTCACCCATTCATCAGACAATCATATCTGTATGGATGACAATCATGCATATGTAGGTGCTTTATCCCTGATAAATTCACAGGTTCAATAACAATGATATTACAATCAAATCTCCTCCCTCATCAGAAATTATAATATTTCCTGATTGATAATTAATCATTCATACTGAGGTGGTTTACAAATGATACATTCACATCTGTTTACAATAATGAATCACACATGACATACATTTGTGTGATCATTAGACACACTTATGCAATTCACCCAGGATTTAGCAACAGGAAATCCAGGAGTTATCACATGCTCTCATAAAATACATACAATTTAGGTGATATATCCAATTCAGATTCAGGCATTATGAATTAAAATACTTCTTGCATGGCGGTTGGTTACGAACTATTATGTGGCACAAATATTATTATTCCCCATGGTTAACAGCCATGTCTATATATTTGCCTTACCCCATGTGTGCTGTACCATCACCAAATTTATGATACCTGTAGAACTCTTTTTGGTTCTCATGTGTTCATGAATTATAAGAAAACTATTTGTTTGTCCATGTGCTCATGTCAAAAAGTAAATCTTCTGACTAATGTGCTCAATCTACTTGACTATACACATTCCACTAATTTCTCTATAGTGCTGGCACAGGTAAACTAGTTTTAAATCTTACCAGTGGCCACATGTACCCTATGTACTTACCACTGTACTAAGAATTCTGAGTTTCCTTAAGTCTTAAGTTACTCTAATTCATTGTAGATTTAGTTTCATGCTTAAGAAATAAATGTACAACTTGGATTAATGCTTATACATTAAATCAGTTGTTTACTTTGGGAGAAAATAAAATTCACTATGGCTATTCTTAATGAATAGTTTATCTATAAACTATAAAAATTAACTATATTCCAATTAACTTCTTAAGAATTCACCACACGTTTAACAAGTCGACTTACCAACTCTTCTTCTGGGAACAAAAGACTCACAACTAACTAACATTTAAAATAATTATATTCACCTCATCCAAACAGGACGACTTCCAACACTTCAGCGACAGGTTTCCGAAACTGGGTGCGATGTTGTAGGCTGATGTTTCCTATCTTCATTTAAAATACTTATATTTAAATCTTATATTTAGACATATTGCATCATTCCCTTGGCCTCAGATCTTCTCCTCGCCGTTTGCTGGGATGGTTCACAAACAGACAGTTTCCTTCCTGCATGGGGTATTTATTCTGTTTTAGTTGTTCCGGTGGTGACGTCACAATGGGTCGATGAAAAAGTCGGATTACCGCCGCAGGGAATGAGGCGGTGTCAAACTATTTTCGTCGCCAGGAATTATTTACTGCATGTTACGCTTGTGAAAATGTAATATATCACATGGCTCCTCTCTCAGACTGTTGTTCGCCCGAAGAACAGTAGCTTTGAGCAAGCGTAACAAGCTTATATTTCCTCTAATCCTTTCTTCTCCCATTCTCTCTGTCCTCCTCTGATTATTGTACAGAATCTTCAATAGGATGTCTGCTGAGAAAGTCTGCTTATACATTAATCCTTCCTGGAACATATTCTACTTGAAATGAATACGGTTGTAGAAGTAACGACCATCTCATTAGTCAAGCGTTTAAGTTTCTGGATGCTGCCAGGAACGTGAGAGGTTGATGATCGCACTGTATTGTGAAGTGTTTCCCATACAGGTACGCCTGGAACTCCTCTACTGCCCAAACTAAAGCTAAACATTCTTTTTCAATGGTAGAATAATTGCGTTAGGCTGAATTCAATTTTATACTGGCATAGACAACTGGAAAGAACATTGATTGATCCTCATCCATTCCTTGTAATACGGTGGCACCAATTCCTATGTTGCTTGCATCCGTCCTAAGTATCCATGGACGCGTTAGATCTGGCAGATGAAGAACTGGTTTTGCTGTTAAAGCTTTCTTTAACTCCGCGTATGCTTTCTCGCAGTCAGCAGACCAAACAACATTCTCTGGTTCCCCTTCCGAGTGAGATTTGTCAACGGAGATGTGAGGGAATTGAAGTTCGGGATGTATCTTTGGTAAAATCCACAGAGAGATACAAAAGATCGAACATCCTTTTTGGTTCTGGGTCGCGGTGCATTACTTAGTTTCTCCACATTACCATCATGAGGTTGCATTTTTCCTTGAGATATTGTGTGTCCCAAAAAATCGAATTGTCGGAACCCAATCTGACACTTCTTTGGTCTTGCGGTCAACCCCACTTCTTTCAGGTGGTTGAACAGTATCTTCAATGTCTCAAGATGTTCCTCGAATGTTTCTGTAGCAATCAGGATGTCATCCATGAAGTTGATTAGACGTGAATTTTCCAATGGTCCTAAAAGTTTCCTCATCATGCGAGTGAAGACACTAGGCGCATTGCTTAATCCGAAAGGAAGAACGTTAAATTCATAGTGCCCATCAGGAGTGCTGAAGGCTAACCACGGTCTAACTTCCTTTTTTCACTGTGATTTGATAATATCCTTTGCTGAGATCTATCTTTGTGAAGTATTTTGCTCTGTTGAGGCTGGTGAAAAGTTGATTTTGATCTGGCAGTGGTTCTGGTTGGAACTCTGTCACCGCATTCAGCTGCCGATAATCAATGCATAATCTATGTTCACCACTGGGTTTCCTCAGTAAAACTACACTTGCATTATAAGGTGATTCAGAAGGTGATATTATCCCATCTGAAAGCAATTGTTGAATTTCATCTTTGAGAGGTTTGGCTTTGGCGTATGGAACAGGGTAAGTTTTGACTCGCATAGGTGTTGTATCCTTCAACTTTATGTCGAATTCTTCAAGATTTGTTAATCCTGGCTTTTCTGTTAGTATCTCTGCATAATACTCTAAGCACTCTCGAATCTGCTGCTGCTGATCAGTCGTTAATGTTGAACTAATGTCCACATCTCGATAAGTCTCATTGAACTGCAGCGGATACTCCACTCCCATTGAGTTTCCATGTTCAACTTCTGTTGCTACGGCCATTGCTATCAAATGTGCTGTCTCGGTGGTGGGTCTCTCGTTGTACTTTCGTAACAGTTTGCGATGTAAGATTTTATCTTTCCCCTTTATAGAGATCTTGTAGTTTGTTCTGGAAATTTTCACTTTTACTACATAAGGTCCTTTCCAACCGATCTGCAACTTGTTTTGACTTGTGGGAAGAAGTAATAGTACTTTTTCTCCCACCACTAACTCTCTATCTTTCGCTTTCTTATTGAAATTTTGGGCCATTCTACGCCGTGCTTGTCGTAGATTGCTTGCGGCTAATTTCCAGCCACGTTGAATTCGTTGTTTTAACTCTTCCACATATGCGGATGCATTCACAACAGTTTCATCAACTGAATCATCAGTCTATGTACGAAGTAAAGCTTCTAATGGTCCCTTGATTGGAAGACCGAACAACAATGTTGCTGGTGCAATTCCCGAAGATTTGTGTGGTACTTCGCGGTACGCAAAAAGTGCTGCCGGAATGTATGTATCCCACGCCTCTGGTTTTTCTTGAGCTAGTTTCTTCAAGATGGTTATTAGGGTCCCATTAAATCTTTCCACAGCTCCGTTTGAAGCAGGGTGGTATGGAGAAGTACATATCTGCCTAGATTGGAACATTCTAAACACTTCCTCCATCAACTTCCCTTTGAACTGCGATCCGTTGTCAGTCAGGATCCGGATTGGAAATCCTAATCTTGTAAATATTCCAAGTAGAGCTTCTGCTACATGCTTGGAATCACTCGAAGGCATCGGCACAGCTTCCGCCCACATCGAGCATGTGTCTACTAGTGTTAGTATGAATCGATTCCTCTTCTTTGTCTGGGTGAGAGGTCCGACTATGTCCACAGCCACTTTCTCGAATGGTGTGCCAGTGATGGGCATTTCCCCTAATGTCGCTGGTGGTGTCTAGTGCTTCAGGGCTACTCTCTGACATTCTGGGCATGATTTGACATATCATTGAATGTCCGCGTTCATTCCAGGCCAGTAGTAGTGAGTTGAGATTCGTTGCATGGTTGCGTTGATTCCCATATGTCCGCTAAACGGCATACTATGTCCCATCTCAAGTATTTGTATTCTGTAAGTAGTTGGAACAACCAGTTGAGAATACTCTTGTCCTAACTTTCCTGCCTTTCTGTGAAGAATTCCATTCTTCATGTAGAAATCAGGCATCCTAGGAGGTGTATGTGATTTTGGCAACTTACGGAAGCACGTCCCAAGTGAACTATCTGTTGCTTGGGCTTGTTTTAAATCTTCGGGTTGAAGATTTGCTGGTGTCGTAGTCGTTGGAGTTTCCTTGGCCTGTTGGCGCGTAGTCACCGCTGATGCTATCATTGGCTGTACTGGTTCTCCTAAAAAGACGTAGCGACATCTGAGCATGAAAGGGTAGATTGGGTCTTCCATGACCGCTGCTCTGATTTCTCCCGTAACATAGCGTGAAGTTATGCTGACCTTGGCAACAGGAAGTGTCCTAGGTACGGAACTTTTCAGAAATCCCTGTATTTCGACGGTTTCATCTGTAACTTGCTCTGGGTTTACCAATGAGGCTTGTACAATTGCGTCGAAAAATAAACCTGTATCATAGAGACATTCCACTGTCCATCCATTCAGGTTGACAGATTCTATGACTGGCAGTTTGGAGTTGGTGTTCCGTTGCGTGTCCATATTGGAACGAGCATTACGGTTCTTTCTCGCTGCTTTAGGTTTTACCGCACAGGCTGTGGTAAGAGGTTGAGGCTTCTTTCTGCAATCCTTTGTGTTATGAGTATGAGTTTGACAATGGCTGCAGTAGGGCTTCTCCCACTTGACCTGCTGGTTTTGTTTTGTAGTGGTATTATTTGATCCATTCGATCCATTTGGTTTGCTGGATTTCGGTTCTCCTTTATCTTTGGTCTTCTGAGGAAATTCGCGAGGAAGATTATTGGTAGTTCGTTGATTCCCTCCCGCCTCTTTCTGCGACTTTTCATATCTCTCTGCCAAAGTAATGATAGACTCCAATCTCTCAGCTCCATTCTGTGTTTAAAATGCTCTCATGTCCTGAGACATTTTCTGTTTAAGTTGATCTATTAGAAACATTTCTTCTAAATCTTGGTAGGTTTCCTCAAATCTAGACATGGTACGCCATTTGTTTAGGTAGGATTTCAGTCTTTCTACGTATTGAGAGATGTTCTCTCCGGCTTCCTTCCGAGCAGTCCTGAACTGTTTCTTGTAGTTCTCTCCGTCTATCTCGAATCTGGCTAATAAGGCTTGTTTTAGGATGTTATAATTGCCCAACTCCCCCGGTCGTATCCTAGAAAATACTTCGTAAGAAATTCCGCGAAGTCCTTGTGACAATTAAACTGACCATTTGGTCTTCTCCAATCCGCACACCACACACATCCTCTCGAATCTTGATAAATAATTTTCGATGTCTGTTTGTTCGTTGAAAGGATCCAACGGAAAAGACACGCCGTTCACTTGAACTGAAGCTGCTTTCCCTGGTGGTTCAACTGAAGGTATACTTTGATCTGTTGAGGGATTATGTTGGTTCACGATTTCCAGTCGTCGTAACTCGGTTTCATTGTCCAACTTCCTCATTTCCAGTTCATGTTTTTGTCTTCTTTCTTCTTGTTCCAATTCAACTTGTAGTCTCCTTTCATCCCTTTCCTTCTCAGCTTGTAGCCGCTTTTCTTCTTTTTCCTTCTCAGCTTGTAGACGTTCATGTTTCTCGAATTCCTTGCTAACATATTGAGCTTTCTCCTTACCTGTTAGGTAGCACTGCTTACCAGTCTCCATGAAAAGATTACTCAGTCTGGCGGTGTCTGCTATTCTTACCTTTTTCTTGTCTTCTCTGAAGGTGAATACGCCTGTATACCTGGAGAATAGACTTTAAGCAAAGCACGTATTTCTGATTAGAGTCATCTACCTAACTTTATCAATATCTAATGATATAATAACTTCTGACTAGGTGAATGTTACTATCCTAACTTGCTATATTCTACTTTCTGATTAAAGAAATACCCGGACTTATCACCCAACTTGTCGGATACGTCGAGATTGATGGCTCAACCCCAAAGAGATAAAGGATGCAAACTCCTTTTTTCCCAGTGTGATCCTGCCCGTTTAATTAATTTAGCTGTACTGACTCAATTGTTTGAGATCAGAAATAGAGTTTTAGAGAACCAAGGAATACCTTCAGGAAATAACTGAAAAAAGTTGTATTCCCTTTTATACCCAAATTATCCTTTAAGTGGTTCCTTGCCTCTCCTCTACCAACTAATTAATTCTATTTAGGGTAATTTAAAACAATTTGACTATGACAAGTAAAATACAATCAATACATGACATGACCTCATTTTTTATGAATTAATAAACACAAATATGGATTTTGTAAATTGCATTCAAAATTACAATTTCCTGTCATAAAATAAGGACATATACATATACAGTAAATATACAGAATTGATGTGCCAAGGATAATGTGTATATTAACAGCTATATTTTTTTTTCCAGTGGCATGTAATGCTAATCTTTTACTGGCCTGGATGATCTGAAAAAAAAGAACTGTCTACACTTAGAATTCTCCACTTCCAGCTTTGGGAAACCCTCTGGCTATCAATTAATTGCTGTAGTCTTAGTGTTCCAGGGGTTAGGACTTATCTTACCTGTTCACACTTCACACGTCTGCATAGGTCTGTGGTCCTGATTCTACTCTTGTCACTGAGTGATTGTGTTGTGTTGTGTGGTGTGTTATAAAATATATAGATTAATTGTATTTGGTCATTATCTATATATTTGTTTAGAGATAATTAATATTCTACCCGCTGACTTACCTCACTAAACTATGGCCACTCCTAAACTAACTACGGTAGAACTCAGTGCAAAGGGGGAAGAAATGGGATTGTCGGGTTCTGCACTTACAGATTACATACATGAGGTGGAGAGAGAGAGTATCGTCAAGCAGAAAGAGAAGATCGAGAGGCTGAGTTGGAATTGAGAAGGATGGAGTTAGAACAAGCTACTAAGAAATTGGAAGCAGAGCAAGCCATGAGAAGGCTGGAAATTGAAGCTGAGCAGGCAGCTAAGAAACTGAAAGCAGAGCAAGCGGCAAAGAAACTTGAGGTTGAGCAAGCTGCTAAGCAACGGGAAGCTGAACAAGAAGCTCAGAAAAGGGAGCACGAGTACCGGATGCGGGAACTCGAGCTTAAGAGGCAATCTAGTGGAGAAACTGAGGGAGCAGTGGGAGGTTCCTCTCTCCCTGGCTCAACACCAGTAGGTGGACATAGCTACCATGCTATGAAGTTCCCTCTAGCGATCTCCGAAGAGGACAAAGAGAAGATTGACCAGTACCTTCAACGCTTCGAGGCTATGTCGGTTGCAATGGGTCTGGAGCGTGACAAATGGAATCTCAAGCTATCCCAGGGATTACGCGGGACCGGTTACGAGGTTTATTCTCGCCTGCCACCAGGACATGAGAACAATTATGACGAGTTGAAGACGGCTCTGCTGAAACGATTCGAAGTTACGTCACATACCTACCGGAAAAAATTTCGAGGAGCGAAACGAGAACCGGGGGAGTTGTTCGCCGCCTATAGTTTGCGTCTGAAAGCCTATCTCCATAAGTGGATGGATTTGGCTGGGTTCGCGCATGACTGTGAGAGTCTGGAAGAGCTCATGGTAGTCGACCAGATGCGAAAGCAAATGTCGAAACCTCTCAGGACATTCTTGGGAGAACAAGGGGCGAAACGAATCGACATGGTGACGAAATTGGCAGAACGGTTCGTCGAGGTACATGGGGAGGCAGCAGAAAACCTTTCTACAAACACCAAAAGTCAGGAAAAACATAACCTGAAGAAAACAAAAAGCAAAGGGACTAAGAAGGTGGAACCATATGTCAAAACTTCAGAGGAGAGTTTGGAGAAGACGAAGGAGGGTAGCAAGAGCACTTCGAGCTCTACTCAAAAACGACCGTGGTCGGAGAAGTGGTATTCGATTTGTAAGTCACCTTCTCACAATACAAAGGATTGCAAATCGAAGGCTAAGAACCCTCACTTCGCGGCATGTCAAGTGACTTCACAGCAGGTGGTCACTGACAATGCCAAGGTCGACAAGGAAGCTCACCAGCAGGAGAGCTCACTAAAGTCCGGCACTAGAAAATCTAGGACAGAGAAATGGTGCAAACACTGCAGGTCGAATACGCACAATGCTATTGACTGCAGGGGAAAGTCAGGAGACTCTCAATTCGTCGTGTGCCCCGGGAAACCTAAGGTGGAGCCCACCGAACAGGTCGAGGCCGAGGAAGAGACTCCAGACCAGGATAAACCACCTGTAGTGGAATTGGTAGAAGTTAACGGTCGTCAAGTGGAGTGTTTGTACGACACAGGACTGGACGGGGAGGGCGTGATTTATGCGGATCTGGTACATCCAGAACAATTCACAGGTGAGACCATGGAGATACAGCCTGCACAGAAGAGTGCTGTAGCCATGAAATTGCCCATTGCCAGAGTGGAGATTCGGTCAAGATATGTCACCGGCACCTCCAGGCCGCTGTATTGACCGATCCCATTTTCCCCGTAATCCTCGGTTGCCTGTATGTCTTTCTGGGAATGCCCAAGGAGCCAATCCATATGGGAGCAATTCAGACTCGCTCTCAGACGAAAATGGATGAGGCAGAAGCAAATGTGACTAACCCACTGCCAGGGGAGTTGCGAACTGCCCAGAGTGAGGATGCTACGTTACGTCCTTGCTACAAAAAGCTGCAGAAAAGTACTGATCCACCCAAACGGGGGCAGTACTATATGAAGAATAGGATACTCTACAGGAGAGCCGGAAGGGGAGAAAACCTACACGGTCAGTTGGTGGTCCCGAAGGCCCACCGTTCCCAGATTCTTCATATGGGGCATACCATCTCATTCAGTGGGCATATGGGTATTGCCGCCACGATGCAGCGAATTTCCTGCCATTACTATTGGCCGGGAATGACAGGTGATGTGCGTCGGTATGTGAAGTCATGCCCTGAGTGCCAGAGGGTGGCACCAAAACACTGGACAGCGCCGGTGGTCTTGGGTGAAATGCCCATCATGAACTCTCCTTTCGAGAGGGTAGCCATCGATATTGTGGGTCCACTTCCTAGGACTAGGAAGAGGAACATGTACATACTCACCATGGTGGATTGCTGTACAATGTGGGGTGAAGCCATACCGTTGACCACGATTGACTCGAAACGAAAGGCGGACGCACTGATGGAGGCCTTTACCAGATTGGGCTTTCCTGATCAAATACTGACGGACAATGGGTCCCAGTTCTGTGGAAAACTTATGGAGGAGGTATTTAGGGTGTTCCACTCTAACCATATCCATACCAGCCCTTACCACCCTCATGCCAATGGACAAGTAGAGCGTTTCAACGGCACGTTGATGACAATGCTCAGGAAACTGGCGCAGGAAAAACCTGATAGGTGGGATGAATATATCCCAGCAGCACTTTTTGCCTATCGGGAAGTTCCTCATGGCTCAACAGGACTACCACCCGCTACGTTGCTGTTTGGTCGTCCAATCAAAGGACCGTTGGAAGCCATGTTGAGGAGTTGGACTGAAGAGGGGACGTCAGAAGAAGTGATCTCTTCTTATAAATATGTGGAGGAACTGAAAGAAAAACTTCACAAGGGATGGACTCTGGCAAATCAAAACTTGAAAAAGGCCAGGAAAAGACATGCGGCTTATTACAACCGTAGGTCGAAAGACAGATCTCTAGAGGTGGGAGACAAAGTCTTGTTGCTACTCCCAACGGGAAACAACAAACTGGAGATAGGTTGGCAAGGACCATTTCCCGTGGAAAGGGTGATATCCAGGACCAACTATCAGATCCGGATCCGGGGAAAGTCGAAGATTTTCCATATCAATCTCTTGCGGAAATACGAGGAGAGATCCGGAGACAAGGCAGCTCACCTCATGGCAATGGCAGTTGCAGTGGAGACAGAAGTGGGAACCAACGAGGGCAGGGAATATCCCCTGGTACACCAGGAAACCTACAAGGATGTACAAGTTAACCCTGATCTGACTTCCCAGGAGAGGGAAAAGATAACCCAGGTTCTCGAGACTCATAAGGAGATACTGACTGATAAACCAGGACGAACGAGGTTGGTGGAGTTTGAGATGACTTTGACCACTCAAGAGCCTGTTCGTCAAAAGGTTTACCCAGTGCCATTCTCTAAAGAAAAGGCCCTGGAGGAGGAAATATAGAAACTGTTGGAGGATGACGTGATTGCGCCATCCACATCCCCATACAATGCGGGGGTAGTTTTGTTACGAAAACCAAGTGGAGAACACCGGTTGTGTCTAGACTACCGACTTCTGAACAGTCATACACAATTTCAGGTAGAACCGTTGACGAATCCAACTCAGTTATTCGCGAGGCTCCATAAGGCAAGGTATTTCTCAAAGGTGGATCTGAGTCGAGGGTATTATCAGATTCCAGTCAAACCAGAGATTCGACCACTGCTGGCTTTCAGTACCCCCAGTAGACATTATGAATTCAAAGTCATGCCCTTTGGACTCAGCAATGCACCTAGTGTGTTTACTCACATGATGAGAACTTTACTTGATCCTTTACAGGATCCGTCCATCATCTCATTCATGGATGATATTCTGATTTCCAGTGACAGCTTGGATGACCATTTACAATCCTTGGAACGAGTTTTCAATAGGCTCAAGGAAGCAGGGCTTACCGCTCGCCCACCCAAGTGTATTATTGGTTACCAGACTCTGGAATTTCTAGGTCACACCATAACTCCAGGACACATTCTCCCACAGGAAAAGAACCTAGAGAAAATCAGATGTGCTCCAAGGCCAACAATGAAGAAGGATGTGCGATATTTTCTCTCGTTGTGTGGATTCTACCACAAATTTATCCCACATTTCACTGAACTGGGAGCTCCATTAACGGAAATCTTGAAAAAGGGATTCCCGGACCAAATCGTTTTGACACCAGAATGTGAGAGTGCCTACAGTCAGTTGAAGGAGGCCTTGGTCAGCAAACCTGTGTTACAGCTCCCGGACCTTTCCAAACCATTTGTGTTGAGAACGGATGCAAGTGGGATTGGGATTGGGGCAGCTTTGTTACAGGAAGGAAAAGACGATGCTTCGGTTTTGAAACCAGTGGCATACGCAAGCAGGAAACTTCTCCCGGCTGAGAGGAATTATTCGACCATCGAGAGAGAGTGTTTGTCTCTCTTATGGGCCGTGCAAAAATTCCAGCCCTATTTGTATGGAGTTCAGTTTCGAGTTCAGTCGGATCATCAACCTTTGATGTTCCTGGCCACTTCTCAGAAGCTCAACGCCCGTTTGATGCGGTGGTCGTTGCTACTTCAGCCATACCACTTTACAGTGGAGTATATACATGGAAAGGAAAACGTTGGAGCTGATTTCCTGTCTAGACATCCAGCTTCTGATGAAGAGGAATAGATCATCTGGATCGAACCTCCAAGAAGAAAGAGTTGTTGCGGACTACTCTCTTAGGATGGGGGCTATGTCACGGAAAATAAACTTGTTAGTTGCGATCGATGACAAACAAGACCCGACATTAGTCTGCAAAAACAGGCGACCCTTTGATGTTGTACAGACTGAGAAAAATACGTCGTTAAAACTGTCTACACACGATCGGCATTTCTAACTGGGAAACAAAATACGTCGCGTCAAAATGTCTACACCTGGTCGGCGAATCTTTATGATGTGGGGTGTTCGAGAAACGAATAACAACGCCAAACGTCTTCCAAGGCGGTAGTAGCCTTTGAAGTGCTAGACGGAAAGTCTGGACAGACGCGGGATGGATTCTGTGATGTGGGGAATTCTATGGTTCACAGACAGACTGAACTATTGTTGTACGGGACAAAGAATTTCCCCAAATGAAAGCAAATTTGGCGGCGGATTGACTCCAGTTAGTCTAGAACAGGAGGAGGAAACCAGATTCTGCACGGATCAGCGTCTAGACTTTTTGGTGACGTCACTCCAGCCCAATATAAAAAGCGTTGCGGTAAACAAGTGGAGTTAGTCGATCAAGATTTCTGAAGTTTGGAAAGATCTGTGTAGTTTTCCGAGTTGTGTTCAATGAAAGAAACTAGGGTGTCAAATTGTTGATATTTATCGGCGGACATAGATCCAGTCTGTGATTGCCTAGTTTCAATTAGCAACCGGAATAGGCATATGGTAGGCTATTAATCATATCTAACTTAGAGTATGATTAGGAATAGAGTACAGTACTGTGCGGTGATATAATGTATTATAGGTGTGGTGATATAATGTATTATGATTAGTGATAGAATGTTCTATAAGTGAGGTGCTATAAAGTATCATAGGAGCGTCTGCACTAGAATCCTATTGTGTGGCTTCAACTAGCTTGTGTGATATATCATTTTACTCAGGGAGTTGATGACAATGTAGTGGGATAATAATTAGAGAGATTGGGGATGGTTGGGAGGGAGGAGAGGAATGTGAAATGGTAGGATCTTCTAGTAGGGCATCTGCTGGGTTTCTACCCGTTCCTTTATTCTTTCCCGGTGTTGCCATGTCTCAAATCATGTGATGAGTTATTTGGCCGTATGACAGAGATCGGATCTCTGTTATAGATCTGAGTGCTGCTATTGGCCTACACTCACCTAATTCCGGCCAGGATTGAGTTGCTCTCACCATAGTATTCTCTATTCTACAGGTTCCATATACAGGTCCACGTAGGTGTGCTATGATATGCAACAGTGAAGCTAGAACACATCTTAGAAGATGATGGCTCAGAATTTGAAGACAGAAGTTGCTGAGAGGCCGTTACATTGGACTTATACCCAAGTTGGTTGCGGGAACCTGGCTTCTGCTGAGCAGGACATGCTGATGAGATTTATGTTTAGCAAGTGATAGTTGTATCACTGAACAGTCAGAACATTGTATATATACACTACTGATACCAGGAACATTCATACAAATTTATAGAAATACCTAGAACATTCAGATTGTGGTGTTAATATGGGGAATCTATAAAACCAGTGACACTAGATCCATTAAGATTTCCCCAGTAACAGTGACAATAGTGTTAGAATTTTCTGATTAACAATCAGTTAAATAACAGAGGTAATTCATAGTGTGAATCAGATTGAAGACTCTCATTAGACAGTGTTTGTCATGGATGTCCAAGCATCCTAGTGGTTCGAGAGATAGCGGAGAAACTCTTCACGTGACCGGAGAAGCATCACCTTGGTGAGGTTGCTTGTCTGGAATACATGGTGCTAGTGTGTTCTCAGCACAGTGATGAGAATGACTATACTCCTGAACACTGATCTGAGTCTATATACACTTTAGAGTATACGTCACACATTCTACACATTATACACACACACACACACACTTCTCTTACATATACTCTTTGCTTTAATAAATTTCTTGGTTTTATTTGTTGAAGCTAGAGTTGTCACGTATGTTATGTTGGGGAAGAATGAGAGGGGGCATGATCCAGGGGTGAGTAAGAGTGAGAAGAAGGTGTCTTCAGATTGAGGGAGTGTTGTGGACGGAGTCTGCTGGATATCTCCAGGATAGTGATATGGAATAAAAATAAATGTGGGTGTTGATTCCCCTCACTCCAGGGACGACACTAAAGATGTAAAGAAGAACAAATAACTACTACGACATTTTTACACACGACAATCATCATCATCATCATCATCATCATCATCATCATCATCATCATCATCACCACCACCACCACCACCACCACCACCACCACCACCACCACCACCATCATCATCATCATCATCATCATCATCATCAAGTGCCATGCCGGCTGGCGCAGGCGTTCGTGACTTTCCACAGATCTCGGTCTTTGGGTTTCTGGATCAGCTCTGCTGATGATATTCCTGCATGCCACCGTCTCAGACCATCCAGCATTATTTCTCTTGGTCTGTCTCTCCCTCTCTTCCCCTCGATTTTACCAGTTGTCAAGATTTGTCTCCAATGCCTTTCTTCTCATCACACGAGCATATGACCATAACCAAGGGAAAAGTTCATTTAAGCTCCACTCCACTCACCACAAATAAATCTATTAGCTCGAGATGAAATTACTAACCAATGCTGCTAACTTCGCACACAGTCTTTGTTTGTTTCGTTCTCTCTCTCTCTCTCTCTCTCTCTCTCTCTCTCTCTCTCTCTCTCTCTCTCTCTCTCTCTCTCTCTCTCTCTCTCTCTCTATCTATCTATCTATCTCTCTCCCTATCCCTCTCTCTCTCTCCCTCCCTCTCTCTCTCTCTCTCTCTCTCTCTCTCTCTCTCTCTCTCTCACGCACACACAAAATAAACCCACCAACACACACACACTCACACACACACACACACTCACACACACACATACACACACAATCCTCACACATACCTGTTTACAATTTACTGTGTAAAAATGGAACGTCTGTTGCAATGTTTAATGTATAATCCATGGAGTGATACCGTTAACTTTGTTTAAATCCGCATATTTCTAGCTTTCATTATGTGGAGTTCTTTTCTGTGGGAGGACAAAAGAAATCTCTAACCTGCACAGTTCGCGGCGACTGCATTAGCCAGGCGGTGTCAATACCTTAGATTCAAGACCCCTCTGCCATACACTGCAAGGTACTATATTGGCAGTAAATAACAGTTTTTAAATGAAAGTTTCCATTATAATTTATTGTTATCACTCACACACACACACACACACACACACACACACACACACACACAAACACACACACACACACACACACAAACACACACACACACATATTTTGGTCACTTGAAACGTCATGAAAGTTTGGAGAGAACAATAATGGATGGGTTCCTGGTAGGACGAAACATCAATGACATTAGACATACAGATGATAAGGTAATGATTGCAGACAATGAGCAGGATCTGCAACAATTAGTAGATGCAGTTGTTGTACACAGTGAGCAACTGGGGTTAGAATTAAATTGTAAAGAGACACAGGTTATGGTCGTCACTAGGAAGAACGAAATACCACAATGTAATATACAAGTAAATGGGAATATTCTTCAACAAGTGAATCGGTACAATTATCTCGAAATAGTCATAACATCTGGTGGGAGATGCCTTGAAGAGATTAGAAAAAGAATCGCCATGGCGAAAGTAGCCTTTAGCAAGGTGAAAAACATTCTGACCAATAAAAAGATGTCAATTGAAACGAGAAAAAGAGTGTTAAGGGGATACATAGAGCCGGTTCTTTTGTATGGATGTGAAACTTGGACAATGAGCAGTCAAGCTGAAAAACATCTGATGGCTGCAGAAGTGTGGTTTCTGAGGAAAATGCATGGACAGACAGATGACCAATGACCAAGTACTACAGGAGACAAATGAAAATCGTAAATTGATTAGAGAAATTAGACGTAGACAGTCAAATTTTTTTGGACATGTTATGAGAATAAATGGACTGGAGAACTTAGTGACAACTGGCAAGATCGAAGGGAATAGACCAACAGGAAGACCGAGAGGAAAATACCTGGATGGCTTGGCCACATGGCATTGACGAGATAGGAACACTGAGCTGATCCACGACTCTGTTGATCGAGTGGAATGGCGAGTCATTACCGCCCACGCTTTCCGGCATGGTACATGATTGATTGATTGATATGCGTGGGAAGAGAGGAAGAGAAAGGCCAAACAGAAGATGGGTGCAGGATGTGGCGGATGATCTCAAGATGGGTGTATCTTACGCAGGACATCTTGCTTATGATCTAGAGGTTTTCCAGAAAGTTGTTATGGGAGCGAGGTTCTGCAAAGGACATGCTTCTGAATGAATGAATAAATGAATTTGCCAAGGGGTACAACTCGGCAAAATACACTTAATATAGTATTTTATTTACTGAAATTTATTTTCTTTAAGAAATTAATTATTTCTTTAAAATTAAAATTACAAAGAAGTGTTACACTGAAATCTGTAAAGTACTATATATCTATTTAAACTGAAATCAAATTTCGCAAAGTGATTTAAAAGTATTGAAATATTCCAACACAGTTTATTTATGTGACATAAAAATATGGCACATATTAAATAATGAACCTACGTAACATTGAATCTTTTAATGTCGATCGATTTTTGACTGGCCTGTAAAGGCCAAAGTTGTCTTAAATGTAGAGAGGTTCTTCTTTATCGCACCGGGGTTTTACCACATGGCTCAGTCTCTTTCCGATGAGGGGCATTTTGAAAGCGTCGCACAAAGCAAGAACTCCGAACCTCCAACGACGATCCCTAGGAGTTTCCGAGTAAAACGCACCCGTGAACCCAAAGACATAGCCCGGAATCAAACCCCAAAAGTTTCGGAGCGCGAAGCAGACGGCTTGGCCACGGAGTCTCCCAGGGCCACAGTTGTTTGACAAAATCAATCAATCAGGTGCCGTCTCCACAATGAAGGTTGGCTGCAATCGATCTCCAACACTGTCTCGCCTTTACTGTACATTCTGTCAGGCTGAGATTCGTTCATCTCTTGATGTTATCTTCCCACTTGTATCGTTGTCTACCTCTTGCTCGCTTGCCCTCAGCCTTGCCGTCCAGTATGGTTTTTATAAGAGTATCATGTCGTAAATTGAGAATATAAAAGAGATCTCCATAACAATTTTGTGGATTTTAAAAAGGCTTATGATAGTGTCCTAAGGAATAGTCTATGGAATGCTATGCAGGAATTTGGAATACCAAGGAAGTTAATCAACATGACCAGACTATGCATGGAAGATACTTATAATATAGTAACATATAAAGGCAGGACATCAGACCCTTTCCAAATAACATCTGGCTTGAAACAGGGTGATGCACTATCGCCGCTCCTTTTCAATCTGGCTCTAGGGAAAGTTGTAAGGAAGGAAAAGGAGGAATGTGCTATTGGAGGAACATGCAGACTGCTTGGTTATGCAGATGATATACATATTATAGGGGAAAATGAACAAAAGACATCTGAAATATTGACTCACTTAAAGGAAAAAGCTCAACAAATGCTCTGGGGGGGGGGGGGAAAGGAGGATCTGAGCACCTATGGACCTGTCCGGAGTGCAATGAAGATACCCCAACTGACAACTGATAACTGATAACCGTACAGGCTCTTTCAGCAGTTGATAATTTCTGTCATTGAGTATGGTTTGGGGCTGCTGACAGTACCAAAAAGCCAGCTTGAAAGGTTGGAGCTCATACAGAATGCTGCCATGCGGTTAATACTGGGGTGCACAAAGGACACACCAATTATCTGCATGAGGCATATCCTGGCGCTACCTACAATGACGGATAGGCATAGGGTCCTTCAGGCCAAATGGTACCTGAGAGTTGCCGCAGACAGGAATCACCCGCTGCATGCAGCAATGGATATGGTAAAGGGTCATAGACTCAGACGAGGCAGGTCCTGGATGGCACAGGCAGAACTTTCTATAAGTCAGGTTTGTGATCTAGAGACCATCAATCGTGAAAGAGAGTGGGTGGAAGTTCCGGAAGACATGACGGACTGGCACAATGTAATAATAACACTGGGCCGCGAGTGCAGAGAGTGGGCAGCGGGCCGCACTGAGTTTGAAGTGCAACAACTGATCCAGAGCAACACACATCAAGGTGACATAGTCATCTACACCGATGGGTCAGAGGTGAGAAACGGACGTAGTGGCTGGGGCTTTATTGCAAAGGCCAATGAGCGAGTCTTGAAAAAGGAGAGCCTGGCATATGAGACTACGACCTCCAGCATGTGAATGGAGGTGGAGGCAGTAACAGCACATTCCGATGGCTAGAGGAGACTACTGCAAAACACGTTGTTTTCATTACGGATTCAAAGAATATGCTTAGTAAGGTGGAGAAAGGGATGTTTTGTGTGGAATGGCTCTCGTCGCTTCAGAGGTCACAGATTGTGAGAATTGTATGGATATTTTGCCATGGCCATGCGGGTGTACGGGGGAATGAACTGGCTGATAGGCTGGCAGGGAATGCACCTCTTGGTGGTATCTTGCCTATGGACAAGGGGGAGGTGGTTGTGCTCTTGTGGGACCAGGTGGAGAAGGCGGAGGAACAGATTGAGAACCCATATGTGGAAAGAATGAGATTGCACTGGGGTTCTGGAAGAATCTCAAAACTGAGAGGGAAGACCAGGAGAACTTTTAATCAGATAGCGGTGGGAACGATTAGTAGTATGACTCTTCGCTGGCTGTTGAACGAGGGGTCTGAGCACGTATGGGAATGTCCTGAGTGCAGTGATGTCGGTTCTTAACTCAACTCAACTCAACTCAACACTTCTCTTAATAGGTTGATATTGTCCCACTTTATTATCAATACTTATGGCAGCTTGTTTCCAATATAAGTTTTTTATAAGTCTAATGTCTTTTCCCATCAATTTGTAGATCTGGAAGCGTCGTATTGTATTTTATAATATATGTCTTCCCTGGGGTGAGGAGAATCAACATCGACATCCTGTTAACCCCATATCACTATCTTGAGGATCTTCTTGATTTCTGTCCACAAAACCCCGTCGGTCCCTGGATCCCTCCCCCCCCCCTCTCTCTCTCTCTCTCTCTCTCTCTCTCTCTCTCTCTCTCTCTCTCTCTCTCTCTCTCTCTCTCTGTGAATACTGTATCAAGCCCCCTCTCATTCTTTTCCCAAAACCCATTAAACAACACTGGCTCTAACAAAACAACAATTTAGTTTAATAGAGAAAAGTGTCGTGTATGTGCAAAGTGTATGAGTAGAATGTCTGTCGTATAATCTAGTGTGTATGCAGAATCAGACTGAACAGCCAAGGAACACAGTCTGCTTCATCATCGCGCTGGCCACACCACAACACCATATCAGGGAAGAAAACCTCACCCAAGTGATGTGTCTCTCAGACCACGTGTCGACTTCTTCAGATAGCTCCTGAACAATCAGGATGCTTGGTCTCCAATAGTGGAAACAGTCCAATATTGATCATCGATCTAGCACACACAGTGTAACTACTCTGTTCATTAAATGTTCTGTGATCAGAGAATCCTACAAATATCGTTAATGTCACTTTGGAAAACCTAAATGTCCGTATGTCACTTGTTGTAAGATTTCCCCAATATTAACACACAATGTTACTGTTCCAGGTAGTTATATCTATTAGTGTTCCTGGAACAGGTGTTATTTACAGTGTCCTGAATTTTCTGTGATGTAACTATCACTTAAGAAAACACACGTATAATCATCATGTGCTGCCCAGCAGAGGCCAGGTTCCTGCAGACCATCTGGGTTATGGGCCCAGTGCAAAAGCCTCTCAGTAAACTCTGCCTTCAATACTTGAGCCATCACTTTCTATGACTTTGTTGCTAGCTTCCTGGTAGAATAACGTGGAACAATTGAGTGGAACCTGCTGAATAGAGAACACACCTGGTGAAAGCAACCCGATTCTGACCTTTATTAGGTGAGTGAAGGCCACCGGCCGCACTCAGAACAAATAACAGAGAACCAAACTCTGTCATAAGGCCGAGGAGCTCATCAATTCGGTCTGAGTCATGGTAAGACAAGGAAAGACTAAAGGAAACGGGTAGAAACCCAGCAGATGCCCTACTGGAAGATCCTACTATTTCACATTTCCTCAATCCCCCCCCCCCCAACCATCCTCAATCTCTCTAAATATTATCCCACTACATTGTCCTTAACTCACTGAGTTAAATGATATCTCACACCAGCTAGTTTAAGCTACGCGATAGGCTACTGTTGCCGACGCTCTTATAATACGTTCTATCACCGCACTTATAATACGTTCTATCACCGCACAGTACTGCACTCTATTCCTTAAAAATAATCTAAGTTAGATATGATTAATAGAATACCATTTAGTTATTCCTGTTGTAGATGGAGACTATGAAATCACAGACTGGATCGATGTCCGCCGATATACATCAACAATAGACACTATAGTCTCTCTCTACAGAAACAACAAGGAATATTGCACACATCCGTAGCGCTTCACAACTTTTGGTTGACTAACTCAAAAGTTGTTTACTTCACTGTTTTTATACTGGGTATAAATGACGTCACAAAACTGTCTAGACACTAGACAGTCTAGAATCTATTTTTCTCCCTCCTATTTAGAATGGGTGGAAACAACCCGCCGTCTATTTTGCTTTCATCTGGGGACCTGTTTCCCGTACAACAAAAAGTCTTGTCCGCCTGTGAATCAGAGAATAATTTCTCCACAACACAAGATCTAGCCGACTTCTGCCCAGACATTCCTTCTATCACATCAAAGGATGGCTGCCGCCTTGCAGACGGATGGCGCTATAGTCCCTCCTCGAGCAACAACATATTAAAGAAATTCGGACTGTGTGTAGACATTTGGAGTGACTTTCTGTCATCGATCGAAACCTTCAAGTTTTTAATGTGACAGCAAGCATATCTACCATGTTGACATGTCTAACTCTATCAAAAGCCTTTGTGTAGTCAATAAAGCAAAGGTGTATACCCTTGTTTACTTCTATAGCACATTCAATAACTGTTCGCAGCATATACACAACATTTACTGTACCCTTTCCTTCTACAAACCCACATTGTTCTTCCCCTATTTCAGGTTGTATTTTCTTCCTCACTCTTTGCATGATACTTCGTAGCAAAATCTTTGTGATGTGGCTCATTATACTAATTGTTCTATGTTGATCACATTCCAAGATTCCTTATTTCTTTGGGATTGCAATAAATACAGAGTTAAATAATTCAGAAGGTATATCTCCAGTATCATATAATGTGTTCAGCAGTCTGTTGACTTGATCTAGTCCAAATTCTTCTAAAGCTTTAATAATTTCTGTTGTGATGTTATCTGCACCGGGGGCCTTGCCAGCTTTCATATGCTTAAGAACATTTCGAACCTCCATCTTCAAAATTGGCGGCCCTTCATTATTAAATCTAATATCATACTGTTCCTCTCTTATATCATTATAAAGGTTTTTCACATAATCTTTCCATACATGATGAATCTGATCTTTTTCTATTATGATTTTGACATCTTTAGTTTTTAGACAGCCTGTTGATGTACTTGTTCTTTTATTAGTAAGTTCCCGAATTCTTTTGTGCACTAATTTTGTATTTTGACTGTTGTGTTGTTTTTCAATGTCTAAGCACTTTTCCTCAAGCCATGCTTCTTTTGCCTCCTTACATAATATTCTGACTTGTCTGTGAATTTCTTCATATTTGGCAGGATTATTTTTGTTGAGTCTTCTTGTTTCCATTAGGTGCAAAATTTCTTCTGTCATTCATTTCTTACGACCCACCTTCTTTAATTTTGGAATAGTTGTTTCTGCTACCCAGCACAAAAGGAGTTTGCATCTCATAGGTCATATGTCTTTGTCAGAGAGAACAATAATGGAGGGGTATATGCCTGGGAGGACAAAACATCAATAACATTAGAAATGCAGATGATACTGTATTGATTGCAGGCAATGAGCAGGTTCTGCAACAATTAGTAGATGCTGTTGTTGTACACAGTGAGCAACTAGGGTTAGAATTAAATTATAAAAAGACACAGGTTATGGTCGTCATTCATTGGCACCTTGCCGTCTTGACAGACGATAGTTTGTGCTTTAAAAAGGCATAATAACTTTTAACTATGGCGGTAGCGAGTGTGACTGATAAGGCCAATTTGCGCTGTAAATGTCCGTTCACATGTCGTGGTCGTCATTAGGAAGAACGAAATACCACAATGTAATATACAAGTAAATGGGAATATTCTTCAACAAGTGAATCGGTACAATTATCTCGGAACAGTCATAACATCTGATGGCAGATGCCTTGAAGAGATTAGAACAAGAATCGTCACGGCGAAAGTAGCCTTTAGCAAGATGAAAAACATTCTGACCAATAAAAAGATGTCAATTGAAACGAGAAAAAGAGTGTTAAGGGGATACATAGAGCCTGTTCGTTTGTATGGATATGAAACTTGGACAATGAGCAGTCAAGCTGAAAAACATATGATGGCTGCAGAAATGTGGTTTCTGAGGAAAATGCATGGACAGACAGAAAAACCAATGACCAAGTACTACAGGAGACAAATGAAAATCGTAAATTGATTAGAGAAATTAGACGTAGACAGTCAAATTGTTTTGGACATGTTATGAGATTAAATGGATTGGAGAACTTAGTGACAACTGGCAATATCGAAGGGAACAGACCAAGAGGAAGGCCGAGAGGAAAATACCTGGATGGTTTGGCCACATGACATCATCTACGACTCTGGTGATCGAGTGAAATGGCGAGTCATTACCGTCCACGGCATGGCACATGATTGATTGATTGATATGCCTGGGAAGAGAGGAAGAGGAAGGCCAAACAGATGATGGGTGCAGGATGTGTCATATGATCTCAAGATGGGTGTATCTTACGCGGGACATCTTGCTTATGATCTAGAGGTTTTCCGGAAGGTTGTTATGGGAGGGAGATTCTGCAATGGACATGCTTCTGAATGAAAGAGTAAATGAATTTGCCAAGGGGTACAACTCGGCAAAATACACTTAATATAGAATTTTATTTATTTAAGTTTATTTTCTTAAAGAAATTAATGATTTCTTAAAAATTAAAATTATAAACAAAATTTTACACTAAAATTTTTAAAGTACTATATATTTATTTAAACTGAAATCAAATTTCGCAAAGTGATTTAAAAGTGTTGAAATATTCCAACACAGTTTATTTATTTGATATGAAAATATGGCACACTTTAAATAATGAACCTACGTAGTCTTGAAGTGTAAATTTTGAACGATTTTTGACTGGCCTGTAAAGGCCAAAGTTGTCTTAAAAGTAGAGAGGTTCTTCTTTATCGCACCGGGTTTTTACCACATGGCTCAGTCTCTTTCCGCCGAGGGGCCTTTTGAAAGCGTCGCACAAAGCAAGAACTCCGGACCCCCAGAGCCGATCCCTAGGAGTTTCCGAGTAAAACGCACCCGTGAACCCAAAGACATAGCCCGGAATCAAACCCCACAACTTTCGGAGCGCGAAGCAGACGGCTTGGCCACGGAGACTCCCAGGGCCACAGTTGTTTAACAAAATCAATCAATCAATCAATCCCCGGGAAGGTTAACCCGGTCAACAAATGCCCGCAGAAGTCGGATGTGTCGGCCTAACGGCGCAAGAACGCAGCTCTGCTGTAAACAGGCACAACGCAATCACGTCCGAAAAAAAAACTCCGGATGAACGAAGAAGAAGAAGAAGAATCAATCAATCAATCAATCAGGTGCCATCTCCACAATGAAGGTTGGCTGCAATGGATCTCCAACACTGTCTGTCCCTCGCCTTTACTGTACATTCTGTCAGGCTGAGATTCGTTCATCTCTTGATGCTATCTTCCCACATGTATCGTTGTCTACCTCTTTCTCTTTTGCCCTCAGCCTTGCCGTCCAGTATGGTTTTTATAAGAGTATGATGTCATAAATTGGGAATATAAAAGAGATCTCCATAACATTTTTGTGGATTTTAAAAAGGCTTATGATAGTGTCATAGGAATAGTCTATGGAATGCTATGCAGGAATTTGGAATACCAAGGAAATTAATCAACGTGACCAGACTATGCATGGAAGATACTTATAATATAGTAGCATATAAAGGCAGGAAATCAGACCCTTTCCAAATAACATCTGGCTTGAAACAGTGTGATGCACTATCTCCGCTCCTTTTCAATCTGGCTCTAGAGAAAGTTGTAAGGAAGGTAAAGGAGGAATATGCTATTGGAGGAACATCCAGACTTCTTGGTTATGCAGCTGATATAGATATTATAGGGGAAAATGAACAAAAGACATCTGAAATATTGACTCATTTAAAGGAAAAAGCTCACCAAATGGGGCTGGTTATCAACCAAGATAAGACAGAATATATGGTAATTTCAAGAGAAGGAACAGCTAAAAACTCTGGCCACATAGAAATAGATAATATGACCATTAAAAGAACGGAAAGAAACAAATACCTGGGTACAATCTTCAACTGCTCAAACATAATAAGGAAAGAAATTCAAGCTAGAATTAACTCTGGAAATAAGATATACTCTGCACTACAACATCTGCTAACATCAAATGCGCTATCTCGTAACACCAAGATCACAATATACAAAACACTGATCAGACCAGTTGTGCTGTACGGCTCTGAAACCTGAAGTACAACTAAAAGAGACGAAGCCTTGTTACAAGCCTTTGAGAACAAAGTCTTAAGACGCATCTTTGGGCCTATTAGCGATACACAAAGTGGAGAGTGGAAAGGAAGAAGCAACAAAGACATTTATGATCAGTTTAAGTCCCCGCTAATCACTGGTATCATGAAGGCTAATAGACTAAAATGGCTGGGGCATATAGAAAGAATGGAAAATAATAGGGAAACAAAACTCGCTTACGCTCAAGAAATAAATGACCGTAGACCCCGAGGTACACCACGAAGACGGTGGAAAAATAATATACATACAGACCTACAAGCACTTGGACTCAGCGACTGACAAGAGAAGGTCAACGAGAGAGACTAATGGAGACGGC
Source organism: Cepaea hortensis (assembly GCA_963921405.1). Classification (NCBI taxonomy): domain Eukaryota; kingdom Metazoa; phylum Mollusca; class Gastropoda; order Stylommatophora; family Helicidae; genus Cepaea; species Cepaea hortensis. The sequence goes on from OY992883.1 coordinate 82,305,034, forward strand.
TTGTATCTGCAGCAAAGAACCTCAATGGCTCGGAATGCTGAAGAAGAAGAAGAATCATATCGTTTAACGAAATATGAATATAATGTTGTTTAACAAAATAAGAAAATCAAAACAATGTTTTCCCGTAATGAATTTGAATATCATCATCATTATGTGTCACACCGATAAGCGGGCGGTCATGTTTTGCCATCTCACTCGATCACCAGAGTCGTGGATCAGCTCAGTGTTGTTGTCTCAACCATGCCACGTGGCCAAGCCATCCAGGTATTTCCTTTCTGCCTTCCCTTTGTTCTCTTAACCTCGATCTTGCCAGTTGTCACCAAGTTCTCCAATTTATTTCTTCTCATAACGTGACCAAATAATTGTCACTGTCTACGTCTATTTTCTCTAATCAGTTTACGATTTTTATTTGCATTTGAATAATTTGAGTAACGAAGACACAAACAATAGATTGCACGATTTATGGCCTGGCATATGTCGCTGCATATCGTCAGGTACATACTGAAGAAATAACACAACGTAAAGTAATTAGATAAATCCTTCAAGCCTAAATATACTCTTGTTAGCACAGTAAACTGCCTATCACGGTAAGTTACAATAGATAGAGACAATGCGTTCCGTGTGTTGCTTAGCACACAAAATAGTCGATTTTTAATGTTCGCAGAAGCCATCATGATTAATCTACTTAGGCCAATTTTGTGCAATCAGAAAGACATAATAGTCAGGCTACTTTGCCTATGTCCTTATGAGACAAGATCAAATCAGTTCGCAGGTTCGCAGACTTGGCAATATCAGGCCAGCCAAATTTAAAGATATAAATGTATAGTTAGTTAACTAATACATTTGTTTAATAATTAAAGTGATATTTAAGCAAGATAGTTGTGAATAATAGTAATGAATGTTCAGATATTCAAAATGGCGCTTAATTTCCGAACTTCTGTGCCACGTGTGGGGGAAGGTCACGCACATTCAACGTGGGCTGTCAAGGTGACCTCAACTTTATTATTCCTATCTTGAGTGGAGGTAGTCAATAGCCTATTATAGCATTACTATTGATATGGCAGGAGGCTGTAAAACTATATACTCTTCTATAATCTATAAAGCTTGGGGACGGGTTGGTCACATAGTACTTGTGCACTAAGTTCTTTTAGTAGATGTTTGTGTTCAGTCCAGTTGGACTATACATTGTGTATAGGTATAAATCATGCATGTGACAATGCGACTCGACTGTTGAGACAGTACTCGACTGCAGAGATAGTATATGTTTACCACATATGTAATTGAATTCCATGTGATGGATGAGACTGTCCCCGGCCCCATCTGACTGAAAGGATATGTCTGGCCAATTGTGAGGTTGCTATAATATTTTGTTGCAGATTGTTGTGTACCCAACGCCGATATAAACAACACCTGGCTGCAACAACACATCAACAAACAACGAAAGTAAGCATCCTTTAACTAGTCATCGTGGCTTACTTGCCACATAATATTTGTGAAAAAAAAAGACTTTAAAGGAAATTAAGTGCTGATTAGCACATAACTGTCCACAAAAAAAAACCAAAAAAAACTGTCATTTACTGCCGATATAGTACCTTGAGGTGTAGAGCAGGGGGGGGGGGGGGCTTGAACCTGAGGAATTAAGGCCGCCTGGCTAGTGCAGTTGCCGAAATTGTGCAGGTTAGAGATTTCTTTTTGTCCCTGACAGACAAACACCACACCTTATCGAGGTTTCAAACCCGGATCTCCGGAAAGAGAATCCGGTATTCTAGCCACTCGGCCAGCCGCTCCTTATAAACTTAACTTTTAGCGAAAATCAAGCACTGACCAGTGAAACATTTTATCACAACAATTGACAATTTTAGAATAATATAAGATCAAGGCACCCCAGTATCCAGCCGTGCAGATCATCGTCGACTGAGAAGAAGTAGCAGAAACCAGACTTTGAGAACCATGATTGCCAACTGCCGGGACAGGACCAGGGTGACCAGATTGGCTTTTTAAAGCCAAATTTGGACAAATTTGACTTTTTAAAACAGGTCTTGAATCTTGACAATCTTGAATATCAAGAAAACAGTAACAATGGTAATATCAAAGAAAATGGTGACACCAAAATGTGACATAGAAATAGAAGGGAAAATCCTTAACCAAGTTGATAATTTTAGATACCTAGGGGCATTTATAACATCAGATGGAAGATGTACAACAGAGATTAGGAGTAGAATAGGGCAGGCAAAAGCCGCTTTTCAGAAAATGAAGAGTATCTTATGCAATAAGTCACTATCACTGAATGTAAGAAAGAGAGTGCTGAAATGCTATGTAGAACCAGTTTTGCTGTATGGCAGTGAATCTTGGAACGTAAATGAACAAATTAAGAAGAAATTAGTAGCAACAGAGATGTGGTTCCTGAGACGAATGTTGCGAATTCCTTGGACTGCCAGAGTAACTAACGACGACTGCCTGAAACAGGCTAATGAAACTAGAACATTATATACAACAATAAGACAGAGACAAACATCTTTCTTCGGTCACGTGATGAGAAGAGAGGCATTGGAGAACATCGTAACAACTGGAAAGATCGAGGGGAAGAGAGGCAGAGGTAGACCAAGAGAAGTGATGCTGGATGGATTGAGACGGTGGCATGGAGGAATATCAGCACCAGAGTTGATCCAGAAAACCAAAGACCGAGATCTATGGAGAGCCATGAACGCCTACGCCAGCCGGCACGGCACTTGATGATGATGATGAAAACAGGTTTGGCGTCAGAAAATTGGTTTGGCTTTTTGTCTTTTTGTGTGTGGCTTTTTTACAATTTGTAATGGCATATGCCTCTTTTTGAATTTTTCAGGTTAATTGTTGTCTTGTTTTACTATTTTTTAGCTAAAATAAATGCGAAACGATAAGCTTAGCGTATGGTTTTCGTACTGTACTTGTACCTGAACGCCCTGCGCAACTTTCTGTTTAGTTCAGTTTTCAAATTCATTATACCTTCATCTCAAGTATTTCTTCTTATTGAGCCTATTATTATTATCATGCCACAGTGGAAACCATCTTACGATACTAATCGGAAATATAATATTCTTCTTTCGTTCGCCTGAAATATGCTTATAACTGCAATGTTGTCTCTTGTATGAATCCAACAGTCTTTTTTAGTTCATTCAGCGGTCCATAGGAGTTTATCCTCCACTGTTGTCTCTCTAGGCCAGAAGGTTCGCCTGGATATGTTGTAGTTTGGGCAATCCTGGAGTATGTGCTCTGCTGTCTGCGACGCCAAACCACATGTGCACATGGCTGAGTCACCAATCTTGAATTTTGTATACATGTGGTTGCGTAATCTATTGTGTCCTGTTCTCAGGCGCAGAAGAATGACCTGTTCAGGTCTGTCCATAACGTGGTAGTCGTCTTGAGTAAGGTTTGGTGGCCTTCTGACTGATTTGATTATTCTTTTCTTTTGGTGGTATTTAATAGGCACATCAGGTTGTTCTTCTTTTGCTCCTTCCTTAGCCAATCGATCAGCTCTGTCGTTTCCGGGGACTCCACAGTGGGATGGTATCCACTGTATGGTGATCTTACGCTGACTGCTAAGTTCAGAAAGTAGTGTCCTCAGAACTGGCAATTTCCCAGACAGAAGCGCCTCTATTACGGATTTTGCATCTGTCAATATCACCACAGGTTGTGTACCATGGCTGGTATTTTGTAATTTCTCTGTGGCTATCTTGATTGCCTCAATTTCAGCATCATAGTTATGGCAGTACTTTCCTGTTGGAATTCTGGCCGTGTCTCTAGTATTGTTTGGGTATTCTATGTACACTCCCGCTCCTCCATTTCGAACAGCATTGTGTGCTGACCCATCTGTGTAAACTCGGATCCATAGGTCCTGTGGGTATTCGTCATCAAGGAAGCTGAGAGTGGCTGTTCTGCGCTGTACACTGTTCTGTTCTTCCTTGTCAAATATCCCTCTCACTTTTGACTGGATTTGTAGCGATATTCTATGTTCATCTTTCCACGGGGTTCGCTCTGGAATGGTTGTCAGGGGGATACCAACTGTGGGAAGATCGATGGTTTCTCTGCTGAGTTGTTTGGCCTGGTGGATGAAACTACTTCTTTTCAATCGCCCCATAGCTAAGTTTTCAAATCGGTTCTTCATAGGGTGGCCTGGCAAGCTGAGGAACTTTTCTGCTTGTATGAGTGTTTTTGTATCTCTGAGGTTCTCTTAAAGCTTGTGTCCTCCCCATTTTCTCCATTGCTACTATAGGGGTTGATCTCATCCCTCCTGTGATGACTCTAAGAGCTTGCTTTTGCACCTTGTCCAGCTCCTGCAATGTAGTTTTTGATGCTGAACACCACGCAGTTGACCCGTATTCCAAGTGTGGTCGTATGCTCTGTTGATAAACTTTGCTAAGTATTTTCCCACTGGCTCCCCAAGTGGTTCCAGTTAGCTTTCTCAGGATGGCAATTTTCCTTCTGGCTTTTGCTACTGCTTTTTTGATGTGTTTTCTCCATGTCAGCCTGTCGTCGAATGTTACACCAAGTGTCGCTAGTCGTCCCTGGGGGGAAAGTGGAACCAACAAGCACACCTCTTAATTATTCTTGTCTAGGTTTTCTTCTGCTGGTGGACCTTTGTCTACATACCCCCCTTTTATCTTTAAAGTCTGTCAATCACTAATCTTCTCTCTCTCTCTCTCTCTCTCTCTCTCTCTCTCTCTCTCTCTCTCTCTCTCTCTCTCTCTCTCTCTCTAACAGACACTACCGCCCTTTCACGTTCCTTCAGCACATACCGCCACTAACACATGTTTCGAACAAAATGATAAAACATTTATTGCAGAAACAGTGTCAGTTGAATGTGGCATGTAGGTGTGTGTATATATGTGATGTGATCTATCTTGAAAGTGTGCCAGAATATACTCTAGGATCAGTATCAGAGTTTGTCATCATCATACAGCGAGTAGACCTCACACACCATATAACGTGGAATCGCTCACCCGGCTGCTTCTTGATGACTGATGCTGGTTTTGTTGTCATAGATTCTGGAAACTCAGGAATGATATAGTATCCACGGATTATGTTTGTAAGTTTTTATTCAGTCACATCACAGGGGTAAATCCGTTCAATGGAAAAGTATTATCGTTCACTGAATATCCAATCATTAAGGTTTTCTTCACTTACTTAGGGTCATTTAGTTCTTCACACCCGATATAACGGTTAGTAATATATTCCAGGTATTAAAGAAGATAAACACCGGTTTTAGCATATATATCCACTGCAATTTATCACTTCATAGATCATCTCACTTAGAATGATGCAGTTTGTTTCTTTGTTCATTCTTATTCCCAATAAACTGACATTCGTGTTGAACGTTGTTCATCGATTCATATAATTGATTACTTCATCATATTCTGACCAATTACTTCTGTTCAGATTGGTAACCACTTTCCAGGTCAAGTTCAGGGAACCTGTTGAGTAAAACAACAGCTTGTGAAAGCAACGCAACTCCGACCTATGATATGTGAATGTAGGTACTTTAGCTATATTCAGTAAATAACCTCTAGTGATCCTACTAGAACTATATTCTTCTATAAGACAGAATAGTCCTTACTTTACCCTATACAAGATGAAAGAAAATCACGCTAAAGCAAAACACATAAATCCTAGTATAGACTTATCCTTCTGACTGTACAGACACCTTACTCTACACAACTAAAATCACTCTTCAGCCGAATGCTGTCTACTGTTATTACTACGTTTACACTCAAAAGTATACTATGTTAGATTTCTAAGCTACATCTTAATAATCACCTTATTGAATTATATTTCCTGCCTAGATTGATATCCTTTTAATTACCATGAAGGGACAGTGTTGGTTATTTTTACAGAACCGAAACGCTGTGATATCCTTATTCTATACAGCACTGAAACACATTTCCACTCCAACCGATGTTAAGTCCAACTCTCCACTGAGTTTAACTTTCTCTATTCACATATAAATTTCCTGTCCTATTTCACTGGGTTTTTCCGTCCCCCTCAATCATCCCTGCTCCTCTTCCGTCCTTTGATCCTTCTACATCAACATGCTAACAATAGTCTTTGATAAAGACGATCTCCAAGTATCGTTGCTTTTCGGTTGCCCAAAGAATTTGGTTTTTAGTATTTCAAAGATAAACACTGTTTGATCGTTCCGAACTTCTTGACGATAAACGATCCCCGGTGATTCTCCGTAACATCCGATACTGACTCTTCTTTGATCCTTCCCGGTCGACAACCTGTCCGTTGCTTCGCTTCCATGTCCCCGACGTACGGTCAGTGTTTGAAGTTACGATCACCGTCTGGTTTAAGATTTCAGGACCGTCACATCTTTCCCCAAATGTTTCTGTCGTTTTCTATATCAGGATCGTCGCCTGCCAGTCATATCATGACACCAAGGTATGTTGGTTCTTTGTCTTCTCTTAGGGGTGTTCCATTTATCTGAATGCTCCCTGCCTTTTGTTTTGGAGAAAGGGTAAATAGAGTGGTGCTGCACCATCTATCCGCCCATGCAGTATATGTATCTACAGCTCTCTGTAGCAATATGGTGGCCACTGATGCATGTTCATTTGCGCTCCACAAAACCAGGTCATCAGCGTACATTGCCGCTTTAATTCCATCGGGTAGATTAGCTACAAGATCATTGATGAAGATTAGAAAAAGTGTTGGGGACAGGACTCCGCCCTGGGGAACACCGTGACGCAGTAGTACTTTCTTGCTCTTGAGACCGTCTATCTGTACTCGGGCTCTTCTGTTGTGCAAGTATGCTTTTACCCATTTGTACATTCTTCCATTGACTTTACAGTTTCTCAGTTTCTTCATCAGACCTTCTTTCCAGACTTTGTCAAAGGCTTTCTTCAGATCTATCCAAGCCGCAAGTACCAGCTTCTTCTCTTGGAATGCATCCTCAACTTCTTGAGAGAGGTAGGTTGTCTGATCTTCCGTAGAGTAGCACTGCCTAAAGGCAGCCTGTTGTGGCACAAGGATGTTTTCACTTTCAATGTACCACTGTAGTCTGTGATTGATGACGCGTTCCATTGTTTTGCAGAGACAACTGGTGAGGCTAATGGGTCTGTAGCTGGAGGCAATGGAACTGTCTTTCCCAGATTTTAGGAGGGGTATCATGATTGCTTCTCTCCAGACTTGTGGAACACTGCCTAAGGTCCATGTATATAATGATCAATGGGAAAAGACATTTGTGTGGCTCAAGAAATCCACTGACGGTTCTGAACAGGCATATTGCAAATTGTGCCATTGTAATATTGTTCCAAGATTTTCAAATCTCGCAAATCACGCAACAGAAAAACACAAGCGGAGCGCGCCATCTTCTTCATAAAAATCACTTTCAGTGGTGACAATAAGCAAGAAAATTCATGATAAAGTCAAATTAGCAGAGTTACAAATTGCTGTTAGCATGGCCTGCCATAGTGCCATACGCACCATCGATCACTTAGGTGAAATAATGGTAGTCCATGGATGTGGCAGTACTCTTGGTCAGGTAAAATTGCACCGAACGAAGTGCATATCACTAATAAAAAATGTTATTTCACCATCTTTAAGATCTGATCTAATTCTAGATCTGCAAAACAAGAAGTATGCACTCATCATTGATGAGTCCACTGATGTCTCGACCCAAAAGTATTTATGCTTTTTAGTTAGATACCTCAGCGATAAAAGAAATGAAATTACTACTAGTTTTCTAGGTTTGATTCCAGTTCAGGAGGCTACAGGAGAGAATATATTTAATTTGATTAACACTGAAATTGAAAAATGTAATCAATCATTAAAAATTTGCATTGGCTTTGCATCCGATGGTGCTTCCAGTATGGTTGGATGCAACAATTCAGTTTGGTCCAGAATGACAGATGTATCTCCTTCATGTGTTCAGTATAAGTGTGTTTTACCATTCATTAGCATTGTGCATCAAATATGCAGTGTCAAAACTACCTTCAAACATTGGACTTTTGCTGACAGAAATACCAAATTGGTTTAGACATAGCAATCTAAGACGAGAAGCATTTAAAGATTTATTCAAAATTATGAACTCATCGACAGAATTTCAGCAAGCTAGAACTGCATCGCTTCCTTTTGAGAAAATTTCTTCTACTCGCTGGCTTGTCCGAGGAAAAGTAATGTTCAACATTCTAATGAATTGGAAAGAGCTCAAGGCTTATTTTATTTCTGCTGAATTAGCAAATTATTACACTACATTTAAGTCACGACTTATAAAGGAAATGCTTCTAGATCAAAGAAACTACCTTTATTTTCATTTTGCAACCCCTATTGTGCAGGAATTCGAAAGGTTAAATAGCCTTTTTCAGGAAAGTAAGGCAGATCCTCATGAATTACATGAAGAACTATTTTTGCATTATAAGAGTCTTAATAGTAGGATTTGTGGTACCAATAATAAGAAAAAAAGATATTTATAATGTTGATTTTGGCATCAAATTTCTGTCAGAGTGTGATAACTACATTCAGAAAAGTTCTGATACGAAAATTAATTGCCAACAAGAGGTCTTAGATCTCAAAGAAAGATGTTTATCCATGCTAGAAGAAGCACTTGATCAAGTTAGAAAGCGGCTTCCTTCAGCAAGAAATATATTTAAAGATCTAACCAATTTTAGCCCTGGAATAATCTTAAACCAGGCTTCTAGACCACTATTTTCGAAGTTGCCCTTTTTGAATTTGGCTGAAGAAAACCACCACACTATTATTGAAGAACAATACAGAAAATTGCCTTTTATAGATTGCAAGGAAGAAGAACAATTTAAAGAAAATGGACTGCCTAAAAATGCAGAGCAGTTCTGGCAAGGAGTCATGAAACATCCCCAAATTAAAGAGCTTGCTTCTTTTGCTCTTACTTGCTTAATAACACTTATTAGCAATGCTGCAGTGGAGAGGTTTAACAAATAGGTGGGGGGGGGGGGGGGGGCAGCACACAGCCAAGACGGACTCCTTGTTTGATGTCAAACAAATGTAATGTCTCGCCATATATTCTTACAGCTGCTTGATTGTCTAGATAGAGCATTTTTATGAGTTGTATTACATGTGATGGAAAGCCCATTTTCTGCATGATTTCCCAAAGTTTCTGATGTTGTCCACAGTCAAATGCATTTAAATAATCCACAAAACATGAGCAAAGGTTTATATTAAATTCTCTACATTTCTCTATTATTAAACGCATATTGAGTATGTATACTGACCAATAAAAAGATATCAATTGAAACGAGAAAAAGAGTATAGAAGTGCAACATATAACCTGTACTTTTGTATGGATGTGAAGCGTGGACCATAAACAGTCAAACTGAAAAACATCTGATGGCTGTGGAAATATGGTTTCTGAGGAAAATGCAAAGAATACCATGGACAGACAGAAAAACCAACGAACAAGTCCTTCAAGAAACAAATGAAGATCGTAAACTGATTAGAGTCATTAGACGTAGACAGTCAAAATGTTTTGGGCATGTTATGAGACGAAATGACTTGGAGAACTTGGTGACGACTGGCAAGATCGAAGGGAAGAGACCATAGGGAAGACCGAGAAGTAAATACCTGGATGGCTTGACCACGTGGTATGGTCGTGAAAGGAACACGGAGCTGATCCACGACTCTGGTGATCGAGTGAGATGACAGAGCATGACCGCCCACGCTTATCGGCATGGCACATGATGGATGGATGGATGGATGGATGGATGGATGGATGGATGGATGGATGGATGGATTGAGTATGTGATCTTTTACACAGACTATATACACCCAAACAGCATATAGAATACATAATACATACCTTTAGTTGTTGCCAGTTTAAGAATGTTACTTGTTACCATGACATTCTGTTATTTTGCTAAAAGACTATTCTTTCTTTTAGTATATAATTATTTGTCCACCTATAATAATCATTTAGTTAACAATAATTTAATTAAACTACAACTGTCAAAAAATTAAGCATGCAAAATTATTCCATCTAAAAGGCTTGGGACACACTCCTAAAGAGTCAACCGATTGTAACCACTGCCATACTAGTGTTTCTGCTTTTGAAGTTATTCAATAACCCCAAACAAGTATATTAACCAAGGCCACACAAATAAACTTAATACAAGTCATCAGCTCTACAAACACACAAACAAGAAGTTATTTTTTTTCCCCACAATGAAGTGACTGGAGGTATATATTTACTTTTACACTCACATAGGAAATATCACCAGAACAACGACTTTGTTAATTACGTAATAACAAAACAAAAACAAAGATAACTGATAAAGTAAATTTGTAAACGTATATATATATATATATATATTGACAGACAATAAAGAGTATAGTATAAACGTTCACTGTTGACGGACAAAGGAATTGTTATGACAGCAAATTAAAAGAAGACCAAACGTTGCTCCGAACAAAAGCGAGAGTAATTAAGACTGTTATCAATTGGAGTAGATAGAAGAACACAAGCCAAAATACAAAGAGCTTGCATTTGTCCTGTAGCAACAGACGGGCGTGAAACTCGGAGATTTAACAGATTAGCTCAAAGGCATATATGTACTATTGGATATACACTGCCCTGCTTACTTCCTGTAAACGCACACACATAATTCTCCACCCCGATAGATAATAGTCCACCCCGAGAAGACTGATTGGTATATAGCACTGTTCTGTGCACTTCTGTAAGAATGAGGGGTATACTGTTCTATACACTTCTCAGACGGAGACGTATACTACCATGTAAAGTTCTTGGAAAAAGACGTGCCTTGCTCTGTTACACATATCTTTATATAACAATCGGCACTCGGTGGGTGATGTGGTTAGTATCACAACGACCGCCTTTTCTTCCCAAGACGTTTTCTGGTACCCATCTAATGCTAGGTAGACCTTGGAGCCTAGGTCATTTTGTAAAATCCGCCATGATGCGGATTCGAACCCATGACCGCCGGACGTCACTCTACATATTAGGCTAGAACGGAAACGTCTCAGCTCGGTGTAGAATGGTGTGCATTGAACATGGCTATTGAGACTGCAGACGTGTCTAGCATATCTCTAAATGTGTATGCAATTGAAAGACGTGATTAGTTAACACAATTAACGGTTGACATTCGATGGTAATGTGTCAATTAATTATGAATAACGTATTATTATTATTAGACACTAAAGATAGCCTAGCAGCAGTGGAGACTATGGTGGCTACTGACATGGAACTTGGACCTCTTGTCTTATTGTTCAATCAGCTAGTTATCTCACGTATTGATTATCATCATCATCATCATCATTATCATCATCATCATCATCATCATCATCATCAACATCGTCATCAAATGCCATGTCAGCTGGCGTAGGTGTTCATGATCTCCACAGATCTCGGTCTTTGGTTTACTGGATCAGTTCTGCTTATGATATTCCTCCATACCACAGTCTCAATCCATCCAGCATCATTTCTCTTGTTCTGAGTCTCTCTTCCCCTCGATCTTTCCGTTGCCACGATGTTCTCCAGCGCCTCTCTTCTCATCACATGACCAAATAAAGCTGTTTGTCTCTTTCTTATTGTTGCATACAATGTTCTAGTTTCATTAGCGTCTTTCAGGCAATTGTTGTTAGTTACTCTGGCAGTCCAAGGAATTCGCAACATTCATCTCAGGAACCACATCTCTGTTGCTTCCAAGTTCTTCCTAATTTATTCATTTACATTCCAAGATTCACTGCCATACAGTAAAACAAGTTCTATAGGCCTATAGCACTACAGCACTTTCTTTCTTACATTCAATAATAGTGATTTATTGCATAAGATACTCTTCATGCCCTGAAATGCAACTTTTGTTTGCCCTATTCTGCTCTTAATCTCTGTTGTGTATATTCCATCTGATGTTATAAATGTTCCTAGGTATTTAATATTATCCACTTAGTTAAGAATTTAATTAACACCTAAGTAAATTAAAACCAATGAGAAGTAAAAGTGGCCGGGGTAATATTGACAACATCATACATGCACGGGTCTGTTAAACGGGACTAGCAACATATAGCCAATACGATTCAAGGCGTGTACAATTACATTTTACTACATGGTTTACCTTTTATAAAGCTATTTTTTATCAGTCTGAAACATGGTATTGATACAGAATAAAGAATGTGAATTGCCAAGGCACAATCTGTAGCAATCAGTGGATGTTTAACATGTCTGCCGCCTTTGTCTCCTTCTGTCTTTGAGACTCCTACTTGGGTATATGCTCATAGTCACGCATGCCAATCCCTTGGTTTGCCAATTCATGGGTGTAGATTTTTTGTACCACAGTGTAACGTAATATCTGCCTCAATTTGTAGTAAGATTATACTGCTGACAGGCGTCAACACACTGTTGCACTGCGTAAGACAAACTCGAATGACTATATCATAGAAACCACCCATTAAATGACAATCAAAGAAAGCCTACTCAATTTTCATCCAATATCACTGTAACCAAAAGTCGTAGCATAAACATTGCACAACGAAAGAGAAATTATGGTGCATTCCAGCGGTGTTGACAGAGCTGTTTTACTTTATAGAAAACTGCCGTAGCCGGTACAAATTCTGCTACGGATAGAAGTGTGTGGTCTGAGAGTGTATCTGTGAAACAGCTTATAGAAGGCAAATCATACCTTGGTGATGTAATTATATAATGTAGTATCTATGCAACAGGTGATAGAATCATCAGCCCTTGTGAGGACTAATGGAGTTCAGTCATTTTGAGGACTAGATGAGTTCACTCCTTGTGGGGACTACATGAGTTCACTTGTTGTGGGTATAGGCTGATTTATGTCCCTGTGGGGATTAATAGAGCTCAGTTCTTGTGTGAACTAATAGAGTTCAATCCTTGTGAGAACTAATAGAGTTCAGTCCTTGTGTGAACTAATAGAGTTCAGTTCTTGTGAGAACTAATAGAGTTCAGTCCTTGTGAAAACAAATAGAGCTCATTCCTTGTGTGAACTAATAGAGTTCAGTCCTTGTGAGGACTAAAAGTGTTCAGTCCTTGTGATGAATACATGAGTCCAGTCCTTGTGAGGACTACTTGAAACCATTCCTTGTGGAGAAAGTAACAAACAACCAGGAGGCTACTGGATGTTGTAAGTCCTCCCCAGAAAGGGCCCTCACAACAACAACAACAACAACAACAACAACAACAACAACAACAACAACAACAACAACAAACCTTATAATCAATTCTAAAGAAGCAGGTTGAACGAGGTCGATATTATGCCCCCCCCCCCTTTAAATACTGAACTGAGCTGTCCAGTTATACTAGCCAAACTGCAACCCGCCATTGGGGCAAATGAATCAGCGCATTTTTGTCATTGTCACCGGGGACTGGGAAATATTATCACAGTCAGGGAGAAAAGATAATTAAGCTCAATCAATCATGTGTCATGCCGGAAAGCGTGGGAGGTCATGACTCGCCATTTCACTCGATCACCAGCGTCGTGGATCAGCTCAGTGTTGCTGTCTCGTCCATGCCATGTGGCCAAGCCATCCAGGTATTTTCCTATCGGTCTTCCTCTTGGTCTGTTCCCTTCGATCTTGCCAGTTGTCACTAAGTTCTCCAATCCATTTCTTCTCATAACATGTCCAAAAAAATGTGACTGTCTACGTCTAATTTCTCTAATCAATTTACGATTTTCATTTGTCTCCTTTAGTATTTGGTCATTGGTGTTTCTGTCTGTCCATGGTATTCTTTGCATTTTCCCCAGAAACCACATTTCTGCAGCCATCAGATGTTTTTCAGCTTGACTGCACATTGTCCAAGTTTCACATCCATACAAAAGAACAGGCTCTATGTATCCCCTCAACACTCTTTTTCTCATTTCAAATGACATCTTTTTATTGGTCAGAATGTTTGGCTACTTTCGCCATGGCGATTCTTGTTCTAATCTCTTCAAGGCATCTCCCATCAGATGTTATGACTGTTCCGAGATAATTGTACCGATTCACTTGTTGAAGAATACTTTTACATTTACTTGTATATTACATTGTGGTATTTCGTTCTTCCTAGTGACGACCATAACCTGTGTCTTCTTACAATTTAATTCCTACCCCAGCTGCTCACTGTGTACAACAACTGCGTCTATTAATTGTTGTAGATCTTGTGCATTGTCTGCAATCAATACTGTATCATCTGCATATCTAATGTTACTGATATTTCGTCCTCCAATGCTGATTCCATTTATATCTTCTACATTACTGAAAATATTTTCACTGTATAGAGAAAAAAGATCTGGAGACATTACATATCCCTGCCTAACACCTCTCTTAGCTATGCAGCCTATCGTGGGGTATTTCCGCCGTATTGATGCTTAGGTTGAAACAAAGAGCCATCTCCTCCAAGTCCCCATCATTTATGTTCCTCATATGGGAGTATCTCACCCCATCTGGACCTGGCGCTGTGTCTTTAGCAGGCTTCAGTACCCGTCTAATGTCCTCTATTTTAATCTCACAGTCCTCCTTCCTAGTGACCCGTGACAAGGCTTCTCTGACGTTATCTCTAATAGCCCTATCTTGCTGATCCGTCTGTTTTAAAAATCGCGCAAGTAACGCCTTCCCTTTGTCCTTGTCAGTTGTCATAGGTCGGTTGTTATCATCATAAACGGTGCCATGTGTACCAGGCATCACCTGTCTCTTCATCTGCCGGTGCAGCCTCCAGAATTTTCCCAATGTCACATCCCCACCGACTTCATTGATAAACTGTTCCCACTTAATCCTCTTTGCCTCAGCTGTCTGGAGTTTGAAATTCTGCACCTTTACTTTTTTATACCTTTCAGCCTCTTCCAATTTTGTGTCCACTGAATTGGTTGCTCTCCGCATCTTCTGCCAATTCCTTATGGCCACCCTCTTTTCCCTCCATGAATTCTCGACCTCTGGTGTCCACCATGGTGGTTGGGTGAAGATTCTTCTTGTTGGTTTAGATCTTCCCTGTGATCTTAGGCGCCCCAAGCGCGAAGAGTGGTCGCGATCATAACTGAATGCCCTGCGAGCTCTTATAGCCCTAACTGTGCTGGACTTAGGTTTCAGCACAAAACAGGGGAGTTGGTCACTTCCATGGTCTCCAAGGACGTCCATTTTATATCTGATGCCGCCTCTTGGGATACAAGCGCCAGGTCGATGGCCGTGTCAGGGTCCCCCGGTCTCATTGCTAGCCTAGTGGGTGTCCTGTCATTTAGACAGACAACATCCATCTCAAGCAAGGCCTCGGCAAGAGCAGTACCCTGTCTGTTCTCTCCCGACCTGTCCCATTCTTTTGCGCGGGCGTTGAAGTCACCACATATCAGATACCTGGTATATGGAGTGTCCACTGAACCTTTCAACCAGTCCTAACTCTCTCTGCTTATGAAAGATTCCTCACTTACATATACATTTATCAGGTTCCAGCTGTATCGGCCGATTTGTATCCGCATTTCCTGCACCTCTTTACTCTCCTGACCCCACCCACTCATATCCAGTGTCCCACTCCCAAAGCCAGGTAAGGACCACTCCAGACTTAATGGATACTGAATCATAACCCTGCAAAACACGTATAGCAAAGTCCTCGAAAAGATAGTAGCACGCAGGCAACAACAACATTTGGAAAGTCGGAATCTGCTTCCCCAAAGACTCGGGAGCTACCGGCCTGGAAAGGACACCTGGGCCAATGCTGCAACTTTTGCATTTGATGTCTACGAGGGCTTCCAGGATAAACAGGAGACAGTGGCGGTAGCTCTTGACCTGGAGGATGCGTATAACAGGGTTAGGTATGATCGGTTAATACACACACTGTTGGACATGGAGGTCTGCGCTTGTCTTGTTAGATGAGTTGCGGCAGTCCTTTATGAGCGTAAGGTTGCACTGCGCATGGGTACCTGGACTTCTGACCCTTGTACTATTACACCTGGGTTGCCGCAGGGATCTGCCTTGTCCCCGGTGCTCTTTAATGTCTACACTAGCAAAATCGCAGCTATTGAGACACCAGGTGTGGGTAGAATTTTGACATTTGTAGATGATGTACTGGTGTACAAACAGGGCAGAGACAGGGCCAGTTTGGTGAAAGACGTACAGGTGGCGGTAAACAAGGTGACGGAGTGGTGCAGGGACGCAGGGGCCATTTTACACCCAGACAAGGCATCGGCTGTGTGGGACTCTCTGGATAACCGGATCGTCAAGGCAGACGTCCCAGGTATTATGCCGAATGGATGTCCTCTTAGTCGAGAAAGTAAATTGAAGTACTTGGGTATCACCTTTGACAGGTGTTTGTCTTTTAAGGATCATGTGGAGGATTTGGTGGTGAAGGCTGGTAGGGGACTTAATGCATTGAGGGCTATGGCAGCAACCGGGGTAGATCAGAGGATGCTGTACAGGCTCTTTCAGCAGTTAATAATTTCTGTCATTGAGTATGGTTTGGGGCTGCTGACAGTATCAAAAAGCCAACTTGAAAGGTTGGAGCGCATACAGAATGCTGCCATGCGGTTAATACTGGGGTGCACAAAGAACAGACCAATTATCTGTATGAGGCATATCCTGGCGCTACCTACAATGGCGGATATACATAGGGTCCTTCAGGCCAAATGGTACCTTAGAGTTGCCGCAGACAGGGATCACCCGCTGCATGCAGCAATGGATTTGGTAAAGGGTCATAGACTAAGACGAGGCAGATCCTCGATGGCACAGGCAGAACTTTCTATAAGTCAGGTGTGTGATCTAGAGACCATCAATCGTGGAAGAGAGTGGGCTGAAGTTCCGGATGACATGACGGACTGGCACAATGTAATAATAACACTGGGTCGTGAGTGCAGAGAATGGGCAGCGGGCCGCACTGAGTTTGAAGTGCAACAGTTGATCCAGAGCAACACACATCAAGGTGACATAGTCATCTACACCGATGGGTCAGTGGTGAGAAACAGACGTAGTGGCTGGGGCTTTATTGCACAGGCCAATGGGCCAGTCTTGAAAAAGGAGAGCCTGGCATATGTGAATACGACCTCCAGCATGATAATGGAGGTGGAAGCAGTAACAGCGGCATTCCGGTGGCTAGAGGAGACTACTGCAACACACGTTGAGTTCATTACGGATTCAAAGAATATGCTTAACAAGGTGGAGAAAGGGATGCTCTTCCTTTTGGATGTTATTGATGTCATTTAACCATACATGTCTGGCATTCTTCTTCCTAATGACTGCTTCTTCACATTTTTGATTGAACCATCTGTTCTTTCTATGCGTGGTTAACACACCGAGACATTCTTCTGCGGTAGATTGAATTGTATTCTTGATGTTCAACCAAGTTTGGACAACGCTTTCCTCCAAAGGGTTTTGCAGAGTTTCAAGTTTACATTTTATTTCATCTGTAAATTTCTCTTTGACTGTAATGTCTTGTAGTTTTTCTCTGTTATATGTTGGGTGTAATCTTTGTAATTTAGTATAGAAAGCTCTCTTAAGTTTTATTTTAAATTTTGCTCCAACGAGGAAGTGGTCACTGTGGCACTCAGCTCCTCTATAACTTCTGACTTGCTGTATGTTTGATGCATTTCTGTTGTTAATTAAAATGTGATCTATTTGATTATACGTTCTCTTGTCACATGATTTCCAAGTTTGTTTGTGTATATCCTTTCTTTGTAGTCTGGTACTGCTAATCTGCAGTCCTTTGGCTTCTGCCAGGTTGATGACTCTCCATCCATTATCATTTGAAGTTGTACGTAGGCTTTCCATACCGGCCACTTTTTTATTAGTTTGCTCTCTACCTATTTTTGCATTGAAGTCTCCCAGCACAATCAGGATGTCCTGTTTGGGGGTTTCTTCTATGACATCTTCCAGATCATTATAAAAGTCTTCTTTAATATCATCTTCTTTCTCTTCAGTAGGTGCATGTACATTAATCATCGTTATATTTTTCCATTTACCTTTTATTCGTAATTTACTAATCCTGTCATTAAAAGCTTTAAAGTTTAAAACGTTCCCCCATAACTCTTTTTTGATGACAAATCCTGTTCCTAATTCATGTTTATTTTGGGTGTTTCCTCCATATATTATAATCATTCCATTTTGCTCTAAAGTACCCTCTCCTGGCCACCTTATTTCTAGAATTGCTGTTATATCCATTTGATATTCAACCAGCTCCCGGGTTAGTTCTTCGGCCGCTCCAGCTCGATATAGTGTCCGTACATTCCATGTTCCAAATCTCAAAAGTCCTTTAACGTTCCAAGGTCGTTGTTCAGATAAGTCAGTCCGATATCGAGGCTCATGTATTTGTTTCGTAACAAAGAAAGGTTTTTACAAAGGTGGGGATGTTAACCCCACGCTTCAACCCCCAACCTGGAGGACCAGGGTGTTTCTCTTTGTCTGTTCTCTACCCTTTGACCTGTCCGGCTTGGGAGGCCCTGCTGGTAGCTACGCTACCGCCGGCATAGCTCTCAGGGTCATTGAGAAACTCAAGCTCCCCCACCACGACAAGGTGGAAACACCATTGGGGGAGACACACACACACACACACACACACACACACAAATATTTTGGTCACTTGAAACATCATGAAAGTTTGGAGAGAACACTAATGGATGGGTTCCTGGTAGGACGAAACATCAATAACATTAGATATGCAGATGATACAGTAATGATTGCAGACAATGAGCAGGATCTGCAACAATTAGTAGATGCGGTTGTTGTACACAGTGAGCAACTGGGGTTAGAATTAAATTGTAAAAAGACACAGGTTATGGTCGTCAATAGGAAGAACGAAATACCACAATGTAATATACAAGTAAATGGGAACATTCTTCACCAAGTGAATTGGTACAATTATCTCGGAACAGTCATAACATCTGATGAGAGATGCCTTGAAGAGATTAGAACAAGAATCGTCATGGCGAAAATAGCCTTTAGCAAAATAAAAAAACATTCTGACCAATAAAAAGATGTCAATTGAAACGAGAAAAAGAGTGAGGGGATACATAGAGCCTGTTCTTTTGTATGGATGTGAAACTTGGACAATGAGCAGTCAAGCTGAAAAACATCTGATGGCTGCAGAAATGTGGTTTCTGAGGAAAATGCATGGAAAGACAGAAAAACCAATGACCAAGTACTACAGGAGACAAATGAAAATCGTAAATTGATTAGAGAAATTAGACGTAGGCAGTCAAATTTTTTTGGGCATGTTATGAGAAGAAATGGTTTGGAGAACTTAGTGACAACTGGCAAGATCGAAGGGAATAGACCAAGAGGAAGACCGAGAGGAAAATACCTGGATGGCTTGGCCACATGGCATTGACGAGATAGGAACACTGAGCTGATCCACGACTCTGGTGATCGAGTGAAATGGCGAGTCATTACCGGCCACGCTTTCCGGCATGGCACATGATTGATTGATTGATATGCCTGGGAAGAGAGGAAGAGGAAGGCCAAAGAGAAGATGGGTGCAGGATGTGGCGGATGATCTCAAGATGGGTGTATCTTACGCGGGACATCTTGCTTATGATCGAGAGGTTTTCCAGAAAGTTGTTATGGGAGCGAGGTTCTGCAAAGGACATGCTTCTGAATGAATGAATGAATGAATTTGCCAAGGGGTACAACTCGGCAAAATACACTTAATATAGTATTTTATTTACTGAAATTTATTTTTTTTAAGAAATTAATGATTTCTTTAAAATTAAACTTAGAAAGAAATTTTTACACTGAAATATTTAAATTTCTATATATTTATTTAAACTGAAATCAAATTTCGCAGAGTGATTTAAAAGTATTGAAATATTCCAACACAGTTTATTTATTTAATATAAAAATATGGCACATTTTAAATAATAAACTTACGTAACTATGAACTCAACGTTGATAATCGATTTTTTCTCTTGAAGGGGAATTGGTATGGCCGTTAGAGGCCACCAAACTCTAAAAAAAAAAAAAAAAAAGTTGTCTTAAAAGTAGAGAAGTTCTTCTTTATCGCACCGGGTTTTTGCCACATGGCTCAGTCTCTTTCCGCCGAGCGGCCTTTTGAAAGCGTCGCACAAAGCTAGACCTCCGAACCTCCAGAGATGATCCCTAGGAGTTTCCGAGTAAACCGCACCCGTGAACCCAAAGACATAGCCCGGAATCAAACCCCACGACTTTCGCAGCGCGAGGCAGATGGCTTGGCCACGGAGATTCCCAGGGCCACAGTTGTTTGACAAAATCAATCAATCAATCAATCAGGTGCCGTCTCCACAATGAAGGTTGGCTGCAATCGATCTCCAACACTGTTTGTCTCTCCCCCTGATGTTGTACATTCTGTCAGACTGAGATTCGTCCATCTCTTGATGTTATCTTCCCACTTGTATCGTTGTCTACCTCTTGCTCGCTTGCCCTCAGCCTTGCCTTCCAGTGTGGTTTTTATAAGAGTATCATGTCGTAAATTGGGAATATAAAAGAGATCTCCATAAAATTTTTGTGGATTTTAAAAAAACTAAGGAATAGTCTATGGAATGCAATGCAGGAATTTGGAATACCAAGGAAGTTTAATCAACATGACCAGACTATGCATGGAAGATAATTATAATATAGTAACATATAAAGGCAGGAAATCAGACCCTTTCCAAACAACATCTGGCTTGAAACAGGGTGATGCACTATCGCCGCTCCTTTTCAATCTGGCTCTAGAGAAAGTTGTAAGGAAGGTAAAGGGGGAATGTGCTATTGGAGGAACATCCAGACTGCTTGGTTATGCAGATGATGTAGATATTATAGGGGGAAATGAACAAAAGACATCTGAAATATTGACTCACTTAAAGGAAAAATCTCAACAAATGGGGCTGGTTATCAACCAAGATAAGACAAAATATATGGTATTTCAAGAGAAGGAACGGCTAAAAACTCTGGCCACATACAAATAGATAATATAACCATTAAAAGAACGGAAACATACAAGTATCCGGGTACAATCTTCAACTGCTCCAACATAATATGGGAAGAAATACAAGCTAGAATCAACTCTGGAAATAAGATATACTATGCACTACAACATCTGCTAAAATCAAATGCGCTATCTCGTAACACCAAGACCACAATATACAAAACACTGATCAGACCAGTTGTGCTGTATGGCTCTGAAACCTGGAGTACAACGAAAGGAGACGAAGCATTGCTACAAACCTTTGAGAACAAAGTTTTAAGACGCATCTTTGGACCCATTAGGGTTACACAAAGTGGAGAGTGGAAAAGAAGAAGTAACAAAGACATTTATGATCTGTTTAAGTCCCCGCTAATCACTGGTATCATGAAGGCTAATAGACTGCAACGGCTGGGGCATATAAAAAGAATGGAAGACAATAGGGAAACAAAACTCGCTTACACTCAGGAAATAAATGACTGTAGACCCCGAGGTAGACCAAGAAGACGGTGGAGAGATAATATACATACAGACCTACAAGCACTTGGAATCAACGACTGGCAAGAGAAGGTCAATCAGAGACACGAATGGAGACGGCTTGTATCTGCAGCAAAGAACCTCACTGGCTCGGAATTCTGAAGAAGAAGAAGAAGATGAAGAAGAATCATGTCGTTTAACGAAATATGAATATAATGTTGTTTAACAAAATAAGAAAATCAAAACAATTTTTTCCCGTAGTGAATTTGAATATCATCATCATTATGTGCCACGCCGATAAGCGTGGCGGTCATGTTTTGCCATCTCACTCGATCACCAGAGTCGTGGATCAGCTCAGTGTTCTTGTCTCGACCATGCCACATGGCCAAGCCATCCAGGTATTTACTTCTCTGCCTTCCCCTTGTTCTCTTAACCTCGATCTTGCCAGTTGTCACCAAGTTCTCCAATTTATTTCTTCTCATAACGTGACCCAAAAATAGTCATTGTCTACGTCTAATTTCTCTAATCAGTTTACGATTTTATTTACATTTGAATGATTTGAGTAACGAAGACACAAACAATAGATTGCACAATTTATGGCCTGGCATATGTCGCTGCAAATCGTCAGGTACATACTGAAGAAATAACACAACGTAAAGTAATTAGATAAATCCTTCAAGCTGAAATATACACATGGTGGCACAGTAAACTGCCTACCACGGTAAGTTTACAATAGATAGAGACAATGCGTTCCGTGTGTTGCTTAACACACAAAATAGTCGATTGTTAATGTTCGCAGAAGCCATCATGATTAATCTGCTTAGGCCATGCCAAGTAGCAGAGCAGATGATATGACGCCAAACAGAGAGAGGAGAAACTCGCAAACCAATTCTTACGTGAAACTAGGAGGCTGGCGTAGAAAGGAGAAAACGTCAGAATAATTGTCAACAACAACAAACAGTCAGATCTTGGAGCTTGACAAGAGAGGCAGCACGTTGAAGTTATCTGGTACGTGGAAAGATATTTACTGGCAGGACAACAATATTCATGGCCAAAAAATATTGGAAAGGAGAACGAGAATAGTAATGCATCATATATATCAGCCCGAAAGCATGGACAGATGCGGCATATCAGAATGAGATTTGGAACTTCACAGCAAAAGGTAACATTGGCAAATTTGTGAAGGACAGAAAGACCGCGAAACGAACTTGATAGTTGCAAGTGTCTAGCATGTTCAACAGTAGATTATTTATACTTTATATTGTTATGACCGTCCCGTCTGGACATAACAGGCACGGTACAAACCAATTGTAATTTTTCATTTGTCTGATTGAGTATGCAGCATTGGACTTTGGGCAAATAAATATTGCCTCAACAACAAGATTGCCGACCTTCGAGTCATTCATTGCTGTTCCTTTGATGCTTCAGTATTTTGCTGGAGTCTGTGCCCACCCTGGACCGTTAATCGTTGTTGATATTTCATTAAGTTTATTTCAAGACACATTCTAGCAGGCCAGTTTTGTGCTATCAGAAAGACATGATAGTCAGGCAACTTTGCCTATGTCCTAAATAGAACCCAACCATTCCTTATTTTTTTCCTCGCTCGCTTTGAACTCGAACGTAGTCCACACACTACGTCTAGAAGCGCCGGACTGAATTTTGCGTGTGGATTAGCTTTCCCTGTTAACAGTGTCCCTCGCCATCAAGCGAAAACACTTCGACTTCAGAGGTACTTGTAATTTGCGTCCCCAAGTCAAGGACGATAGGTCAACATTTTAGCCCAAATATCTGGTGAAAGGGGTTGAACGCCTTACCAAGGTACCAGCACACCGGATGTTTAAGAACACGCGTTCTTATCCATTCGGCCATGCTGATCTACTACCTGTCCTTATGAGGACTAAACAAGATCAAATCAGTCCACAGGTTCGCAGACTTGGCAATATCAGGCCAGCCAGATTTATAGATATAGATGTTTACCTAGATAACTAATACATTTGTTTAATAATTAAAGTTATATTTAAGCAAGATAGTTGTGAATAAAAGTAATGAATGTTCAGATATTCAAAATGGCGCTTACTTTCCGAACTTCTGTGCAACGTGTGGGGAAGGTCACGCGCATCCAACGTGGGCTGTCAAGGTGACCTGAACTTTATTATTCCTATCTTGAGTGGATTTATTCAATAGCCTATTATAGCATCACTATTGATATGGCAGGAGGCTGTAGAACTATATACTCTTCTATAATCTATAAGGCTTGGGGGCGGGTTGGTCACATAGTACTTGTGCACTCAGTACTTTTAATAGATTTTTGTGTGTCAGTCCAGTTGAACTATACATTGTGTATAGGTATAAATCATGTATGTGACAATGCGACTCGACTGTTGAGACAGTACTCGACTGCAGAGATAGTATATTGTAACATGCCTGGGTTCACTAACATTGAAATGATTGCTCTGAGTGGGAGTATTACTACATAAACAAGTTCATGGGGTTAAAGGGCATCCCGGGGAGGGCTGCAAAGAAGGGTTAAAAGACAGTAAAAAACATTGACGGGGACAGTTGAGTTTTGGGACCCGACAGTGGAGGTCGGCGGTCTGGGAAATTGAATGTTCATGAACTAAAACATCCATTGTTTTCCCCCACTGCGTACAGCACATGAGGATAGTAATCGCTGTGATATGTTTTGCCAATGACTGCTATTATTCGGAGGGTATTTATAAGAATAGCTTATGCCACATGGTCCAGTCTTCTGAATATTGCAAGCAATTTATTCACATCAATCTTCGCTTCTGTTTCTACTACGGTGAGGCGATGCGGAGTGAATCCTATCCGAACATGCATTTACATCACGCGTTTACTTTAATTCTTCATGAATTTATATTCAAACATGGCCTGTCCCTAACACTATTTTATGAAATGATTATATGTTCACCCTCATATGGAGTGGTTTACTAATCTGTTAACAAAAGGATAGTACTAAAATTTAACACTATAGTTCCAAGTTACAGATTATGATGTGGCGAAGCATTTTATCCCCTGACTAAGAGTCAGGAATACGCGTAATCATTTGTATGTCCCCGCATGGATAAAACACCTTTCTATAGTACATAGATTATTTGCAGATTTCTAAGCATAAATAGTGAGATATTGTTCACAGTGCCTAGAAGTTTTAACATAGGAATATGAAATTGACAGACACTAGTTCTTTACTATGAAGCATGAATCAGGGGTCTGCTCCTACATTGAGAAAATCTCTAGAATGTGTTTCGGACATGAGAGTTGATACTTTACAGTACACATAATATTCATAGATTATAGCACTACTAGTGAGATATAAGTTCATAATGCCTATACAAGATATTAACATATAGATTTGAAATTGTAAGACATAGGAAAAATTACAGCGTGGCGCCCACATGTGTTTCCTTAGTAAACATCATCCAGCCTGGTTTAAGAGAATTGTAACTAATTCTTAATTAAACATACTGGTTTATGTAATACATAAATATATCTTAATAATGTAGATAACATACCAATAGCTTGAATAGAATCATGTTTTTAAGGCAAACTACCTTCTCCCCGAAGGGAAAGGTCGACTTTCTTGTGTGTTCTCTTGACTAGAAATGGCCGCTTCAGTCTTTGTTTTCCCCCTCGCCAGGATTGGCCAGATAAGGGAGAGAAAACAAGCCAAAATAAATTTAGCTGTGCCACGGTCAGTCTATCGCTGTTTTATTTTCTCCTACATTAAGTAAGTTACTTAAACAGTAATTGTAAGGGTTTGTTTATTTTTAAGGGAGTCCATAAATAGGAAAGGGTAAGGACGTTTTATTATACCACAACATAAGTGACACGAAAAGGGGGGAGGGGGAGGGGGAGAGCGACAGGAGCGTGTCAGAGTCCTGGTGAGTGTGAGAGAAGACACAGAACAAGGACAGGACATAGGTAGAGCATGGGTAGAGTAGGACAGGACTGTAGACCCAGTGGGAGATAGGACATGGGGTTAGAGACTGGACCAGGGCCGGATTAAGCCATCTTGGTGCCCTAGGCACAAACCCACATGGGTGCCCCCTACTGCCCCGGGCCCCCGATCCTCCACTGACTGCTGGTATGTTCAATATTATGCAAAAAACTAACAAAGAAAAACAGTTGTGAAATGTAAACACATATGTTTGTACTACTATCACTCATATAAAACCTACAATAAAATATTGTTGTATTAAAATTAATAGTTAATTAATTTTGTAATTGGCACCTTTCCGTCTTGACAGACGATAGTTTGGTACATTGTGCTTCAAAAAGGCTTAATAACTACGATCCATGGCGGTGGCGAGTGTGGCTGGTAAGGCCAATTCTTGCTGCAAATGTTTGCCCAAAGTAGGTGCATGTGAAAACATGGTCACTCCCACCATTTTGCACCATCTTACGTCTCTCACGCTCTGTGTGTGCTTTATCTGCAGTCATTTTCTCCTTTGTCTTTATTCCATTTCTGATAGTTGCCCTCCATGCAACACGTTCGGCGGCGACGTGCTCCCAATGTGCATTATCAATGCCTGTATCAATCATGTCCCGCTTACACACATCTTTGTATCGTAGTAGAGGCCGACCGTGAGATCTCCTACCCGTCTGTAATTCACCAAAAAAGATGTCCTTTGGTATTCTACCATCATCCATCCTCCTAACGTGTCCTATCCATCTAAGTCTACGAAGACTGCGCATGGAATACACCGTTACACAACCTTATCTTTCCAATACTTCAGTATTTGTGATTTTGTCTTGCCACTTAATACCAAGTATTCTTCGCAGACACCGCATATGAAAGCTGTTTAAACGTTTCTCTTGGCGTGAGTAAGTTGTCCAGGTTTCACTGCCATAAAGAAGAGTACTAAGGACACAGGCTTGGTAGACGAGGACTTTTGTTTTGGCAGTAAGCTTCCTGTTCTCCCAGACTCTTTTTGCTAACATGTTCATTGTTGTTGCTGCCTTGCCAATCCTGGTGTTGATTTCCTGATCGAGGGATAATTTGCTATTTACCTCTGATCCTAGATATGTAAAATGGTCTACTATCTCTAGTTCGGCGTCGTCAATAAAGATTAGATGGTACACCATGTGCACATTGTGACATAATCTGTGTCTTCTTTTTGTTAATTGTTAAACCAAATTCAGAACAAGTATTGGAGAATGCAGATAGTAGATGTTGTAATTCTTCCTCAGAGTGGGTCGTAATCGCAGCATCATCTGCAAAAAGCAACTCTCTGATTAGTACCCTGCTAATTTTGGTCTTGGCCTTCAATCTCTGAGCATTATAGAGGCCACCATCTGAGCGTGAGTGAATGTATATACCGTCATCCTGATCACGAAAGGCATATTTCAGTAGAAGTGAAAAGTATATCCCAAAGAGGGTGGGGGGCTAGTACACAACCTTGCTTAACTCCACTCTTGATTTCAAACTCTTCTGAAGTTGAGCCATCAAACTTGATTATACCCTTCATGCCTGTGTGGAACGATTCCACAATGGACAGAAGAGTTGGTGGGCAGCCAATCTTCTTTAGTGCTTTGAACAGACCCTCACGACTGACCAAATCGAATGCCTTTGTGAGGTCAATGAAGGCAATAAACAGTGGCTGATTTTGTTCCCGGCATTTTTCTTGCATCTGTCGCAATGTGAATATCATATCAATGGTAGACCGGTTCTGACGGAAGCCGCACTGTGATTCGGGGTAGACTTGATCTCCCAGGACTTGAAGTCTGTGCAGGACAATTCTGGCAAATACTTTCCCAACAATACACAGAAGTGAGATACCCCTATAGTTGATACAGTCGCTCCGATCTCCCTTGTTCTTGTACAGCGTTATGATGTTTGAATCTTTGAAATCATGTGGGACTTGTCCTTCTCGCCAGCATAGCTCTATTAGCTGGTGGATCTGTAGAGCGAGTGTGTCTTGCCCACTCCTGATTACCTCTATTGGAATCCCATCCTTACGTGGAGCCTTGCCAGATGCAAGCTCATTTATAGCACACTTAACTTCTGTTATAGTGGGAAGTTTGTCCAGGTGGTCAAGAGTTGGCAGGGCCTCTATGGCGTTGAGGGCATCATCCGTTAGCTTGGTCTCACTTGAGTAAAGCTCTAAATAGTGCTCGACCCATCTATCCATCTGCTGTTTCTTATCAGTGATGATTTCTCCAGTCAAGGTTTTCAGCGGTGCACTTCTTTTGATCATTGGACCACAGGCTTTCTTTATCCCTTCATACATGCTTCTGATGTTTCCCTTATCACTTGCGATTTGAATGAACTCACATAACTTGATCCAATAGTCATTCGCACACTGCCTGGCAGCCTTTTGTACATCCTTCCTCGCTTGCTTCAGCTCACTCAGAGTGTTACGCGTTGGTCTTTCCTTGTTTCTTAAGAGCGCTATCTTCTTTTTATCAATCAAGGGCTGCAGTATCTGGCTGTTTGCTGCAAACCAGTCCTGCCTCTTATGATCCACAGTGCCGTAAACCCCTACCGCTGTTTTATAAATAGTTTCCTTAAGTTTACTCCATTTATCATTTACTATACAATTTTCTGATGTATCATTGAAAGCGTCTTCAAGTTGCTGTTGAAATTCAAAGCACTTTCCAGGATCGTGAGTGTTAGTAATATTAATCCTGGGGCTAGACTTGTGTTTAGCTGTGTAGATTCTCTTTGGTCTCAGTCTAACCCTTGCAACAACCAAAGAATGATCTGTATCACAATCATCACTGTGGTAACTTCGAGTTAATGATGTATGGTTCAGATGTTGTCTCCGTGTGATAATGAAGTCCAGCTGATGCCAATGGCCGGATCTTGGATGTTTCCATGTGACCTTATGCATCTCTTTTGTTTTAAAAAAGGAGTTTGTAATACATAGGTCATTTCTAGTGCAATGCTCCAGCAGCCTTTGCCCATTATCATTCATGCGACCGATGTTGTATTTTCCAAGGCACACTGGCCATGAACTCGAGTCCTTGCCCACACGAGCATTGAAATCACCGAGCATATAAATGTAGTCGGATTTTGGAACTGCCTTGATAGCAGAGTCTAGCTGCTCATAGAACGTATCCTTCACATCATCAGAGGAAGCGAGTGTCGGTGCATATGCAGTGAGAATGGTGGCAAATCCACAAGAGGTTGCCAAGCCTCTCCATAGCACAAAGCCTGGGCTAAAATAAAGAAACCATGTGTTTCCCATGCAGCATGATCCCTCTCTCGGCCTGCCTAGTTCACTCCAGAGGAAAGTTGACACCTATAATCTGGAACAAGACAAGCTGCAGAAGCTGCCGGATCAGCAAAGCAATGCTCTAACTGTCCGCATGTCGGAGCTTCGATGCTAGACCAGCTGCCAACCAAGGCTTAGGGCCTGGTCTGCCCTGCCATGACTTATTTTGTCTTTGGGTTGCATTTCCTCGCACCAGGATAAGGCTAGTATCCTCCCAATTGCTCTCTTCCACCCGAAGCCGTTGGCACAACGTGGGGTGTCGGGTTTGGTAAGCGTCGCCCAACATTCGGCGCTGACAGAAAGCAGGTAGTACCGTCTACTGTGGGTACTTTAATTTTGTAATAATAGTAGACAAAAATACTGTAACTTTTTTGATAGATAAGAAAGTCAGAGAGACCACACATTTACATTTTAAAGTTCTTTTTTCTAGATTTACGTCTGGCAAAGTTTTTGAGTACATCATCAAAGTTAATTTTGCGCAACAAGTCTGCCTCAATCATCACCAAAGATAAGGAATCAAGCCTTTCTTGTTTCATTGTCGATCTACTTGGATTTTTTGTACGTCTCAACTGAGAAAAAGAGCGCTCAGTTGAACAGTTCGTAACCATTAATGTTAAAAATATGCGCAAGGCGACTTCTACATTTGGAAAAGCACACTCGATGTTGTCTCTAACTATTACTTTGTAGAGTTCTGCATGACTGAACGTGTTGTTGTCAGATTTTGATGCACGAAACTTGTGGCGAATATATGAGTGGAACATATATAAATTATTATTACAATATTTATATAATAATTATATTTATTATATTATAATATTTATATATATTATATTAATAATTATAATATAATTATAATATATTATATTAAATTACAATAAATTATTGTTCAGATATTCAGGATAAGCATTTATTAGTCCTCTCCCAAAACCATACAAGGATCATTCAAAGCTTGGCGGCTTTAGGATCATCACCCTTCAAAATACATTTGGGAAGGTTTTAGAGAAGATAGTCGCTGTTAAGCTGCAGGAATTTTTGGAAAGAGGGAAGTTTCTTCCAAGAGGCCTGGGGAGCTACAGGCCAGGAAAAGATACCTGGTCAAATGAAGCCACCTTTGCCTTTGACGTTTATGAGGGGTTCCAGAGTAGACAGGAAACGGTGGCGACAGCGCTTGGTCTCGAGGATGCGTACAATAGAGTTCGCTATGATATTTTGATGACCGCACTTATGGAGAAGGGGGTCAATCCCTGGTTGGTGAACTGGATAGCAGCCGTCCTGCATTCTCGTCAGGTTGCTCTCCGTCTGGGCGCATGGACCTCAGAGCCACATATTTTAACCCCGGGACTGCCACAGGGATCTGCAATCTCACCGGTGCTCTTTAATGTGTATACGAGCAAGATTGCAAACCTAGAAGCACCAGGGGTTGGAAGGATTCTAACATTTGCAGATGATATTCTTGCGTACAGGCAGGGGAGAAATAGGGATCAAACAGCCCAGGAGCTACAGGTGACAGTAGACAAAGTGATTGACTGGTGCACTGAAATGAGTGCTGTCATCAACCCGGAAAAGGTGGCTGTGTTGTGGTGTTCTCTGGACAACAGGATTGTGAGAGATGATGCCCCAAGCCTCATGATAGATGGTAGAAGCGTCAACAGAGAGAACAAACTGAAGTATCTGGGAATCACATTTGACAGGAGTCTGTCCTTCAAGGACCAAGTGGAGGCGGTTGTGACAAGATCTCAAAAGGGACTCGATGCACTTAAAACTATTGCTGCAATGGACACAGAGCAGAGAATGCTCTTCACACTATACCTGCACTTGATCCTCTCAGTGATTGATTATGGACTAGGACTGCTCACTGTCTCAAAGAGTCAGCTGGTGAAATTAGAGCGCATACAGAATGAAGCTATGCGGGTCATTCTGGGATGCACCAGAAACACTCCAATAGTGTGTATGCGTTACATCCTTGGTTTGCCTACTGTTGCTGGTAGGCACAAGGTGATGCAAGCGAAGGCATACCTCAGAGTTGCTGCAGACACAGATCACCCGTTGCATGAGGCGCTGGACGTAGTTAAGGGTCAGAGACTGATAAGAAGGAAATCATGGATGGCTCAGGCGGAGGATACGATCAGACAGGTCTGCCCCTTGGAGAACATCAGGCGAGGAGATGAGTGGGTCAGAGTGCCAGCCATGCAGTCAGACTTGTGCAGAGTTATAATCACATTGTGCAGGGAGTGGCCAGCAGGGGCCACGGAAGTGGAAATTCAGCAACTAATTCAGGAAAATTCTCGCCCGGGTGATGTGATTATCTACACGTATGGGTCGGTGTTGAGAGGTAGGAGAAGTGCCTGGGGGTTCTTGACAAAAACTAATGGTCGGCGTTTGGTGCAGGAGAGCCTGGCGTATGATGACTACATCTAGCTTAAGAATGGAGGTGGAGGCGGTCAGTGCAGCTTTCCGCTGGATAGAAAACACGATACATACACACATTGTGATTGTAACTGACTCAGAAAGCATGCTGAGAAGGGTGAGAACAGGCAAGCTTCGTGCAGAGTGGCTTGCTTCGCTTCGGAGGTCACGGGTAGCAAGTATCACCTGGATCTTTTCTCCTGGGCATGCCGGTGTGCTGGGGAATGAACAGGCGGACAGATTGGCTGGCTCGGCAAAACTTGGTGGAGTATTGATGCATGACAAGGCAGACGTGGTTGCGGCCTTGTGGGAGCACGTGTACACCTCGGAGGAGCAAATGGATCACCATAGTCTGGTAAGAATGAGACAGCGAGGTGTGACGAGGGGATCTGGCCGACGCTCGACGCTCAGAGGAAAGGCGAGACGGACATATAATCAGATTGCTACTGGAACTATTAGTGTTGGAACTCATCGCTGGCTGCTGAGGATGGGGACGGAGCGCTTATGGGAATGTCCCGAATGCTGTGATGTCGGTTACTAAATCAATCAATCAATCAATCACAACACTGAGATGTTTGTGGTACAACGACCAAACAAGAAAATCGAACTGCTAGATCATTATATACCTGTCCTCGTCTACTCATCTCTGTCTCAAGTTTGTCAACAATGGTGTAGAAAGCAGATATATGAAATTTGTCTCTGGCATTCTGAGATACCTCAGGGGCCTCACCATCAATGACCACTGTCTTTCGTTTACGATTACGGGTCAAAGTTGACTTATAATCCACACCTGGTGTTAATTCGTTTGCAGCTTCTTCAAATCTTTCAAATTCATTCCTAGATTCATGCAAGTGATCTGCTAGTGAAGAATACAAATCAGCACACGTTTTCAAGTTCACGTGCTCATTTTGTAGAGCTTGAGTGACCCTGTGAAAATGTTGTAACACTTCTCCCCAAAAGACAAGCATGAAAGCAAATTCTAATTCTTGCATCTTCTTTGCAATGTTTTCTGCTTCTCTTCTGGTGTCCCCCTTCTGTGACTGGTCTTCTTGTAAACATTCTAACGCTTCTATAATCTGAGGATGAGACATTAGAATGGCTTCAGTTGCAACAGCATGTGCTTCCCATCTATTATCGGAAAGGGACTTTACCAGCTTTTCATTCACAAGGCATCCTTTCAGAATCTTCCATCGTTTGGTTGAAGCTGAGAAAAAAGTATAGATCAGTTGCACTGTATGGAAGAAGTTTACTGCCTCTAAACAAGAGTCAACGGCACTTCTGCCTACCAGATTTAGTGAATGGGCAGCACAGGGTATGTATACAGCAAACTAATTTTCTTCTAGAATTTTTTTCTGCATGCCCTTGTATCACCCAGACATATTAGCTGCGTTGTCGTAGGACTGACCTCTGCATTTCGAAAAATCAATATTGCAAGCTTCACGTAAGTACTGCAACACTTGCTTAGCCATACCTTCACCGGCGTGACTTTGCAGCTCCAAGAAAGTCAAAAAGCGCTCAATGGGCTCTCCATCTACCACATATCGAAGAACAACACTTAACTGATCTATATGTGAAATATCAGGTGTTGAGTCTACTTTTTTTTTTTTTTTTTTTTTTTTTTCCGCGTTTCCATCCTGTTTCAGGATATTGCGGTCAACACCAGCATCTTTCAGCTGTATGTTGGTTCCTAGGCTAGATTACGCTCAGCAGCACGCCACGACTTTCTGAGCGACCGGCTCCATACTCTCATAAGTCACTTTTGCGATTCGAACCACTGTTGAGTCTACTGACAAGCTGAAATAACCGGAAGCCTTTACTTCATCTACAATTACTGCATGGACTTTTTGGGACATAATTTCAATCAGTTCTTCACATATAGTTTTGGATAAATAAGAAGGATTTCCTTTTCCAGAATTTCTATATTTCGCAATGTGTGATGCTAAAAAAAATGGATCAAACTGACTGACCAACTCCAGCAACCCTAGATAATTTCCATTTTGTAAAGATCCAAATTTTTCATTTGTCCCTCTAAAAGCCAGACAACGCTCAGCTATAGTACAAATAACCGCTACTGCTCGCCTCAAAACATGTTCCCAGTAAATGTACTCTTCATTTATTTGCTCTTCTAACTTTTGTAGTAGACCCGAGCCTTGTCTACGGGCTAGGTATGTTAACATGCAGTCTTTATGAGTAGCGCTTTGTTCATGATTATCACCTTGAATGTTATTTTTCCAGTCACTGAACCCATTTTTATCAGCCAAACTTGTGGAACCTTTAGACGCAAAAAGTTTACAAACAAAGCAGTACACAGATCCTGTGGATGGTGAATACAATAACCATTCTCTCCTGTACTGCTCACCATTTGCTTTTGTGCCATAGAAGAGTTTTTGAGAACAATATCTTGTTATTTTTCCTTCAGCATAAATACGGCAAGATTTATCAAAGGGACAATAATGATGCTGACAGTTAGTGGGCCAACAGTCGACCCAGTAAGCCACATCATCAGCCGAGAAGTCAATCCACAGTCCTGGATCTACTGCTTGATTTATTTTATCAT
Organism: Cepaea hortensis; assembly: GCA_963921405.1. NCBI lineage: Eukaryota > Metazoa > Mollusca > Gastropoda > Stylommatophora > Helicidae > Cepaea > Cepaea hortensis. The sequence goes on from OY992883.1 coordinate 82,338,563, forward strand.
CTTCATCTTTATCATCATCTTCAGCAGACTGAAGTGGGTCACCACAAATTTCATTTTCAAGCACTAATGCAGTGTCTGGATTTGCAGAACAGCCTATAGTAGACTTATCAAGAGGGTTGATAGTGTCAGTAAAATCCTGTTCCACCTGTTGCTTAACCGAAACTAAATAATTCGTAAATTTTCTGCTCTTAGTTTTTACAACTGAAACAGTATGCTCTTTTTGTTTAGCTAGTTTTCTGTTTTGTGCACCACTTAACTGAACATGTTTCATCTTGGGGTCTGAATCTGAAAAAAAAGTATGTGAAAAGCTGTAAATGAAAAATGAATAAATAATATAATCAATATAAGTGGGTACGCTAAGGTATCATTTTCCGATTATTCATAATTAAATTTTTTAAAACGAAAATGTATTTACATAAATATTAGAAAATTATGCAAAAATAAGGCTAAGGAATAATATACTTAGGCCCCTATCAATAATTGCTTTATCAAAATCGATAAAAGCACATTTAAAGCGCAGTAATGAACTCCTTCAACACTAACTACCAATAGACGTTTGTGTATATATATATATATATATATATATATATATATATATATATATATATATATATATATATATATATATATATATATATATATATATATATATATATATTAGATTTTTTAGAATTAAAAACCATTAGATGAAAACGAAAACGAAAGTAAAAAGTATAACCATTAACCTTACCTTCGTCAAATCAAGTTTTGCTGTGTAAGCTAAATTAGTAATATCTACATCACTAAGTAGTTTATACAAATGTTCGAAAATGCAAAGTAGTTCTAAGCCGTTATGTAAATGTACAGTCATTCAATGACACGTCGACAAATTAGCACTATTCACAATTGTTTTCACTAGCAGACCAAAACGGAAGTTAATTTGTCGCTACGCATTAGTGCGGTACGTAGCACAAACATAGCCCAGAAAAGTCAAAAAATAGCACACACAAAAAAACTTGAAGAAAAATAACAAAAAGTAGCAAAAAAAACTGGGTGGGGGTTATTTTACCCCCGGGTTGTGGGACCAAGGTTAAAAAATGTGCGATTCAATATTACATTTGCGATTTGCTTATGCCATGCAATTACGCTACCGGGATGATATACACATTTTTCTTGAGGACTTGTGGTGCCCCCCAAATGCTTGGTGCCCTAGGCACGTGCCTTGTTTCCCTAATGGTTAATCCATCCCTGGACTGGACATGTCCTTGAATGACAGTCCAACCTTCGACTAGACAACCTGAGACATCAGCCATCAATAGACGGGTGAAGGACACGAGGATACCAAGATACGGAGACACCCGACTTAGCAAGGACGATACGTTGGTAAAACACCACGTGACCACAGACCGAGGCAAGGACGATGAGACAGGACCTGATTGTGGTTGAGAGAGCAGTGTTTTGGGTTACCTGAGAGAGGGGGTGCTGAACGCCTCATGCTAGAGAGATTTACTATTGTTGTGAGAGTGTTGTTTGTTGACAAATTATTTTGCACGTTTTACATTACTGTCACGTCTTCGACGAGGAGCTATGACTGATTGAGACGCTGACAAGCACCATATACCCAATGACATGACACCACCCACTGGATGTCTGTACAACATGTCTAGCACCATATACCCAATGACATGACACCACCCACTGGATGTCTGTACAACATGTCTAGCACCATATACCCTAACCTATAGGCTAATATATTATTGTGATGTCCACATGCTCCAGGAGTTAAATACAGACAAATACCATTGCCCTGGCTACGCCCTGGGTTTAGGGGTACAGTTAGCCCTAACCCTTACCCTAACTCTAACCCTAACCCATAACCCAACCCCTAATGGGTACATGACATTACAGACAGAACTGACAACAGGCGGAGAGTCATCACCAGACATCATCATCATTACAGAGAGCACGAGGACGGCGCGTATTGCCAGCATACATCTCTGTCAGGTCCGCGGTAAGAGTGGGCTGCTGGACATCATCTGCTACTGGCACAGCTCTCTCTCAGGTCCGCGTGAACAGTGGCTTTCTGGACATCATCTCATACTGGGACAGCTCTCTCTCAGGTCCGCGTGAACAGTGGCTTTCTGGACATCATCTCATACTGGGACAGCTCTCTCTCAGGTCCGCGTGAACAGTGGCCTTCTGGACATCATCTCATACTGGGACAGCTCTCTCTCAGGTCCGCGTGAACAGTGGCCTTCTTGACATCATCTCATACTGGGACAGCTCTCTATGAGGTCCGAGCCATGACTTATAAGCCTGGTGTGGATGCCAGTGACTCGGGCCCCCGCCTTAATTGACTGCGACTGAGACCGAAGGGTCGCCTCCTTCATGAACCAGAGACCGTATTGGCCGACGATTCCCTCTAGAAGTTGTGTCACATAGCCTGAGCCACCTGAAGGACGCCATTACGGCGGTAAAGGTGGTCCACAATGATCAAGTGGACCAGGCAATGGGTTCAGGGGGTGAAGACTTTGGTATACTTCTTCGGAGGGAAGACGTCCTGGCCAGCACTCTGCCGCATGAACTGGGACCCAGTCTCTCTCAGCCAGGTCAGTTGGGGTGGAGACTATTGACCACCTATATATTGGCATCAATTTAATAACTTTCTTGAATGCTCCAGAGTTCCCTATCTGTCTTGTCTGCCTTGTGTGCGTGAGACTGAGCACTTGCGGGTTTGTCCGGAGGGCTACGGTTCTTAGAAACCCAGCGACTTATTTAAAACACAAAATTTCAAGGGAGTGACAATTAAAACATAAGAAGGCCTGCAACACGTGGTGTTGTGACGGGTTTCACAGGCAGACTGAGCACCTGTAGATTTGTCCGTTGTGCTACATTGCTGGGGAACGGGCGGGCGCAGCAGACACCAAAAGACAACAACAAAATATATTGTATAGGGCGGGTAAAGGGTTAGGGTTCGACGACCTCCATGGCGGTGATGGACTTCCTCTTGGCGTGCTCGGTATAGGTGACAGCGTCGCGGATGACGTTCTCTAGGAACATCTTAAGGACACCTCGGATCTCCTCATAGATGAGCCCGGAGATGCGCTTGACACCTCATCGCCGGGCCAGTCGGCGGATGGCGGGCTTGGTGACACCCTGGATGTTATCGCGCAGGACTTTGCAGTGACACTTAACGCCTCTTTTCCCGAGTCCCTTGCCGCCTTTACCTCTACCAGACATGTTTTAGCAGTGCTCAACGCACTGTTATGAGTGGCACAAAAATCAAATTCAATCCAATTTGTGGTACGAGTACCCTCTTTCAGCCTTCCAGTTAGTTTTCGAGTTGGCTATGGTGTAGCTTGTAGTTTATTTTCTTACTTTGGGCTGTTTGTTGTCAGCTTCACGGCGTCTGATGGATTGATTGCGTTCGTTACTTTCTTGATGAGGTTTTTCATGTCTGGACAGAGTCGCACACTTATTGAGGATTGGTACCAACCCCGGCATATGGTGCTGTTTCTTTCAGGGAGTTTTACCCATGTTATGGAGGCATCCAGAGGGTGGTGTCATGTCACTGGAACAACTTCTCACCATACGGCAAGCCTTGTACAGAACTTCGCTCTCATCACGGAGATACGAAAAGTGTCTCCATCTCTGGCCATGTCTCCCGCCCCATCCTCCAACTTCCCAAAGATATCTGCAATGTCCTGTATCCATCTCTGGCCATGTCTCCCGCCCCATCCTCCAACTTCCCAAAGATATCTACAATGTCCTGTATCCATCTCTGGCCATGTCTCCCGCCCCATCCTCCAACTTCCCAAAGATATCTGAAATGTCCTGTATCCATCTCTGGCCATGTCTCCCGCCCCATCCTCCAACTTCCCAAAGATGTCTACAGTGTCCTGTGCCCATCTCTGGCCATGTCTCCCACCCCATCCTCCAACTTCCAAAAGATATCTGCAATGTCCTGTATCCATCTCTGGCCATGTCTCCCGCCCCATCCTCCAACTTCCCAAAGATATCTGCAATGTCCTGTATCCATCTCTGGCCATGTCTCCCGCCCCATCCTCCAACTTCCCAAAGATATCTACAATGTCCTGTATCCATCTCTGGCCATGTCTCCCGCCCCATCCTCCAACTTCCCAAAGATATCTGAAATGTCCTGTATCCATCTCTGGCCATGTCTCCCGCCCCATCCTCCAACTTCCCAAAGTTATCTGCAATGTCCTGTATCCATCTCTGGCCATGTCTCCCGCCCCATCCTCCAACTTCCCAAAGATATCTGCAATGTCCTGTATCCATCTCTGGCCATGTCTCCCGCCCCATCCACCAAATCCCCAAAGATGTCTGCAGTGTTCTGTATCCATCTCTAGCCATACCTCGTGCCTCACCCACCCACTTCCTAAAGTTGTCTGCAGTGTCCTGTGTCAATCTCTGGCCATGTCTCCCGCCCCATCCACCAAATCCCCAAAGATGTCTGCAGTGTCCCGTGTCCACCTCCGTGCTGATGGACCTGGATCTTCTACAAGCAACCACGCCTCCCATCCCTGCTCTCTTCCAGCCACGGTTGGACACGACTAAAATGTTCCAGTGTCGGAGACATGACACAGTTTATCAGCCACTTGTCACCCATGTCCAGATCTGCTAGACTGTCAGTATTTTCCCTCTTCTTCGAACGATCTTCCTAGAACTGTTTTGCGACATATCAGCTGAAAGCCTCACATTTTCTCTGTAATGATTATGAAATGATTGACTGACTGGCACCTTGCCGTTTGACAGATGATAGTTTGTAACCTGGCGTTATACCTCTCCATAACACAAAGCCTGAGCTGAATTTAGAGACCATGTGTTGTCGATGCAGCATGATCCCTCTCTTGGCCTGTCTAGTTTACTCCAGAGGAAAGGCAACAGAAATACGCCTGGAACAAGACAAGCTGCAGACGCTGCCGGATCAGTAAAGCAATGCTCTAACAGTCCGCCTGTCGGAGCTTCGATCCTAGACCAGCTGCCAACCAAGGCTTAAGGCCTGGTGTGCCCTGCCATGACCTTTTGTCTCTAGGTTGCATTTCCTTGCACTAGGATAAAGCTTGTACCCTCTCAATTGCGCTTCTCCGCCCGAAGCCGTTGGCATAATGCGGGGTGTCGGGTTTAGTAAGCGCCGCCCAACATTCAGCACTAACAGAAGGCCGGTTGTACCGTCTACTCTCATATGGTAGCCCAGTCAAATCTGACTAAGACCTTACATCAGATTACGAAATGGCCTTACAATTAATCTAAGTCAAATCAAAATAGTTTACCACAAATACACTATGGCCGAGTATTATTTTTCTGACTGTTCCTGTATCCTGGACTCGCAGAGGCAGACTCCCTAGATTTGAACAAGAAACAATCCGCTGTATGTTTACTGTTAACTATGTTTAGCTTGTCTTGCTGTGGGGGTCTTAAACCACTGACCGTGGTAGGACTTTCTATACAGAAGTAATTTTTCAATTATGCATGTGAAGTGAATTTTCCGTGAATTAAACCGAAAATAAGCTTTTGATAGATTTTATGCTTGAGATGTTTGTATTACGGCTGACATCACTGCCATGTTATCATTCATTCGTGTGTGCATCTTGTTTACATAAGCTAGGAGGACGGTTTGGTGTCAGCATCCTCTATGTACAAGCATAGAAGTGGAGGGATACAACGGTGCGACCTATCAAGGTATTGCTGTCGTGATGTGTACGGATGTGACAGAGGAAGATATAGATTGATGTGTTAAAGGAAGATGTTGAAAGATGTGGTAGAGTAGAATAGAGAAAGATATGGTAGAGGAAAATATAGATTGATATAACAGTGGAAGATAGAGAAAAATGTCAAAGAGGAAGATATAGAACGATGTGACTGAGAATGATACAGAAAGATTTAGCAGAGGAAGATATAGAGAGATGTGACATAGGAACATAGAGAAAGGTGCGACAGAGGAACATAGAGGAACATGTGACGGAGAAACATATAGAAAGATGTCTCACAACAAGACAGGGAAAGATGTGACAGGAACGTAGAGAACTATATGGCATAACAAGATAAAGAAAGATGTGACAGAGGAACATAGAGAAAGATGCGACAGAGGAATATAGAGAAAGATGTGACAGAGGAATATAGAGAAAGATGTGACAGAGGAATATAGAGAGAGATGTGACAGAGGAATATAGAGAAAGATGTGACAGAGGAATATAGAGAGAGATGTGACAGAGGAATATAGAGAAAGATGTGATGTTAAGACACTAGAGTGTCCACCACAAACACCCCAGCTAGAGACAGCTCATCCAGGGATGTGTCGCCATGCAACAAGCCGTTGTTTACTGCCCCCTGCACCCCGTCTCAACATCTTAAGCGGCCCAAGAACTGGTTTAGCTTTGCCGGCAAGCCGTATCCAAGTTCTCGCGTTGGACTGCGTGACTTTGTCAAGGATCCCCACATATTGGCCATGGTTGGAGTCATCCCCACATATTGGCCATGGTTGGAGTCATCCCCACATATTGGCCATGGTTGGAGTCATCCCCACATATTGGCCATGGTTGGAGTCATCCCCACATATTGGCCATGGTTGGAGTCATCCCCATGCTGGCATAGTCTTGTGTATTTAACTGATTCAGTGACGAAGGATAATATATCACCGAATGTGATCATCCTGTTATTTTTGTTGTTTCGTGGTTTCTTCTGCAATTTCAATGCTCGGTGAGCGGACATTTGCATTATAATAGTTGTTCATTTGATTCTGCACCATGTTTGATCCACACCGTCTTTTTGCTTTGAATCAGTTAAGAAACATAAAAAAAAACTGTGTAGACTTATCCTTCTCTACGTCTTTGTATAGAAATGTTGAGGGGGACGCAAAGTGCAGTACACGAAACCAGTGTGCACTTGTGAGTCATGAGTACGCAGAAGATGGCCAGGAAAGAGCATTGTTCAGTCTACATTCTCGACTAAAGTCTGCAAGTACTAAAGTCTACAAGTCCTAAAGTCGAGAGGGTCGATTTCAATGCACTGAGGTCTAATTAATCTGGCTCGGTCTCTCTCTCTCTCTCTCTCTCTCTCTCTCTCTCTCTCTCTCTCTCTCTCTCTCTCTCTCTCTCTCTCTCTCTACAAAACGGCAACGCGCTTGCCGTGAGCATTGCACAATGCACGAACTCCCTAGCTCCAGCCGTGACATCCCCGAGTCTCCATTCTTACTTTAAAAGACACAATCCACAGTTCAGTTGTATTGACCGAGAATCGAACCTTGATCTCTCACGTGGTAGGCGGACATTCTACCTCCAGACCACCGAAACCCAGACCTCCTTGGGATCTAGTGTAGTCGACCGACACTGTCAAGACGGCCGATGATCTGAGCTCGCCTACAGCTTGTGATGACTCCCCACAGGTCAACACTGCCAGCTCGTCTCCCCCACACCCACATTTCCAGTGTCGGCACCAGCAGAGGGATGACACCGGCTGCAGCGACCCCTTGTATTTACATGTTTTGCGTATCCTTTACAGGACTTAGCTGTCAACAGCAGCATCTTTCAGCTGTCTGTTGATCTCTTGGCAAGATTACGCTCAGTAGTTTGCCATTGCTTTCTGAGCGGCCGGCTCAGTATCCGCAAGTCACGAGCGGGGGTCGAACCACCTCAGTTCTCGCTCCGCTGCGAGACTCTGCGTGATAAACGGGATTACAGAGAGAAAGTGTTGTAACCCCACAGCCAGAGAGACCGGCTTGTATTTACATACCCGTGTATAATCATCGGTATATTTTCACACCAGAGACAACTGTGGGTGTAGTAGTGGCACCCACCAGGTGGCAGCAAACCAGACGCTGCACATCCCCCGGCGTTCCACCACACACCCGTTACTAATATCGCCACTCCACGTCCACATTAGCACAGCCAGGTTCATCTTCGTGTGAAATGGGCGTGTCCCAACCTATCGGGGGACAACTCTTAAGTTCATATCAGGGGTTTTCAAACATTGCTTACACGGGGTCCGTGTGATTTTCTTTAGTATTAATTTAATACTCAAGTTGTGAGTTAAAAAAGTATTAATCTTTTGTAACATTGAAGTTGATGTTACTAGTTAAACTTCTGAAATATGCCTTTCGTGATCAGGATCGTGGTATATACATTCACTCACGCTCAGATGGCGGCCTCTTCAATGCTCAGAGATTGAAGGCCAAGACCAAAATTAATGCTGCAGTTACGACCCACTCGGAGGAAGTATTGCAATGTCTACTATCTGCATTCTCCAATGCTTATTCTGAATTTGGTTTAACAATTAGCAACAAGAAGACACAGATTAGTCACAAGGTGCACACAGGGTACCATCAATCTTTATTGACGACGCCGAACTAGAGATGGTAGACCATTTTACATATCTAGGATCAGTGGTAAATAGCAAATTATCCCTAGATCAGGAAATCAACATCCGGATTGGTAAGGCAGCAACAACAATGAACAGGTTAAGAAAAAGGAGTCTGGGAGAACAGGAAGCTTACTGCCAAAACAAAAGTCCTTGTCTATCAAACCTGTGTCCTTAGTACTCTTCTTTATGGGAGTGAAACCTGGACAACTTACTCACACCAAGGGAAACATTTAAACTGCTTTCATATGCGGTGTCTGCGAAGAATTCTTGGTATTAAGTGGCAAGACAAAATCACAAATACTGAAGTATTGGAAAGATCAGGTTTTGTGGCGGTTTATTCCATGCTCAGTCTTCCTAGACTTAGATGGATAGGACATCTTAGGAAGATGGATGATGGTTGAATACCAAAGGACCAGTGCAGGATTTACGTATAAGCTAAACAAGCTATAGCTTAGGGCCCCCAAGAAAGTGGGGGTCCAAAAAATATTGTCCGAGTGAGCAATTGTCATATATGTATACTTAAATATACTGCAGTATTAGGCCCTATTAGCGATTTCGTTTGCTAACGGAGGACGCCTTTTTACGGAAAGTTCAAGGTCATCGGATCCGCGGACCGTTTCCTGTGGCCCATGAGTGCAGTATACGAAAATAACCCTGTCGGTAATCCATTTGCTCCTCCGAGGTGTGCACGTGCTCCCACAAGGCCGCAACCACGTCTGCTTTGTCATGTATCAATACTCCACCAAGTTCTGCAGAGCCAGCCAATCTGTCTGCCTGTTCATTTCCCAGCACACCGGCATGCCCCGGAGAAAAGGTCCAGGCGATGCTTGTCACCCGTGACCTCCGAAGCGAAGCAAGCCACTCCGCACGAAGTCTGCCCGTCCTCACCCTCGTCAGCATGCTTTCTTTCTTTTTTTTTTTTTTTGGTAGAGCAGCAGTAGACTGTTGTTTAGAGGCAGTAAACTTTTTTGGAATTGTTCAAGAAATATATAATTTCTTTTCATCATCTACGCATAGATGGGCAGTACTGTTGTCATTCTTCAAAGATGATTCAAAAGGTCCAAAGTCTTTGTCAAGATGGGAAGCACATTCAATGGCCACAAGTGCAATACTTGATAGTTATGATGGAATAATTTCTGCATTGCATCAGCTGCATATTGATACTACAGAGAAGGGCGAAACAAGAAATCAAGCCATAAACATTTTGAATAAAATAGAGGAGTTTGAATTTATGGTATTGTTATGTTTGTGGAGTTACTTGCTAGATGAATTTCACAAGACTAGTCAATCACTGCAAGACCTCCAAATTAGTCTGGGTGTATGTAGGAAATTGTATGCTTCACTTTCGGATTTTGTTAAAGGTTCCAGGGATCTTTTCGATCATTTTGAAGAAGAAGCAAAGAAAAAATTGCCTGATGTTGATTACAAGAAAAGAAGATATAGAAGAAGGCATATCAATGATGATGAAGATGATGCTTTAGAGAACCTTGAGCCAAGAGACAAGATCAGAATCAAAACATTTATACCTGTGATGGATGCATTAGAGTCAAGTCTGGCACAGAGGGCCTCAGTATACAATGATGCTACAAAAATGTTTTAATTCTTAACAAAACTAGAAGCTCCTGTCTCGTCCATGCCATGTGGCCAAGCCATCCAGGTATTTTCCTCTCGGTCTTCCTCTTGGTCTGTTCCCTTCGATCTTGCCAGCTGTCACTAAGTTCTCCAGTCCATTTCTTCTCATAACATGTCCAAAAAATTTTGACTGTCTACGTCTAATTTCTCTAATCAATCTACGATTTTCATTTGTCTCTTGTAGTACTTGGTCATTGGTTTTTCTATCTGTCCATGGTATTCTTTGCATTTTCCTCAGAAACCACATTTCTGCAGCCATCAGATATTTTTCAGCTTGACTGCACATTGTCCAAGTTTCACATCCATACAAAAGAATAGGCTCTATGTATCCCCTAAACACTCTTTTTCTCGTTTCAATTGACATCATTTTATTGGTCAGAGTGTTTTTCATCTTGCTAAAGGCTACTTTCGCCATGGCAATTCTTGTTCTAATCTCTTCAAGGCATCTGCCATCAGATGTTATGACTGTTCCAAGATAATTGAACCGATTCACTTGTTGAAGAATATTCCCATTTACTTGTATATTACATTGTGGTACTTCGTTCTTCCTAGTGACGACCATAACCTGTGTCTTCCTACAATTTAATTCCAACCCCAGCTGCTCACTGTGTACAACAACAGAGTCTACTAATTGTTGCAGATCCTGTGCAGTGTCTTCAATCATTACTGTATCATCTGCATATCTAATGTTATTGATGTTTCGTCCTCGTATCCATCCATCATGTGCCATGCCGGTAAGCGTGGGCGGTCATGTTCTGCCATCTCACTCGATCACCAGAGTCGTGGATCAGCTCCGTGTTTCTGTCTCGACCATGCCACAAGGCCAAGCCATCCAGGTACTTGCTTCTAGGTCTTCCCCTTGGTCTGTTCCCCTCGATCTTACCAGTTGTCACCAAATTCTCCAATCCATTTCTTCTCATAACATGCCCAAAAAATTTTGACTGTCTACGTCTAATTTCTCTAATCAATTTACGATCTTCATTTGTTTCTTGAAGGACTTGTTCATTGGTCTTTCTGGCTGTCCATGGTATTCTTTGCATTTTCCTCAGAAACCACATCTCTACAGCCATCAGATGTTTTTCAGCCTGACTGCTCATTGTCCACGCTTCACATCCATATAAAAGTACAGGTTCAATGTAGCATCTCAACACTCTTTTTCTCGTTTCAATTGACATCTTTTTATTGGTCAATATGTTTTTCATCTTGCTAAAGGCTACTTTTGCCATGGCGATTCTTGTTCTAATCTCTTCAAGGCATATCCCATCAGATGTTATTACTGTTCCGAGATAATTGTACCTGCTCACTTGTTGAAGAATATTCCCATTTACTTGTATATTACATTGTGGTATTTCGTCCTTCCTAGTGACGACCATAATCTGTGTCTTTTTACAATTTAAATCTAACCCTAGTTGTTCACTGTGTGTAACAATCGCATCTACTAAATTTTGCAGGTCCTGTTCATTGTCTGCAATCAAGACTGTATCATCTGCATATTTAATGTTATTGATGCATCGTTCCCCAATGTTGATTCCTTCCATATCTTCAATATTTCTGAAAATACTTTCACTGTACAGGGAAAACAGATCTGGAGACATTACACATCCCTGTCTCACACCCCTTTTAATAGGGTTTTAATTTTTACATACAAGTAAATGGGAATATTCTAAAACAAGTTAATCGGTACAATTATCTCGGAACAGTCATAACATCTGATGGGAGATGCCTTGAAGAGATTAGAACAAGAATCACGATGGCGAAAGTAGCCTTTAGCAAGATGAAAAACATTCTGACCAATAAAAAGATATCAATTGAAACGAGAAAAAAAGTGTTGAGGGGATACATAGAGCCTGTTCTTTTGTATGGATGTGAAACTTGGACAATGTGCAGTCAAGCTGAAAAACTTCTGAAGGCTGCAGAAATGTGGTTTCTGAGGAAAATGCAAAGAATACCATGGACAGACAGAAAAACCAATTACCAAGTACTACAGGAGACAAATACTGGCAAGAGAATTTCCACCAGAGAGACGAATGGAGACGGATTGTATCTGCAGCAAAGAACCTCAATGGCTCGGAACGCTGCAAAAGAAGAAAAAGAAGAAGAAGAAGACAGGAGACAAATGAAAATCGTAAATTTATTAGAGAAATTAGACATACACAGTCAAAATATTTTGGACATGTTATGAGAAGAAATGGATTGGAGAACTTAGTGACAACTGGCAAGATCGAAGGGAACAGACCAAGAGGAAGACCGAGAGGAAAATACCTGGATGGCTTAGCCCCATGGCATGGACGAGACAGGAACACTGAGCTGATCCACGACGTTGGTGATCGAGTGAAATGACGAGTCATGACCGCCCACGCTTTCCGACATGGCACATGATTGATTGAATACGATCCTAAAAATTATAGCTGCTTTTTTCTGTCATTTGAGATCAGTTGTCTTTGTGTCATTGTTTCCCTGAAAATGTTTAGATTATTTATGTTGGCTTCGAATGAATTTCCAGCATTCTTCTATAAAACCACATATCTAAACCTCTAAAATTTATTGACGTCTTTTCTCGTTTACTAATTGATCAGGATTCACACCGGAACGGGAATCATGACACCAACAATGGCATGCACATTTGATTTGAACACACACCACCCTGCACTTTGACTGAAAGGAAATGGATGCTAGCAAAACGCCAGATACCGATCAATGGTTCATCAGTCAATAAGTGAACCAAACTGTGAGTTTTAGTTTTAGATGTGTAGCTGTTCCGCCAAGAACAGCCACACCAGTGTATATTGTGTTACGTGTTCTGTTACTGAACAGAACCATGACTAAACATATTTTGACCTATGAGAGTTAAATTTAACATATACCTACACAATAGTTATCTATGCTGATCATGTCTGTCCACAGAAGTCGTCTGTCTCTTGTGCTGTTAATCATTTCTGGAATGTACATTCCTCCATACCATGATGTCAGACTGTCCAGCATCTTCTCTCGTGGTCTCTCCCTGCCTTCAAGGTTTCCCGTTGCGACGACATTCTCCAGCTTTCCACTTCTCATGACATGCCCATGACTGTAAACTGTCTTCCTCTGATGTGAGTAACCATATTTCTTTGTAAGTCAACTTCATTCTAGATATCTCCATTGCTTTTTTTTTTAAATATCCGTCCACAGTATTCTAGTCAGTCGTCTATAGTACTACATCTTCGAAGCTTACATATAACTCCGCAATACAGTACATGCCTTCAGGTGTATAAGACATACCGAGACGGTACTTTGTTGTTAATTCACCCCAAACAAAAAAGCCTCCCGAATTTTTATCGACCCAATTTTCCACCGAGTGCTTATTGGTCTATAAAATATGGGTCTAGCCCCACATATATGTCTCGGTACTTTGTTGTTAATTCACCCCAAACAAAAACGCATCCTTTACAGGGCATCATTTGCATCGGTCCAGCAATCACTTTCGGTTAAGTGTTAGGTGGATAGCTGGACCAATCGAAGGATGTTTTGTTAGTTTTTGGGCGCATAGGGCCCTCACTGTCGCCGGAGTGAGGGCCCTACGGGCAAAAAGCAAATCCGACGACAGCGAGGACCCTACGGGCCCAAAAACTAACAAAACATCCATCGATCTGTCCAGCAGTCCACCGAACACTTAACCGGAAGTGATTGCCTGGCCGATGCAAATGAGGCCCTGTAAAGGATGCGTTTTTGTTTGGGGTGAATTAACAACAAAGTACCGAGACATATATGTGGGACTAGACCCATATTTTATAGACCAATAAGCACTCGGTGGAAAATGGGGTCGATAAAAATTCGGAAAATTATCGATCGCCTTTACTTCCAAAGACATTTACAAGGTACTCATTTGAGGCTGTGTCGACCTGGGAACCATGCCAGATTTTACAATTCGAATCCACCTCGAAGTCATTTGCCGAGCAAGTTTTGTGTTTGCCTATTATGTTGCATGAGCTTTACAGAAGGTGAATACAAAACTTGGACCCGCAATATTTTCAAACGGTGTACGGTCATTAAAAATACACCCTGTATAATTAGGGTTCTTCCCAGCCTCAGATTAACAATCCTGTGACCAAGTTAGCCACTTTTTGGCAATTAACTTTAAAGGGATTGTTGTCCATAGGAGATAATGGCTAATTATACTTCCCACAAAACACAAAGCAACCCATTCTGACAAATGTTTTTTTCCCCTTCCAAGCAGTGTGCCAGATAAAGTGACATGGCCAGACCATATACACGACTACACATGAGTTGTCAGTGAGCTGTGCTGTTAACAAAATGGGTGAAGAATGTCTGCTGCGTTTTCTCACACATGTCTGCGGGTGGCTATGTCAACATCATGTTTGCGTGATTGCCTAGTAGGTATTTGTTGTGACAGTGCCAGTAAGTATATATATTTGTATGTGTGTGTTTGTGTGTGTGTATGTGTGTGTGTGTGTCAAAAACAGTATATACAAGATTGGTGTATTAGAATGGAGCAATATAATAAAAATGGAAGAGATAACGAAATGTTCAGAGAAATTAAGTTATTAACAAGAAACGTTCAAACTCTGTTAAATGTTATGAATTGTATGGGCAATAAAAACCTTGAAGAATGGTAAACCACCAGAATATGATGAGATACCAGCTAAACTAATTAAAGCGGGAGGAGAAGAAAGCATACACTTCTATCATACATTATGTAAAAAGATATGGAAATGTGGTATATGGCTAAAAGATTGGAAGAGAACTATTTTCATTCCAATACCAAGAAAGGGCACCTTGAAATTATGCACCAACTATAGAACTGTTAACCTGATCAGCATTGCAAGTAAAATTCTTCTAAACATCATAAAGGTAAGACTTCATAAGAAAATGGGAAAAGAGATAAACGTGGTTCAAGCTGAATTTAGACAAGGCAGATTACAGGAGATCACATACTCAGCATGCGTTTAATAATAGAGAAGTGTAGAGAATTTAATGTAAACCTAATCTCATGCTGTGTGGATTATTCAATGGCATTTGACTGTGGACAACATCAGAAACTTTGGGGAATCATGAGGAAAATAAGCGTTCAATCACACATAGTACAACTCATAAAAATGCTCTACCAGTGGTTGTCAACCTTTTTTGGCCAGTGCACCCCTTCACCATATTTTCAGAACGTCACCCCCCCCCCTCCTCTCATATTGCCTCCTATAAATTCCCCCTCCCCCATACAGTGTACGTAAAAACGGAAGCTAAATTTAATAGCACATACTAGAAAAAATCTAGACGTCTACATAAAACGTAATTTGCGGGTCTTCTTACATTATAAAATGAATTTCAGAAGAGCGAGAAATACAGAACCGTAAAGTATGGAGTGAAAAACAATATAAAGTAATCGGTTCTTGTATTAACGCGATCTTGAAATAATCTTAATTTCTCCCCCCCCCCCCCCCCACCGAAACCCTAAAATTTCCCGGGGGTTGGGGGGGGGGGGAATTCCCCACCGGTTGAGAACCACTGATCTAGACCAACAAGCAGCGGTTAGAGTTGAAGGCGAGACATCAGATTGGTTAGACATCAAGCAGGGGCTTTGAGCTGTCCCCCTATTTGTTTAACCTGTACTCCGAAAATATAATGAGATTGTCAGAGACGATATAACCAAGGAGCAATGTTTTGCCCTAAATATCGGTAGTCATGATATATCAGGGATTCGATATGATGATACAGTATTACTGTCCACATCACAGAATGGTACAGAAAAACTAATAACCTCAACACAAAAGAATGGTGGAAATCACAGCTTATATCTTAACATAGCAAACCCAAAGATAATGCCTACGTATAAAACTAATGTGAAGAAAGACATGTATGTTGATGAGGAAAAATTGGATATGGTGGAACATTTCGAATATCTTAGGTCATTAATTACCAACAATGGTGACACAATGAAAGAAATTAAAAGACGAATATCTACTGCTCTTCAAAAACTAAAACTGAATAAATTGTGGCATTGGACAGATAGACCTAAAAAAAAAAAATGAAGAGCATGCATATTTCCTATTGCAACCTGGAAGCTTACTAAACAAGCTTAATAACGCATAAATGCCTTTGAATATAAATGTTATAGGCGGGTTCTAAGAATATCTTGGATATAAAAAATAACAAATGCATCAATAAGACAAGATCTGAATGTTGAAGAAGGTTGGCTGCTGAAGACGATAAAACAAAGAAAATTGAAATATTTTTATCACTTGAAGCGTCATAAAAGTTTGGAGATAACAATAATGGAGAGGTATATGCCTGGGAAGAGGAAGGTCAAATAGAAGATGGGTGCAGGATGTGGCAGATGATCTTCAGATGGGTGTATTGGACGCGGGACATCTTGCTTATGACCGAGAAGTGTTCCGCAAGGTTGGTGTTGGAGCTAGGTTCTGCAAAGGACAACTACTGAATGAATGACTGGGACTGGGAAGAATCACTGGTATTTAATTATATCTCGCGGCCACCTGATCTCTTGAATTAAAAAGTTAGTTGCATAACCGTTACAGGGCGTTTGTAATCAACACCAGCATTATTTGCTGTTGTTGATGTCTTGGCACGTTCAGTAATTTGCCATTGCTTTCTGAACGGCCGACATCCATACTATTTCGTAAAACCACCAGCGCAACGCGGTCTGCTGCCAAACCGCAGCTGTATTTCGAACGAGGGTATACGAGATCTGGAACCGCGTCCGTAACACCTTCGCCACGGAAACCGGCGATGTCTTTAATACTGAGACCATATACCTAGCTTGCTCGAGTAAGACCGGCATTGTTAGGAAAATAACTACGCACAAGTAGATAGAGCCCGTTAACTTGGATGCATCTGTCTAGAGCAGTGATTCTCAACCGGTGGGGAATCCCCCCAGCCCGCCCCCGGGGTGGGGATGTGTAGGGTGTGTGTGTGTGTGTGTGTGTGTTTTTTTTTTTTTTTGTTTTTTTTTTGGGGGGGGGGGGGGTAGGGAGGGGATTAAGATTATTTTAAGATCGAGTTAACACAAGAACCAATTACACGATATTGTTTTTCCCTCCATACTTTACGGTTTTGTACTTCTCGCTATTCTGCCATTTGTTTTATAACGCAAGCAGACCTGCAAACCACATTTTATGTAGACATCTAGACTTTTTCTAGTATGTGTTATTAAATTTAGCTTCCATTTTTACGTATATTGTGTAGGGATTGAGGAATTTATAGGGAGGTAGTACGAAAGGGGGAAATGACATTCTGAATATATGGTGAAGGGGTGCATGGACCAAAAAAGATTGAGAACCAATGGTCTCGAGGCAGCACACCTTGCACAAATGCATGTGGAAGTAGGACAGACTGACCTGTGAGCTGCATGGCTTGGGGCCACACACGTCCCGCAAATGAAGAAGGAGAAGAACCGTCTACTGCATGATGATTAAGGTATTTATCTTTATCAGTACGTCTAAGAACATTTTGTATTCGATATACACTGACTGATGGTGAGCATGCTTATATGCTGGTCACCTCCTCTGAGGCGAAGGGCTTGCGGTCACAATTAGTAATCCCGCTGAAACTACTACTGAACGTAAATTTGCCAAGAAATCACAAACAGCCAAAACAAATTTTGGGATTGACTGCGATGTCCTGTAAAGGATGTGCAACCCAACTTGTGTGTTTCATCAAAGTGGATTTTAACATTGAACTGCGTTCCCACATCGACCCAGTCTACAATGGCTACCAGGAATTGTTCTGGGAAGTGAAGACGATCGGAGTGACGTTGATCACGTGACCCATCGAGTGCAATTTGTTTGTTTGTTTGTTTGTTTCTTTTTTCATATCCTTTATAGGACACCGCTGTCAACATCAGCATCTTTCAGCTGATTGTTGATTTCTTGGCAAGATTGCGCTCAGTAGTTTGCCATTGCTTTCTGAGCGACCGGCTCCATACTCTCATAGGTCACTGGCGCGACTCGAACTGCTTCCAATTCTCGTGCGCTCACGTTAACCACGAGGGTACTCGGGGTTACGGAGAAAACTGCTAACACCTCGGCCAGGGAGACCGGCCGAGTGCACATAGGTCTATAAAAATATAGGGCTAGTATCACATACTCTGCGCTTTTTTTTTTTTTTTTAAGCGACTCTGCACGCTCAAAATGGCGTAGCTGACTAGAAAACATCTAGAAATGGAACAACAACATCCAGAAATATCTGAATATATGGCGGCTGGTGTGTCGCAGAAGCGAGTGGTTTTCTTGCCTTATGCAGAAATGTGTGGCTGCTGGTTTTGCTAGTGACTGCCGTTTCCATCGATGATGAACTGTGTTTTCGAGGAGGACTTTTGTGTTGGCATTCTGGCGACGGCATTGTGTACAGTGTGGTTTTTCTTTGCATCTGTTCGGGGTTGTTTTGTTGCGTGATCTACATTTCGGAGGGAAAATGGCGTGGTGGCTAGAAAACATCTAGAAACGGAACGGCATTATATAGTAACGTCGAGACTTTGTAGGTGAACATCTGGTTGGGAAAGTGACTGCCAATTCCATCAGGGGTGAACTGTATTGTTCGTAGAGGACTTTTGTGGTGACATTCTGGCGGTGGCTTTTTGTACAGTGTGCCTGAGCGGGCCATTGTTTGTCGAGACTCCTGTCTTTTCCACTTTACACATGGGGCAGTGAGGAACATTTTATGTGATAATCACTGGCACGGGAACGGAGCATAATTGGGACGACCCTTTGCTGTGATGTTGGAACCGCGACTAATGGCTAATCACATACTCAACACGTAGGTCAGCATGGCCGAATGGATTAGAACGCGTATTCTTAAACATCCGGTGTGCTGATGTCGAGGTAAGGGGTCCTATGCCGTACAGTTGGCCTAAAATGTTAACCTCTTGTCCTTGACTTGGGGAGATTAATTACAAGTATCTCTGAAGTCGGAGTGGGTTCGCCTGATGGCGAGGGTCATTGTTAATAGGGAAAGCTAATCCACACGCAAAAATCAGTCCAGCACTACTTGAAGTGGTGTGTATGGATGAGGGGCGTTCATTTGAAACCCGTTCCAATGGCTTTATTAAAAAGCCTGAAAGAAACATTAACAGGTGTGGTAGAATTAAACAAAGCATTCATTTTGAATGAATTATGCACCATGGGTTCGTCAGAAGAAGTCGCAGTAGGCATTCAGGCAAGCATCCAATTGCTTAGGTAGGCGGCGAATGCCGTCCGCAAAAAAAGGATTGTGGTTGCTCACTGAACCAAGTGTTTACCGCGTTCATTACGTCTGCATCTTGTGAAATCGCTGCCTTTGAGAGCCTTTTTTAGAGGTACGAAAAAATGAACATCACATGGTGACAATTCAGGACTATAAGCTGGATGTTGTAGAATGTCCCTCTTCCTCCTTGCTAATGCTTCGTGCACAATCTTTGCGACATTTGGACGAGCATTATCGTGCAACAAAATCACACCGCGAGAAAGCATGCCGGGTCGTTTATTCGTGATGGCTTTTTGCAGCTTGTCTAGTGTTTGTAAGTAGTGGGTAGAGTTGATGCTGACACCAGGTTCTTTAAAGTCGGCCAACAATAGCCCTTTTTTATCACATTTGTTACCATACGCTGCCTGCATTCTATGATGAATGCCCACTGGTCGACATCCTTCAAATGAAAGAAACTGAATAACCGCTCTTTGAGCTTCTTTGGACGGATTTTGGATCAACCTGGCCATTTTCTAAACGGTCAGAAACAGAACCTATGCATCATGGGACGATAAGCACGTGCTCTTTTATTCATTGGTCAGTACTTATCACATGACTATGACATTATCATGTTCAACGTACGCAATTACGCGCGGTGCGGCACGAACGAATTTCAAATATACCTAATACACCCCTGGTGTGGGAATAGCTTCTTTACTTGCGTATTTTACTGACTGAGCATATATGAGCGTATTACATTAGATCCGACACAATTATCAGCGGGGACTCTGAAGATTCTGCCGCGACAGATGGACGGACGGATCCAAACACGTTTAGTTAGTTGCATGTCCTTTACAAGACATCGCAGTCAACCCCAGCATTTTGTGACTGTTTGTGATTTCTTGGCGAGTTTAGGTTCACTAGAGTTTTTCTGAAGTGCAAGATTTGTTTCAGTTAAACATACTGTGAGTTTGGAATGCAACAATGTAGGCTCAATTAAATACAAGTTCATAAAACACAACAATACTCCTGGTTAACAGACACATGTACATCAACACACATGCAACGTAAGCATTGTCAACTTTGGTTCTCTTGGATAGCCTGTTATATTTCCCAGGTAATGGATAATTTCTACAAATGAATGCTCTCTGCGACTCCGGCTGAGTTCTGGAACTGCAGACAAAAGGCTGACAGCTATGAACTTAGATCTTGTTCTGGGCATATCCTGCAGGAACATCAACTGCTTGGCCTGTGACCAGAACAGCTCCCTGGCAGCACACACAGCGTCTGGAGTGTTGGTCTTACTGGACACGGCCACAAACTGGTGAGTACTCACTGCTCACAGTGAACAGTCGAGTTCGCTAGACGTTTGGCAGGCTTAATCACATCTTTTAGTTAGTGGCTGACGACACGATTGCAGTTTGTGTGATATTTCTATATGCAGAATAATAACCAAGACAACATATTTCACAATTTTAAATTCGCTAAAGGAATATGTTGTTTTGGACTTCTGAAATCTCGACTCCCTTATTCACCTGTGAAGCGACTTGATGGATTACTGAAGCTGACTTGTAAAGTCGCATTGCGGGTGTGTGGTTCGTTGTAAATTTGAAATTACCGTGGGGATAACCGATACTTCGTAAATATTTAAAGGTTAAAACTATTAACGGCAAAATGATTGCCTTCATTGCACCCGGTTTTATCCAATCTGGCTCGGTGTCTCTACACAGAGCGACCAGCCGCCTGCCGAAAGCGTTGCACAGATCACGAGCTCCGCAGATCCAGTGACCACCTCAGCGGCCTCCTTCCTTCCGTTAGCCTTCGTCTCCCAAATGGGATCGTGTTAAACCGTGGGAGCATATGGCAGATTGAACAAGAGAGCAGTCAACAGGTAGTTGATGGTTATGGTCTCAAGTTATGGTCTTGTAGAGGCAAAGGCTATCGTCACCGACCTGTATGGTCACAGCCAAGAAGGGAAGCATTGGCGGAATACCTTCTTTACATATAACATAGAAACATAAAGCAGTGAAAGAAAATATTGGTATTAATTGATGAAGTGTTAAAAAAAAAACAGTAGGTTTGGATCAAACACCGTTCAGAATCAAATCAGTAATTATATAAAGTAAATTTTCATTCACCGAGCATTAACATTGCGGAATATACCACGAAACTAAACACATAACACGATGACCCTAGTATGGCGATATATCGTCCTTCTGTCTAAGTGCAATGAATGAATCACTAAAAATACGAGAAGTAGATTGTGAGCTTTACTAGAACACGATTACAAGAAACACAATGGACGTTGCGGCTAAAGCCTTCGTCAGCACAGAACAAACACACACAAACAGACACACAACTACACGAAAAACATTACATGAAAACACAAAGGCTACTTATTTGAATCCTTGTTTGGTTGAATACATCTTAAGCCCTTAACGCGTTTGATGTGGACAGTATGAACCAGATGTGTGATTCAAGCGGGTCGATGGACCAAAGATCAATAACGTCAGAAGCTACGGGATTGGCTTATCTACCTGATGGGAGGGATGGGGAGACGCCCATGTGAGCGAGCGGCAAAATGGGGATAAGCAGTGGACTATAGCCGGCTCTGTGGCGGAAGGTGTCGCGGACTAGTTTGCAGGTCTGCATACCGCGTTGGAAACACAGCTGCCTGCGCTTTGAATGCAGTTCGCCCTGTGTTGGTTAGCATAGAATGGTATGAGTGCCGGTCGCTCAGAAAGCAATGACAAGCCACTGAACGCAATCTTGCCAAGAAATCACAAACAGCATTTCTGTCAAAGTGGTCCATAAAAAACACACATAGTTGTAGTATACATCTTGCAAGCTGCCACATCTCTGTTTGAATTTCCCGGCACTACCCTGCAGTTAGCAACAGCGCCAATAACCACCACCATTAGAATTCAATTCCAATTTTAAAATGAAGGAATTAGCGCCTATAGTTTAAGAAGAAAGATGAAATTTACATCATCTTAATTTGAAAAAGAGCGCTGATTCGAAAAGGGGACGACAATATTCTAAATATAGCTGAAAAGGAGCTCAGCCAGTGGTCACGAGCCGGAATGACATCAGAGTCAAGTCGAGAAAGGGCAGGAGAAAATAACAACAGAAAGTCTTTAAAAATGGAGTGAAGACCGACAGAAGTGCAGTGTGTGTAATACCAAGAAAACCTTCAGCAATCGCTCAAAAGGAGAAGGTCCGCTGGAACTGATGGCGTGGTGTCCTCTACTTAACAATCCATCTGAAGATTAGCCAACTCCAATAGAGGAAGAGAGAGAGAAGTGCCGGCCTATTAAGCAGCCAGTGAACTAGGAAAGCAAACACCTAGTTTGGGGCCTGAAACCTGACGACGCTATGCTTGAAGAAGACATTCAACTATGTTGAAGGTAGTGGTTAGATCCATCCGGATCCAGATATGACTCTTGATGGGGGAACCTGACTGGAGAGATGAAGAAGACTATTCTGAAAGAAAGTTTCAGCTAGAGTTTCATCTAACCACTTACGAAAGGTAAACCTGCATCATCATAGATAAAACAGGAGACCTTTACTTGGACCTGTGATTTGAGAGGATAATCGACTATCATCCTACCTGGACTAGATCAACACTCACTCTGAGACCTCAAAATATTTAATTTCACTGAACCTTTTTTTTTTTAAACAAATAGGTTCCATGAACCCTAGTTTTAGTTTAGTTTTAGTTGTTGGATCAACATCACGGCACACGGTTTAACCCATAAGTGCTCCGTTTTCCTCCTAACTCAAACCTGAGTCTGGAGAAACTCAGCTCAATGCACGAACTCCGTTGCATCGGCGAGGATCCTGAAATACTTTGGGTAGATTTTCAACTCGAAATTTTGCCCGGGCAACGCCGTTAGGCTACTCTTTGTCGATTTCCAACTGCTAAGGGATTTTTACGCGCGCAACAATACACACGGGCGTCCGATCTCACTAACCAGAGACCAGGGGAAATTTTATTACTGGAAGTCCAGGTGGATTTTTTTAAATAAGTCCCGGTCCTCACCGGGGCCTGAACCCGGGACCTCCAGCACTCGAGGCGGACACCATACCTCGAGACCACTCAGCCTTGGACCCTGGAGTGGACAGACTTGAGTTTACGACAAGTCTTTATTCTCAATATAACTCAACTGAGATATATATTATTTAACCCACTTGAGAATTGAGGTTTAGGTTGGTGTTGTTGTTTAAAGTGAATGTTTGGGGTATTAATGTGTTTTTATATATCATGCCTTTAGAATTGATTATTATTATTATTAATTTTACAGAATGACCAATACCCCAGTTTGTTGTGTTTATTAAATACAAAAGAGATTTCATTTCCACTATTACAAGAATTCCTTGAGTGATTACATTATTGTTGTTATTATTTAACATACCCTAGATATTAATTATTTAGCCGAGACCAGAGGGGCAAGGAAAATCCATAAGAATATTATTATTGTTCGAGGAAATCTTTTCCTTGTTCACCCTGGGGGATTCCTTGCCTCTCCTGGACTCTATTTATGGACTCAAGCAATTGAGCCAGGGCAGGCTATTACAATTATAACGGGCCAGGATCACATTGGGAAAGAGGAACTCTAGTTGTCCTCTATCTCGAGATCTTCCCAAAACATCCGACAACAGTATTGCTTGTCGCTCATAGAAGGAGAAATAAAATTTGAAAGCTGTAGTTACCGACCGGGATTCGCACCTGTCACCTCCAAATGACGACCTCGCCTCGCTGCAGGAACAAGTGTTCTTCGACGCAAGGCCAACTAGACACTCCAAAAAAGTGTCTTCATTAGACAGGTCTATCATACAGATGAACCTACAACTATGGAATACGGACAAAATTTGTATCAAACCATTCAGATAGCACCATAGGTCTCATAATGTGATATTAAACTAGCATAGGTCAAATAACCCACACATCACACTGTAATGCTGTGTCCAGTATATTCACAAACATTTAAAGAAGAGAAATGATTGGTCTGTTCTAATGTAGTACACGTATTACACAGAAAATCAATTGGGGAACCCTTTGAGGCAACCGAGACAGTCCATAAAGACGTTTATTTATGGACTGTCTCGGTGGCCTCAAAGGGTTCCCCAATTGATTTTCTGTCCAAGTGGGAAGTCATATTTGGCGATATAATATCCTTCGGCACTTTTAAGGGAACGTTCTACACACCACAAACCACTGGGTAATGATGATGATATTTGTTTAGCTGTTTGTGATTTACCAAGCTGTTTTCACGTTCAGTAGTTTGTCATTGCTTTCCGAACGACTGATGTCCATACCATCTAAATCAACGCAAGGCGGTCTGTTTCTAAATTGCCTGCAGCTGATTTCAAACCTTCGACTCGGTGTGTCGGGGAAATGTAGAACGCGTTCACTATCCCTAAGTCACATGGTTAACGAGGAATAAATTCACAAATGACATCCAGGACAAAAGACAATGACATGTTTGGTTAAATTTGCAAGCTGCGAATACTGGTCTTTTGTAGAAAAGTTTCCAAATATTAACCACAGAAAATTTCAGCACTTTAAGATTTAATTGATTGACTAATTCTGTCACAAACGAAATATCATACATTTTTTTCGTTGCACCGTACTTTATGCAGTTTGAATTTACCTAACTCGTTCTGCCCCAGTCTGTTCCTATATTATTCTATTCAATGCTAATTGCTACTTTAAATTTCTGCCTCGTATGGCCATTATTTTAACGAGTTCATTAATTTGTAAACTTTATATTTAAAGACTTATTACATTAAGTCGCAATTCTGAAAGACAGAAAGAGTTAATCGTATCGTTTGTATAGATGGCATCAGGGTTTTCTAAGATCTCGGTCTCCTGAACCGAAATATGGATGTGAAACGTGAACAATGAGAATACAAGCTGAAAAACAAATATAATTGAAGTGGAAATGTAGTTTCTGAGGAAAATGAAACATACATGTAACTATACATGGACAGACAGAAACATCTATGAGTAAGCCCTAAATGAGGCAAATGAAAACTGTAAACTGATTAGAGAAATTAGACATAGAGGGTCAAGATTTTTTTGTATTTTTGGGCATGTTAAGAGAAGAAATAAAGAGAACTTGGTGACAACTGGCAAGACTGAGGGGGAAAAGAACAAGGGGAATGCAGAGAGGTAAATATCTTGGTCACTTGGCCATATTACATAATCGAGGCAAATACACAGAGCTGATCCATGACTCTGGTGATCGTGTGAGATAACGAAACATGGCCGCACATGCTTATGGGCATGGCACATGATGATGATGAACACTGTAATACATATGGTGCATGTTATGGTCGTTTCTTGTTTGTCCAGCCAGGTCAGATACCTTCACCTGCGCCAGAACGCCGTCTCAACGGTCAGTTTTTCTCCAGACGGGAGTTTGATTGTGACCGGAGAGATCGGCTACAGACCTGCTGTCCGAGTGTGGAAGGTCAAGGTCGGTACTCATAGTAAGGGTGTCTGATTAATAGTTTTTTTTTTTTTTTCCCCGCATTTCCATCCTGTTTCAGGATATTGCGGTCAACACCAGCATCTTTCAGCTGTATGTTGATTCCTAGGCTAGATTACGCTCATCAGTACGCCACGACTTTCTGAGCGACCGGCTCCATACTCTCATAAGTCACTTTTGCGATTCGAACCACTGCTAATTCTCGTCGCGTCATGTGACGAGAGTATTCGGGGTTAGCGGAGAAAGCTGCTAACTCCTCGGCCACGGAGCCGGCTTTAATAGTAATAATAATAATAATAATACTTTGTCCCGAAGCAACTTCCTGCTATGGATCTGTTACATGGTAATACCATCACATCTTGTAGAGCTGAGAGCAAAGAGGAATGGGTAGCCAATCTTTACCTCACTTTTGCCAGCGACGAGCCCAGGCATCAAACCCGTTTCCGACCGTACTCATGACATTACCAGCGTAGTTCGCTATCAACTTCGCGAGCGCGCCCATCCGCCAATTGACAGGTTGTCTTTGTTGGTAACTTGTGTTCCTGAGAGAAGCACATATAATTATTACATTTGCATATGATTACGGTATATTTGAAATAGATGATAGCGTTTTATTTTATTGTATTTTATTTGAAGATTGCGATGGTGGCATGGAGGAATATCAACAGCGGATTTGATCAAGAAAACTAAAGTCAGAGATCTGTGGAGAGTCATGAACGCCTGCGCCAGCCGGCTTGGCACTTGATGATGATGATTTGAAAATGAAGTGTTAAATTTCCATTGCAGGACGTTGTGGACAATCCTAGGTTGAATTTTTTTACTCAATGCTACGGTCAGAGAGACGAATGGAGACGGATTGTATCTGCAGCAAAGAACCTCAATGGCTCGGAACGCTGAAGAAGAAGAAGAAGAAGAATGCTACTGTCAGTAGTTTATCGTTGCTTTCTGAACGAGAGGTCAAAGGTGATGTCCAGCTTAATGCCGGTGTTGGGATTGAACACTCTACCTCGCCTTCAGTGTACCTGAAGTGTAAGAGAGACCGAAATGTATGCGGCATGTCAACGGAAGAGGCGCAAGACAGAATTTAGTCTCTCGTGGGAAAGTATTCGGCAAGAGAAGCAGAGGAAGACAGACAACGATGTATGTGGAAAGCTTCAAGAGCCAGACAACAAATAATAGTATAAGCAACACAAACTTCATCGCAATATCAGACAATAGAGGGGACTGGAGAGTCTTGGAAGTCAGTGTCTGCACCTGGTCAAGCACAAGAAGAGGAAGTTCTTATCAGGGATGGATTAATCATTAGGCAAACAAGGCACGTGCCTAGGGCACCAAGCATTTTTTTTTTTTTTGGTGGGGGGGGGGGCACCACAAGTCCTCAAGAAAAATGTGTATATTGTCCCGGGAGCGTAATTGCATGGCATAAGCAAATCGCAAATGTAATATTGAATCGCACATTATTTAACCTTGGTCCCACAACCCGGGGGTAAAATACCCCCCACCCAGTTTTTGTTTTGCTATTTTTTGTTATTTTTCTTCAAGGTGTTTTGGTGCTATTTTTTGACTTTTCTGGGATATGTTTGTGCTACGTAACGCACTAATGCGTAGCGACAAATTCACTTCCGTTTTGGTCTGCTAGTGAAAACAATTGTGAATAGTGCTAATTCACATAGTGCTAAGTCAAGCTCTACAAAATGAGCACGTGAACATGAAAACGTGTGCTGATTTGTATTCTTCACTAGCAGATCACTTGCATGAATCTAGGAATGAATTTGAAAGATTTGAAGAAGCTGCAAAAGAAATAACACCAGGTGTGGATTATAAGTCAACTTTGACCCGTAATCGTAAACGAAAGACAGTGGTCATTGATGGTGATGCCCCTGAGGTATCTCAGAATGCCAGAGACAAATTTCGTATATCTGCTTTCTACACCATTGTTGACAAACTTGAGACAGAGATGAGTAGACGAGGACAGGTATATAATGATCTAGCAGTTCGATTTTCTTGTTTGGTCGATGTACCACAAACATCTCAGTGTTGTGAAGGACTAATAAATGCTTATCCTGAAGATCTGAACAATAATTTATATTCTGAACTACAACAGTTCCACTCATATATTCAACACAAGTTTCGTGCATCAAAATCTGACAACAACACGTTCAGTCATGCAGAACTCTACACAGTAATAGTTAGAGACAACATCGAGTGTGCTTTTCCAAATGTAGAAATCGCCTTGCGCATATTTTTAACATTAATGGTTACGAACTGTTCAACTGAGCGCTCTTTTTCTCAGTTGAAACGTACAAAAAATCCAAGTAGATCGACAATGAAACAAGAAAGGCTTGATTCCTTATCTTTGCTGATGATTGAGGCAGACTTGTTGCGCAAAATTAACTTTGATGATGTACTCAAAAACTTTGCCAGACGTAAATCTAGAAAAAAGAACTTTAAAATGTAAATGCGTGCTCTCTCTGACTTTCTTATATATCAAAAAAGTTACAGTATTTGTGTCTACTATTATTACAAAATTAATTAACTATTAATTTTAATTAATACAGAAATACCTTATTGTAGGTTTTATATGAGTGATAGTAGTACAAACATATGTGTTTACATTTCACAACTGTTTTTCTTTGTTAGTTTTTTGCATAATATTGAACATACCAGCAGTCAGTGGAGGATCGGGGGCCCGGGGCAGTAGGGGGCACCCATGTGGGTTTGTGCCTAGGGCACCAAGATGGCTTAATCCGGCCCTGGTTCTTGTCCAACCAAAAACACGCTAACACCTTCAGCTAGATGTGGACTAATAGAGATTTATTTGTGATTTCTCGATGTGTAAGACTGGAGAAGTGGGCGGACTTACCTGGATGTGTAGTTAACATTTAGATTTTGTTTCTTTGTAGGTAAGTCTGAAGAAGACAACAGTTTCTTGATATGTAGCTAACATTTAGTGTATTTATTTATGTGTAAGTCTGAAAAAGAAGAAGAAGAGTAAGGAGGAGGAGGAGAAGAAGAAGAAGAAGAAGAAGAAGAAGAAGAAGAAGAAGAAGAAGAAGAAGAAGAAGAAGAAGAAGAAGAAGAAGAAGAAGAAGAAGAAGAAGAAGAAGAAGAAGAAGAAGAAGAAGGAGGAGGAGGAGGAGAAGAAGAAGAAGAAGAAGAAGAAGAAGAAGAAGAAGAAGAAGAAGGAGGAGGAGGAGGAGGAGGAGGAGGAGGAGGAGGAGAAGAATAATAATAAGAAGAAGAAGAAGAAGAAGAAGAAGAAGAAGAAGAAGAAGAAGAAGTAGAAGAAGAAGAAGAAGAAGAAGAAGAAGAAGAAGAAGAAGAAGAAGAAGAAGAAGAAGAAGAAGAACTGTCCTTGAAATATGGCTAACATTTAGTTTATTTCTTTGTGCTTGAAGAAGTGGAGTACTTCACATGTCGCTGACGTTTAGTTTGTGTCTGAAGAAGATGGAAGGACTTGACTTTACATGTCGCTGACGTATAGTTTATTTCTTCATGGTGTTAGTATGAGGAAGAGGAAGGGTTTTGAATCAGAAGGACACAAACAATAGATTGCATAATTTATTGTCTGGCATATTTCGATGCATCTCCTCAGGTATATACTGTAGAAATCACACAATATAAACTAAAGTAATTAGATACATCCGTCAAACTGAAATATATAACACACATATTCACACAGCAATTTGAATTGTCTACCACGGTAATTGTAAACTTACTACCATGTCTTTTTGTTTGCATAAAGTTGGTTTCTGTAGATGAATGGCGATCGCTACTGCCAGCTTTAACATGCAACCGTTATGTGTGTTAAACAACACACAAAATTGTCCCTGTCAATGTACCGTAAAATCGATGACGTATGCGGTTTGTGGTGTGTAGGCTTGGCCAGGTTCCCGGAGTCTTTGCTTATTATTCTGTCTATCCAATTGGGTATGTGTGTATGTTCGCATCTTTTCCTCATTCTTTTCTCACGGAGAAAGGGTTTTGTTTTAAATGTAGCTAACGTTTAGTTTATTTCGTTGCATGTAAGTCTGAAGAAGAGGTAGATCTTTCCTTGAATTGAACCTAATTTTTAGTTTATTTTTTGTATGTAAGTCTGAAGGAGAAGAAGAATATTTCTTGAATTGTACCTAACATTTAGTTTATTACATATTAATCTAAAGTAGAAGAACTTTCTTTAAATGTACCTTGCATATAATTTATTTCTGTGTATGTCCAAAAAGGGAAATTGTTTTCTTGAAATGTAATTAAAATATGGTTTATTTATTGTATGTTAGTCTGAACGATAGGAAGAACTTTACTTGAAATGTAGCTTACATTTAGCTTATTGATACATCTAAATATGAAGGATACTAGCTTTCCTTCAAATGTAGCCGCGGTTCAGTATATTTTAGATGTGACTGAAGAAGTCTGAATTTCTTTTTTGTTATTAAAATAATAAAGCCATGGCAGACACTGATACTGGGGTGTGAAGTGCTGGATCGCATTCTAGACTGCTGCACAATGACATCAGGTGCGGCATAATGACATCAAGTGGGGTGCACCACCTTTCTTGTAAACACCAATGCATCGAACTTACGAATTAAAAGTCACCCTTACAAGGGTTTCACAAACAATGAAAGCAACAATAAACATCTATTTTTTTTTAAATTGTATTAGGGCTCGTGGTTCCCCAGGGACCAGAACTGCCGCATGAGGTTCTACGTCCCCGTGTGTCATTCGGATGACCGTCTCTGCTGGTAGCCAAGACCAAATCAAAGTGCAGACATCTAAACATCCAACAGACACTAACTGCAAACTGTTTTCGTCTAACAGGATGGACAGGAGATTGCCGCCTTATATGGGCATGAGTTTGGAATCAAGTCTGTGCTTTTCTGCTCCAACATGACACAGATCATATCTGTTGGTTTAGAACACGACAACGTTGTCAACTTGTGGGCGTGGCCAGAGAAACATAGACTGGCCACCAACAAAATAGTTGGTGAGGACACTCATTAATAATATTGTATACATACATGTACAACATGTTTGTGAGGACACTCATTAGTAACATTGTATACCGGCGTATATAACATATTGGTGAGGCCACTCATTCGTGAGGCCACTCATTAATAACATTGTATACTAGTAACATAATATGCTGGCATATTGGTGAGGCCACTCATTAATAACATTGTATAATGACACGTATAAAACTTTGGTGCAGACACTCATTAATAACATTGCATACTGGCGTAAATTGATTAGAGAAATTAGACGTAGACAGTCAAAATTCTTTGGGCATGTTATGAGAAGAAATGGATTGGAGAATTTGGTGACAACTGGTAAGATCGAGGGGAACAGACCAAGGGGAAGACCTAGAAGCAAGTACCTGGATGGCTTGGCCTTGTGGCATGGTCGAGACAGAAACACGGAGCTGATCCATGACTCTGGTGATCGAGTGAGATGGCAGAACATGACCGCCCACGCTTACCGGCATGGCACATGATGGATGGATGGATACTGGCGTATATAATATGTCAGTGTCCCATCATTCATTGTGTCCGGTTTAATTTAAAGGATCACTTTCATTGCACATAGATATCTCTATAAGTGCGCCAGTATCCTCCTGTAGATCACACAGGGAGAAACTGAGCACAGTGCATGAACTCTGTAGCACCGACGAGGATTTAAACGGGTGTTTAGCAGAGTCACGCATGTTATACATTTTTGGGAGCGGCTTTTCTTATTTTCCAAAATGTGTCCACGGCCGCGAGCTGTTCAGGGGCGGAGTAGATAATAGGTTCCGGCGTCTGCCTCTGGCTCGATCAGACCAGGTTCATCTCATGCTGTTGACTGTTGAAATCTTTACAAAATAAGAAAAAAAGATGTTATACTGCTCTCTCTCTCTCTCTCTCTCTCTCTCTCTCTCTCTCTCTCTCTCTCTCTCTCTCTCTCTCTCTCTCTCTCTCTCTCTCTCTCTCTCTCTCTCTCGATTCTGAAGTAGAACCTCGGAGAACCCGTGTACACGTTGCGTATATAACACATCCCTCGTCTTGTCTCATCTTGTACCGTGCGGTGCCGAGATGAAGAGTTAACACATCCCTCGGCTGTTTGAAATCGTAACGTCCCGCTCATTAACTCTTAGTATTTGGTACGCCAATTGAATATGTACACAGTGAAGTCCACAGATTCTACAGTACATTCAAGTGCCTTAATCTGGGTTAATATATAGATTAGATAGATAGGCAGACAGACAGATCATCTGCATTTTCGAATATGTTTAAATTAGTTACCTTGCTAATGGGTGGCTGAGAGGTCAAAAATGTCTACCTGACACAACCTGGGGCGTGTGTTTGACCCTTGGTATGTATCGCAGCTAACTACGGGATGAAAGGTTGAGTTATAAGTTAAGTTTAGGTCTAACAGAGCTTCAAAACCGTTGGTGGGTCTACAGCCCAGATCTTGCCGGGGTCTGTAGTAGTATGTGTGTGTGTGTGTGTATGTGTGTGTGTGTGTGTGTGTGAGAGAGAGAGAGAGAGAGAGAGAGAGAGAGAGAGAGAGAGAGAGAGATGGTGTTCCGGCCTAAAGAGCACCATTTGTGAGGACACTGAGGATTAACTACGGGCAGTTAATGACTGTCATGTGTTGTTTAGCTTCATCCGATCATGGCAGAAAACTGGCTCATAAACTGTATCTATCATACGTCGGAAAGTGGCATTCTTTAATTTGATTAAACGACAAAGTGATTTCGAAAGAGAAGTGGTATGGTTACTTGAAGAAGAGAGTGGTCGAATGGATAAGAACGAGCATGGTCGAATGGATAAGAACGCGTGTACTTAAACACCCCGTGTGCTGATCCATAAGGTAAGGGGTTTAACCTCTGCACCGGACAATTGGACTATAATGTTGACCTATCGTCCTTGACTTGGGGACGTAAATTGCAAGTACCTCTGAAGTCGGAGAGGGTTCGCTTGATGGCGAGGGACACTGTTAATAGGGAAAGCTAATCCACACGCAAAATTCAGTCCAGCACTACTGGACGAAGTGTGTATGGACTACGCTTGAGTCCAAAGCGAGCGAGTGACCCCCCCCCCCCCCCCACAAAAAAAAAACAACAACAACAACTGCAAGAAGAGTCAGGGGTAACCAGCACGAAGATGGACACAGGACATTGAAGAGATCTTGGGCATTGGTTTTGCATGAGACGGAAAAAATGGCAATGGATGGAGACACTTTTCAACCAGCCGCGATGAGAGCGACGTTCTGCAGAAGACCCAATACACGATGCTGTTGGTATTGATCTAGCAGCGGCTGGGCCTCCGACTTTCAGCCCAATGCCATGTAGTGATACGGTAATGATAAAGTATTCATTAGCTGTTTTTCTGTTCCATATGAAGTGTTCCTTTTATCTGTTTTTGGTGGAAGTAACAATTTTCTGATATTTGTAAGAGCTGGACATTTATAGAGATTGTTCGACATTTTTGTAGAGATATTTACAAATTTGTGAAGCAACAATTTTGTAATATCTGTAAGCGTGGTCACTCAAATGAGTGTTTCGACGGTCTTGTAAAGTTATTTACAAAATGGTGGAAGTAACAATTGTGCTGGACACTCAAAGAGGTGATTCGACGATCTTGTACAGACCGGGAATACTTTAGCGGGAAAAAAATGAATAAGAGTGCTCGTTCTTAAACATCCGGTGCACTGATGCCGTCCTTGACTTGGGGACGTAAATTACAAGTACCTCTGAAGCTGGAGTGGGTTTGTCTGATGGCGACGGACACTGATAATAGGGAAAGCTAATGCACACGCAAAAATCAGTTCAGTACTACTATACGTAGTAGCCCATATATGGACTACGCTTTTGTTCAAAGCGGGCGAACGCCCAAACGCTGTCTTGTTTGTCTCACACATCCACACTCACGCACACACCAGATATTGATTTGAATAAACTCACCCAATTACTTGCCTCATGTGAGGGCTGCACTAGATATCATCAAGGCAGTGGCTTACTCTGAAAATGGCGGCTACTTTGTGACAGCTGGGATACGCCACATCAAGTTCTGGTATCCAGAACCTTCTGTGCTGATCAACTCCTCTGCTGTGATACCTCCTGGTAAGTGTCCAGCTGTTTCCCAGTTCATAATCACTGAAAACACCATCTGTTGCAGCAGTTACAGCAACATCATCGATACTCTGGTATTAAACGCATCAATAACTTGCCTCGACAATTATGAGATCATTAACAGTTTTGCTTGTATATCATTAAACATCACTTTAGTACCTTTCATGTATAATCAGTTATTGCACAATACTCTAGCACAGTGATGGTTTATCTAATCACTACACACCACTCTACTTCAGTGCTGGTGTATCTCATCATTACAAACCACTCTATAAGAGTGCTTGTATATCTAATCATTACAAACCACTCTATTAGAATGCTTGTATATCTAATCCTTACAAATCACTCTATTAGAGTGATTGTATATATAATCATTAGAAACTATTCTATTAGAGTGCTTGTATGTCTAATCATTACAAACCACGTTATAAAGAGTTATTGTATATCTAATCATTACAAATCACTCTATTAGAGTGATTTTGTATCTAATCATTACAAACCACTCTATTAGTGTGCTTGTATATCTACTCATTACAAACCACTCTATTAGTGTGCTTGTATATCTACTCATTACAAACCACTCTATTAGAGTGCTTGTATATCTACTCATTACAAACCACTCACAAAGAGTGATTGTATATATAATCATTACAAACCACTATAAATAGTGATTGTATATCTAATCATTACAAATCACGCAGGTACAGTCCTAATATATCCAATCGCTACACATGACTCTTGTACAGTGTTTGTTTGTATATATAATCATTGCGTACAGTGCTTGCTTAGTATATCTAATTATTATACACCACTCTATTAGGGTGATTATATACCTAATGATTACACGCCACTCTGGTACAATGATTGTATCTAACGATTGCGCATCGCTCTAGTACAGTTCTTGACCCAAGTACATCTAATCATTGCACATCGCCCTAGTACAGCTCTTGCACCATTACATCTAATCCAGAAGTTCCAAAACCACGGCCCGAGAGCCACTTGTGGCCTGCCAGTTGTCAGAAAGTGACACGCGAGGCCTCGAGCAGACATTTTCCGTCAAATAAAAACAAGCAACTTTACAGACTCACCGACAGTAACCTAGCTGCGCTTATGACTTTGGGCACGAGAGATTTGTTCCCAGACATTGATAAATTGGTATCTGAAGAACAGTTACAATTGTAAATTAATTACATTAATAGCGATTTTCGAAACTGATTTAAAATTTAAGTTATGAAAGGTAAGAATGATATTGCACGACTTTTATCATTTCATAACGTTGTGGCCCGCTTAACTACCGAAAATAATAGATATGACCCTCGGCTTGAAAAGCTTGGGAACTACTGATCTAATCATTGCACATCCCTCTAGTACAGTTCTTGCCCCAGTAAATCTAATTATTACACATCGCTCTAGCACAGTTCTTGCCCCAGTACATCTAATCATTGCACATCGCTCTAGTGCAGAGAGACCCTGCGTAGAACCATCATTAGAGAAGGCTCATTCAATGGCCAAGTAAATATCCAAGATCTACAACGGGTAGCAGCGAACCGCCAAGCATGGAGAGACAGGACTTCTGCCCTATGCGCCGCCTTAGGCTCAAGAGGAAGGACTAACTAACTAACTAGTGCAGTTCTTGCCCCAGTACATCTAATCATTGCACATCGCTCTAGTACAGTTCTTGCCCCAGTACATCTAGTCATTGCACATCGCTCTAGTGCAGTTCTTGCCCCAGTACATCTAATCATTGCACATTACCCTAGTACAGTGTTTTATTTATTATATCGAACCATTACATATCACTCTAGTACAGTGCTTGTATGGACGGCCTGGCTTACTAGGTGAATGCAAGCAGCACACGTTTGTGGATGTGGCCTGTGGCAACGGAAGCAGTGCTGAGTTTGTCTATTGCATCACGAAAAACGGAGGACTGGTTATAGTAAGACAGCTGTATGATTGTTATCGTTATTATCATATCAGCAATGTAATCACCATTTCAGCATTACCATCACATTTATCATCATGTTGTGATTTTCATCATCATTATTTCGGTATCATCATATCAGCAGCGCAATCACCATTTCATCATCATCATCATATTTATCATCATGTCAGCACCATGACGTGATTTTCGTCATCATTATTTCGGTATCACTATATCATTTAGGTTATTACCATTATCTCAGCATGCAAAGGTCGACTCGGATGAGAGTTTTAATGCACTTGCGCTCACACTGCCCGTGCACGGACGACAGGGTAATGGCTTGATTCCACATACCAGGTCATCTGGACGTAAATGTTGACTTCTCGTTCAGAAGGTAATGGTAAACGGCTGAGCGTAAAATTACCTGGTAAATCGCAAACAGTCAATAGATGCTGATGTTATTACAACGTTCTGCACGGGATAAGCAATTATTCTTTTTAACTTAGTCGTTTAGCCATCATGCATCATCGTCGTGTGCCATGCCAATAAGCGTGGGCGTGCATGGTTCGCCATCCCAGGGGATCGCCAGATCCTCAGTTCAAATCCGTGGTCTTGTCCGGATTGTGCCATGTTGCCAAGCCATCCAGTTATGTATATTTTTGTCTTCCGCTTGCTATTTTCTATCACGTTTTTCTTTCCGTTGTCACTAAGTTTTCAAGCGTGATTACCTTCTTAACATACTCCAACAAATCTTGATTGTCCACGCCTGTCTACGATTGATTTCTCTAATCATTTTACGGTTATCATATGTTTCGTGAAGGACTACATTTGTTTTTATATCTGCCTGTGGTAGGCCTATTTTTATACAGTTCCCCCAGAAATTGTACGTTGGCTGCCATTAGATGTTTCTCAGCTTTGCTTATTATTCATGTTTCACACGCAGACAACAGCTCGGGTTTTAAACAGTTCTTTAATAGCCTATTTTTCTCACTGCATTTGATAAATTTTCTATTGGTGAGTATGTTTTCAAACTTGCAAAAGACTACTTGCTTTTTGCCATAATGATTCATGTTCTAAATACCACAAAACATCTATCACCAGATGTTATGTCTGATCCAAGATTGTTGTGCCAATTCACTTGTTTAAGAATTTCCCCATTTACTCGAATGTTGAGAAAAACGGCGGAAAACCTAAGTTGCGCAGTTCGCGGCGACTTCACTAGCCAGGCGGATTTAATTCCTCAGGCTCAAGATATTAATGACAGTAGATGTCATGGATGGTACACCGAGATATCTGTTTCTTCTCGGAGGTGACCACAATCTATTTTCTTAGTTTAATTGCAATTTTAGTTGCTAACTACTTACAATAACAGCATGCACTAAATGGTGAAGAGCCTGTTCATTGTCTACAATCAGTACGCAATGTTGGTTGCTAACTACTTACAATA
The DNA here is from genome assembly GCA_963921405.1 of Cepaea hortensis. Classification (NCBI taxonomy): domain Eukaryota; kingdom Metazoa; phylum Mollusca; class Gastropoda; order Stylommatophora; family Helicidae; genus Cepaea; species Cepaea hortensis. The sequence continues at coordinate 82,375,690 of OY992883.1, forward strand.
ACGGCATGCACTAAACGGTGAAGAGCCTGTTCATTGTCTACAATCAGTACGCAATGTTGGTTGCTAACTACTTACAATAACAGCATGCACTAAATGGTGAAGAGCCTATTCATTGTCTACAATCAGTACGCAATGGTGGTTGCTAACTACTTACAATAACGGCATGCACTAAACGGTGAAGAGCCTGTTCATTGTCTACAATCAGTACGCAATGTTGGTTGCTAACTACTTACAATAACGGCATGCACTAAACGGTGAAGAGCCTGTTCATTGTCTACAATCAGTACGCAATGTTGGTTGCTAACTACTTACAATAACAGCATGCACTAAATGGTGAAGAGCCTATTCATTGTCTACAATCAGTACGCAATGGTGGTTGCTAACTACTTACAATAACAGCATGCACTAAATGGTGAAGAGCCTGTTCATTGTCTACAATCAGTACGCAATGGTGGTTGCTAACTACTTACAATAACGGCATGCACTAAATGGTGAAGAGCCTATTCATTGTCTACAATCAGTACGCAATGGTGGTTGCTAACTACTTACAATAACGGCATGCACTAAACGGTGAAGAGCCTGTTCATTGTCTACAATCAGTACGCAATGGTGGTTGCTAACTACTTACAATAACGGCATGCACTAAATGGTGAAGAGCCTATTCATTGTCTACAATCAGTACGCAATGGTGGTTGCTAACTACTTACAATAACGGCATGCACTAAACGGTGAAGAGCCTGTTCATTGTCTACAATCAGTACGCAATGGTGGTTGCTAACTACTTACAATAACGGCATGCACTAAATGGTGAAGAGCCTGTTCATTGTCTACAATCAGTACGCAATGGTGGTTGCTAACTACTTACAATAACAGCATGCACTAAATGGTGAAGAGCCTGTTCATTGTCTACAATCAGTACGCAATGGTGGTTGCTAACTACTTACAATAACGGCATGCACTAAATGGTGAAGAGCCTATTCATTGTCTACAATCAGTACGCAATGGTGGTTGCTAACTACTTACAATAACAGCATGCACTAAATGGTGAAGAGCCTGTTCATTGTCTACAATCAGTACGCAATGTTGGTTGCTAACTACTTACAATAACGGCATGCACTAAACGGTGAAGAGCCTGTTCATTGTCTACAATCAGTACGCAATGTTGGTTGCTAACTACTTACAATAACGGCATGCACTAAATGGTGAAGAGCCTATTCATTGTCTACAATCAGTACGCAATGGTGGTTGCTAACTACTTACAATAACAGCATGCACTAAATGGTGAAGAGCCTGTTCATTGTCTACAATCAGTACGCAATGGTGGTTGCTAACTACTTACAATAACGGCATGCACTAAATGGTGAAGAGCCTATTCATTGTCTACAATCAGTACGCAATGGTGGTTGCTAACTACTTACAATAACGGCATGCACTAAACGGTGAAGAGCCTGTTCATTGTCTACAATCAGTACGCAATGGTGGTTGCTAACTACTTACAATAACGGCATGCACTAAATGGTGAAGAGTCTGTTCATTGTCTACAATCAGTACGCAATGGTGGTTGCTAACTACTTACAATAACAGCATGCACTAAATGGTGAAGAGCCTGTTCATTGTCTACAATCAGTACGCAATGGTGGTTGCTAACTACTTACAATAACGGCATGCACTAAATGGTGAAGAGCCTATTCATTGTCTACAATCAGTACGCAATGGTGGTTGCTAACTACTTACAATAACAGCATGCACTAAATGGTGAAGAGCCTGTTCATTGTCTACAATCAGTACGCAATGGTGGTTGCTAACTACTTACAATAACAGCATGCACTAAATGGTGAAGAGCCTGTTCATTGTCTACAATCAGTACGCAATGGTGGTTGCTAACTACTTACAATAACGGCATGCACTAAACGGTGAAGAGCCTGTTCATTGTCTACAATCAGTACGCAATGGTGGTTGCTAACTACTTACAATAACGGCATGCACTAAACGGTGAAGAGCCTGTTCATTGTCTACAATCAGTACGCAATGTTGGTTGCTAACTACTTACAATAACAGCATGCACTAAACGGTGAAGAGCCTGTTCATTGTCTACAATCAGTACGCAATGTTGGTTGCTAACTACTTACAATAACAGCATGCACTAAATGGTGAAGAGCCTGTTCATTGTCTACAATCAGTACGCAATGTTGGTTGCTAACTACTTACAATAACAGCATGCACTAAATGGTGAAGAGCCTATTCATTGTCTACAATCAGTACGCAATGTTGGTTGCTAACTACTTACAATAACGGCATGCACTAAACGGTGAAGAGCCTGTTCATTGTCTACAATCAGTACGCAATGTTGGTTGCTAACTACTTACAATAACAGCATGCACTAAATGGTGAAGAGCCTGTTCATTGTCTACAATCAGTACGCAATGTTGGTTGCTAACTACTTACAATAACAGCATGCACTAAATGGTGAAGAGCCTGTTCATTGTCTACAATCAGTACGCAATGTTGGTTGCTAACTACTTACAATAACAGCATGCACTAAATGGTGAAGAGCCTGTTCATTGTCTACAATCAGTACGCAATGTTGGTTGCTAACTACTTACAATAACAGCATGCACTAAATGGTGAAGAGCCTATTCATTGTCTACAATCAGTACGCAATGTTGGTTGCTAACTACTTACAATAACGGCATGCACTAAACGGTGAAGAGCCTGTTCATTGTCTACAATCAGTACGCAATGTTGGTTGCTAACTACTTACAATAACAGCATGCACTAAATGGTGAAGAGCCTGTTCATTGTCTACAATCAGTACGCAATGTTGGTTGCTAACTACTTACAATAACAGCATGCACTAAATGGTGAAGAGCCTGTTCATTGTCTACAATCAGTACGCAATGTTGGTTGCTAACTACTTACAATAACAGCATGCACTAAATGGTGAAGAGCCTGTTCATTGTCTACAATCAGTACGCAATGGTGGTTGCTAACTACTTACAATAACAGCATGCACTAAATGGTGAAGAGCCTGTTCATTGTCTACAATCAGTACGCAATGGTGGTTGCTAACTACTTACAATAACAGCATGCACTAAATGGTGAAGAGCCTGTTCATTGTCTACAATCAGTACGCAATGGTGGTTGCTAACTACTTACAATAACAGCATGCACTAAATGGTGAAGAGCCTGTTCATTGTCTACAATCAGTACGCAATGGTGGTTGCTAACTACTTACAATAACAGCATGCACTAAATGGTGAAGAGCCTGTTCATTGTCTACAATCAGTACGCAATGGTGGTTGCTAACTACTTACAATAACAGCATGCACTAAATGGTGAAGAGCCTGTTCATTGTCTACAATCAGTACGCAATGGTGGTTGCTAACTACTTACAATAACGGCATGCACTAAACGGTGAAGAGCCTGTTCATTGTCTACAATCAGTACTGGAACAGAAAAGCCAGGGGACCTTTTTACTCACCTTTGAAGTGTTGGGTATGTGATGCGCGACTCATATTTTTAGTGACGAGTCGGGACTCGGTGGATGATGTGGTAAAACTTGGTGGATGATGTGGTAGAACTCGGTGGATGATTTGGTGGAACTCGATGGATGATGTGGTGGAACTCGATGGGTGATGTGGTGGAACTCGGTGGGTGATGTGGTGGAACTCAATGGGTGATGTGGTGGAACTCTGTGGGTGATGTGGTGGAACTCTGTGGGTGATGTGGTGGAACTCTGTGGGTGATGTGGTGGAACTCGGTGGATGATGTGATGGAACTCTGTGGGTGATGTGGTGGAACTCGGTGGGTGATGTGGTGGAACTAGGTGGGTGATGTGATGGAACTCGGTGGGTCATGTCGTGGAACTCGGTGGGTGATGTGGGGAACTCGGAGGGTGAAAACCATAAAAGATGTGTGTGTGTGTGTGTGTGTGAGAGAGAGAGAGAGAGAGAGAGAGAGAGAGAGAGAATATATTCTATATATATATATATATATATATATATATATATATATATATATATATATATATATATATGTGTGTGTGTGTGTGTGTGTGTGTGTGTGTGTGTCTACAATCAGTACTAGAAAAGAAAAGCCAGGGGACCTTTTTATTCACCTTTGAAGTGTTGGGTATGTGATGCGCGACTCATATTTTTAGTGTCAAGTCGGGACTCGATAGATGATGTGGTGGAACTCGGTGGGTGATGTGGTGGAACTCGGTGGATGATGTGATGGAACTAGATGGATGATGTGGTGGAATTCGGTGGGTGATGTTGTGGAACTCGATGGATAATGTGGCGGACCTCTGTGGATGGTATGGTGGAACTCCGTGGATGGTATGGTGGAACTCCGTGGATGATGTTGACGCACTCGATGGGTGAAGTGGTGGAACTCGGTGGGTGATGTGGTGGAACTCAATGGGTGATGTGGTGGAACTCTGTGGGTGATGTGGTGGAACTCTGTGGGTGATGTGGTGGAACTCTGTGGGTGATGTGGTGGAACTCGGTGGATGATGTGATGGAACTCTGTGGGTGATGTGGTGGAACTCGGTGGGTGATGTGGTGGAACTAGGTGGGTGATGTGATGGAACTCGGTGGGTCATGTCGTGGAACTCGGTGGGTGATGTGGGGAACTCGGAGGGTGAAAACCATAAAAGATGTGTGTGTGTGTGTGTGTGTGAGAGAGAGAGAGAGAGAGAGAGAGAGAGAGAGAGAGAGAGAATATATTCTATATATATATATATATATATATATATATATATATATATATATATATATATATATATATATATATATATATATATGTGTGTGTGTGTGTGTGTGTGTGTGTGTCTACAATCAGTACTAGAAAAGAAAAGCCAGGGGACCTTTTTATTCACCTTTGAAGTGTTGGGTATGTGATGCGCGACTCATATTTTTAGTGTCAAGTCGGGACTCGATAGATGATGTGGTGGAACTCGGTGGGTGATGTGGTGGAACTCGGTGGATGATGTGATGGAACTAGATGGATGATGTGGTGGAATTCGGTGGGTGATGTTGTGGAACTCGATGGATAATGTGGCGGACCTCTGTGGATGGTATGGTGGAACTCCGTGGATGGTATGGTGGAACTCCGTGGATGATGTTGACGCACTCGATGGGTGAAGTGGTGGAACTCGGTGGGTGATGTGATGGAACTTGGTGAGTGAAAACCTTAAAAGATATGTGTGTGTGTGTGTGTGTGTGTGTGTGTGTGTGTGTGTGTGTGTGTGTGTGTTTGAGAGAGAGAGAGAGAGAGAGAGAGAGAGAGAGAGAGAGAGAGAGAGAGAGAGAGAGAGAGAGAATATATTCTAAAAAAGGAATGAACAAATATATCATTTTTCGGTGTAGTCACCACTGTGTTCAGTGCAAGCCCTCCAGCGCCGATAAAGTGCTTGGATTCCTGTAGAAAGAAATTCTATTGGTCGCGTGTGTAATCACTTATGCACCACCTGCTGTACCTCTTCATCGGACCGAGAAGTCTGTCCCAGAAGTCACGCCGTTTTGAGACTTCCTACTCCACTCATACGCTTGCTGGACTGGCTGGCATGCATCACCATATTGGACTTTTCATTTGCCGATGAATTTCTATAGGTTTCACCCCTCCACATATTTAAAAAAAAAAAAAAAGGAAAACAGGACGCTGCTCCTCTTGGTCAAAAGTGGGGCGACCATCTTTAAACTGTCCTTATGACATCACTATGTTCGTTTGCACTGTGGTGTCATGTGCTTAACACTCTTGATATCCTTAACATCATGTGCTCAACATTCTTGATATCCTTAACAACAATACTGACATGTTACAAAACAATGGCATGGTTATTGTAATTTCTGTCACTCTTTTAAGGTTTTCATTTGAAGCCCCTTGTACAGTGTTTCTTTTTTTCAATTTTAAGGGTTCTGGAGTTATCTGTGTTTTATGTTTTTGTTCTCCTTTTTCAAGCACGTATTTTAATGATTGTTTCTAAATGCTTTTAACCTACTGCCAGCAGTCTTCCGCACTCACCTCGTCTGCTAACTGTTGCACGACCTCGTACGTACTAGAGACTGAGGTCGTGCCTTTGTTTCATTATTTCTGTGATATTTTGCTTTGTATTTATTTCAATTTTTATAAGATATCTATCTATCTCGTCTCGATTTAATTTGACGTATCTGCAGAAGATAATATAAATCTGCATCTGCTGCAGCCCTAAAACGTTTTCGTCATATTCAGATGATCTAAATTTCTTGTCAATCCAGATATGATGTATTTGATTGTCAGTGCTGTGGTCTGTGATTCCAATGTTGCGTTATGTATTCTTGTGTGTGGAAAAACACTTCCTTCTATGACGAATAGATTAACTGCGCAAAAGTTGGGCAGTAATTCTCCATTTTCCACCGTGTTTCACCATGATCTCTTCTAACCCATGTTATCCAATCATAAGATCACCTATGAATATTATTATATCGTCGTTTCTTTTATCACTATGCACAACTTCTGGCAAGTAGATATCTGTGCATTTTGTGACAGAGAATACACTAGACAACGCAAACAAGATATGAAGTGGCATGTTAGAATCCATCGTTCGTATAGCTCTCAAATGGTTTAATAAAGTGTATTGATTATATTGACAAATATCCAGAATTATCGACACCTGTTTACAGACAAGCCAAATTGTATTTTCTGTAACAAACAGGTCAAGGCCACTGATCGGGTCATACACAGTCACAAGAGCATTGAAGAGTTCAAGGGAAACTGTCTGAAGGTGCAAGATCAAATCTTGTTCATAGGGTTTAGCAGTGGAGATGTCCACGTGTTTGACGCAATATCCCTACTTGTAAGTTGCATGTGACTTTCCACATATTTGTTGCAACATCCCTTCTTGTAAGTTACAAGTTACTTTCTGTATATTGTTGCAACATCCTTGATTGTAAGCTGCAACTAACATATATAATATTACCATCTAACAGTATACCACAACAAGCAATGAAGTACAAACCAGAGGGAAACAGAGGAAGAGGCCGACCACGTAAACGATGGACGGAGGGAATAACAGAGTCCATGGGAATATCCATACATGAAGCCCATAAGCGGACACAGTTCCGCTGTTTATACTTCACCTCGACACCGCAAAGTACAAGAGGAACATGATGAGATGAGATGAAAATGTGGTTCAGTATGGTAACAGTTGTTTGAATCAGTGGAGGGTATACATTTGTAGACAGATTTCAAAATGGAAGACAAAACGTCTCCAGGAATCATTTGGGAGAGTCATGATGACCATCTTTTGGGATATCAAGGACTCTATATTGGTGCATTTTAAGGAAAGGGGTGAAACTATCACTAGTGTTCGATACAGTGACATGCTAGTGAACAAACTGAAGCCCGCGATACGATTGAAACGTCTGGGACTTCCATTTAAAAGAGTATTGTTGCTGCACGACAACGCCCTCTCTCGCGCGGCTGCACAGCCAGTGGATACACTACGTGCTCTGGAATTTGAGGTCTTGAAACATCCAGAATACAGTCCAGACTTGGTGCCATCGGACTCTTACTTGTTTGGATCATTGAAAGAACATTTGCAGGGTCAGAGGTTTCCAGATGACAAGAAGGTAATGTCGGCGGTACAACATTGGTTTCAAGCCACACCCAAAAATATCTTTCCTAGAAGGCATAAATAAGCTGGTGGACAAGTGGACCATGTTTGTTGCCACAGGGAGACTTGAGAAATAACACACATAACATTTCTGGTTCATAATATTGTTTGTTTTTGGTTTTTTTAATCGAAATATCCCCCTTACTTAATTACTTCTCCACATATTTGATAGTGTTCCTGATTTCAAGTTGCGTGTTATTTACACAGATGATCCACATTTATAAACAGTATCCTTGCTTATAAGGAGCAAACAAAATGCAGGGTACTTTATTTTTAATTCACCACAAACAAATCGAGTAATTATTTTTAGCACTGACCTAGATCTGGTAGGATCGTCGATTTTCAGAATATGGATACCGGGATTCACTTACATCAAAGATGAGCGCAGACAGGTGGGACATACACAAGATAAGACGAGTAGCACATGATATAGATATACACTTCGACGACAGTGAGGGCTCTCCGGGCCCAGAAACATTTATTGCATCCATCGATAGGTCTAGCGGTCCAACACTCACTCAACCGGAAGTGATCAGAAACACATTCAATTTATATGATTTTTATGTCAATAAATACTTTACACAATAGCACATGCTTGCCTTCTATTTGCGAAAGCAATTATATGTCTGTATCTGTAATTAATACATGCAGTGGCCCTTTTCAGGGCCTCCAAAATATCCCAGCTAGCATTCCTCGCTTGCACAGAGTATATCAACACACCCTACACCCACTATGGAAATCACCCTGATGTCACGTGATTTCCCTGGAACTCCCGGGATTCCTTTGTTTGTGATGAATTTAAAAGAAAGTACCAAATGCAGAACTAAGAGCGCAACGAGCAGCTTTTCACTCTCGATATCATCAGGTCGTCCCCATGCTGCGTTAACAGTTATAGGCCAGGTAGCCGAATCACGACAAAAAGAGTTGGCAATGTGATTTTTCCATCTAAAACTTCGAGCTTTTGAAGCGTGATGTTTGTCTCACGACATCTTAGCACAGACTGACGCTTTTTATGAGTCTGCGATCCTTGCGTTAATCGTCACGCGATTCTTCGATCACGTTTAATCCGCACGCCCTAATGAACTGACATGAGCACAACTTGGCGACCCTCAAAGGACTCAAGGGCCAATCAGTTGTTTGTCAGCCCTTCCAAGGAATAGTCGTCCAGTTTGAAAACATTTTTGAAAGCGTGATTTCAGCAACTGTTTCAACTCAGAATTGCATCAGACAAGTTTAACTGTCTTAAAATATGTTCCACCAAGTATTCTAGTTTCTACAAGAACTAAAGAATGTATAACAACAAGATTTAAAATATTCCTTGTCAAGACAGATTTAACATCAGCAACATAAGTATTATATTTGCGAGTACAAAGATTTATATAAGTTTCTATACTGCGTCTTGAGTCATCCAAGATACGCTTGGGAAAGGAAGTGATTATCAGAGTAATGCCATTACCGTTTGGACTTATCAGATGATGGTCGAATGAGAGTGTGCCTGAGGAGATATAGACATACTACCGTATGCTGCTGGAGCTAAATGTGACCACTGGAGAATCGGTCTAATTATCGTTGTTTCAGTTGTGAGACAGCTTTACTGTGTAATTGTCAGGGACAGCAAAGTGAATCAAATGACTCATAAATGGCACTTGTTGTAACTTGATTTATACACATTTAGAATTTTTGGTGCACTGAACTACTGGGTGGCAGGAGTGTCCATGTCAGGCTTAGTGGGCACTCGGTGGGCGGCCAGTAAGTTGGTTCACGAGGGGGCGGCCAGTAAGTTGGTTCACGAGGGGGCGGCCAGTAAGTTGGTTCACGAGGGGGCGGTACTAGTTAGTTTGTTTGGAGGAACGGATCAGCTCCCACCTGTCCCATCTAGAAGGCGGGGGAAGAGTCTGGTGGATACATTTTTGTTGGATCAACCCTCTCTGTACATCGTCAGGTCTGTACATCTCAAGTTGCACTGTTATTAAAGATTCAGCAGCGTCACCTTGTCCTGTCCTACAACCAGCCTGATTTTTTTCAGTGAATCTGTACGTGTCCCTAGGCAACGAGGGAGTGATGATACTGCGTGAGACTTTCTGGTGTCGGTCTGTGTCAGTTGAACTATGTACATGTTCCTACAATTACCCAACACACCATCAATGCACTCCTCACATCGCAAATACAACAGTAATTATACTACATAAGCAAAGCAGACGTCTCTGGCTGGCGAATGGGTTTATAAGGAGCAGCTACAGAACCAAGTGGGAGTCAAGCACCCAGGTCGTCAACGCGACCCAAGTGAACAAGCATCAATCTTCAGACTCGGCAAATGACATAACAGGCTACAATACCACCTGCTCAATGGGACAAAAATAGAGATACCGAGGAATGGAACCGTGGAATAGGTAAAACGACGGCAAGACACATGTTGCAAGAGTATCCAACATATGCAGAACAGCGACAAATATTCTGCTATATACAGGCTCTTATCTTAAAAATACAATAGTCTTTACATGAACAACGTTCACAGTCCAATGTGTTTGTTGCAATATCACAGTTGTAATTTTATTGCTATCCAGTTATAGGAGAAGTTGGTGGGTGGCTTTCGTTGTAAAGTGGTCAAGCCGTCTGCGTCACAGTCTGAAGGTCGTGGGTTCGTTCTCGGGCTGAGTTACTCGGATGATAAGTGCAGTCTTTCTGCTGCGGGACATTGCTGGAGCTGTGTGCTTTGTGCATTGTTCCCTGCAAGTGTCTTGCCGCTGGGGTCATTGCTGAAGCTGTGTGCTTTGTATATTGCTCTCTGCAAGTAGCTTGCTCTGCAGAGAGAGACCTAGTCGGATGGAATAAACCCGGTGCAACGAAATCAACTCTCTGGCCTTCAACCTTGTATCCATTTCTACTTGGCTGTAGCATCTTGCAGCCCTTCCCTCGCCGACATTTTTCCAACGGACGTGCATGAATGGCAGTGGAGTGTTCTCTTTGGTCTTCAACCCGAGCACTACTCTGCTGATCACAGCCTACAGAAACTCCAGCATGTGTGTCTGGGACCTGAAAGATGTCAGCAATGTTAAGCAGAAGTAGGTGATGCTGTGTCCTAATATTTACCACTGTGAATGTAATATTTACCACTGTGAATAAACATCCACATCCTTTTTGTACCAGATATTCTATTTCATCTTCCGTGTAAAGAAAAAGGACCCTTTTACCCGCCTTGAGGTTAATGGGTATATGGTGCTAAACCCATATTTGTAATAGACATATCGACACTCAGAGGCTGATGTGGTCAGTATCTCACCGGCCGCCTTCACTTCCCAAGGCATTTCTTGGTACCCATTTTAGGCTGGGAGCCCTGGTCAATTTTAAACATCGGTCTCGATGTGGAATCGAACCCATGACCAGTGTGTCGACAGGCAAGCATCTAGCCACTACACCACAGTGTCTCTTACTTTTCATATCCCACGTGATAGAATTATTTGTTGAGACTAATCCTAGCTTGCATAGAGACAAAACTGACACGTTATGACAGTGATATCATCTTTGTGACTTGGGATCAAATCTCATACCTATGTATTGGACTTGTTTGTTTATAGTAGTAATAGGCCTAATCTGCTTATAAACATCACGAAACTATCTGATTTTATGCACAAGGCCGTGTTTATCGTCACTTATTATTATCTTCACTTTATGTGTATTCACTGTATTGCTATTATCTTCACTTTATGTGTATTTACTGTATTTCCATTATCTTCTCTTTAGTGTTCACTAAATTGCCATTACCTTCACTTCATGGGTGTTTGTTGTATCGCCACTATCTTCATTTTATGTGTGTTAATTGTATTGCCATTATCTTCACTTTATGAGTGTTCATTGTATTGCCACTAACTTCATTTTATGACGGTGTTCATTGCATTACCATTATCTTAATTCATGTGCACGACAATATTCATTGTAATATTTTTCTTTTCATGTGATTTTTTTTTAAATTGCATTTGGTTTGTACGACGTTGCAATCACACAGAGCCCTTTTTGGCTGTTTGTAATTTATAAGCTAATACTATACTAGGCAATTTTACGTTTAGTAGTTTGCCATTGCTTTCTATAAATCACCAAAAAATAAATACAAGTAGGCGGCAAGCTCAACAAGAACACGATCATAAGTGACAAAATGGACGTTGCTGCCAAAGCCTTCGTAAGTGCAGAAATAACAAGCATACACCGATACAACTACATGAAATCATCATCATCACTCTACATAAAACCAATATATATATATATATATATATATATATATATATATATATATATATATATATATATATATATATATATATATATATATATATATATATATCTGCAAATGTGGTAACTGACACAGCTAGTCCATGGCAACAGGCGACTCACTATTGATGAAATAGCCATTACATGTTTGTAGACCTGAATGTGTTTAGAGGGTTAGGTGGCAGACTTTTCTTCCCGTCAGCAATTATAGAACTGGCGTTGAATCCTTGTCCGACCGCGCTCATGCCAATGTCAATTTAACGTCCTAACCGTTACACAGATGTGCCCGCTACTTTCTCCTTCTTGGTCAATGATATTCTAAGAACTTTTCTAAAAGATGGATGAGAAGTTGAATTACCTGAATCAGTTTGAGTCCACTCATCAGCTACTGCATTCGGGCACTTCCAGGTATGTAGCCGTCTATCACAGCAAGGCCATCACCAACACGGACATCTTCACCACCAGGGACTCCAAAGGACAAGTCCGAGAAACGCTGGTCACGGTGTCCCATGATTCCACAGTCCGCCTGTGGGGAGTTGTCATTGGAGAGTCCATCTGCTTCGATCGTCTGAGCATCTTGTACACTGATCCTGCTCCACTGCAGCCAATACTGGAGGCCCAGAACAAAACGTTGGACAATGCAGGCATCATCACTGCCGTCAAGGTAGAGTCTGGTGTGGTTTACTCTTTAACTGATTCAGTGCCAAACAAGACAGGTACGAAATGTGGTGCACAATCAAATGAAGAAGTATTATAATGTAAATTTACATTCACTGAGTTTTACAATCGCGGTAGATACAGAGAAACGAATCAGATAAAACGATGACCCAAGTATGGCGAAATATCAGCCTTTTGTCAAAATGGAAGGTCTCTCTCTCTCTCTCTCTCTCTCTCTCTCTCTCTCTCTCTCTCTCTCTCTCTCTCTCTCTCTCTCTCTCTCTCTCTTTCTATCTATCTATCTATCTATCATCCTTCGGCACTGAATCAGGTAATGCATTTTAATACACTGATAAATAATGCATTTCTGAAATAAGTTAACGAATTTAAATATCTAGGAATATCTATGATCTCAAAATAGATAGAGAAATCGAAATCATGTCAAAAAGCGCTTATATGCGCTTATATATCAACTATCACAATTACTAAAATATCCAAAAATAACTATTACCGCAAAACTACAGATAATAAACAGAATATTCACACCAACTCTACGCTACCAATCTCAGCCTTCAAGATTATCCAGTCACACTTACGCAAAATCAACACCTGCGAGATGAGATTCTTGAGAAGAGCTGCTAACTTAACTATCCGAGACCAAGTCAGAAATGATGTTATCAGACAGACAGTGCGATTAACACCTTGTGCCACATATATTGAAAGGCAGAAGATTAAATTGTGCGGCCATCTCGTTAGAATCTAACACTATCAACCACCCTCACTGGCATTACATCAAAGAAGATCTGAATCGAGAGCAAAAGGACGCCCGAGTAATGAATTGACGATATCAAAGAGTACAATCACAGGAAATGACACTATCCAGTGCCACCAATCGGGCGCTGGAATGTCAACTATTCCTCCCCAGAAATGAACGCACTTTTCGCCACGCTATGATGACAACAACAAACCGCATTGACCCTGCTACACGATGAGGATACACGGCGACATTTGGCGGAAGATATGACAAGGAGATAAAGACAAGAATCGTCATATCCAAAGATTCATTTACAAGCATGAGCATCTCGATGGGGAAAAAAATATCACGATAAGTACCTACATCCATTTCCTGTAAAGGTTGTGCAAGCTTGTTCATTATGAATGCGAATGCTGGACAATGCGTACTGAAATGGCAAACACACTGGAGACAAGGGAGATGTGTATTCTGGGCAGGATATTGATATTGTGGGAGAAGACGAAAAAACACGGAGGCCTTACAAGGTTATGTGTTATGGAGGTCAGCGTGCCGAATGGGTAAGAGCACTCGAACATCCAGTGTGCTGATGCCGAGTTAGCGGATTCAACTCCTACACCAGCCAGTTAGACTACAATGTTGGCTTCTTGTTCTTGACTTATAGTAAACAAGAATGTGGGGAACAGCAGTAAAGCTTAAAAAGGCAATGAATGAATCACCCAAACAACGAGAAGTAGATTGCGAGTTTTACTAAAACACGCCTACAAGAGACAAATTGGACGTTGCGGCCAAAGCCTTCATCAGCACAGGACAAACAAACACAATCCGACACAAACCTACATGAAACACACTATGACAATATTAAACTAATTAAAGGTACTTATCTGAATCTGTATCCATTGATTTTTTTTTTTTTTTTTTTTTTTATTCGCATATCCTTTACAGGACATCGCTGTCAACAGCAGCATCTTTCAGCTGTCTGTTGATTTCTTGGCAAGATTACGCTCAGTAGTTTGCCATTGCTTTCTGAGCGGCCGGCTCAGTGTCCCGCAAGTCACCAGCGGGGGACGAACCGCTCCCAGCTCGCTCCCGCTACGAGACTGCGTGACAAACGGGATTACGGAGAAAGTGTTGTAACCCCTCAGCCAGAGAGACCGGCGTATCCATTGATAGGAAAGACTAACACGCGCAGGGCTGTCATGGATTAATAGACCGGATGTATGGTACACGGGTCAAAGGTCAAGCGGAAGGGGAGTAGGGGTGGAGAAGCGCCCATATGGGCGAAACAGTGAAAATTAGGACCGGCAAAGCGAGCGAACGGGGGAAATATCGCAGACCCATAACAGATTCCTGCTTTGGGACGTGTTTATTTATTTTTCTAGAAATTCCTTAATGTATATGTTCCCCGGAGTTCCTTAATGTATATGTTCCCTGGAATTCCATAATGTATATGTTCCCCGGAAGTCTATAATGTATATGTTCCCTGGAGTTCCTTAATGTATATGTTCCCTGGAGTTCCATAATTTATATGTTCCCTGGAGTTCCTTAATTTATATGTTCCCTGGAGTTCCATAATGTATATGGTCCCTGGAGTTCCATAATGTATATGTTCCCCGGATTTCCTTAATGTATATGTTCCCTGGAGTTCCATAATGTATATGTTCCCTGGCGTTCCTTAATGTATATGTTCCCTATAGTTACTTAGTGTATATGTTCCATGGATTTCCTTAATGTATATGTTCCATGGAGTTCCTTAATGTATATGTTCCCTATAGTTCCTTAGTGTATATGTTCCATAGAGTTCCTTAATGTATATGTTTCCTGGAGTTTATTAATATATATGTTCCTGGTGTTACTTAATGTATATGTTCCCCGGAGTTCCTTAATGTATATGTTCTATTGAGTTCCTTAATGTATATGTTCCCTGGAGTTCCTTACTGTATATGTTCCCTAGAGTTCCTTAATGTATATGTTCCATGGAGTTACTTAATGTATCTCCCGTGGGTTGCCGGGGCCAATACGGGACGCAAAGAATAGCAACACTGTAGCCTACCACGCATGTCGTAAGAGGCGACTAAGGATGCTTGATGGTTCCGTCGCCCTGCTACTGAGTGTGTGCGTGGCGCGACACTGTGAGCTGTGAGTTTCGTGTGAAATGCTTTTGAATCTGCCCGAGGTTTTTTGGAATGTGACTGCATGTTCGGAGCGATGGCAGATGGCTATGTCCCAGAGTTGACCGGTTTTTGCCTTATGCAGAAATGCGTGGCTACTGGGCTTCTGTTTGACTGCCACTGCCATCGACGATGAACTGTATTTCGTGGACTGTGTGGGTGAACATCTAGGAAACATCCAGATGGGAAAATGACTGCCGATTCCATCAGAGATAAACTGGGTGTTTCGTGGGGGACTATTGTGTTGACATTCTGGCGGCAGCATTATGCACAGTGTATCTGTGCGGGCTGTTGTTTGTCGAGACTCCTGTCTTTTCCACTTTTCACATTGGGCAGTGGGGAGCGTTTTGTGTGGTATTCACTGGCACAGGAACGGAGCATAATGGGGACGACCCGTTGCTGTGAAGTTGGAACTGCGACTAACTAACTAACTAACTAACTAACTTAATGTATATGTTCCCTAGAGTTCCTTAATGTATATGTTCCAAGGAGTTCCTTAATGTATATGTTCCAAGGAGTTCCTTAATGTATATGTTCCCTGGAGTTCCTTAATGTATGTTCCCTGGAGTTCCATAATTTATATGTTCCCTGAGTTCCTTAATGTATATGTTCCCCACAGTTCCATAATGTATATGTTTCCTGGAGTTCCATAATGTATATGTTCCCTGGAGTTCCATAATGTATATGTTCCCCGGATTTCCTTAATGTATATGTTCCCTGGCGTTCCTTAATGTACCCTAGAGTTGCTTAGTGTATATGTTCCATGGAGTTCCTTAATGTATATGTTCCATGGAGTTCCTTAATGTATATGTTCCCTAGAGTTCCTTAGTGTATATGTTCCATAGAGTTCCTTAATGTATATGTTCCCTGGAGTTTCTTAATATATATGTTCCTGGCGTTACTTAATGTATATGTTCCCCGGAGTTCCTTAATGTATATGTTCTATTGAGTTCCTAATGTATATGTTCTATTGAGTTCCTTAATGTATATGTTCCCTGGAGTTCCTTACTGTATATGTTCCCTAGAGTTCATTAATGTATATGTTTCATGGAGTTACTTTATATATATATATATATATATATATATATATATATATATATATATATATATATATATATATATATATATATATATGTTCCCTATAGTTCCTTAATGTATATGTTCCAAGGAGTTCCTTAATGTATATGTTCCCTAGAGTTCCTTAATGTATATGTTTCATGGAGTTACTTTATATATATATATATATATATATATATATATATATATATATATATATATATATATATATATATATATATATATATATATATATATATATATATATATATGTTCCCTATAGTTCCTTAATGTATATGTTCCAAGGAGTTCCTTAATGTATATGTTCCCTAGAGTTCCTTAATGTATATGTTCCCTGGAGTTCCTTTATGTATATATTCCCTGGAGTTCCTTAATGTATATGTTCCCTGGAGTTCCTTAATGTATATGTTCCCTGGAGTTCCTTAATGTATATGTTCCCTGGAGTTCCTTAATGTATATGTTCCCTGGAGTTCCTTAGTGTATGTGTTCCCTGGAATTCTTTAATGTATATGTTCCATGGATACCGTCATGGATCATAGACTAAGACGAGGCAGGTCCCGGATGGCACTGGCAGAACTATCTATACGCCAGGTGTGTGATCTAGAGATCATCAATTGTGGGGGGGGGGGGGGGGGGGAAGTGGGTTGAAGCTCCGGAATGAGTGCAGAGAATTGGCAGCGGGCCGCACTGAGTTTGAAGTGCAATAGCTGATCCAGGGTAACGTACATCAAGGTGACATAGTCATCTACACCGATGGGTTAGTGATGAGAAATAGACGTAGTGGTTGGGGTTGTATTGCAAAGGTTAATGGACGGGTCTTGAAAAAGGAGAGTCCGGCATATGAGACTACGACCTCCAGCATGAGAATGGAGGTGGAGGCAGTAACAGCGGCATTCCGTTGGTTAGAGGAGACTACTGCAACACACATTGTATTCATTACGGATTCCAAGAGTATGTTTAGTAAGGTGGAGAAAGGAATGTTTCGTGTGGAATGGCTATCGTCGCTTCAGAAGTCACAGATTGTGAGAATTGTATGGATATTTTGCCTTGGCCATGCAGGGGTGCGGGGGAATGAACAGGCTGATAAGGAATGCACCTCTTGGTGGTAGATTGCCTATGGACAAGGGGAGGTGGTCGTGCGCTTGTGGGACCAGGTGGAGAAGGCGGGAGAACAGATTGAGAAAGCGTATGTGGAAAGAATGAGATTGCGGGGGGTCGGCAGGGGTTCTGGATGAATCTCAGATCTGAGAGGGAAGACCAGAAGAACTTTAAATCAGATAGCAGTGGGAACGATTAGTAGTGTGACTATTCGCTGGCTGTTGAACCAGGGGACGGAGCACGTATGGGAATGTCCTGAGTGCAGTGATTCCGGTTCTTAAAGCTCAACTCAACATGTTCCCTGGAGTTCCTTAATGTATATTTTCTCTGGGGTTATTTAATGTATATGTTCCATGAAGTTCCTTGGTGTATATGTTCCCTGGAGTTATTTAATGTATATGTTCCCTGGAGTTATTTAATGTATATGTTCCATGAAGTTCCTTGGTGTATATGTTCCCTGGAGTTATTTAATGTATATGTTCCCTGGAGTTATTTAATGTATATGTTCCATGAAGTTCCTTGGTGTATATGTTCCATGAAGTTCCTTAATGTATATGTTCCCTGGAGTTATTTAATGTATATGTTCCCTGGAGTTATTTAATGTATATGTTCCCTGGAGTTATTTAATGTATATGTTCCCTGGAGTTATTTAATGTATATGTTCCATGAAGTTCCTTGGTGTATATGTTCCATGAAGTTCCTTAATGTATATGTTCCCTGGAGTTATTTAACGTATATGTTCCCTAGAGTTCCTTGGTGTATATGTTCCATGAAGTTCCTTAATGTATATGTTCTCTGGTACACACTCGCAGGTCAGCCCGGACAGAAAGTTCATCGTGACGGGCAACCAGGCTGGAAGTATCTGTGTGTATGACCGAGTGACCTTTGAGCACTCCTTGACGGTTCTGGCCCACAACAGGGAAGTCACGTGTTTGGCAATCTACACTGACAGGTAGGCTGGTCCTCAACTCGTTCAGTTTATATTTCTTTAAAAATGTACTGGACTGTCGCTGTCCTCAACTCCTTCAGTTTATATTTCTTTAAAAATGTAATGGACTGTCGCTGTCCTCAACTCCTTCAGTTTATATTTCTTTAAAAATGTACTGAACTGTCGCTGTCCTCAACTCCTTCAGTTTATATTTCTTTAAAAATGTACTGAACTGTCGCTGTCCTCAACTCCTTCAGTTTATATTTCTTTAAAAATGTACTGGACTGTCGCTGTCCTCAACTCCTTCATTTTATATTTCTTTTGAAATTTACTGGCGCTGCCCTCCCTGTGCAGTTAGTTGGAAGTTGTCGTCAACCCTAGCATTTATTGTGATACACAGAAATATCAACGAGGGAACTCTTTGAGGCACTAAGGCAACTCATAAACAAACTCACAAGTATTTTATGGCGCTCGTGAAAGTATAACGAAAATGTAGAGATAAGAGGACACACTAAGCTAGAAGAAAATTCTAAAAATTGTATGGTACTCAGGTTGGATATGTTGTCCAGTGTGTCCTCTAATTTCTACTTCTTTCTGCTATTTCTATGAGCGCCATACAATACTTATGAATTTGTTTACCAGCATTTTATGCCTGTTTGCGATGTGCTAGGCGTGTTACGTTCGGTAGCTTGACATTGCTTTCTGAACAGCCGACTCTAGTGCCATCGAAATCAACACCAAGCGACCTGCTTCTAAATAGGTCACGGCAGATTTCGAACCCTCGACCTGTATGTCAGGGACTTGTGCAACTGCGTTTACTAACCCCTAAGCTACAGACGCTGACTTAGCTACAAGATCATCATCATCACGTGCCATACGACAAGCATGGAGTGATCATGGCTTTTCATTTAGTGCGATCACAAATCTAAATTCAGGTCTGCATTCTTTTCCAGATTATGCCATTATGGCTAAGCCATCCAGGTAGTCTCTTTGCCGTTATTCCCTTTCCCCATTAAGTTTGCCATTTGTCGCTCAATTTTCAATGATATTTCTTCCACAATATGCTTAAGAACTCTTGATTATCTGCGTCTAATTTCTCTATTTAATTTACGATTTTCATTTTTTTTTTCCTTGGAGAACTTCCTCATTGGTTTTCTGACCGTTCATAGTATTCTTTGCCTTCTCCTCAGAAACCACATTCTGCTGCCGTCAAATGTTTCTTGGCGTGTCTGCTTATTGTCCGCGTTTCAAATACATGCAACAGTTAGGCTATATAGCACTTTGACACTCTTTTTTTACTACAATTGACACTTTTTATTGGTGAATATGTATTCCATCTTGCAACAGACTAATTAACAAAATACAAAGTGTGCGACATTTACCAGATGCTCTGTCCTAGTTGTGCAGGCATTTACGAGATGCTTTGACTTAGCTGTGCAGTCCTTTACCAGATACTCTGTCCTAACTGTGCAGTCATTTATTAGATACTCTGTCCTATCTGTGTAGTCATTCACAAGATACTCCATCTGTTCTAGCAGTGTAGTCATGTACAAAATACTCTATCCTAACTGTGCAGTCACGTAAAGATACTCTGTCATAACTGTGCAGTCATGTTTGTTAACATAATTTCTCACATGGACAGCGAATTCTGGTTCACAGATGACATTTGGTGTAGGATTATTGCCTGAGAAGTTAGGTGGCTGTTGTGATACTGACTCTCCCTACCCATTGATGGATCAAGAAACTACGAACCTAGCACCATATACCTATTTCACAATGACGTGAACATGGAGGAACGTTTAATTGTTTTACATTAGTGCATAGTGGTTAGAGGGCGTGCCTGCCAAAACAGTGATCCGGGTTTAGAGCTCAGTGGAGACAGGATTATTTATTTTTTTGTGTACACTACGGGTCCCAAGTCCTCTCCTGTCTCATAAAAATGGGTACCTGACAATTTTCAGAATGCTCTGGGAATTGTTTGAGAAAGAACGGCGACACGAAAGGGAACTGGTCATCCCATCTCTTATATAGTGGCATAGAATATGCGATGTTAATTCTGAGTATGTTCTTGAGTTTTTAAAGTGGTGAATGCAAAATATGGGGGTTTATTGACTACCCTCATGCTAGGTAGTTACTGTCCCTATCTTGTAGTCTTCCAGCGTACAAAGTTTTTAGTCCTCAGTAGGCTTCTTCATAGGGGACATCGAGGTTGATCCTCACCTGGTTCGTCAGCCTAATGTCTGCTCAGGATGCACCACAGACCATATGTTTATAGACCAATCGGCACTCTGTGGGTGATGAGGTCAGTATCATATCGACCGCCTTTACTTCTCAAGTCATTCTTGGTAGCCATCTCAGGCTGGAGCGACCTAGGATCCCCCATGTCACATTGTGAAGAAATCCGAATTCGCCCAGCTGCGTATCGAACCCATGACCTTCTGGTCGAGTGTCTAGCCACAAGGCCACCGAGGCTCCCTGACTCCCGGGTAGACACAACCTAACATTGGTAACAGGAAATGCTCTGGCAGATAATGGCGTCCAGCCAGTGCACGTGATATTGACGATATCACCCATCCAGTGCCCATTCTGCCTATAAAACTGTGGGTCTAGCAATGTATAGGGCGGACTCCCTGGCCTAGAGGTTAGCGACTTTCTCTGTAAATCCGTATACTCTCGTGAGTAACGTGTCGACGGCGAGAATCGGTAGCGGTTCTAACCGCGTCGGTAGCTTACGGGGTATGTGAGCCGGTTGCTCAGAAAGCAATGGTAAACTACTGAGCGTAATCTTGCCAAGAAATCAACAATCAGCTGAAGGATGCTGATGTTGACAGCGATGTCCTGTAAAGGGTATGCAAACTGAGCAATGTATAGCCAACTGCCCTTGTGTTTCTGGGACCTATGAGCATAGAATAGTAACAACATAACCTGCCATGCATGTCGTAAGAGGCGACGTGAGAGGGCTGGCGTGAGACTGACTACAATATCCCTGATACAACTTTAGCTATAATATCCAACCAATCAGGGGCATATATGTGGAGGACCCGTGACTTAGTTAACTGATTCAGTGCCGAAGGATAATATATCGCCAAATGTGATCTCCCATTCAGACATAAGGTCGATATATTGTCATACTAGGGTCATGGTGTTATCTGTTTCGTTTCGTGATGTCTTCCGCAATTTCAACGCTCAATGAACTGAGATTTACATGATAATATTTGTTTATGTGATTGTGTACCATGTTTGGTCCAAACCCACTGTCTGTCTGACACGGAATCAGTTCAGGAATTAATGCTCCGGTATAATGGCGACGCGATGACTCGTTGTCTTGAGGGAGACACTGTTCAGTGTTTTTCTGTGGATTCCCTATGGAAATTCCCGTGAAATTCGTGTGGATAGTGTTTTTCCTTTGGATTATGTGATGTTATTTCGTGTTCGTTAATTGGAAGTGTTCAAAAGAAGCCACGGAAGGCAGGTGGTGGATGAAATTATGAGGGCAGCCGACAGATATTTGTTGGTTATGGTCTCGAGTTTCGCGACGGCAAGCTTTCTCTCTTTCGAGAGACACTGATTGCGGTCACCCGGCCAGTATGGTCCACTGCCATAGAGGAAAGCAACGGCAAACTACCTCTTTGAAATTGCCTAGTTTATTATGATTCGCTTAAAGACTGATCATCGCAAGACAAGGACAGAGACATTAAAATTAGGAACATGGAACGTTAGGACGTTAAACAATGACGGAACATTAGAGAACATAACACAAGAAATTCAAAGAGAAAAAAATAATATATTAGGTATGTGCGAAACGAGATGGACAGGAGCAGGCATCAAGATACATAAAGATTTTAAGATTATTTATTCTGGAGGTGAGGATCGACATAGGGGAGTGGCAATAATTTTGGACCGGAAAACATCAACGTCTGTTCAGGGATATTGGGCCGTGTCGGACAGAGTTCTACTAGTTAAATTGAGTGGCAGACCTTTTAACATAAATGTTATTCAAGTATATGCCCCAACAGGAGAGTCTAGTGAAGATAGTGTAGAGGAATTTTATAATGACATAGAGTCTGCCTTAAAGAAATGTAAAAATTCAGAAATAAACATCATAATAGGGGACTTCAATGCAAAAGTAGGAAATCAAGGGGATAGATACACAGTAGGAAACTATGGTTTAGGAGAGAGAAATGAAAGAGGATACAGACTAGTAGAGTGGGCAAAAGAACAGGAAATGATTGTAGGAAACACCTGGTTCAAACAACACCCTAGAAGATTATGGACATGGAGGAGTCCTGATAGCAGGATTAGAAACCAGATTGACTACATTCTCATTAGCAGAAGATTTAGAAACTTAGCAGAAGATTTAGAAACGCCCTAACAGTAGCAAAAACAGTTCCCAGTGCTGATTGTTATAGTGACCACAGATTACTCACAGGAACATTGAGGATAAAGTTGAAGAAAGTCAAGTATACAACAGGGAACACTAAATATGATTTGTGTACATTGAGTAATGACAAGGAAATACACAACAAATTCAACATAGAAGTACAGAACAGATTTGAAATATTGTCTGACCTAGAGATCCTATTCCAGGATGTGGATGATCAATGGGAAATGTTAAAGAATTCAATCAATGTGGCTGCAGAAACAACTATTCCAAAATTAAAGAAGGTGGGTCGTAAGAAATGGATGACTGAGGAAATTTTACACTTAATGGAAACAAGAAGACTCAACAAAAATAATCCTGCCAAATATGAAGAAATTCACAGACAAGTCAGAATATTATGTAGGAAGGCAAAAGAATCATGGCTTGAGGAAAAGTGCTTAGAAATTGAAAAACAACACAACAGTCAAAATACCAAATTAGTGCACAAAAGAATTCAGGAACTTACTAATAAAAGAACAAGTACATCAACAGGCTGTCTAAAAACTAAAGATGGCAAAATCATAATAGAAAAAGATCAGATTCTACATGTATGGACAGATTATGTGAAAGACCTGTATAATGATAACAGAGAGGAACAGTATGCTATTAGATTTAATAATGAAGGACCAGCAATTTTAAAGATGGAGGTTCAAAATGTTCTTAAGCATATGAAAGCTGGCAAGGCCCCCGGTGCAGATAACATCACAACAGAAATGATTAAAGTTTTAGAAGAATTTGGACTAGATCAAGTCACTAGACTGCTGAACACATTATATGATACTGGAGATATACCTTCTGAATTATGTAATTCTGTATTTATTGCAATCCCAAAGAAATCAGGAACCTTAGAATGTGATCAACATAGAACAATTAGTATAATGAGTCACATCACAAAGATTTTGTTACGAATTATCATGCAAAGAGTGAGGAAGAAAATACAACCTGAAATAGGGGAAGAACAATGTGGTTTTGTAGAAGGAAAGGGTACAGTAAATGCTGTGTATATGCTGCGAACAGTTATTGAACGTGCTTTAGAAGTAAACAAGGATATACATCTTTGCTTTATTGACTACACAAAGGCTTTTGATAGAGTTAGACATGTCAACATTGTGGATATGCTTGCAGATCTACAAATTGATGGGAAAGACATTAGACTTATAAAAAACATATATTGGAAACAACAAGCTGCCATAAGAATTGATAATGAAGTAGGACAATACCAACCTATTAAGAGAGGTGTTAGGCAGGGATGTGTAATGTCTCCAGATCTTTTTTCCCTATACAGTGAAAATATTTTCAGAAATGTAGAAGACCTAAATGGAATCAGTATTGGAGGACGAAACATAAATAACATTAGATATGCAGATGATACAGTATTGATTGCAGACAATGCACAGGATCTGCAACAATTAGTAGACGCTGTGGTTGTACACAGTGAGCAGCTGGGGTTGGAATTAAATTGTAGGAAGACACAGGTTATGGTCGTCACTAGGAAGAACGAAGTACCACAATGTAATATACAAGTAAATGGGAATATTCTTCAACAGGTGAATCGGTTCAATTATCTCGGAACAGTCATAACATCTGATGGCAGATGCCTTGAAGAGATTAGAACAAGAATCGCCATTGCGAAAGTAGCCTTTAGCAAGATGAAAAACATTCTGACCAATAAAATGATGTCAATTGAAACGAGAAAAAGAGTGTTGAGGGGATACATAGAGCCTGTTCTTTTGTATGGATGTGAAACTTGGACAATGTGCAGTCAAGCTGAAAAACATCTGATGGCTGCAGAAATGTGGTTTCTGAGGAAAATGCAAAGAATACCATGGACAGATAGAAAAAACCAATGACCAAGTACTACAAGAGACAAATGAAAATCGTAGATTGATTAGAGAAATTAGACGTAGACAGTCAAAATTTTTTGGACATGTTATGAGAAGAAATGGACTGGAGAACTTAGTGACAGCTGGCAAGATCGAAGGGAACAGACCAAGAAAAAGACCGAGAGGAAAATACCTGGATGGCTTGGCCACATGGCATGGACGAGACAGGAACACTGAGCTGATCCACGACTCTGGTGATCGAGTGAAATGGCGAATCATGACCGCCCACGCTTTCCGGCACGGCACATGATTGATTGATTGAGAAGATGCACGGTAGAAGAACAAAGACCATATAAGTACCACGCTTAAGGCCGAGGAGAAGGGTCCTTTACTGTGTTACTTGTATACAGAGTTGGATGTCAGGCAGAGTGGCTAGAAAGCAGGACTACCATTTCGAATACCAAGGTGGGTTCCAAATGTTGCTGTATGTAGCCGAGGCGCGGTGTTGGGGTGAGCGCCCAACATTGCTCAAATACCTCAATGGCTCGTGAATACATAACCTATGCAGCAAAAGTCCAACTCCTGGCCTTCACGTGGCGGACCTGTTTAAACTAACAGGAGAAGGGGCGACGGCGAGTCTCTGGCGCCGGAAAATAACCAGTATGCTCTAGATGTGTATGCACGTACATGCATGCGCAGACAGGTGTGTGCGCGCGTACACATCTACACTCGAGTGAGACCACAGTCTGCTCTAGCAAAGAAAGGTGCTGAAGACGGAGGCAACCAGCCAAGAGGCGCACCACAGAAATCAGGATGCCACGCAATCACGCAAAATGGAATATGTCGACTACTGCTAATCGTTATGGTGCTCGCCCTGCTTTGGACCCCCAGGCAGGTGCAGTGCCGGGCCCTATGTCTCGAAAGGGTCCAACCCCAACTACTGGAGGTCCTTCTCAGATGTCCTGTGGAGCCAGGGGACATGAGAATAGGACGACTGGCCATACTAAACGAAGACTTAAAATAATGCACTGGAATGCGGAGGGAGTCAGCAACAAAAAAATAGAATTAGAAAAAATCTTGGACCAAGAAAAAGTAAGCATATGTTGCTTGCAAGAAACTCACCTCAATGAAAATATAGCCTTCAAAATCAGAGGCTACCAGTGTTACCGATCTGACCGAAAGAACAGGCGAAAAGGTGGGATACTGACCCTTGTAAGAAATAACATCATGGCTTCCCAAATCAAAGTCTACATGGAAGGGGCTGAGTATCAGACACTTAAACTTAAGACAGGTAATACAGATCTACATCTGATCAATTACTACTGTCCAAGTGACCGCCCACAGGCACTGGACACTCTACCACTAAAAGAAAATATGATTGTGTGTGGCGATTTCAAAAGCCACTCGCAGAGCTGGGGCTATGATCACATGGACCAGAGAGGAGAGAGACTGGAAGACTGGCAGGATGAGAATAGATTCATGTTGATTAACAAGCCGTCCGACCCACATACTTTCTACTCGAGATCATGGCACTCTACAACTACACCTGACCTGGCTTTTCATTCACCAGACCTGGAGTGGAACATTACACGAACTGTTGGGAAACAACTTGGTGGCAGTGACCATCGGCCAGTCTTTCTAACCGTAGAAAATGAGCTTGTAAGTGAAAGCAGCACCCTCTCGAGGTGGAACTACAAGAAAGCAGACTGGGCAATGTACAAGCATCGCACCAGCATACTGGTTAGAAACCTGAACACTGAGAAAGACATAAATAAAGCAGTTGAAGAGTTTGGGAAATGCATACTACAGGCAGCGCGAGAAACAGTACCAAGAGGAGCCCGTAAACAATATAAACCCTACTGGAGTAGTGAACTGGAACAGTTGCATAATGATGTTGAAGTGTGTAGAAAGCAAGCAGAGGCCACACCCAGCCAAGAGCACCACAATAAATTCCAGCATGCAAAAGCCAAATTTCAAAGGGCTAAGCTGCAGGCTAGACGGAAAAGCTGGCAGGAGAAAACAGAGTCTCTGAACTTTGAAAGAGACACAAGGAAATTGTGGAAGCTAATAAAACAGCTTAATGACGAGGGCACAGGCAGAAACTCAAAAATTGCACTACATAAAGATGGAAAAATCTTAACAAGAAAGCAAGCAGCTGACCATTTTGCGGACTCGTTCGCACAAGATAGCAATATCAAAATTAGTCCAGAGAAACAACAAGAGATTCGAGAGAAACGACAACATACAGGACAGAAGGAAATAGTACATGAGGTTCTGGAGGCACCCATCACAATCAGCGAACTGGAGCTAGCCATATCAAAACTGAAAATGAGAAAGTCACCAGGAGCTGATGGTATCTCCAATGAAATGATCAGGAACCTAGGAACAGAGGCCAAAACAAAGCTGTTGCAGATCTTCAATAACAGCTGGACCTTAGGCAGTGTTCCACAAGCCTGGAGAGAAGCAATCATGATACCCCTCCTAAAATCAGGGAAAGATGGTTCCATTGCCTCTAGCTACAGACCAATTAGCCTCACCAGCTGTCTCTGCAAAACACTGGAGCGCATCATCAATCACAGACTGCAGTGGTACATTGAAAGTAAAAACATCCTTGTGCCACAGCAGGCTGGCTTTAGGCAGTGCTACTCTACGGAAGATCAGACAACCTACCTCTCTCAAGAAATTGAGGATGCATTCCAAGAGAAGAAGCTGGTGCTTGCGGCATGGATAGATCTGAAGAAAGCCTTTGACAAAGTCTGGAAAGAAGGTCTGATGAAGAAACTGAGAAACTGCAAAGTCAATGGAAGAATGTACAAATGGGTGAAAGCATACTTGCACAACAGAAGAGCCCGAGTACAGATAGACGGACTCAAGAGCAAGAAAGTACTACTGCGTCACGGTGTCCCCCAGGGCGGAGTCTTGTCCCCCACACTTTTTCTAATCTTCATCAATGATCTTGTTGCTCACCTACCGCATGGAATTAAAGCGGCAATGTACGCTGATGACCTGGTTCTATGGAGCATAAATGAATATGCATCAGTGGCCACCAGATTGCTACAAAGAGCTGTAGATACATTTGCTGCATGGGCAAATAGATGGTGTGTCAGCATAAACACTGACAAGTGCAGCACAACCCTATTTACCCTCTCTCCAAAACAAAAGGCAGGGATCATCCAGATAAATGGAACACCCCTAAGAGAAGATAAAGAACCAACATACCTTGGAGTAACATTTGATGGCAAGCTGACATGGAGAAAGCACATCAACAAAGCAGTAGCAAAAGCCAGAAGGAAAATAGCCATCCTGAGAAAGCTAAGTGGAACCACATGGGGAGCCAGTACGAAAATACTTAGCAAAGTTTACCAACAGAGCATACGACCACACCTGGAATATGGGTCAACTGCGTGGTGTTCAGCATCAAATACCACACTACAAGAGCTGGACAAGGTGCAAAATCAAGCACTTAGAGTCACCACAGGAGGGATGAGATCAACCCCTATAGTGGAAATGGAGAAGATGGGGAGGACACAGGCACTGAGTGAGCGCAGAGATACGAAAACGCTAATACAAGCAGAAAAGTTCCTCAGCTTGCCAGGCCACCCTATGAAGAACAGATTTGAAAACCTAGCTATGGGGCGGTTGAAAAGAAGTAGTTTTATCCACCAGGCCAAACGACTCTGCAGAGAAACCACTGATCTGCCCACAGTTGGTATCCCCCTAACAACTATTCCAGAGCGAACTCCATGGAAAGATGAGCATAGACTATCGTTACAAATCCAGACAAAAGTGAGAGGAGTATTTGACAAGGAAGAACAGAACAGTGTGCAGCGCAGAACAGCCACTCTCAGCTTCCTTGATGAAGAATACCCACAGGACCTCTGGATCCGAGTCTACACAGATGGGTCAGCACAAAATGCTGTTCGAAATGGAGGAGCGGGAGTGTACATAGAATACCCAAATAATACTAGGGACACAGCCAGAGTACCGACAGGAAAGTACTGCCATAACTATGATGCCGAAATTGAGGCAATCAAGATAGCAACAGAGAAATTACTAAATAACAGCAATGGTACTCAACCTGTGGTGCTACTAACAGATGCAAAATCAGTACTCGAGGCGCTCCTCTCTGGGAAATTGCCAGTACTAAGGACACTACTTTCTGAACTTAGCAGTCAGCATAAAGTCACCATACAGTGGATACCATCCCACTGTGGAGTACCCGGAAACGACAGAGCTGATCAATTGGCTAAGGAAGGAGCCAAAGAGGAACAGCCTGATGTGCCCGTTACATACCACCAAAAGAAAAGAATGATCAAATCAGTCAGAAAGCCACCAAAACCTGCTCAAGATGACTACCACATTATGGACAGACCAGAACAAGTCATTATTCTGCGCCTCAGAACAGGACACAATAGATTACGCAACCACATGTATACAAAATTCAAGATTGGTGAAACAGCCATGTGCACATGTGGATTGGCGTCGCAGACAGCAGAGCACATACTCCAAGACTGCCCAAAATATAACATATCTAGGCAAACCTTCTGGCCTAGAGAGACGACAGTGGAAGATAAACTCTATGGACCACTGTGTGAACTGAAAAAAACAGTTCAATTCATGCAAGAGACGACATTGCAGATATAGACATATTTCAAGCGAACGAAAGAAGAAGAAGAAGAATACCAAGGTTCGAACCCTCGGTAAGGTGGTGGATTTTTTTTTTTTTCTGGTGGCGAAAATAAAACCCTAATTTGCAATTCGCCGCGACTGCACTAGCCAGGCGGCCATAATTTCTCAAGTTCAATACCCCCACCCCCTTTTTTTCTCTGTCCTACACCGCATGGTACTAAAAGCAGTAGATGGCAGTTTTGACAGTTTTATAGGGTTGGAGATATATCATCAGACACATGAACCTTGACTTTTTTTTTGTTCTAGTGCAGGTCGAACAATTCTGGCCAGCGGGAGTAGGGACCGACTTATCCACATTATGGATGTCAACAATGATTTCCGCTTGATATCCACTCTAAACATCCATTCGTCCTCCATCACTGTCATGGCCATCTGTGAGATGTGTGGACAGCTGAACATGATCGCGTGTGCCGCAGACAGGTTTGAATTCGCTCCGTGTGTGTGACCAGACCATCTCCAGATACATCAACTGCCTGTTATTGTCAAGATAAATGCTAACTGATTCAGTGCCGCTGTTTCGTTTCGCGGTATCTTCCGCAATTTAAATGGTCAGTGAATGGAAATATACATTATAATACTTGTCTGGCCGAGTGGCTAAGAACGCCGTGTTCTCCATCGGGAGGCCCGGGTTTGAATCCTCGGTAAGGTGTGAAATTTTTTTTTTCTGTCGGGGGCAAAAAGAAAACCCTAACTAACCTGCACAGTTCGTGGCGACTGCACTAGCCAGGCGGCCTTAATTCCTCAGGCTGAAGACCCCCCCCCCCCTACCCCCACCCCTGCCCTACACTGCAAGGTACTATAAGCAGTTGATGACAGAAAACAGACAGTTAATTTGATTGTGTACCAAAGTTTGGTCCACGTCTACTTTTTTCTGTGGCACTGAATCAGTTAACAATAAATGTATTGAAACTATCCGACTAGGTCAATAGTAGCTGTGTGATAAAGAGTGTTAAAGTGTAATATAGAACGTATATATGTGTGTGTGTGTGCATGTGAAATAAGGACAACAAGCAGACAACATAAGACACATGTAATGACAGTGATATTTGTAATTTGTGTTGAAAA
This sequence comes from Cepaea hortensis, assembly GCA_963921405.1. Lineage (NCBI taxonomy): Eukaryota > Metazoa > Mollusca > Gastropoda > Stylommatophora > Helicidae > Cepaea > Cepaea hortensis. Next base: position 82,406,286 of record OY992883.1, read on the forward strand.
TGTAAAAATATCAAGGAGGGACACATTTTTTTTAAAAAATGAATGAGACAGTCCTACAAGAAACAAATGAAAACTATAAACTTATTAGATATTATATTATACAATGAAGATTTTATATTCACGTTATAAGGAAAACTACGATTGAACTCAATGAGACAAGGAACAATCGTGGTCATAAGGCTAAAATCTAGTCTTGGCCACCAGCGGAGGTGGTCATCCGATTGACACACAAGAACTTTCTCCTGGAGAACCTTGAGTACTAAAAAACATATATTTTATTTTTTTTAAATTCGCTTACAGTTGCCTGTTTGTCGTTGTAAGTATTACTCTGTCAAGAAGGCAAGGTGACAGTCGTCAGTCACTCATTATGCATTAATCATAAAGCAACTGAAATCATATATCTTTATAACAATGTTAACTATCATATGACCTCTAAAATATTTCATAACTAAACTCACACGCATTGCTTGGCGCCGGCTCTATGGCGATGGAGTTACGGGCGCAATTCGCAATCGTATATGGCGTTCGAAACACAGCTGCGGGTGATTTGGTAGCAGACCGCCTTGCGATGGTTTTCATATAGGTATGAGTGCCGTCGTTTAGAAGGCAATGGCAAACTAGTCAACGTAAACTTGCCAAGAAATCACAAACAGCAAAAACATGCTGGAGTTGATTGTGACGTCCCGTAAATGACATATAATTAGAGAATAGAGGACACATTAGACAACATAACATTTGAAAACCTGCCGGGATTCAAACCTGTCATCTCCAAATGACGACAGCGCCTCGCTGCAGGTACTTCGACCCATGCCCTACTTTTTTTTTAAAGTTGCATGTCCTTCACAGGACGTAGTAGTCAACCCCAACATTTTCGCTGTTCGTGATTCCTGGGCAAATTTTACGTTCAGTAGTTTGCCATTGCTTTCTGAACGACCGGCTCCTATACCTTTTTAGAAAAAACCAGCACCGCTGTGTTTCGAACCCGGGTTTACGGGCTCACAAACCGCGTTCGCAAGCCCTTAGCCACGGAGACACTCCAAAATAGGCGTCTTTATTTGCAAGGTCTATCGTCCACATTTGGAATCTGTTCAGATTTCGTATCTAACCATTGAAATTCAACCATAGGTCTCAGCTGCTAGCCATTATTTCAAGGCTTCGACGACCTTAATACTAATGCATTGGGCTTAAAAGAAACAGCTTACATGTGTTCTCAGGATTCGCAACCAACCGTCGCCTAGAAATCACTAAGATGGTTAGCCTAGGCTATTGATCTTTGCATTGTAGTACGCCTATAACCGTCGATAGTTTTATGTCTTGATTTGTAAACACCATGAACATAGTTGACCTTGTACTCGTGCTTGCCCCCGCCAGGAGCCTCAGTGTATGCACCTCGCCGGTCACCTGTGACACCGACAGCAAGTGTGCACCAATGCTGCAGCTGAGTAAGTGCACCACCATCATGTCCACGCCCGCGGACATCTGCGTGGACTCGTTCACCAAACAGATCTCAGTCGGCTGCCAGGATGGCTACATCCGAATCCTGGACATGGATCTACTTCAGGTTAGACCAGCGACATTCATGTTATACATTGGCTGTTATTTGATGTCTCCGATGTCTGTGTGACCTGTATTCAACAGACAGGAGGATCGACTTAATTGCACCTGGTTTATCCCATTTAACTCAAATATCTGCGCAGAGCAGTAAAAAACCTGTCGAATGTAGCACGAACGTCATAGCTCCAACGACAACCCCCCATTCCCGGGGTTCTCCATAAAGATTGCATTCGCGAACCGAATGACCAAGTCTGAAAACATGCCCGCGAACTTCTGAGTACCGGGCAGACGTATCCAGTAAAGCTTTGTCTAATAGTAATAGGAAGAAGCAAGAATGCTAATGGGTTTAAGTATGTTATAGTCTCCCCTTTCCCTAACAGTTTTACCAGGCAAGTTGCCTTAAGGCCTCCTCTTTGCGATTTCCAGCTGCTGATGGATTTTTATTGTACACAACTTGCACACTGAACCTACTATTTTCGCCTTTATCCTAGAAGTCTAGGTATCCGGTGTCACTACCCAGGAGATCACTGGCTCGTAAGATATCAGTAGATACCAATGGTTCTTGGACAAATGCCAAACCTGTACAGGGATTAAACCCGCTACCTACTGGGCGTGATCAGACACTGTAACCCAGTGTTTCCCAACCTTTTTTGTGCTATGCCCCACCTAAGCCTTTCTAAAATTCTCATGCCCCCCCCCCCCCCCGCCCCCAAATATATAAATTATTTTTAATATTCAAAAATTGAAATGTTCACTAAAGAAACTTGATTGATAGGTTTTAGGAAGAAATCACTAGGAAATTATTGAGCAACCATCATCATCAAGTGCCGTGCCGGCTGGCGTAGGCGTTCATGGCTCTCCATAGATCTCGGTCTTTGGTTTTCTGGATCAACTATGCTGCTGATATTCCTCCATGCCACCGTCTCAATCCATCCAGCATCACTTCTCTTGGTCTACCTCTGCCTCTCTTCCCCTCGATCTTTCCAGTTGTTACGATGTTCTCCAATGCCTCTCTTCTCATCACATGACTAAACTGAGCAACCACAGTAAGTAAATTTTCAAAACATATAATGGAGAACTGAAATTCAAGTACAAAATAATTTTAATGAAAGATTTTTCTATATTATTTTAATTATTAGTAATTATTTATTATTTAAATTTAGTGAGATCCTGGCGCTTGATGCTTGCTGCAAAGAGATCGTATGTCAGGTTCCAATTTAGTTAACTTCAGTCTCCAGTCTGCCCGTTTTGTTATATCCAGCCGATTTCTTCCATTTTCGAATTGCCCCCCTTAACAATCGAATTGCCCCCCTGTGGGGCATTGGCCCCACGTTGGGAAACACTGCTGTAACCTCTCATCTGCGGTTCTCACCCATCAAGATGTTTTTGAAAAGGGTGAAGAACTGACAACCAACTTTTCCTTCTTACGCAGATTATAAAGACAATTTCCGACCATGAAAAGGTTCAGCTGTAATCTGTGTTAGCTTCCAGACAAGCAGACGGATAGTCCTGCAGGTTTATCACGCTACGTGTATTAAAAAGTCCTCTGTAATATCGCCCCATAAAGTTCTTGTCTCTGTATCCTAAGTAAGACATGTATATATTCACATCTCCTGCCATCACCGTTTTCTTAAAATCTGTTTTATTTATTCAGTTTTTAATTTGGTGGGAATTAACGGCTGCGAACCCTGGACAATCAGTAAGCAAGCGGGAATAAACCTAGAAGTCTTGGAGATGTGATTTTATAGAAAAATGCTGAAAATTCTTTGGACAGACGAAGAGAGTAATCTGGACATTTTCGGGGATGCTACGTCGCAAAGATATACATCATATACATCAGAAGGAGGCAATCATAATTTTTTGGCCACGTTATGAAAAGACAAAAACTGGAACACGCTGTGACAGCCAGAAAGACTTGTGGAAAGAGTCAAAGAGAGACGGAGAGAAAATGCTTGATAGTCTTGTATCATGGCACAGAAGGGAGTCAACACATGAATGGATCCATGCCGTCGGAGATCGCAATTTGTGAAGAAGCATTACCGCCCTCGCCAGCCGGCAAGACACTTTATGGTGATGATGGGCAGTAGATGGTAAATAGCGTGCACTCATGTCCATTGTGCTTGAATCGTTTGGATATCGTTTCCATTGTTTGGTAAATCGTTATGTTTCTCCTTAAATATTATTCACGAGTGTCACAGAGACTTCTGCACTTATCACATTTTCATCTATGCGTGGCCTAGTGGGTAGGGGAGATCCTTGTCAGTTAACAGTTTCTTGTGTCAGTGCAACTATGTTTGACTCCTTACTTAATTGTAATGTTTTGTTTCTAAGTTCACATATGTTAATTTGAACTGTATTAACTTTGTTGTCTCTACTACTGAACTAAAAGAAAAACTTGCCCACTAAATCACAAACAGCCATTCACAACAGCTGGGGTTGATTGCAGCGCCCTGTAAAGGTCATGCAACTGACTGTCTCCCCCATGGCTGTCTTTTTTATCCGGGTAGTCAGGGGATGTAATGCTTTATGTAGAACCTTTCTTGGGGCGACGTCCATCTTATGTGCTAATAGCGATTGATGTTTGCACGATGTATTATTGGGCTGCAACTTCGTGGGTCCTGTGGGAAAGCGGAATACTGCTGCCGAATGAGCAATGCCATGGGATGGAGTCTTCTATTCTAGAGGGAAATATTTAACTGTTTGACCCATCATTGGAGGGATCTCCACTCATGCCTAGTGGCCATGGTGTCACAGTTGTTCATACACTTGCCTACCAAAATATTAGCCCGGTTAAATTCCAAGCAGAGGTAGGGTAATTGTTTGTTCCAAACAATACATCTTTGGGATTGACTCAGCTTTGTAAACAGGGGTTATCTTATGCGTTCGTCCAGAATGTTGTTTTAGACGTAATTGCTTTGTGTATGTTTACAGCAGAGCTGCGATGTTTGCACCTTTCGACCGACACATCCGACTTCTTCGGGCATTTGTTGACCGGGTTAACCTTCCCGGGTAAAGAAGGTGTGGGTACTGAACAATTTTTAGGAATATCTTGGAAGGAAATGTGACAAGGAAAGGAACCTCATGTGTCGCCACCTAGAATATGTGAAGGACTAACACTTCACACCCTATCACCGTGTCTATTACGGGACTACTTTTACCTTTACATTTTGATGGAAACAAAGTATTAATGTGGTCGGTCGGTGGTAAAAAGTAACCAGATAATGAATCTGTGCAGCACTGACTCTGGCTGGGAATATGTCTGGGTTTGCTTATATCCTTTTCCCCCCCCCCCCTTTCCACTGGTTTTGGGTTCATTGTCATCATACCCTAAGCCAGAGTCCAGAGGGAATACACGCACGCTGCAGGTTTTAGAAAATGACTTATTCATAACATGTACCAGACACAGAGCTTTAACAGAACTAAATGCCTGTGACATTCAAAAGTGACCTTCACCCAGGGGCGGACTGGACAGAGTGCCAGCTTGCCGGTGACAAGTGGGCCCTGTAGACGTCCGTCCTGTGAAGTAGATCCCCTTTAAAGTTAGACAGCGTGGGTCACCATGGTCGAATGGATAAGAACGCGTGTTCTTAAACATCCGGTGTGCTGATGCCGAGGTAAGGGGTTCATCCCCTACACCGGACAGTTGGAATAAAATGTTGACCTATCGTCCTTGACTTGGGGTATGTAAATTACAAGTACCTCTGAAGTCGGAGTGGGTTCGCCTGATGGCGAGGGACACTGTTAATAAGGAAAGCTAATCCACATGTACAATTCAGTCCAGCACTATTAGAAGTAGTGTGTGTGGACTACACTTGAGTTCAAAGCGAGCGAGCGATCGCCAAATACATAACGATAGACGACGTGTTAACAATGTTAAAGACCTTGTAACAACTTTGTCGCTTGACAGCAAATATTTGTAGCCCCAGCCTGCCACTGTCCGTATGCTTTTATTTGTGCACCGGGACATTCGGGCTTGATGGCAACGAGCGAGCTGGTCGTTTGACGAACATGGCGCTCATCGAAGACGGAAGAGCTATAGATGGGCCAGACATCTTCAACGCCATGAGAAAGGCCGGGAGAAGGGATGACTTTAAAGACTGGTGAATCCGCTTCTGTATCCAGACTGAATGAGGTGGGATTGAAGCGGGACTATGCTAGAAACAAACATTTTGGCAATGGTCAAGACACGTGATCAATCAACGTTATCAGTCTCTGTACACTGGCTGAGACGTTAAAGAAGGGATCGGATTATCTATGGACTTGTCAGGAATGCAGCAATAACCAGGCTTGGCCATGGGAATGTTATTCCCATAGGATTCCCATGGGATGGGATGGGACAGCACACATTTGTATTTCCCATGGGACAGTAGCCATGTCATAACAACTTGATCGACGTCAGAGCTACCCTTAATATATATTTTTTTACCTTTTTAAAGCCTTTTATCCTTCTTTTTTCTTTATATATATGTATCTATTCTTTATCTTGTGGTGTGACACCGGATAAATAAATAAATACTCATAGCCTTTTATTATATAATATTACATTTTGGTGCATCGCCAGCAAAAATAGAAGACATGGTTAAGTCAGTTGTTAATAAGAAGAAAGGGAATGTGGACACCAATAAATGGGCCAATGATTGGATCGCTTTTTCTAAGTCTGTTGTTCAAACTGTTATTTCATTCAGCAAGGATTTAAATCTTTCTTCTGAATCATCTGCTGTATGTGAAGTATCTGGAATTGTAGAACAAAAGCCGAAACGTGATTTTGACTTATTTTTGATCCTCCGCCAAACAAACCATTTAAGTTTGATGACCCCAGAAACAAATGCCTTGAGATGAAATCACCATGTTTCAAAAGTTACGGCAACCAACTTCACAACCATTAAATTATTGGGAAAATGAACATAGGTTTCCACTGCTAAAAGCAAGTACGAAAATTGTTTTTGGCCATAACAGTTGGTTACTTACAGGGGTATGTGAGCCAGTCGCTCAGAAAGCAATGGCAAACTACTGGGCGTAATCTTGCCAGGATAACAACAGCGGTAAAATGCTGGTGTTGACAGCGATGTCCTATAAATAGGATATGCGGGGGGGAGAGAAAAAAGTGTCATCAGCAGCAGTAGAGCGTTTATTTAGTGCACCTGGATTGTTGTTGAGTAAGTTACGAAAACAGATGTTACCAGCTCTCGTTATAAACTCTGTGTATATCAGATTTGCATGTAAGATGAGAATTGTGGAAATGGTTTAGGGATTACCTGGATTAATTGAATTATTGGAAACAGTCGATCAGCAGGAAATTGATAATGTGTTGAATGAGCAGAGTGACTCTGAAACAGAATGAGAGTGTCAGTCAGAATGACACTGAATTGTCATATTTAGTTTAAACTTTTTTTAAAATAAAATACTCTTGAATATTAAAACTAATAAATTCTGTCGTTTTACGTGTCTCTTTGTACATATAGTCCTATTTAGTTGACAGTAAACCTAAACTTTCATAAATTTCATAATTTTATTTGAACTGTATTCCATATTAATATTATAATGGGAATCCCATGGGATGGGATAGGCATAAATTACCATGGGATGGGATGGGACAGAAAAATATGTCCCATGGACAAGCCTGGTGATAACGACCTCGCTATTCATCTGAATTTGTGATATAATGGCTAGTTACACCATGTGAAAACTTCCCTTATAGTCACGTTTTTGTAGTTTTTCTTGCCATGACACTTTGGTCTTTGATGGAATGGCAGTTAACTCGCAAATGCACTTTGAGTTTTCTATACATTTTAAAAGTAAAGGAAGCCCCATAGCTAATACTGAGGTGTTCGGCTTTCCCATACTGTAGGCCGCAAATATAAGGTCAGATGACTAGTTCCCTTTATTTATCGAATTTCCCTGGAAATTGCCTGGTACCCATTTTTGTAATTGGGTCGACCCCAGAGCCGTGCTGGTCGGGAAAATAAAATCCCGCCCCTGCTGGGGATTGAACCAGGACCCCACTGTCTTGGCGGGTGAGTGCACTAACCAATATCCCACCGCAGCTAACATGAACGTATGGACCTCTGTTTCAGGAACGTCGAATGTTCCGTGGCTGTTCCACCGAGGAGCGGCAAATACTCAAGCTGTGTTTGGACAGCAGGGGCGTCCTCTTGCTGTCGGCTGCCTCTGATAAAACCATCAACGTGATCAGCTTTGCTACCGGCGATATCCTAATTAGCATGTCTGGTCACACTAAATTTGTGACAGGACTTATTTTTACCTCTAGCGGTGAGTGATCGATCTCTTCTGTCTCCTGTCTTCTATTTTAAAAATAAATACACAAGTATAGATGAACACTCATGGAAGATTAGAGAAATAATTAGAAATAAGAAGACACAATAGACAAAAGACCTATTAAAAGGTTTAGGTATACTGAAATTTAAACTTCTCACAACCAACTAATGATAGCGGCTTGCTGAAGCACCAAACGTTGCGTTGTTTTTTTCCCGTCACTCAGTTAGCAAGACAACCCCCACCCATGGCATGCATCGGCAACCTACGGTATGCGAGCCAAGAGCGGCACCTGAAACGATTTTCAGTGGCACTCTGAGTGAAATGAAGTGATCTTATAACATACTGAATTTTTAATTAAACAGACGCATCGAATGTTTTTAAAGCTTTTTTTTTTAAAACATTCCTTCAAAACGAATGTTGTCAGACAATTGAGGTTAGAATGGGCTGTCTGATGCAAATTGAGTGAGGGTAAAGCAATAATGTCAATCTTGAGAAAATTCTATTTCCGTCCTATCCTTCTCCCCACTTCCGACCAACTCGACCACTAACTATATTTTTCTTGGCTGACGCATACTCTAGCCAGTAAAGTGTGTTCACCGTAACACAAATATTGGCATTGTTATTTTATTAAGTAATATGTTGCCGTTAAAATGACTTAATCAAAGATAAACAAAAACTGGTATATGCTTGTTTCAAAACTTTTGGACTAACTGGGAAATGAGATGCCTGAGAAAAGCAGCGAATAAACCAAGATGTGACCATATTACAAATGAAGAGATCTACAAAACAGTTGGATTAACACCTGTTGTTAAACTCATTGAAAAACACAGACTTAACTGGTTCGGTCATCTAGAGAGAATGAACCCAATGTCGCCAGCAGCAAAAGCATACAATGTGACAATGGAAACATCATGAGGCAGGGGAAGACCACGAAGAAGATGGATCTAGAGAGTCACCAAGACCATAAAAACCCATTACATCTTAGCGTACCAGCGACCGAGAGAGCCCTAGTTCGGAAATCAATCATCAATCAAGCCTGCAATGCCTAATGGACAAAGGAAAAGAAGAAGACTTTTGGACAAACGAATATGGATTACGCTGAGTGACATTGCAACATTATTTCGACTTAACATTACAAGGTTACTGACCTCTAGCCCAACAGCCCCGGGTTTGTCTATTTTCATCGTGTCTCCTTGTTTCTTCTATCCCCCCCCCCCCCTCCAGTCTTCCACGAGACCAGTCAATAGCTGTCTATTTCTGATGTTGCTTCAATGGCCTCAGGGGTTCCCTAGAAATAGATGTTTCTTCTATCCTAGGATACAACCGGTAATGGCTCGCTGTATAATCAAATGTCGACATGCAGCCCGCTAGATACCAGGGTTTGAGTTTTTGTATTACTTTTGTCTTATTTCTGCATCCTTTCCTAGTCATCCGTGAGAGCCAATCAACCTATGTCTATTTATGATGTTGTTTCTTTTGCCGACTCAAGGGCTCCCGGAAAAAGCCATTCCCTCTATCCTAAGATGCACAAATTGAAATCTTTGTATTCCACGAAAAGCCCCATTATATTTGTTTACTTAACAACTGATCTCTTTGTATTTCTAGTGCTGTGGCTTTGTGACATTATATCTACCTGTCTAACAATCCATATCTCTGTGTTGCCTCAAGGTCTGTGACGGTGTCATCATATCCATCTGTTTTACTATTGATCTCATTATATTCCCTAAGTTCTGTAGCGTGTTGCCATCATATTCACCTGTCTCATAAATGATCTCATTATATTCTCTAATACATCTTGGTATCGTCATATCCATGTCTATATTAACGTCTATTAACACACAATATGTTAAAATAGTATATTAAATTTCAGTGACACTATCCATCATATTCCTCTATGATGTTAAAACAGTGTCTTAAATTTGACTGACGTCATAAATCATACTCTAGATACACTCTATGATATTAAGCCTATTTGTGTTAAATTTCAAAGATACCATAAATCGTATTCTAAACAAACTCTATGATGTTAAATCTGTGTATGCTAAATTTTACTGACGTAATAAATCGTATTCCACATATGCTCTATCGTATTAAGCAGTGGACACAGTGCAGTGAATAGTTAAGTGACTAATTATACCACACCCACAAGAGTTTTTCTATACAAATTATCCTCACTTACCACAGGTGACCATGTGATTTCCACGTCGATGGATGGTTGTGTCTTCATATGGCACATCTCCGAGAAGGCCTTGAGGAAGAGACTACTGAAATCCAAAAAGCAAACCCTCCCAGATGATGATGACACTCTGAAGCTGACCCCAACGGCAGACCAGTTAGAGGTTTCACACAGTGCTGCTGGGGGTATGAAACCATCCCCCCGGGACAGAAAGGACACGTATTGCCTGAGGCAAGAAATCAGCAGTCGGTACAGCGGCAAGAGTAGGACCGGTTGTAATCTGTCTGAAACATGTTGCCACGCGCCCGAGCTACAGAAACTCTTCAAGAGGAATAGATCTTTGCTGACTGCAGCATCTGATAGCATTGTCAACAAAAGCAAAAGTCCCACCGTTAGAACTGCATCTCGGTCGCCCATGTTGGCTAGAAGATTAAAATTACACAACAGTCCTTGATGAAGTTTACATGTATTGGCTGGTAGTCATTGAAGGGACAGGAAAGTAGAACAAGTGAACTGCGACAAGTGACCACCTAGATGCCCTTAGTCGGTGCTTTCACTTAACAGGTCTATTGTATTGTTCATCCAAAGCTGTAACTAAGGAATGTGGAAATACATTTTCATAGCACTATAAATGAGAAACGTTTGTTAACCAGATGTCTCTAGAAATGGCTGTTAATTAACTCCCTAAAAACATGTAATATGTTAACCAGCTGTCTGTTAACCAATTGTTTATAACTGTATATATAAATATTTATTAAATCAAGTGTATATAGAAATATCTGTTAACCAAATGTATATAGAAATATCTGTTACCTGTACATATAAATGTCTGTTTTTTCTGTTGCATATCCCTTACAGGACGTTGCAGTCAACATCAGCATTTTTCAGCTGCTGTTGATGTACTAGGCAAGATTATGCTCAGTAGTTTGCCGTTGCTTTCTGGGCAATGTCTGTTAACCAACAATATATTGAAATGTCTGTTAACCAAGTGTATATTATTGACATGTCTATTAACCAACTATATATAGAAATGTCAGTTAATCGACTGTGTATAAAAATGTCAGGGTAAAAACTTCCATAGTTATGGTTTTGGTTGGATGATGGACCCGACTAGCGCTGGCACTTTTTCTGGTTGTGTTGAAGTACACCATTCCTTCAGTAACTCTGTCATTATTTGGAGGCAGCTGGTCCTAATGTGCCTCTATCATTCAATGTTTTAATTGTCTAGTGTGTTGTCTGATCTTTATATCTTTTCTTCGCTTCTAAGAGTGCCAATCAATGCTTGTGGATTTATTTCTCAAGTTATGTAAAATGCTTCAAGAGTTTTGGAGTGATTGATATTTCTGTTAGATTCAATCAGAGCTTAGCAGATGGGCTGGAATCATTTGACCACACAGAGCAGCAAGTATTATATAACTGTCAACAACATACATACACAGCAGCAAATCTTATTGTCTAGATATGTGCATCATAGTTATGGCAGCACTTTCCTGTCGCCACTCTGGCCATGGTCCTAGTATTATTTGGGTTTTCTATGTACATCTTCAATTTTTGATTCACTGATTATTGTCTAGTTTTATTTCAACCTACTTGTCACAGTGTAAATTATCTACGAGGGTGAGTCAATGAGTAAGTCACAGTTCTGTGGGATGGTAGGTAAATGTCGTTGGTGTTTTCTACAGGTGTCATTAGGTGACAGCAACATGGAACTTTATATTCCCATTCATCAGGTGGCGCTAGGTGCCTCATGCGCATGTGCATAAACAAAATGGCGACTGTACTTACAGAGTCTACAACCAAAGAGCAACGTGCTGTTGTGCGTTTCTTGTGGGCAAAAGGACTGTCTGCAAAGGACATTCATAAGGAAATGCTTCCTGATTATGCTGACAAATGTTTGTCCCGTAAAGCGGTGCATAGCTGGGTAGAAAATTTTCTCAAGGACGCTCTAATATTGATGAAATCCGATCTGGTCGTCCTGTTGAGATTGCAACAGAAGCATCCGTGCAGAGAGTGGAGGAGATGATTAGAGGTAACAGGCAAGTAACGATAGACTCTGTAGCATCTGCAATAGGGTGCTCATATATGGTTCAGCGTACAGCATAATACATGATCGATTGAAATTTAAGAAAGTGTGCTCAAGGTGGGTATCCAGATTGAAGGAGGAACACAACATGAACCGATTTGGCCTGTCCTTGCATCATCTGTCGATACGAAGATGAAGGAGAAGACATGCTGCACAGGATTGTTACTGGGGACGAATCATGGGTGCATCACTACCAGCCCGAATCAAAGCGTGCTTCAATGCAATGGAAACATCCTTCTTCGCCTTGTGTTCAAAAATTCAAGGTTACACCATCAGCAGGGAAGGTTATGCTGACAGTGTTCTGGGATTGTCAAGGAGTGCTTTTAACCAATCTCAAGAATAAAGGTGACAATGTGAATTCTGAATTGTACTGTGAAGTTCTATCGATGCTTCATGATGCAATTCGAAGAAAACGTCCAGGACGGCTGACTAGAGGAGTGTTGCTTCTTCATGACAATGCCAGACCACATACGGCTCGATTAACTCAGGAGAAAATTAACCAACTAAGGCGGGAAGTTCTGGAAAATCCACTTTACAGCCCCTACTAAGCCCTTAGCGATTTCCACCTTTTATGGTCCACTGAAAACCCACCTTGGCGGGAGATATTTCGCGAATGACGCTGAAGTTGAATGTAAAGTGAAAACGTGGTTCAGAAAACAGAGCATGCAGCTCTATGCAGCCGGTTTGGGAGGACTGATAAAACGATGGGATAAGTGCATCACTGTTGGTAGAAATTATGTTGAGAAATAAAGGGGCAATGTATGTATAAAAATAAACTGGTTTCAAGTTATCATATTTAGTTATTTTTCTACAGCCATTTGTGACTTACTTATTGACTTCCCCTCGTAGTTTAAACAGAGAAATATTACCATATTGTTTTACAGTAGAGTGGGAAACTGTTGACTAGTGATGATTATTATGAACAATTCTTCAAATTAGGTTACAAATCACACCCATCTTGCAACTGTTTCCAGACAATTTTACTGTTGTCAGAAATTGCTGCTGATAATATCCACATGGTACATTTTCCTGTATCTTGTGAATAAACAGAAGATTACACAAACACATACACATTGACAAAATGCATTTAAATGATTCAGTGTCAGACAAAAAGTAAGTCTGGACCAAATATAGTGCACAATCAAATAAACAAGTATTGTAATGTAAATTTTATTTCAGTGAGCATCAAATTTGCAGAAAATACCACGAAACAATGGACGCAGGGAATAACAGAGTCCATGGGAATATCGATACATGAAGCCTATAGGCGGGAACTCTCCAGCTGTTTATACTTCACCTTGACACCGCAAGGTACAAGAGGAACATGATGAGATGAGATCAGATAAGACCACGAAACAAAACAAATAACACGATGATCCCAGCTACTATTGCGATATACTGTCCTTCTGTCCTAATCTGAAGTCACATTTAGCAATATATTATCCTTTGGCACTGAATCAGTTAATGTAGTAGTCAACAAAATTCATCAGGGAACCAACTCTATATTTCTCTTCCTTCACCTCATCAAAAGACTTCACCTGTGTTTACAGAGGAAGAAGATGTATTAGGTGGTGCTCATCTCATCCCCAAGTATACCTTAAACACTCTGTTTTGTGTAGAATGAAATCAAGAATCAGTCATAACTGCACACTGGATATTCCCATGCATGCTCAGTCTCCTTCTGCAGTGGTCATCGAAGAGTTCCCATGCTGATGGTAGCCGTGTTTTAAGAAAGTTTTATTATGGATCCTGGCCTATTTGTTAGTTTTCTGAGATGTCTAACTGTCAATGGATCACTTTTATAGCACACAGTATCTCCATAAGTGCTCAGTCTCTTCCCACAGATCACACAAGGAGTGGCGGTCAGCTTAGCCAAATGGATTGGGGTGCTCGCTCTTAAACTTCCGGTGTGCTGATGGCGAGACAGCGGGTTCAACCCCTGCACCGGTCAGTTAAAATGTTGACTTCCTGTCCTTGACTTGGGGACATAAATTACAAGTACCTCAGAAGTCAGAGTGGGTTCACCTGATGCCGAGGGACACTGGTAATAGGGGAAAGCTATCCCACAGACAAACATCTGTCCGGTATGGGCTACATTCGGGTTCAAAACGAACAAAAATAAACACACACACAAGGAGTCTCAGCCCAGTGCATGAACTCTTTAGCACCAGCAAGGATCCATATATATGCATACCAGATTTACTTCGTGGGTAGGTTTTCATGTTTTGAAATGTAGCCAGGGCTGCGGCCTATACAGGCTGCTGTGTTCCATGTTCAGCTGCTGGTTTTTTCCACCAGACCAACGTGCACAAGGCTGATTTGAATTATGCACCCATGTATAAGAAGGCAAGATGTCTGATCCACTACCCCAGAATTAGAGGGGTGTGCCGCACTCATGTCTTGCTTGTACAGAGGGGTGTGCCCCATTAATGTCTCACTTGTACAAAGGGGTGTGTCCCATCCATGTCTTACTTGTACAGAGGGGTGTGTCCCATCCATGTCTTACTTGTATAGAGGGGTTACAAAGCCAGTTTGTGCCATGAATTGAGTCAGGTCTGAATGAGCCAGTTTGGTATCATATCCCCTGTGAAACTAGCCAGATCTCTCTTTCTCTCCCTTTCTCTCACATCACCCTTCCCTCCTGCATAATTTATTCACCCATATCCAAGACTAGATGTCTGACTGACTATCCAGTGATTGTGCGTAGTGTTGGCATGTCTCAAGGTTTTCATAAAACATAAACCCATCTTCAAATCGGTTTCAAGTGAGAAGCACACATAGCCCTTTTGGTTAAACAAACAAATAATTGGTGGTGTTTACAATGTGTCTGCCATTGACATTTCCTAAAATGGTAGATCTGTTGGCCAATAATTAGCTAGAGAGTCCAGCAAGCAATTGATACAATTTCTTGAGTAAATTTCAAACTGCTGAATGAACTACCAAATTGGTAAAATATAGAATCTGGTGATATTCTACAGGAGTTGTTGTTGTTGTTGTATTACACACTCAGATAACTCCACAAGTGCTGCAGTCTCCACAAAGAGACAAGGTGGGGCATGGAGGGTGGCATGTCTGAGAGAGAGACTTACCCCACTAAAACTGTCCCTTGTGACATTTGACTTGGGGACTTAAATGACAAGTACCTTATAAGTCAAGAGATGGTTCAGCTAATGGCGAGGAACACTAGTGATAGAGAAAGCCAACACACACACACACACACAATCAGTCCAGTAAACTCCCTTCACTAGTAGTAGTAACTACTAGTAGTAATAGCAGTAGTGGCACACGCATGGACTAAGTGAGTTGAAAGTGAGCAAACACACACACAAAAAAGGAAAATAATAAAATCAGTGCATAACTTCCCCAGTGAAGATCCAAATGTATATCACAACCATACATGCTATATGAATATTGATATTTTGTGGGTAGGTGTTCCAATTTTCCTACAGAGAAACAATGGTTACAGACTCCAGATATGACAGAACCACTCAGGCAGAGTTTATGGAGACAACTAAACAAATTCCGATGAATCAAGAGGTCGGGAAAAGTTGCTGGTGTTGGCTAGGGCACACCTATTGAGACAAACAGTGAACAATAAAACTAGAAAGTCTTTAACCGGAACCCACAAGGCCACCAAACAAACAGAGGAAGACCTACGAACATGTGGGAAAGAGAATTAGAGACAGACGAATGAGGACATGGAAGGAGCTACAGGAGATGGCAAAAGATAGGAGGGCATGGCAGGAGTTGGTGGAGGGTTGATGCCTCTTTAGGGGATAGAAGGCATAAGAAGAAAGACAACACGACTCTATATATGTTGTGGAAGCAACAGAGATGTGGTTCCTGTGACAAATGTTGTGATGGGCTGCCAGAGTAACTAGCAGCAACTGCCTAAATGAGGCTAATGAAACTAGTAACATTATATGCAAACATAAGAAAGAAACCAACAGCTTTCTTTGGTCATGTGATGAGAAGAGAGGCATTGGAGAACATGAAGACGACCTGTTCAAGGGGAAGAGACAGACCAAGAGAAATGATGCTGGATGGATTGAGACGGTGGCATGGAGGAATATCATCAGCAGAGTTGATCCAGAACACCAAGGACTGAGATCTCTGCTTGCCTGCCAGCCCAATGGTTATGTGTTTGAATCCCCACGAGGCAGATTTATGTAGCATGACCTGGGTTCCCATCAAGACCTAGCTTAAAACGGGTACTAGAAAATGCCCTGGGAAGTAAAGGCAACAGGCAAGGTAATGGACACTATCAATCAATCAAATACCCTAAACACCTTAAGGTATATAAAAGGGTCTTTCACTTTACGTACTTTTAAGTGTTATCAAAGAGAAAAATAACACTGCTGTCTAAAAGGAAACAGACCTGGCCAAATAAAGCAATTAAGTAGACATTCTAACTAAGAACAAATTATTTCTCTCCCTCACAAACAGGATGGTGGAGGAGGGGAAAAAAGTAAACACATAAGAATAAAATATGACTGGGCTCACTATGGAAGATGTCACCATGTCTTCTTTGTGAGAAATAGTATGTAGAATTTGATTTGCTTC
This sequence comes from Cepaea hortensis, assembly GCA_963921405.1. Classification (NCBI taxonomy): domain Eukaryota; kingdom Metazoa; phylum Mollusca; class Gastropoda; order Stylommatophora; family Helicidae; genus Cepaea; species Cepaea hortensis. The sequence continues at coordinate 82,422,938 of OY992883.1, forward strand.
TCTGGTGGGTTTCAACCTAGCATATTTATCAGTATATAATATCACATCATGCTTCAGGCATTTTTCTAAGTAGAAAAATGGTATCAATAATCAAAACTGACAAAACAGTATAGTTAATAAAATGTATAGACGTGCAGGATGTCTGCAAATTGTTTGCAGTTTTTCTTCAGTATAAAACAGCTGACCAGGAGTTGTGTAAATAAAGGTGTTGTTGCATTTCTTTCTTTGGAGCTGTGATGAACATTGAGAAATGGCTCATGGATATTGATAGGCAAGTGCCACACCCTCTTTTGAAAGCACTAATGTTGCTATGCTGTAGTCAATTTAAGCCTTCAAGACTTTTTTTAAAAAGCCTTTTTATTTGGATTATGCCATCAATGTTGTCCTGTATGTCAATATTTGGATTATAGCCGGTTTGTGCTGTCCACCATTAATGTTGCTATGTTGTAGTGTATATGTCAATATGTGGATTATATCCAGATTGTGCTGTCAGTCATTAATGTTGCTTTGTTGTAGTCTCATCATCATGCAACAGGTCAAGTGCAGAATGCTGCTCTCATCATAGCCTGGACATGCTGTCAGCCACTAATGTTGCTCTCATAGCCTGGACACATTGTCAGCCACGAATGTTGCTCTCATCACAGCCTGGACATGCTGTCAGCCACTTATGTTGCTCTCATCACATTCTGGACACAATTGTCAGCCATGAATGTTGCTCTCATAGCCTGGACACATTGTCAGCCACGAATGTTGCGACTTATTTCACAACATTTGGATTATAGCCTGGTTGTGCTGTTAGCCACTAATGTTATACTGCAGACTAGATGTCAATATTTGAATAATAGTCTATATTTCAATATTGAGACTAGCTAGGATGTGCTGTCAGAAACTAATGTTGCTAAGTTGTAGTCTATATATCAATATTTATATTATACCCAGGATGTGCTGTCAGCTACTATTGATGCTTATATTGAATATATCTTAATGATTTCAATTTTTGTTTTCATATATCAGTTTTTAATGTTTAAAATGTTTTGTTTTTTTAATGTCACCATTCCAGTCATTAGAAAATGCATGTGAAAGTAAAATATCTCCACATAAAATCACATGCCATCTTCACAATACTGGTCAACTGATATAGATTCCAGGATGTCTAACATCCTCCTTCCATCAACCTCTTTTATGTTGTCCTCCCATTCAAACCAGTCTTTTTGCATATTTGTTTTCTACTTTTCACTCCAGAAGGTTCTCAATAGACCTTTACGTCTCCTTTTGTACCCAACTTATTCTATTTCTGAAGCATAAATTTTGTTTAGCAATTTCCATTTCCATTGCTTTCTCTTTCCATTGATAGTTTGTTTAAGACTTCTCTGTCATTGTGCATGATATTCTTCCAATATTTCTATATAATCATTATATGACATAAGAATAATTTCGGACACCACAAATGTGTTATGTGCAATGTATAAGTAAAGGATTCTTTTACATGCCTCGATGTGCACTCAAGGGATGATGTGGTAAATATCATGATGCTGCCTTTTCTTCCCAAGGCTTGGTTACCCTAGCTTCTGGTCCAATCCGCCGGATAGGCTTTTGAGCTAAGGCGTATGGAGTTTCTCCCTTCTGGCTACTGGTTGCTTACACATTTTCCTCATGTTAGTCTGGTAGTATGTGGTTCTGTCTCCCAGCTACTGAGTTACATGCGTAGAGCAACACTGTGAGGTATGGATTTTATGTGGAATGCTTTTGCATATGTCCGCGGTTGTTTGTATTGTGAACTGCCTGTTCAGAAAAATGGCGGACGGTTAGTTGCTGAACTAGCTGGTTTTGCCTTATGCAGTAATGTGTATGCAACTGCCAGGTTTTCTACTGACTTTTGCTTCCATCGACAATGAACTGAAATTTGTATGGCAGGCTGTTGTGTTGGCATTCTGGAAGCAGCCTTATGCATGTATGTCTGTGTGTGCTGTGGGTTTGTCGGAACTGCTGTCTGTTTCACTTTTCACATAGGAAAGAGAGGAGCATTTTGTGTGATATTCACTGGCACAGGAATGGAGCATTATGGGAGTGACCCTTTACTTTGAAGTTAGAACCGCGACTAACGACTTCTTGCTACCCATTTCACGCTGGGCCTACCTAGATGCATAAGTCAATTTTTAAAATCCACCTCGATGCAAATTCAAACCAGACCACCAAGCCAGAAGGCAAGCATGCTAGCAACTGCATGACCACAGCTTTCATGTGCATACATTTATATTAATGTCTGTACTTATACACATGAACATTCCACCCTTTTTGCCTCCCTTCTGGTTCCCCATTTCATTCTATAAAGAATAGCCTGCACATGTGCCTTCAGAAGATAAAGAACAGAAAAGTCGTAAAAAGATGCTGTCAATTTCTTTTATGCAAAAATCACTAACGTAAAAAAAATTAACGTCTTCATAAAATATCTTACCAACTGCCGTGGATGATCATGCTTCTCCACCCAATCTCCAACAGTATACATCAATGGTTATTTTCCCATGCGATGTCAAAAGAATCTTCTCTCACTGTTTTCCTTTATCTCGTTATTCATTAACTAAACAAAGCAAATAAAAACAAACAAGCAGGAAATACAATTTTGCCTGCTCTGATCACTGTGTCATCACATAAACCTTTGTGAAAAGTCAGAGCTTGGTGAGATGTAATTATGACATCACGTAGTCATGTTTAATGTTAGAATTACAACTGCCAACAGTCATCAGAAACAGTCTGCAACATATCATCAAGTTTTCGCAGATTTTAGTAACAAACCGGAATTAATGTTTCAAACAGCAGGTTAGATTTAAAAATCAGCTGTGCAGAGACTCTTCCCTGTGGATCAGCTTCATGCTGCCTGGCATGTAGAAGCAATCACTCTGAGAAGTATGTCAAGAGAATACACGGGGAAAGTCCTACTTGTTTCCACCCAGAGATTGTAGCTTCAGCTTGGTTCCAGGGCTTTATCTTCACTAGTTTTCACCGTGTGAGGCGAGGCTTGCTTGCTTCTCTCTAGTGCCTTCCTCGGAATGTATATCTGTCTCTCAGGCCTGTCCTAAAATGGAAGAAAAACAACATTGTTCATACTTTTAGTAACCAAAATACAAGACTGGGAAAAACATAACAGTTGGCTGCTAATTAAAGATAGAAATTACAAGAACCATGACACTGTCTTGTAACCTGTCAATATTGTTGTTAAGGATGTCAGGAGTGTTAAGCATGTGACATCACGGTGCAGATGAACACGATGCCATCATAAGGAGAGTTTTAAAATGGCCGCACCACTTTTGACATGCACCAAAGAGGAGCAGCGTTCTGTTGTCCGTTTTTTTTATCAGCGAAGGGGTGAAACCTATAGAAATTAATCAGCGAATGATGGTCCAGTATGGTGATGCATGACTGCCAATCCAGCAAGGTATGAGTTGAGTAGGAAGTTTAAAAATGGCATGACTTCTGTGACAGACTGTTCATGATGGGTCAGGCACACCGAATAGTGACCCCAGAGAATTTTTTCTGCAAGAATCCAAACACCTACCGGCGCTGGAGGATTTACATTAAACACAGTGGTGACTACATGGAAAAATTGTATATTCTCTACTTTTTTTTCTCCAGAATATATTCACACACACACACAAAGCACTTAAGGTTTTCATGTGAAGCCCACTCTTATTTTTAACTGCCGAGATATCCTCAGCATACACCTATGACTTCCTGTCTCTAGTGGCCCAGATCATTGGCCTTTTAATTAATATAATCATAACACATAATGTTGTACCACTAAAACTGCAAATACAGCTACAGTTTTAACTACAGACACATATACAAGTGCAACTGCAGATATGACTACAGTAACAACCATAGTATAGATATAAACTGCAGATACAGATACAACAACTGCAGATACAACTAAAGTTATAACTTTTTTTTCCCCACATATCCTATTTATAGGATATTGCTGTCAACACCAGCATTTTACCACTGTTGTTGATTTCTTGGCAAGATTAGCTTGGTAGTTTGCCATGGCTTTCTGTGCGACCGGCTCACATACTCCGTAAGTAACGAGCGCGACGCGATCCGCTACCGAATCTTGCGCAGCTGTTACCCTACATGGATATACGGGATTACGGAGAAAGACGTTAACCCCTTAGCCAGAGACTGACTACAGTTATAACTACATATGCAAATACAATTACAACTGCACATACAACCACAGTTATAACTACAGATACAACTACAACTGCTGATATAACTACAGCAGCAACTATAACTGTAGATACAACAACTGCAGATACAACTACAATTGCAGTTAAAAGTGTAGATGCAACTACAACTGCAAGACGAGATACAACTACAGATAGAACTATAACTGCAGATACAACTACAAAACTACAACTATACTTGCAGATACAACTACAACTGTAGATACAATTAAACTGGAGATACAACTACAGATAAAATTATAACTATAACTGCAGATATAACTACAACTATGCCTACAGATGCCGGTCTCTCTGGCCGAGGGGTTACAACACTTTCTCCGTAATCCCATTTATCATGCAGAGTCTCGTAGCAGGCGAGAACTGGGAGCGGTTCGTCCCCCGCTGGTGACTTGCGGGATAACTGAGCCGGCCGCTCAGAAAGCAATGGCAAACTACTGAGCGTAATCATACCAAGAAATCAACAGACAGCTGAAAGATGCTGCTGTTGACAGTGATGTCCTGTAAAGGATATGCGAATTAAAAAAAATGCCTACAGATACAACAACTGCAGATATAGCTATAATTCCATTTACAACTACAGCTGCAATTACAACTGATGATACAACTACAACTGTATAGGACTATAATAACAAACACAACAACTATAACTACATAAACAGCTGCAGCTACAAATACAACTGCATATATGAGGGTAAGTTAATAAGTAAGTCACAAATGGCTGTAGAAAAATTAATAAATATGATAACAACTTGAAACCAGTTTATTTTTATGCGTATATTGTCCCTTTATTTCTCAACATAATTTCCACCAACACTGGTGCACTTATCTCATCGTTTAACAGTCCTCCCAAACCGGCTGCATAGAACTGCGTGCTTTGTTTTCATTTACCTGCCATCCCATAGAACTGTGTGACTTACTTATTGACTCACCCTTGTAACTTTGTCTACCCAGCTATGCACCTTACGGGATAAACATTTGTCAACATAAACACTGAACACCCACCTTGGGGGGAGACATTTCGCGAATGACGCTGAAGTTGAATGTGAAGTGAAAACGTGGTTTAAAAAACAGAGCACGCAGTTCTATGCAGCCGGTTTTTGAGGATTGATAAAACGATGGGATAAGTGCATCAATGTCGGTGGACATTGTGTTGAGAAATAAAGGGACAATATATGTATTAAAATAAACTGGTTTCAAGTTGTTATCATATTTAGTTATTTTTCTACAGCCATTTATGACTTACTTATTAACTTACCTTGTATAACCATAGCTGCAGATATAACCATAACTGTAACTAGACTATAACTACAACTAAAACTGCAACTTATAACTATAGCTGCAAATATAACCACAAATGTAACTAATTAAAACTGCAACTTATAACTATAGCTGCTGATATAACCACAACTGTAACTAGACCATAATTACAACTAAAACTGCAACTTATAACTATAGCTGCTGATATAACCACAACTGTAACTAGACTATAATTACAACTAAAACTGCAACTTATAACTATAGCTGCAGATATAACCACTACTGTAACTAGACTATAATTACAACTAAAACTGCAACTTATAACTATGGCTGCTGATATAACCACAACTGTAACTAGACTATAATTACAACTAAAACTGCAACTTATAACTATAGCTGCTGATATAACCACAACTATAACTAGACTATAATTACAACTAAAACTGCAACTTATAACTATAGCTGCTGATATAACCACAACTGTAACTAGACTATAATTACAACTAAAACTGCAACTTATAACTATAGCTGCTGATATAACCACAACTGTAACTAGACTATAATTACAACTAAAACTGCAACTTATAACTATAGCTGCTGATATAACCACAACTGTAACTAGACTATAATTACAACTAAAACTGCAACTTATAACTATAGCTGCTGATATAACCACAACTGTAACTAGACTATAATTACAACTAAAACTGCAACTTATAACTATAGCTGCTGATATAACCACAACTGTAACTAGACTATAATTACAACTAAAACTGCAACTTATAACTATAGCTGCTGATATAACCACAACTGTAACTAGACTATAATTACAACTAAAACTGCAACTTATAACTATAGCTGCTGATATAACCACAACTGTAACTAGACTATAATTACAACTAAAACTGCAACTTATAACTATAACTGCAAATATAACCACAAATGTAACTAATTAAAACTGCAACTTATAACTATAGCTGCAGATATAACCACAACTGTAACTAGACTATAATTACAACTAAAACTGCAACTTATAACTATAGCTGCAGATATAACCACAACTGTAACTAGACTATAATTACAACTAAAACTGCAACTTATAACTATAGCTGCTGATATAACCACAACTGTAACTAGACTATAATTACAACTAAAACTGCAACTTATAACTATAGCTGCTGATATAACCACAACTGTAACTAGACTATAATTACAACTAAAACTGCAACTTATAACTATAGCTGCTGATATAACCACAACTGTAACTAGACTATAATTACAACTAAAACTGCAACTTATAACTATAGCTGCAGATATAGCTACAACTAACGACTATAATTACAACTAAACCTGCAACTTATAACTATAGCTGCAGATATAGCCACAACTGTAACTAGACTATTTACAACTAAAACTGTGACTGTAAGAAATGTTCTCAAGGTGCATACTGCCACTGGAGTGTAAAGTGTGGTAATTTTTTCTTTGTGCTTGCTCATTTTGAACTCAAGTGTAGTCCCTACACAATTCTTGTGCACTGCACTGAATTTTGTGTGGGGATTAGCTCTCCCTGTTAAGTGACCCTCGCCATAGGCAAACCCATTCCAACTTCAGAGGTACTTGTAATTTACGTCCCCAAGTCAAGGAGAGACGTCAGCATTTTAGTCCAGCTCCTGCAGCTCCCTCCATGTCCTCCCAACATTATTCACCTGTCTGTAATTCTCTTTTCCGTGTGTTTTAAGGTCCCCTGCTATTTTGTTTGCCTTGTGGGTTCCAGACAAGAGAGTGTCTAGTTATATTATCCTCTGGTTTTCTCAGTGTGAGCCCTATCCTTCATCTTTCCTTTACCTCATGGTTCACTAAGATTTCTACACTGGTGATTCTGTCATACCATTTTGTTCCCACTTTTGTGCACAGGCACCAGTTAGTGAATGTGTTCTTTTAGTTGTTCTCCATATGATATGGGACAAAATATTTTAATTTCCATAGCAAGCTGTTTACGAGCCAGTTTTCTTCAATGTTAGATCTTGTAGAATGTCAGTATTTTTCTTCTTCTTGGTCCACGATATTTTAAGAGCTTTTCTGTAATATTTAAGCTGAAAAAAACCCTGATTTTCTTCTTTAGTACATGTCTAACAGAATTTAAATATAACACACATATACTAAGCTGCCAACTTAACAATCTGAGACCGAGTAAGAAATGTTATCAGACTGACAGTGGGATCAACACCCTGTGCCACATTTATTGAAGTGACAGAAGATCAAGCGGTTTGGCCATCTCGTTAGAATGCAACACCATCAACTACTATCACTGGTCCTACATCAAAGATCATCTGCGACGAGAGCAAGAGGACGTCCGGGAAGAAAACTGATTGATATCGAAGACATTGTACAGTTGCATGTAATGACACCCATCGGGTGCTGGAGCGCCAATTATTCCTCCCCATGATGCTTGGCGGCAAAAGAGGAAGATGATGATGGCACATATATTGTGATTACAACAAATAGACGTGCCATTATAATTTCAATAACTGCACATGTAGGTATGATTAAAACTACTAATTTATTACAACTATTGCAACCATGAATACTACAACAGCCAATACTGCAATTGCAATTAATATTAAAACAATACCAGCTGGAATGACAAGTGAATAACAGCAATCACAACTTCAAATATTCAAACAACTGAAGCTCCACTGCAAGAATTGTGCATGCAACAGCAGCTACCCAAAACAAGTGGTTATAAATGCAAAATCTACAACAAAAAGGCAGCTATAAATCCAATTACTACAATTACAAAAGTCATTTATTTAGGACAAATAAAGAAACAAAACACAGTGAGAAAACCTGTTAATAGTATTACAAAGAAGTTCTCTCTCTGGACCCACAGGGCTAAACTAAAGAAACTGAGGAAGACCTAAAAACACACGAAGAAGAGAATTGGAGACACAGATGAATATGGTGAAGGGGCTGCCAACAGAACTAGCAATCCCACATGCTGCATTCGAAACACAGCTGTAGGCGATATGGAAGCAGATTTTCATACAATGGTATGAGCGCTGGTCGTTCAGAAAACAATGGCAAACTACTGAACATAAACTTGCCAAGAAATCACAAACAGTCCGAAACTGCAGGGTTGACTGCGACATCCTGTAAAAGATATGCATCTAACTATCACCAATACATATCTGCTATAACCCTTATATCTGTTCCGTCTATGCCCATGTCTTCCAGAATTTTGATTATTTCTGTATAATGTACTGTATCAGTCGCTTTAGAATAATCTATAAAGCATACATCTGCAGTTCAATTAGCCTCTCAGTTCATGTTGATAGAATGTATGTATTACTGTTTGTGCCTTTTCCCTGAACAAATTCACATTTCCAAGAGATTGCAGTTGTTAATTTTGGCTATAAAAAGACAGCAAAGATCAAACCCTTTTCTACAGCCGTTAATTTTGACTGTTAAAAGTCAGTAAAGATCCTTTTTCTGGCTATTAAAAGTCAGTGAAGATAATTTTTATGGCTCTTAAAAGTCAGTGAAGATACTTTTTCTGGCCATTAAAAGTCAGTGAAGATCCTTTTTCTGGCCATTAAAAGTCAGTGAAGATACTTTTTCTAACTTTAAAAAAATAAAAAACAAAGATAATGTCCGCAAATAAAGTCACTGCATTAACCAAAAATTACAATCAACTCAACAATGAAGAAATTGAAAATGAGAAGGATGGGAGGTCAGTATGGCCGAATGGATAAGAACATGTGATCTTAAACATCCTCTGATGCCGAGGTAAGGGTTTCAATCCTCAATGTGGAACAGTTGGACTACAATGTTGACTTCTCGTCCTTGGCTTGGAGATGTGAATGATTAGACTGTGTAACTATATGCAGTCAATCAATCAATGAAGTGCCGTCTCCACAATGAAGGTTGACTGCAATGGATCTCCAACACTGTCTGTCTCTCGCCCTGACTGTACATTCTGTCAGCCTGATGTTCATCCATCTCTTGATGTTATCTTTCCACTTGTATCTTTGTCTACCTCTTGCTCGCTTGCCCCCAACCTTGTCCTCCAGTATGGCTTTTATAAGAGGAGTATCATGTCTTTTAATGTGGCCGAAATATTTCACTTGCCTCCTCTTTATTTCTTTTATCAACTCTTTCTTCATTCCCAGTTTTTCTAGAACCTCTGCATTTGATTGTTATTGTTTCCATGAAATACGACATATTTGTCTGTATATCCACATCTCCAGGGCCTCTGTGCGACCTTCTAGTTGCTTGTTCAATATCCAGGCTTCCACGCCATACAGTAGCGTTGAATATACGTAGCATTCGACAATTCTCATTTTAAATGTGTTATTAATCTCTCTAGATGTTAATACTGATTTCATACCGTTGAAAGCATTTTTGGCCATTCCTATTCTCTTTTTGATTTCTATTTCACTTCTGCCATCATCTGTTATTATATGCCCAAGATAGGAGAAACTTGTTATTTGTTCTAGTATCTCCCCATTTACTGTGATTTTCATTAATGACATTTCCTTTCCACTGCTAATTATCATAGTTTTTGTTTTTTGGATGTTAATATCTAAGCCACATTCTGCACTATGCATGTTTACTTGTTCCACTAGGTCTTGTAACTCTTACTCGCTTTCTGCTAGTAACACGGTATCGTCAACATACCTAAGATTGTTAATGTTTCTTCCACTGATGTTAAGTCCAGGCAGTTCAACTTGTTTAAAAATTCTTTCTGTGTATAGGTTGAAGAGGCTTGGCGACTGTACACATCCCTGTCGTACTGCTCTTTTTATCTCTATAGGCGACAAATAGTTATTTCCGCATCTAATAAACGCCACTTGTTCCCAGTGCAAATTACTAATAAGTCTGATGTCCTTACTGTCTACTCCTGTATTTTGAAGGCATGTAATTAGTTGTTCATGTTTTTATATACAGTATCTATGTGGAATGACTAGACTGGGTAACTATATACAGTATTTATCTAGAATGACTAGACTGTGTAACTATATGTGTAGTGTTTGTCCATCAAGAATGATGATGACCATTCATTTCATCCAGTGGGGTTAAAGTATGGAGCCATGAGTTCTAAGACGGCTGGTAAGGCCTATTTTGGCTCGAAATATTCTTTGACAATGTAGGCAAAGAATGCTTTGACGTTCCAGGAGAAGAATCTCCTGTTGTGGGTTTTTTTTTGTCCAGTGTTTTTTTTTTCCACAGCTCTTGCAGTCCTGTTTGCTTCACAAGTGATGTACACCACGAAGTTTGGTCTTTGGCAGCAGTCTCCTAAGTGTTGTGATGAATTCCAAAAGCTTTTAGTGAGATCTTCAGAGTGTCTTTAAAGCATTTCCTATGGCCGCCTTGGGAGTGTTTACTACAGCGCAGTACACCGTAAAAATTTCATTTAGGGAGCCTGTGATCTGGCATACGAGTCAAGTGACCAGCCCAGCGAACCTGATTCTTCATTAGTAGAGTGTTGATACTGGGCATTGACGTTCTTTCTAGGACTTCAGTGTCTGGAATCTTGTCTTGCCATTTGATCTTCAATAGCTTCCTAAGGCAGACTATGTGAAGTGGTTTAATTTCCTAGCATGTCGCTGGTAAACAGTCCAGGTTTCACAAGCATATAGCAGTGTGGATAATACAACTGCTTTGTAGACTTTCAGCTTTGTTTGCAGGCTTATTCCATTTCTGTCCTACACATACTTGTAGTCTGCCAAAGGCCAGCCTGGGAGATTCTCACATTCACTTTGTCATTAATTGTGGCAGCTTGCGACAGTGCTGCCAAGATAGGTGAATTTGTCCAGAACACTTAAGTCTATGATCATTCACTTTTATATTTGGCTCTTCTTCTTCTTCTTCGTTCATCCGGAGTTTTTTTTCCGGACGTGATTGCGTTGTGCCTGTTTACAGCAGAGCTGCGTTCTTGCGCCGTTAGGCCGACACATCCGACTTCTGCTGGCATTTGTTGACCGGGTTAACCTTCCCGGATATTTGGCTCAGTGTGATTAATTCCTGGAGCTGGCTGGTACATAACTAGTCTTCTCCAAGTTGATATTGAGCCCAAAGTTGGCACAGGCATATGAGAAAGCTGAAACGTTGCATGTCTGCCTCTGAGTTGGCATATAGAGCACAATCATCAGCAAACAAGAGTTCTCTGACAGTGTTGCTGGGTAACTATATACAGTATCTATGTGGAATGACTAGACTAGGTAACTATATACAGTATCTATGTGGAATGACTAGACTGGGTAACTATATACAGTATCTATGTGGGATGACTAGACTGGGTAACTATATACAGTATGTGGAATGACTAGACTGGGTAACTATATACAGTATCTATGTGGAATTACTAGACTGGGTAACTATATACAGTATCTATGTGGAATTACTAGACTGGATAACTATATACAGTATGTGGGATGACTAGACTGGGTAACTATATACAGTATCTATGTGGAATGACTAGACTGGGTAACTATATACAGTATGTGGAATGACTAGACTGGGTAACTACATACAGTATCTATGTGGAATTACTAGACTGGGTAACTATATACAGTATCTATGTGGAATTACTAGACTGGGTAACTATATACAGTATGTGGAATGACTAGACTGGGTAACTATATACAGTATCTATGTGGAATGACTAGACTGGGTAACTATATACAGTATCTATGTGGGATGACTAGACTGGTAACTATATACAGTATCCATGTGGGATGACTAGACTGGGTAACTATATACAGTATCTATTTGGAATTACTAGACTGGGTAACTATATACAGTATGTGGGATGACTAGACTGGGTAACTATATACAGTATCTATGTGGAATTACTAGACTGGGTAACTATATACAGTATGTGGGATGACTAGACTGGGTAACTATATACAGTAACTATCTGGGATGACTAGACTGGGTAACTATATACAGACTGGGTAACTATATACAGTATCTATGTGGAATTACTAGACTGGGTAACTATATACAGTATCTATGTGGGATGACTAGACTGGGTAACTATATACAGTATCTATGTGGGATGACTAGACTAGGTTACTATATACAGTATGTGGAATTACTAGACTGGGTAACTATATACAGTATCTATGTGGAATTACTAGACTGGGATGACTAGACTGGGTAACTATATACAGTATCTATGTGGAATTACTAGACTGGGATGACTAGACTGGGTAACTATATACAGTATCTATGTGGAATTACTAGACTAGGTAACTATATACAGTATGTGGGATGATTAGACTAGGTAACTATATACAGTATGTGGAATGACTAGACTGGGTAACTATATACAGTATCTATGTGGAATTACTAGACTAGGTAACTATATACAGTATGTGGGATGACTAGACTGGGTAACTATATACAGTATCTATGTGGAATGATAGACTGGGTAAATATATACAGTCAGTTAGTTAGTTAGTTAGTTAGTTGGGTAAATATATACAGTATCTATGTGGAATTACTAGACTAGGTAACTATATACAGTATGTGGGATGACTAGACTGGGTAACTATATACAGTATGTGGAATGACTAGACTGGGTAACTATATACAGTATCTATGTGGAATTACTAGACTAGGTAACTATATACAGTATCTATGTGGGATGACTAGACTGGGTAACTATATACAGTATGTGGGATGACTAGACTGGGTAACTATATACAGTATCTATGTGGAATGACTAGACTGGGTAACTATATACAGTATCTATGTGGAATGACTAGACTGGGTAACTATATACAGTATCTATGTGGAGTGACTAGACTGGTAACTATATACAGTATGTGGAATGACTAGACTGGGTAACTATATACAGTATGTGGGATGACTAGACTGGATAACTATATACACTATGTGGAATGACTAGACTGCGTAACTATATACAGTATGTGGAATGACTAGACTGGGTAACTATATACAGTATGTGGGATGACTAGACTGGATAACTATATACAGTATCTATGTGGGATGACTAGACTGGATAACTATATACACTATGTGGAATGACTAGACTGTGTAACTATATACAGTATGTGGAATGACTAGACTGGGTAACTATATACAGTATGTGGGATGACTAGACTGGATAACTATATACACTATGTGGAATGACTAGACTGCGTAACTATATACAGTATGTGGAATGACTAGACTGGGTAACTATATACAGTATGTGGGATGACTAGACTGGATAACTATATACACTATGTGGAATGACTAGACTGCGTAACTATATACAGTATGTGGAATGACTAGACTGGGTAACTATATACAGTATGTGGGATGACTAGACTGGGTAACTATATACAGTATGTGGAATGACTAGACTGGGTAACTATATACAGTATGTGGAATGACTAGACTGCGTAACTATATACAGTATGTGGAATGACTAGACTGGGTAACTATATACAGTATCTATGTGGGATGACTAGACTAGGTAACTATATACAGTATCTATGTGGGATGACTAGACTGGGTAACTATATACAGTATCTATGTGGAAAGACTAGACTGGGTAAGTATATACAGTATCTATGTGGGATGACTAGACTGGGTAACTATATACAGTATCTATGTGGGATGACTAGACTGCGATTACTAGACATAACATCCGCCTGGAATGACTCAACCTTGTAACTAGACAACGCAACTATCTGGGATGAATGGACTGGGATAAACACAACAATTATCTGGGATAAATGGACTGGGATAACTAAACACAGCATCTATCTGGGATAACTTGTATTGCATTTGAAATGGTAAAGATAACAATTATTAATCTTAGTGAGCCAGGAATTGCAATGGTTGAAACAGGCCACATGCTACAGCTGATGCACCAAACTGTCAGTACTGTCTTACAGCTAAGGACGTGCTTTGCTTGTCAACAATTTTCACTTTTTAGTGGCAGTCTGCTCTGTCCTGCTACACAACCCAACAAAGGAAAATGCACTCTATGGTAGCACAGAATTTATCTCAGTTGCATATAACCACAGTATAAAATTATGCAGACAATGTTCACACTCTTTCGAGTCAACTGAGTATCATCTACATACTATGTTGCTCTGCACAGTAGAAAATGAGACAGCTTCTCCTGCCACACAACTGAACAAAGGAAAATGCACTCTTTGGTAGCACAAAAGAGAATAACAGTCACTACGAGCTCATGCTTAGTTCATGGTGGCTCAAGAAAAAGTTAGTTGCATAACCTTACATGACGTCACAGTCAACCCCAGCATTTTTTTTTATATCTTGGCAAATTTACGTTCTGTAGTTTGCCCTAGCTTTCTGAACGACTGACACACACACACACACCATTGTATGAAAGACAATGCAAGGTGGTCTGCTGCCAAATCGTTTGCAGCTGTTTTGAACGCAGGTATGCTGGATTACAAATTGCGCCAGTAACCCCTTCACCACAGAGCCAGCTCAAGAAGCAGAAGAAAAAATGACCCAGAAATTGCATGGACACAAAACAAAGCTGCAGTATCTAGGTCAAAACAAATTATTCACTCTAGAACCTGGCCTCTAGAGTAGTTCCAGGGAGCCAAGGCTGGGTAGTGGCCAGTATGTTAGCCAGCCAAGTGGTCAAGTATTTGAATCCCCATCAGGCAGATGTTTTTAATTGACCTGAGGTCCCAAATCAACCCAGCCTAAAACATGTACCAGGACATGTCCAATGTAGCTAGGGTGACCAGCATGATGCTGACCCCATCATCTCTCATGTGCCAACTGTCTATAGAAATATAGGTTAACACTATATACTGAGGAGAGGCTGGCGGAGTGGCTCAAATGCCAGGTTCTCCTTTGGGAGACCCGGGGTTTAATCCTCTGTAAGATGTGAATTTTTTTTCTGTCTGTGGTAAAAAGAAAACCCTAACCTGCAGTTCATGGCAACTGCACTAGCCAGGCGGCCTTAATTCCCCAGACTCACCCCCCCCCCCCCTACACCTCAAGGTACTAGAGGCAGTAGATGACAAGTGTTATGACCGTTTACCTAATGCACCTAAAGGCCTCTTTACATTTTTTTTTACTTATATAGTACTTCTATTTACCTTTCTCTTGCGTTTTTTATCCTCCCCTTCAGTGCTGCCTCCTCCTTCCTCTGCTTCTTCCTTTGTCTGCGTGAAGGTCAACGGTGCAGATTCAGAACTGTCAGTGTGAGAGCGGGAGTTTGCCTCAACTTTACTCATGGCTTCCAACGAGGCAACACCTTTTCCAGACCTTCCTTCCTCCTTACAGACAAGAGTGCCATGACAGTAATACGACAGTTGAGCCGAACAAATTTACATGCAACAACATCAATACAAAATTCAAATTAAGGATAAGCAAAACTTAGGTAAATAAATCAAGGTGAAACATCGGTGCGGCAATCAATAGACTGGGCTTTTAGATGCAGCGTCATGAGACTAAGCCAAAAACATATGAATAAAACAACATATCATAATCACTACAAAACAAAGCCACACGGATAACATTCATGCATATGAAATAACAAATATACCATAAACAACAAAATGAAGCACACAAACTAAAAGCATACTGTCACTAAACAAGCGCAACATTCAATCCATCAGCCATTATGGAAGCATATGAATATGTCATGTCTTTCTGCACTCTCCCGAATCCTGCCCGTTTGTCATATGTGGCAGGGAGGGTCTCTCATGTGTTTTAATTAAAATATAGAAGTACGGAGACTTTTCTCATGACTGAATCAATTATACACAGCTAGGAAAGTGTTCTCATGTATGAGATGTCATACAAACTAGAAGAGTTTTCTCATGTTTAGAATGATTTCACATAGAGCTAGAAGAGTTTACTCGTGTTTGAAATGATTTCATATAAGCTAGGAGAGTTTTCTCGTGTTTGGAATGATTTCATAAAGAGCCAGAAGAGTTTTATCATGTTTGGAATGATTTCACATAGAGCTAGAAGAGTTTTCTCATGTTTGGAATGATTTCACATAGAGCTAGAAGAGTTTTATCATGTTTGGAATGATTTCATAAAGAGCCAGAAGAGTTTTCTCATGTTTGGAATGATTTCACATAGAGCTAGAAGAGTTTTCTCATGTTTGGAATGATTTCATACAAGCTAGGAGTTTTCTCTTGATTGGAACGATTTTGTACAAAGCTAGAAGAGTTTTCTCAAGTTATTTCATATAGAACAGGAAAGTTTTCTCGTTTGAAGTTATTATATACAAGCCCAGAAAGTTTCCTGAAGTCTGGAAATGAGTTTATGCAGGCTGTGAGAGTTTTCTCATGTCTTAAGTGATTATTTATGAGTAAAAATAGTGTTCTTATTTCTGAATTGCTTTCATGCAAGTAATGAGTTTTCTCATCTCTGACAAAATCTCATACAAACAAGAGGAGTTTACTCAGGTTTGACGTTATTTCATACAACCATAGAGAATTTTCTTGCGTCGAAAATGATTTCATATAGAGCCAGACTTCATGTGTCAACTGATTATTTACAAGCAGAGTAGAGTTTTTACATGTCTAAAATTATTACAAATGAATAAAGTTTTCTTATGTTCCTAAACTGATGATGCACAATCAAGGAAAAATGTTAACATGGTCTTGTGACGACTGATGCAGCATACTTTATAAACTGGAACACTGAGATCAATTCAGCAGTGGGAATACTGCCACAATTACAGGTTTGACAAAGAAGAGACAGATGAGCTGTGAACAGAATAAAGCACTGCAATCATTTCAGCAGAGAGAGCACTGAAAAATGTTAGCGTAAGGAAAAGCTGACTTTACCTAAATCTTTCCATTTTTTTAAAAGTAAAAATAAAAATGTCAGCAAGGTGGACAGTGCTGACACTACCTCAACCTTTCCATCAAAAATTTAAAAATTCAGCAGAGGGAAGTGCTGAGACTATCTCACCTTTCCATCAAACCTAGCCATAAAAAATAAAATTATAAACACAACACTGCATACACATGTCAATGATCAAATTGAACACAGAACCATGTCACATAGCAGGGCAGGGAACAAATGCACGCAATATACTGTTATGCTTACTGTTATGTTTTATTTTATTGTTCAGTTATTAACAACTTATCCTAAGTTTCTTGATAACGGTCATAAGGATTTTCCAACATTGGCATGTTTAAATGTCAGTTGTTTTCCACGATATATTTTCACAATGTACTATTATAAAGGCTATGTTTGTTTGTGTTCATTAAAAAGGTTAAAGGCAAAAAGACTGATTTCATTGCACTGGGTTAAACCCAATCTGTCTCATGTCTCTCTCCGCGAAATGGCAAGCTGCCAGCCGAGAGCATCACACAAAACATGAAGTCCATAGCTCCAGCAATGACCCCCCCACCCCCCGGGACTTCAGACAAACTGCACTCATGTTCTAACCAATGCAGTCTGAAAACGAACTCACGACCTTCAGAATACAAGGTAGACAGAGACACCCCCCTCCCAGTTTTATCCATATCATGCATCCATAGCATCCATACCACTACTAGGATGTGATGAGTTTTTTTTTCCAAGCTGAGAATTAAAGGCCGCTTGCCCAAGCGGTCGCCATGTAGTGTACAGGCTATGAGAAATTATTCTTCTGCCATTTGACTGCACGTCCCAGGCAGGCTACATACCTGCACAGATGCTGCTTGAAGATCAGCTAAGTAATCTTTGTACAGGGTGTATTTTTAATGAATGTGCAGTGTTTGAAAATATTGCCAGTCCAAGTTTTGTATTTACGTTTTACTTTGCATTAACTTTACAGAGGGTGAATACAAAACTTGGACTGATAATATTTTCAAACATTGCACAGTCATTAAAAATACACCCTATATATGTTTTATGTACTTGTATCAGTATCTGTTTACTGTTGTGTGCTGATGAGGGTCTAGTCACAACGTCCATTTTTGTCACACATGATTGTGTTCTAGTCAAGCTTACCAAGTCTACTTCTCGTTTTCATTGCTCTTTTCTGTGTACAGGCCAGGATTTTTTTTAATAACAACGAGCCTTATCGGGGATCAAACACACATTACAGGATGTGCGAGTGGGACATTGTGACCCATTGCCACCAGTTATAAAGGGAAAATTACACAAGTTCTGCTTCTTCTTCAACCAGCTACCTACACTAAGAAATATAAACAAAGAGACTACATCATCTGACAGATAACTTCAGCATCCCAGTTTCTCTTCAACTTAAATCTTCTTGGACCAAGTTTGAGCTCTCAAGACACCAAAGAGAGGGCATACCTGCAGTATGTGTTTTTCAGTCCAGGTGCCATTTCGGCAGACAGTGTTCAATTTGTGCAGATTCTCTAAAGATGGTTTTGTATTCTACAGTATTCTGTGTGTAGTCTAAAACCTCCAATAGATGCAAATTCTTTACCGCATCACAGATTAGAACCTATATCACCCGACTGAGCGTACCTCAGAAGTCAGAGTGGGTTTACCTGATGGCGAGGGACACTGGTAATAGGGAAAGCTAATCCACACGTAAATATCAGTTCAGTACACAAGAAGTAGTAGCATGCATATTGACTACGCTTAAGCTCAAAGCGACCGAACGCCCACAAAAATAAACATCTATGAGATCCTGCTTAGATACTTGAACTCTCAAACTTGGACACAGTTTATGTTGTTTTCATTTAACATTAATAAGGATTATCTAGTTCCATTACCTTTGATTAGTGGCTCGTATACTAACTGCCAGGACAAAGTTAAAACAAACAAACCTGGTAAAAGTTAGCTACCTAAAATACCTGGAAGCACTGGCCCTGAATACAGGCCTCTCATCCTTTAAGAGTTAAACAGCAATATTTTTATACAAATAAGAACCGCTGTCATAAAATGGGTTTCAAACACTGATCACTACTAAGGTTCATGTGATGATGAAGTTCTATGTTCAAGTTTGATCATGTGACATTTTATAAAGGAAGAAAACAGACAGCGCCTAATCTGACAGACAATATCAATACTCACCTTCTGTCTGTCCTTGTCATCTCTACTGACCTCAATCACACTGAAAAACAACAAATAAATAAACTCAGCCTCAAATACATTTTTAATTATAAAAATATAATCACTAAAAAAAAAAAAAAAAAAAAAAAAAAACAGGAGCTGTTGAGCAAAATGTTACAGAAAAATTCTTAAAATATCGAGGACCATGAAGAAGAAAAATACTGAAGTTCTACAAGATCTGAATATTGAAGAAATAGCTCATAAACAGTATCAAGTCTCAGAAACTGAAATTCTTTGACTATATTAGACACAGTGGCTTGGATATAACAGTGATGGAAAATATGGTTCTAGGAAGAAGAGGCAAGGGGTAAACAAGCATGAAGATGGACAGACGAAATTGCAGACACCATGGGCATGAGGGTGCATGAAGCAGGAGAAATTGCAAGAGATGGAGAGGCTTTTTGACGCAGTGTGATTAAAGCAACGGCCTGCAAAGGACCTTCTACATAAAAGATGATCACAGAAACAAACATCAACCACAGGCAGATCATCGCACAGTGAAACAAAATAAGATAGCAATAACTTCAGAATGAACAGAAGGCAACAAGCTCAAATCATCATCAGAGTTCAGTATGCCTGTGTGTCAGGTTTTCTTCTCCTAGACAGATTCCATCCAAGGTCATGGGCTCTATCAACCCATGAGTAGGCCTTCTCTACTAACAATTTTGCCAGGGTTTTAGCCTTATAGCCTACTCAATGAGATTTTCAGCTTCCGTGGGATTTGTAACATATATACCTTGCATGTTAAAAACATGGGACCTTCTGTTGTTTTGTTTATTTCCTCTTATCTGAGGGGTTGCAGACGCAGTTCGTAATCCTGCATACCCCAAATTTCTCAGCTCTATGCTGATATCGAACCCTTATACCTTCAAAGTCTAAGGTGGACTCTATCACCCCTCAAACATGACTCCCCTTGCTTTTACCTTCTCACTGTCACCATCAAATGTTAACCTCATGTCACCAACAAATGTTGACCTCATAATGTCGCCAACATATGCTGACCTCATGTCATCAACATATGTTGACCTCATAATGTTACCAACAAATGTTGACCTTCTCATTGTCACAAACCATAATGTCACCAACAAATGCTGACTTCATAGTGTCACCAACAAATGTTGACCTCATAAAGTTACCAACAAATGTTGACCTCATGTCACCATTTATCTTAAACTTAAATTCTTTGACTATATTAGACACAGTGGCTTGGAAATAACATTCATTCAGTAGCATGTCCTTTGCAGAACCTCGCTCCCATAACAACCTTCCGGAAAACCTCTCGATCATAAGCAAGATGTCCCTAGTCTGATACACCCATCTGGAGATCATCCGCCACATCCTGCACCCATCTTCTCTTTGGCCTTCCTCTTCCTCTCTTCCCAGGCATATACACTTCCATTATTGTTCTCTCCAAACTTTCGTAACGTTTCAAGTGACCAAAATATTTCAATTTTCTTTCTTTTATCGTCTTTAATAGCCACCCCTCTTCAATATTCAACTCTTGAAGTATGGATGCATTTGTTCTTTTCTTTACCCAAGATATTCTTAGAACTCGTCTATAACATTTATATTCAAAGGTGTTTATGTGCTGTTCAGCTTGTTTAGCAAGTGTCCATGTCTCACAGGCGTATGTTGCAATGGGAAAGATGTATGCTCTTAAAAATCTAATTTTTGTAGTTCTGTCTGTCCTCCACTCCATAATTTATTCAGCTGTTTTAGTCTTTGAAGAGCAATTGATAGTCACCGTTTAATTTCTTTCATTGTGTCGCCGTTGTTGGTAATCAATGACCCAAGATATTCAAAATTTTCCACCACCTCCAATTTTTCCCCATTAATGTATATTTCTTTCTCCATAGTAGTTTTATCTGTATGCATTATCTTTATTTTTGCTATGTTAAGATATAAGTTGTGATTTTCACTATTCAATTGGGTTGAGGCTATTAGATTTTCTATGCCATTCTGTGTTGTGGAGAGTAATACTGTATCATCAGCATATCGAATCTCTGGTATGTCATGACCGCCGATATTTAGGGCATCATATAGCTCCCTGTTTATATCATCTCTTACATTTCTCATTATATTTTCGGCGTACAGGTTAAACAAATAGGGTGACAGCACGCAGCCCTGACGGACTCCTTGCAAACCAATCTGATGTCTCGCCATCTATTCTAACTGCTGCTTGCTGGTCTAGATAGAGCATTTTTATGAGTTGTACTACATGTGATGGAAAGCCCATATTCCTCATGATTTCCCAAAGTTTCTGATGTTGTACACAGTTAAATGCCTTTGAATAATCCACAAAACATGACAATAGGTTTACATTAAATTCTCTGCACTTCTCTATTATTAAGCGCATGTTGAATATGTGATCTCTTGTTCCTCTTCCTTGTCTAAATCCAGCTTGAACCACGTTAATCTCTTCTTCCATTTTCTTACGAAGTCTTCCCATTATGACTTTTAGTAGAATTTTACTTGCATGACTGATCAGGGCAACAGTTCTATAGTTGGTGCATAATTTCAGGTTGCCCTTTTTTGGTATTGGAATGAAGATAGTTCTCTTCCAATCTTTTGGCCAAATATCATATTTCCAAATCTTTGTACATAATGCATGATATATGTGTATGCTTTCTTCTCCTCCCGCTTTAATTAGTTCAGCTGGTTCTTTATAGCCCAAGCAATTTCATCTAATGAGGGTTCAGGTTCTGTCTCTGCTGTCATTGGCTCATGTATCTCATTCATATCCTCACTGTCACTCATATCATACATTCCACTGCAGTATTCCTGACATCTTTCTAGAATTTGTCTAGATTCTGTTAAGGTATTTCCCATCTTGTCACAAATAACATTCAATTGAGATTGAACATTTCTTGTCAATAACTTCATTTCTTTGAACATTTCATAATCTCTTTCAGTCTTATATTGCTCTATTCTGGTACAGCAATCTTGTATATATTGATTTTTGTCCTTTCTTGTATTATTTCTTATTTCTCGAGTTAAAGATTTATACTTCATCCTGCTGTTATCGGATTCATCTCCTTTCTGTTTCAGCTTCCTTCGTTGTTTTATTAATTCTAACGTGTCAGATGTAATTCATGGCTTAAGTTGATTTTTCTTGGTCGGAATTAGATCTTTGGCTGCAGTTATCAAGATATCTTTAGCTTGTACTGCTAGTTCATCAGGTGTCATTTCTTCTTGTACAGACATCAAGACCCCAAAGCGATTCCTAACTTCTACAGTGTATGCATCCGGTATTTTTGTGAGATCAAAAAAGTGGCCTTGGTCCTCGAATAAGCTTTTTGAGTTTTAATTTCAGATCTGCTTCTAATAACTGATGATCTGTATCACAGTCTGCACTTCGTAGGGTTCTTGCAGATGTTATGCTTGATCTCCATCTTCTTTGTATTAAAATATAATCTATCTGATTTTTGGTAATACTGTCTGGAGACTTCCATGTGAAGAGTCTTCTTGGATGTTGTTTAAAAAGCGTGTTGGCTATCGTTAACTCATTTTCTGTGCAAAATTCAATTAATTTGTCACCTGCATCATTTCTATTTCCTAATCCAAATTTTCCTAAAACGTGTCTCTCATTTTCAGCTCTTCCTGCACCTACTTTTGCATTAAAATCTCCCATTATTATTGCTATATCATTATGACCAATCTTATTTAATGTGTCTTGTGGTGTGTTGTAAAAATCTTCAATTTCGTCCTCCTCTGCTGTTGAAGTAGGTGCATATATCTGTATGAGAGTTGTGTTTTTTGGACGACCTTTAAGTCTAATAGTGAGGATTCTATCACTAACTGGATTATATCCCATTAAAGCTTTTGCAGTTGTCTAAACAAAATGCCACTCCACTCTGGCCTCCGACGTCTCTACCAGAATAAATGAAAATACTTCCATTTTCAGTTGTAAAATGTCCCTTGCCGCTCCAGCGATGTTCACTAATTCCTAAAATTTGAATGTCTAACCTCTCAATCTCATCACACACTACTTTAAGCTTTCCCTCATACAGACTTCTCACATTCCACGTTGCTATTCTCACTCTGTTTCTTAGTCTGACACAGGGGATTTCCTAAACGGGTACTCCACCTTGCCCAAGGGTGTCCCGTAGTCTAACGGAGGAAAGGAGGCGTCTTACATCTCCTTTGATAGGGGATACCCCTACCCCGCTAACCAGTTGGAAATAACAGTGATGGAAAATATGGCTCTAGGAAGAAGAGTCAAGGGGTAAACAAGCATGAAGATGGACAGAGGAAACAAAATGACCTTCAGAATGCCAGGCCACTTCGCCATGGAGACCACCAGATAAGATCAAGTGAAAAAAGGATAAAAATGCAAGAATTATGACCTTCTCATGTCACCAACAAATGTTGACCTTAAAATGACACCAATAAATGTTGACCATCCTTTAATGGTTGTGGTAAGTTTCCTTTATATGTCAGTCTCTTTCAAAACAGTGAGATGACTCATGTTTGGTTGTTCATGGTCTTTGTAACATTCTGTAAAACCCCATTTATATGACATCAAGTGATATTCTAATTTGTTTATTAATTTCCACGATCCCTCAGGTATGTTTTAACATTGGTTCTGTGTGACAGGCAAGATTTATTTCATAACTTCCGATGACAATTTTATAAAATACGTTTTTGCTGGTCCTACTTTTTCTTTATTTCCCTGAAACATTCTTCATCCGATGTTACAAATGTACTGAAATATTTACACCAATTGTTGTTGTTTTTTGCCTCGCTTGCTTTGAACTCAAGCACAGTCCATACACACTACTTCTAGTAGCACTTGACTGAATTTTGCATGTGGATTAGCTTTCAAAATTGCCAGTGTCCCTCGCCTCAGGCAAACCCACTCTGACTTCAGGGGTACTTGTAATTTACATCCCCAAGTCAAGGATGAGAAGTCAACATTGTAGTCCAACTATCTGGTGTAGGGGTTGAACCCCTTACACCCGGGAAGGTTAACCCGGTCAACAAATGCCCGCAGAAGTCGGATGTGTCGGCCTAACGGCGCAAGGACGCAGCTCTGCTGTAAACAGGCACAACGCAATCACGTCCGAAAAAAAACTCCGGATGAATGCAGAAGAAGAAGAAGAACCCCTTACCTCGGCATCAGCACATTGAATGTTTATGAACGCATGTTCTTATCCATTTGGCCATGCTGACCTCCGCTAAATTGTAATCTGGCTGGTGAATCCTCTGAAACTCTTTCACTCTTAAGTTCCATACACTGGAGATCAGGCTGTTGAGGCCCTGAAGAGAGCTTACATCTATCTGATACAGGCTGGTGTGGACTTTCTTCCCCATCCTGTACCAAAGTACCATCTCTATGGGGGGGGGGGGGGGGGGGGGGGGAGTGGTCTTGAGATATGGTGTCTGCCTCGAGTGCTGGAGGTCCCAGGTTCAAGTCCTGGTGAGGGCTGGGATTTTTTAAACATAGACTTTTAGTAACAAAATGTCCCCTGGTCTCCGGGTAGTGAGATCAGACACCCATGTGTATTGTTGCACACATAAAATATCCCTTGGCAGTTGAAAATCGAAAAAGAGTGGCCTAACAGCACTGCCCGGGCAAAATTTTGAGTTAAAAATCTACCCAGCATATTTCAAGATCCTTACCGATGCTATGGAGTTTGTGCACTGAGCTGAGATTCTCTAGACTTAACCTTGAGTTAGGAGTAGACCGGAGCACTTATGGGTTACACACTAAACTAAACAAAACCGTCTCTGTGGGGACTGTACTGCACTGCAGAGGTCTACTTCTCATCTCCAAGCTCAAACACCAGTGGGGAGTGCAAGACTGGCACTGGAACTTCACATTTGCAGGGAGATTTGTTAGTCATTAGTCGTGGTTCCAACTTCACAGCAAAGGGTCACCCCATAATGCTCCATTCCTGTGCCAGTGAATATCATGCAAAATGTTCCTCACTGTCCCATGTGAACAGTGGAACAGACAGCAGTCTTGACAAACCAACAGCACTCACAGGCATACATCCATAAGACTGCTACCAGAATGCCAACACAACAGTCCACCACTACAATTACAGTTCATCATCAATAGAAGCAGCAGTCACTAAAAAAAAACAGCAGTTGCATAGACATTATTGCATAAGGCAAAACCAACTAGTTCAGCAGCCGGCCTCCACCATTTTTCTGAACATGCAGTTCACAATACAAACCACTGTGGACAGATGTAATTGCATTCCTCATTACATACACAGCTCACATTGTCGCTCCACGTATGTAACTCGGTAGCTGGGATATGGAACCATATACTACCAGTTCAAAATGAGGAAAATGTGTACGCAAACAGTAAGACAGAAGCAAAAACACTCCAGAGGGCTTATCAGCTCAACAGCCTACCCGCCTTCTTGGACTTAAGTCCAGGGAGATTTATTGTGATGTAACAAGACGTGATTCAGCACTGCACACCTTGGACTGGTAGGGATTTGACATAAGTAACAGACTTTAACTTAATGCCCAGAGTGAACCACTGACTTATACACTTTGGACAGGACCCATTATTTAAAATAAAAAGACACAGGGAGAAAGATCAGATCAACTACTAAAGTACTAAAGTCGAGAGGGTCGACTTCATTGTCCCGGGTGTTACCCCATCTGGCTAGGTCTTTCTCCACAGAATGACAAGCCGCTTACTGAGAGCACTGCACAAAGCACAAACTCTGTAGCTCCAGCAATGACCTCAAGGAGTCTCCGGAAAAATTGCACGTGTGCTCTGATCAAGACCAATCTGGGGAAGGAACCCATGACCTTCAGAATGCCAGGCCACTTCGCCATGGAGACCACCAGATAAGATCAAGTGAAAAAAGATAAAAATGCAAGGTGTCAAGACTTAAATATACATTTACAAAATGTGACATCTATGATAAAACATCTGAACAATACATACAGTATCCTACCTAGTCAGACCATCCTCACGATCCTTCTTGCCATCTTCTTTTCCTTTACCTCTTCCAGCATCCAAACGTCTATCTTGTACTCGCTCTTTGTCAGGCTTCCTTTTGTCAAACTCTGCTTCTTTCTTCCTCCATCCATCATGTCCTGTACTTCTTCGGTCAATTCCTCCACCATCATATTTATCTCTCATAGAACCAGAACTACCACCATTCCTATCACTCCTGAGCCTCATTGCTCCTCCTCTGTCTCTACCAGAATATCGATCACTTCCACCCCGATCTTCAGCATATCTACTTCTTTTCATGGCTTCCTCATCCCTGTATCCTCTTCCTCTAGATAACTTATCCCGAATCCTGTCGTCCTCACTGCCACGTCCTCTCTCTTTCCCCCCATACTGCAGACCTCTATCATCATCTCTTCCAGCAGTTTCTCCCCATTTTCCTTCTCTGATTCCTCTCCTATCATCTTTCCTACGTTCATTTCCTCCCTTCCCTTGATCATTCTCTGACAAGCTATCCTGAGTGACATCTCTCTCACCAACCTCCTCTCTTTTCTCCCATTCTCCCACTGGGACATTTCCAGGTAAATCCTTTTCTAAAAAAATAACATCTCTTTCTGTGTTTCTCAACAACTGAGGACAGAAAATGATGCATCTTCTATTAGTTTTACCACAATTTTAATACCTTTTTATAATTCTTTTATTATAAAAGAATGTTTTAAAGTGACTTTTTATAATTCTTATAACTGTGTAGCTTTTACTGTAAATCTTGTATGGCAAACTTGATGTCTTCATGAAGCTTTGTTGCACTAGTTTTATAATAGTCATGTCTTTGTAGTAATAGCTGCATCACAATATTCATGTCTTTACTGTAATAGTTGCCAGTTCATGGCGAGGGGGTTATGGACGCAGTTTGTAATCCCATACACCCACATTTGAAACACAGCTGCAGATGATTTGGCAGTAGACAGCCTTGCGCTGGTTTTTTACGAACTGATATGGGTGTCGGTCATTCAGAAAGCAATGGCAAACTACTGAAGGTAAACTTGCCAAGAGATCACAAACAGCAAAAAGGAATTAAGGCCGCCTGACGAGTTCAGTCGTCGCAAACTGTGCAGGTTAGTTTCTTTTTGAACCCGACAGAACACAATTCATACCATACCGAGGATTCGAACACGTGTTCCCCGAAGGAGAACCCGACATTCATAGCCATTCAGCCAGCTGCACCTCACTAAATATAACCAATAAAAAATATCTAATAAATCAAACATTCACTAATCAGTCTGTTGTTTACTAGCCACCAAACATAACTAATCAATAAATATACCTAATAAATCAAACATTCACTAATCAGTCTGGCATTTACTAATTAAATATATCTAATATATCAAACATTCACCAATCAGTCTGGCGTTTACTAAAACATACATATCAAACATTCACTAACCAGTCTAGCGTTTACTAGCCACTAATTATAACTAAACAATAAATATCTATATCTATAAAACAGAGTGTATGTGGCTTTGTGTGTTTGTGGGGATTTATGTATTGGATGCGTTCGATAACGGTACATCCGATTGAGATGAAATTTTCTACACGTCTTCCTTTCATTCCTGTGCAACCGACTATAATAGTTTCTTAGTGTAAAATCTTCTACTTATTTAATAACAGTTACTTTTCCATTTTCATTATATAATGTCTATATAGCAGGGGGTCTTCACTCTAGAAAAGTTATTTCAAGGGGATAACTTTTAATAACATTTCTATATACTTTATAGTCATATTGTTGGACTTACTTGCACTAGTATTAAACTCTTTGTCTATAGTTATTTTTAGGCATATGAGTTATAATAAATAATGATATAATCTTTAAGGCATTTTCAAAGTTTGCATAAAAATAATGCATAATGCATAACATCTATTTCTGCTTACAAAACTTATCAACTGTCATGTCGGTGAATAAAAACAGTTTTCATTAAAAATAATGAATGGTGTGTGGAAGGACATTCTTTTAAGTTACTGTTTACAGGCGAAACCACGCCGGGTCAGATAGATAGACAGACAGACAGATAGTCGGGAACGGAAGCTTATTTGACTACTTATATGAATGAATTAAATGACATGCTCCCCACCAGGGACTGGGTGAAGCCGGGTCGGGTCAGACAGACAGACAGATAAACAGACAGTCGGGAACGGGAGAGCTTATATGACTACGTATATGAATTAAATGAGATGCTCCCCACCAGGGACTGGGTGAAGCCGGGCCGGGACAGACAGACAGACAGATAGACAGACAAACAGATAGTCGGGAACGGGAGAGCTTATATGACTACGTATATGAATAAAATGAGATGCTCCCCACCAGAGACTGGGTGAAGCCGGGTCAGACAGACAGACAGACAGATAGTCGGGAACGGGAGAGCTTATATGACTACTTATATTAATTAAATGAGATGCTCCCCACCAGGGACTGGGTGAAGCCGGGCCGGGTCAGCCAGACAGACAGACAGACAGACAGACAGACAAGCAGACAGACAGACTGATAGATAGATAGATCCCCTCCAGGGCCTGGGCGAAGCCGGGCCGGGTCAGCTAGTATCTAATAAATCAAACATTCACCAACCAGTCTGGCGTTTACTAAAAAATACATACATCTAATAAATCAAACATTCACTATCCAGTCTGTTATTAACTATCCAGCTTGATAGTCATTACATTAACCAGTCTGATGTTAACTATCCAATCTGATATTCACTAACCAGTCTGTTTCCTATCCATACAGTCGAATGTTAACTACCCAGTCTGATATTCATTACATTAACCAGTCAGATGTTAACTATCTAGTCTGATGTTAACTATCTAGTCTGATATTCACTACCCAGTCTATTTTCTATCCATACAGTTGAATATTAACTACCCAGTCTGATATTCATTACATTAACCAGTCTGATGTTAACTATCTAGTCTGATATTCACTACCCAGTCTTATGTTCACTAATCCGTCTGATGTTAACTATCTAGTCTGATATTTACTACCCAGTCTTATGTTCACTAATCTGTCTGATGTTAACTATCTAGTCCGATATTTACTACTCAGTCTTATGTTCACTAATCCGTCTGATGTTAACTATCTAGTCTGATATTTACTACCCAGTCTTATGTTCACTAACCCGTCTGATGTTAACTATCTAGTCTGATATTTACTACCCAGTCTTATGTTTACTAATCCATCTGATGTTAACAACCCAGTCTGATGTTCACTACCAACGATGTGTTTCATTATCCAGTTTGATGTTTACTATACAGACTGATGCTCACTAAGTAATATTATATTCGCTAACTAATCAAGCATTCACTAACTCAACAACCCCTCAGAAGTTCACTTGCTGATGCCAAGGTAAGGGGTTCAACCCCTGCACCGGACAGTTGGACTAAAATGTTGACCTCATCGTCCTTGACTTGGGGCGTAAATTACAAGTACCTCTGAAGTCGGAGTGGGTTTGCCTGATGGCGAGGGACACTGTTCTGTTAATAGGAAAAGCTAATCCACACCAATATTCAGCCCAGCACTACTAGTAGTAGTATGTATGGACTGCTTGATTTCAAAGTGAGCGCGTGCAAAAAAATAATTTTAATTTAAAAAAAAACAGTTCACTAATCTATGAAATAATCTAGCTTTGCACTAACCAAATGGACCACTAACATGCTTGATAGTGATTAAATAAGGGGGCCTCTATAGTGAAATAGGTACACCTGCCACGAGCTCCGAAGGTAGCGAGTATGTTTTCGAACTCTGTCATTTGGTTCAAGAATGCAATTTTTTCATAGGCCCTGGGGGTCATCGCTGGAACTAAAAATGTCATGATCTGTACAAAGCTTTCAGCATGTTGCTCTATGGTAATAGACCGAGCTATATGGGAGAAAACCTGGTACAATGAAGTCAATTATCTGGCCTTTTAGACCTTTTTTTTAACAAAGAAATAATCTGGTTTTTTTTCACTAAACTGTTGATTAGCTAATGAAATGTTCACTTACCATAACTGTATGCCTTGGTGGCACCTCTGCGTCTTTCTGCCATCTTTTCTCTCCAGACTTGACATCCTTAATTTTCTCTGACCTCAGTGAATCTCTGTCTCTCTTTCTGTCCCTCTCCCGAATCCTGACTCTATCTCTGCGCCGATCTCTATCCCTGACTCCATCCTTGAGTGACGATTTGCGCTTGTCTAACTCATCCTTCCCTGGTCTTTTTCTGTCCAGGTCTCTGTCTCTGCCACTTCCTCCTCCCCTCCGCCTCTCCTCCTTGAGTTTCTGGAAGAAGATTTAGAGCAGACATTATTTAATTTCATCAAAGACACTATTCCCTGGAGGCTGCAGCAGCAAAGTGGCTAGACACTTGCCTACCAGCGCGGTTCGAATCTGCACTGAGGTGGACTTTGAAAATTGACCTGGGGTCCCAGGTTGACCCAGCCTAAAACAGGTATCAATAAATGTCTTAAGAAAGTGAAGATGGCCGAAGTGATATTGACACATCACCATATGAGTGCCAACTGGTCTATATAAATATGGGTCTATTGTGTGTTCACAAATGTTTTCCCCCGTATAAATATCCATAACTCAGTAACCATCTGAGGTGAAAATGATTAGATTTAGTATATAACTTGATTATTATGTAAACCCAACAAATAAATTTTTTTTCTGGATATTGTACAGCAGATCTCAATGTTTCTTTATATGTGGTATATAATTTACGGGTCTAAGATGAGGTGCATATTATGAAATGTATTACATCTTCACACAGAAACATTAGTGTTCAATAATGAATATTCTCCATGGTGCACGGGAATTTCCTTATGAGAAGCACATCACATAGAGGAACATAAGTGTTCAGTGGTGCCTTGTGCCGTTACGTGAATTAACGTGCATTACTGTAAAACAAGTTTGTTAGCATGAATCCAATACATTTTCACCAAAAC
Source organism: Cepaea hortensis (assembly GCA_963921405.1). Taxonomy (NCBI): domain Eukaryota; kingdom Metazoa; phylum Mollusca; class Gastropoda; order Stylommatophora; family Helicidae; genus Cepaea; species Cepaea hortensis. The sequence goes on from OY992883.1 coordinate 82,454,368, forward strand.
ATCAAAGAAATCTTGCTGCTCTCTATGATTTCAGTTGCCTTTGAACCTATCAAAGACCTACAACTATCCTTGGGTGGTGGTAAATATAAGATGGCAGGAAAAATGTCATAACGAACCCATTATCTTCAGAGCGTAAGACAGGCTGCTTAACCACCTGGCCATGAACAAGAATTTGGAGGCAACGGAGATGTGGTTTCTGAGACCATGTTGCGCATATCTTAAACTACCAGATTAACTAATGAGTGCCTGGGAAAACCCCAATGACAGTAGAACATTGTATATAAAAATAAGAAAAGGTCACATTTGGTCACACAATGAGAATAAACCAAGAGACCAAGGACATATGATGGATGAGAAAATGAAGGACTGTGTCCAAGCATACTTTCTTTTCATTATTTTATTATGTTTTTCAATGCCAAATTAGAACTTTCTGCACACAGTATCTGTGTCTGTTGTGTACACAAGAGGTTTTTACTGCTTCTGCTAATCCATGACTTCTGAGGGTCTTCTGCTTGCAATCTCCATCATTATCATCCAGTGCCTTATCCTGCACAGAACTTTGTCCCCATAACAGTCTTTCAAAATAGCCCTCTGTCATTATCTAGAAGATTGGCAAATCAGCCATGTGCACATGTGGATTGGTGCCGCAGAGAGCAGATCACACACTCCAAGACTGCCCAAAATATGACATACCTAGGCAAACCTTCTGGTCTGGAGACACAACAGTGGAAGATAAACTCTATGGACCACTGAGAGAACTAACAATGACAGTTAAATTCATACAAGAGACAACACTGCAGTTATAGACACATTTCAAGCGAACAAAAGAAGAAGAAGGAATTAGCCAGTTGTCCTACCTCTGTTGTTATGTGGAAATTATGGACCTTATCTTGGATTCATCTATGACATGCTCTTGCACTTCTCCACTCCACAATTATCTTTTCCAGACATTCATGTTTCTTTACATGCCCAAAATATTTCCTTTTCCTCAATTTTAGTTGTCTTAATAATGGATCAGCAAGCACATTAGTGAAGCTGATAGGGAGCTGCTAATATATGATAATGTCATCAGCACAGTCAGAAGAGGGTTCGACACCTGGACTCATCGCCTGCTAAATGAGAGAAAGATTAACCACCTATTCCTTCGTGCATTCAGGTCTATAACATGTGATGGCACTACCACATCATAGACTCATGGCAGGAAACTGCTTTAGGGCAAATTATATACAAGGGGGCTTCACATAAAAACCTTGGAATTTTTTTGCTGTGATGAATATATTCTGAAGAAGTAAAGAACAAATATATCATGTTTTGATGTAGTCACCACAGCGTTTAATACAAGTCCTCTGGCATAGATAAAGTGCTTGGATTCCTGTAGAAAAAATATTCTCTTGGTCGCGTGTAACCACTCATACACCACCTGTTGTACGTTTTCATCAAACCGAAAAATATGTCACAGAAATCACGCAGTTTTAAGACTTCCTACTACACTCATACACTTCCTGGACTGACAGGCATGCATCACCATACTGGACCTTCATTTGTCGATGAATTTCTATTGGTTTCACCCCTTCACTGATCAAATAAATGGTTGGTGCATGTCAAAAGTGGGGCGGTCATCTATAAACTGTCCTTATGATATCACAGTGTTTATCTGCACCATGATGTCATGTGCTTAACACTCTTTAACATCCTTAATAACAATATTGACAGGTTACAAGACACTGGCATGGTTATTGTAATTTCAATTACACTTTTAAAGTTTTCATTTGAAGCCTCCTCATAATTATTCATCTCTACCTTATCTAAATGTCAATGCTATGGTGACCAAACAATCTGACTAGCTATTCTTCGATAATATTCTTTGGTGACATAATGTCTACATGTTTAACATCATCACTTCTAATCTTATCACATTAACCCTTTTAATGCTACGTAATTCTGAGTAGCGTCCCGCCCGGTGCTAAATACTTTCTCCGCCGACTGCCCCGCCTGTGCTAAATACTTTCTTGACCTCTAAGAAACTGGAAATGTCACGGCGGTGTTGACCATTTTTGTAACACCGGAAAATTTAAGCACTCCTAAACTGGGTAGGTTGGCACCATTGTTTGAACAAACACTTTTACAAAGAGATAAAACAACAAAATAGCTTATTCATGTTTTAAACATGTTTAGTTTAAAGTTATTTTAATTATATATAAATAATAATGTATTAATATTAAGGTATTAGGTAAAAGATAGAAAAATTAAAAAAATAAAATGTAACAATATGGTGGAATGACGATGTTACAGAAGCAATAACAGAGAAAAATAAACTATTCACATTATTTTAAAATTCAAAAGATAAGATTCAATAACAAGATGGATTGATAGTGTAACGGAACATACGCAAAACAAGGAATGGAATGACAAGAAAAGACCAAAGGAAAGTTAATAATTTAGTTGTTTGTGGAAGACCCCGAAGCAAGGTACGACACAGAGAGGTACATCACAATCCTTGCACATATATCTTGATTCCCGTCGTTTTTTATTTTTAGAGCACACCACACACTTTCTTGTTGGCCCCTTCTTCTGTGACGTTGTGGACTCTATTGTAGATGGGAAATGACGATGTACCAATCGTAGTGGCAGATCTTCGCTCCTTCGTCCCCCTCCACTCTTTCTTCTCTCCGTAGAATATTTTTGTAGAATTTCACGAATTAAAGATAAATGAAAATCAGCAAGAGGAATATTATTCCCCGTTACCAATTTGTACATGGAATATGCATTTAAAATAGACAGATCTAGAACATGAAAAAACAGTTTCTTGTACCACTTTACAGTTTTCCTAATTGACTCAATAGAACTGAGAAGCATGTCAGTCCGATCAACCGCGCCCATATTTTTATTGTAGTCAACAATGCACTTTGGCTTTTGTGTATTTTCTCCGGTTTTCCAATCTTTTTTCTCTGTTGGTACAATGTCTGAATTGTGACATGTAGACAGCATCCAAACTTCTCTTTTGTCGCACCATTTCAGGGCTAATAAACAGCTTGTAGACCTATAGCAAATTCCTTTTTTTAATAATTTTTCTTCCATTTTAGGCAAATTCTGTCTATTCTTTCTGACCGTGCCACATGCATTAGTTGCATGATCGTGAAGCCACATAAACAAATTAGGACTGGTGTACCAATTATCTACAAAAAGGGTATGCCCGTTTTGGAGATATGGTGCCAGTAAAGTAGTAACAATATCAGCCCCCTTCCCAAGACCTGATACAGTAATGTCACTGTTGGCACCAGTGTAGACAATAAAATCTAAAATATAACCCGTTCTGCAGTCACACATAACAAATGTTTTCACACCAAATCTGCTTCTCTTTGATGGAATGTATTGCTTGAATGATAATCGTCCTTTGAACAAAAGGAGCGATTCATCAATAACAACATTCTGATACGGCGAAAATGCACTCTTGAACGACGTACGCAAACTGTCAATCACACCTCTAATCTTGTAAAGTCTGTCTCCGCCGGCGTCAACGTTGTTGTCTGCGAAGTGCAGCATTCGCAAAAGTAGTAAAAATCGATCCCGAGGCATTACCTCGCTGAACACAGGAGTACGGAGCAAAAAGTCCTTTGACCAGTACTCAACAATTTTAAGTTTCTTTACTCTTGGCATTAGCATGCACAAAGCAAAAAAGCAAAAAAGTTCGTCATAATTAGTATCTGTCCAGCGGGAAAGACGAGCGCTAACAGTGTCAGGAGCATTCTCTAAAATGTTCTTGTAAAACCTGTTGCATTCATCAGCGATGCCTATAACAAGTGTTTCAGTGAAAAATAGTAAAAAAAACTCAAGCACTGAACTGTCCTTATTGACAGCCGCTTTACAGCCAGAGCTGGAATCATCAAAACCGTGTATAACCGGTCTCAAATCATTGGAAGTCCATGCCATTGAGTCGGTTTTCTGCCGTTTTGAGGGCATCTCCTCATTCTCACTGGACTCTGCTTCCGATGATGATGAGGACGCAGGACTGGCAAATAACCTCTTTTCAGTTACGCCGGTTTTTTCTTTCGATGTAGATGGTTGCATGATCTCGTCATCTTCGTCGCTCATTTGGAATTCATCTTCACTGTCACTTCGTGAAAGAAACTCCATTAATTCTTCATCTATACGAACTGGTTTCCTCGCCATTTTCTAAAACAATTATGTGAAAAGCACAAATACTCTATCACAAACGCGGGGGTATTATAAAACCAGTACACCGTAGAAATTAAAACGGACAAAACAGGCTTGTTGCTGGTTAAGCTGCCTCAACAACACATTATCAGCACACTAACGCCTGTTGAGCCTATGAAATAGGTCATTTGGATCTAAAAATAGGTAACCTTTGTGCCCCATTCATAAACGCTTGAAAACGGCTATAGCCTTCTTGTATAGATGGTATAAACGGGTTAGCTCGTCCATAGCACCGGGGGGACAGATTACGGGAGGCGAGTCAACTCGTCAACAGCATCGTACCGCGATACGACTTAACTCGTCTATAGCCGCGAAAGGGTTAAGTACTTTCTCAGAACCAGAATATAATCAGATCTCTGCAGTAGAAACAATATTCTAAGCAGAATGTTACAGGATAATGATGATGGCACTTACATACCTCAATCAATAGAAATACTACTGATGAATAAAATATGAAGTTGTACTTACAGCTATATTCAACTTTCGTTCTTCCCGTCTCTTCCTCAGGTACTCTAGGAGTGGTGTGGTCACTCTGGCAGATCCCAACTTTGCTACACAAGCCAAGGAATAGAAGGAGGAGGTTAAGTTTATGAGTAGAGAAGGATATTTGTATTTAATAAAGAGAACTTGGAACATGTGAAGGAACAAGTCAGACCACATGACAATGTGTTATATGGATATTTATTATATCAGATATTTGGTACATAAATAATTTAACTGAAAACCTGATACAAAAAAAAAATAATAAGGCATATCACATATTTGTTACATTAATAATTCGTTTGAAAACCTGATACAAATGAAACAAAATGACAAAGAGCTGTATGTGTGCATGGAAACATGTAGTGTAATGTAATGTCTTCAACATAAAGGCTTGATACGACCAAGTAGATGTAGGGAATCGTGGTAGTGTAGCAGCTAGACACTCGTCTGCCGGCCCAGTAATTATATGTTTGGAACCACACGACTGCGGACTTTTTAAATTGACCTGGACTTGCAGGTTGGCTCAGTTTAAACTGGGTACCAGGAGATTGCTTGGAGTGTAAGGAGACCAATGTGATACTGACCATATCACCCACCAAGTGCCAATTGGTCTATAAAAAAATGGGTTTAGCACCATATGTCCAATACACATTAAGGCCTGTAAGAGGGTTCTTTACTATTTTTCAAAGCAAATGTAGGTAGTCAGGCAGAAAGGTAATCATGTATGCAGGCAGGTAGGTAGGTATCATCATTGGCCCCCTTGCAGTCTTGACGATAGTTTATTACATTGTGCTATAAAACAGGCATAATAACTACAACCCATGGTGGTAGCGAATGTGATTGATCAGACCAATTGGAAGGTAGGTAGGTAGGTATGCAAGTTTATCTTTATGCGGATATGTGTGTACACTATTCATACACTTACTTTGACAGCTAAGAAAGCTTGCAGGCAAGTAGGTAGGTAGGTAAGTAGGTAGTTAGTTAAGGGGTGGAAGGATAGGTAGGTGAGTGGGTGGTTAGATTGGTAGGTGGTAAAGAGGTAGGCAAGTAGACTGGTTGGTCAGTCAGACGGCAGGTAGCCAGGTGGGAGGGTCAAGAGTGTGAGTTAGCAAGCAGGTAGGAAAGTACATAAACAAGGAAGCAGGATAGTTAATCAGTCAGCGGACATCCTGGAAGGCTAGTAAGCATGTAAGTTGATAGGCAGACTGGCAGGCATTTATGTATATCTGTGAAATATAAATTCTTGCCTGTACAATGTATGACTTCTGCTAGAGTTAACGGTCCCCAATAACCAAGGTCTGACACCTCCCAGCAGACACCACCATATCACTTCTTCTTCCTCTTGTACATCACACCTGGTTATGACCCTCACAAGTCAGTGTGTCCAACTTCGGCATGCATTTGTATAAGGTTTGCTCCTCTAGCCAGATTCCACCCAAGATAACAGGCTCTAACTACCCATGTGTAGGTTTACTTTGCTAGCAATTTTGTCAGGGCACAGAGGTCTGATGGCCTACTCTTTGTGATTTCAAATTGCCATATGGTTCTTAATGTGCACATCTTGCACAAGTGACCCCCTGCTTTTCACCCTTATCCATGAAGGCTAGGTATCCGACCTCACTAACCAAGAGATCAGGGAGATGTGTGCTATCTTTAGATACCAATGGTTCTCGGAAAAATGCCCAGCCCTATACTGAGATCGAACCCAGTACTTTCTAAGCCTAAGGCAGACCCCGTAACTCCTCAGCCATGGCTTCCCTCAATACAATATACAGTAGTTATAGCTTTATAGTAGGATATATGTGTACACAATAAAAACACTCACAGACAGTAGTTATAACTTTATAGTAGGATATATGTGTACACAATAAATACACTCACAGACAGTAGTTATAACTTTATAGTAGGATATATGTGTACACAATAAATACACTCACAGACAGTAGTTATAACTTTATAGAAGGATATATGTGTACACAATAAATACACTCACAGACAGTAGTTATAACTTTATAGTAGGATATATGTGTACACAATAAATACACTAACAGTAGTTTAGTTGAGCTGAGTCAAGAAATGACATGACATAGCACTCAAACCATTCCCATATATGATCCATCCCCAACTTCAACAGCCAACAAAGAGTCCCAAGACTGATTAAGTGTCCATCTGGCTTTGCCTAGGAGTACTGAATATTTAGTGTCAGCCAGATCCCCTGGTCACCCCCTGCCCTACCATTCTCTTCAGGCCATGATGATTTACCTGTTCTTCCACACATTTCATATGATCCCAGAGTTTGGTGACCACATCTGCCTTGTCGTGCACCAATACCCCACCCATATTGACAGTAAACACACAGAGTTAACTTGCATACCTATATTATTCTCCTTGGTCTCAACTTCAGCCACCATCGCATCCAGAGACACAGGATTGGCCTCCTGAGGTTTGGACAGAGATTCTAGAAACTTTTTGTAGTCAGAATCTATAAAAGATGTATGTACAAGCACAAATGTGAAACAAATAAAAGATGAAGCATGTTTTAAATATCACTTGTGAGAAACAATGTTCAAGTGTAAGTGAACTTTTGTGACCACTGAGTGATGCAGGATGTAGGAGTGACTGCTACAGAACTAATATCAATGATGAATAACAGTGAAATGTGATGAGAGCTCAACAAACAAATGACATACAGATCCTTACATTTCAACCAGCCTTTTTTTTGGTAAACAAAATAAGAACATCAAGCAGACAAGAACAAGAATGCCATGACAAAAGTAGTCTTGTACAAGACAGAAAACATACTGACCAATAAAAAGGTATTAAATGACGCAAGGAAGAGTTTTAAAGTGCTATATAGAAACTACTGATGTATGTATGCGATAGATGGGCAATAAACAAATGGGCTGAGAAATATCTAATGGCAGTGGAAATGTGGTTTCTAAGGGAACTGCAAAGAATACCATGAATAGCAGAAAAATTAATGAAACAGTACACTTTCAAGAAACAAATGAAAACCGCAAATTGATGACATAAATGAGACAGTCAAGATTTTCTGTGCACGGTATGAGAAGAAATAAACTTTGAAAACTGTGACAACTGACAAACTTTATGGGTAAAAAAATGAGAGGAAGACAAAGAGATTAATACCTGGATGGCTTGGCCACATGGCATGAGCAGGACAAGAACACAAACCTGATACAAGAATTGTGATCATGTGACATGGAGACTAGGATCATGTGAGATGGAGATTAGGATCATGTGAGATGGAGATTAGGATCATCTGAGATGGAGATAAGTTATGAAAGATCAAGGGGAAGAGAAGCAGAGGCCAACCAAGAGATATTCTGGACGAATTGAGACAGTGGCATGGAGGAATATCATCTGTAGAGTTGATCCAGAACACCAAAGACCGAGATATATGGAGAGATATGATTGCCAGCTGGCAGGACACTTGATGATGGTGATGAAATGGAGAACCATTAGCATGGCTTATCAACATGGCATATGATGATGATGATGATGATGATGATGATGATGATGATGATGATGATGATGAGGATGATGATGATGATGATGATGATGATGATGACGACAATGAACTTGCAACATAAATATCATATTTCAAACAACTGTAATCCAAATATAGCAAAGTAAAATTACAAACAGGAAGTGCAGGAAACAATGGAAGGAAGGAAGCCTTTAAATTTTTGTTGTTGTTGAAAAAATACTGGTCAATAAGTGTATGTATGTTATTTATTTGTCAACTTCCCTATGCATATATTCATTTAATTGTCAACTTCTCTATGCATATGTTCATTTATTTGTCGACTTCCCTATGCATATGTTCATTTATTTGTCAACTTCCCTATGCATATGTTCATTTGTCCACATACTTAACAGAACTGCTTTCATACATGAAAAGTAGTGGTCAGATTGGCTGAATGGATAAGAGCGCTCATTCTTAAACATCCGGTGTGTTGATACAAAGTCAGCAGGTTTAACCCCTACTCTGGTCAGTTGGACTAAAATGTTGACTTCTCATCCTTGACTTGGGATATAAATTACAAGTACCTCTAAGATCAGAGTGGGTTCGCATAATGGCGACTGACACTGGTAATAGGGAAAGCTAATCCACACGCCCAAAAAATATCAGTCCAGTGCACTAGAAGTAGTAGCATGTGTGTGGACTACACTCGAGTTCAAAGCGAGCGCCTGCTTAAAAATAAATACATGAACTGTGAACTTTCGTATCATAATAACATGCTGATCCTCACAATCATACACTGCAACATGCTGTCTCACACCAATATATCAAATCTCATATCATAGCAGAGCAATAGCATGATAACTCTTATATCACTCACATTATTAAGTACTGATTCTCATAACACATTATATGTAATATATTTTCTAATTCTCATGATAACACTTATATTACAAAATAAGACAATGTTCTCAGAACACACATCATATGTAATATATTTCCTAATCCTCATATCAAAACTCGTATTACAACATAAGACTATGTTCTTATAACACACATCATATGTAATATATTTTCTAATCCTCATGGTAACACTTATTTTACAACATAAGACCATGTTCTCACAACACACATCATATGTAATATATTTCCTAATCTTCATATCAAAACTCATATTACAACATAAGACTATGTTCTTATAACACACATCATATGTAATATATTTTCTAATCCTCATGGTAACACTTATTTTACAACATAAGACCATGTTCTCACAACACACATATGTAATATATTTTCTAATCCTCATGGTAACACTTATTTTACAACATAACACCATGTTCTCACAACACACATCATATGTAATATATTTTCTAAAGCTCATGGTAACAATGTATGCCAGCTATAAGTATTCATTGCACTACTTTATTATTTATAGCTTTATTTCTGTAGTATGCCCCTGGCCAGATACAGCTAAGTATGCCAGGCCATATATTATTGTGCAATCTATTGTTTGTCTTATTTATTAACTCTCTTATTTACCTGGCACTGAAAGGCATAACATGAGGACTGGAAAATATAAGTTAATTGATTTTCTTTATGGTTTAAAATCAGCAGCATAAAAAGAAACAAAAACATAAAACTTACCTTGCTCAATGAGACCAATTTTGGTGTCCAGTTTCTTTGCCTTCTTCTTCGGAACTTTCTGGAAAGGAGCAAATTCAACAATGGCAGGATATTCTCCACCTAAACCAGAGAAGCAAAACATAAAAAAAATACCAGTCTTTGATGGTCTTTTATATGCCGTTATGTGAATCTAACATGTCTAGGAAAAATCATGTTTGTACTTCTTATATTTACAAATAAGAGATATAAAGTAAAAGATATTAAAGACATTATTTTTATTTTTTATAAAGACATTATTTCTAACAGTCAAAAAGCTATTTTTGCACTTCTTATATTTACAAATAGGGTGCAATATGATGCCCTAAATATCGGTGGTCATGACATACCAGAGATATGATATGCTGATAATACAGTATTGCTATCCACAACACAGAATGGTATAGAAAACCTACCTCAACCCAATTCAATAGTGAAAATCACAATTTATATCTTAACATAGCAAAAACAAAGATAATGCATACAGATAAAACTACTATGGAGAAAGAAATGTATATTAATGAGGAAAAATTGGAGGGGGTGGAAAATTTTGAATATCTTGGGTCATTGATTACAACAATGGTGACATTATGAAAGAAATTAAACGACGACTATCAATTGCTTTTCAAAGACTAAAACAACTGAATAAATTATGGAGTGGGACAGTCAGAACTAAAAAAATTAGATTTTTAAGAGCATGAATCTTTCCCATTGCAACATACGCCTGTGAGACCTGGACACTTACTAAACAAGCTGAACAGTGCATAAATGCCTTTGAATATAAATGTTATAGATGAGTTCTAAGAATATTTTGGATAAAGAAAAGAAAAAATGTATCCATACTTCAAAAGTTGCTTATTACCGAAAGTTGGCTATTAAACACGATAAAACAAAGAAAATTGAAATATTTTGGTTACTTGAAACGCCACAAACGTTTGGAGAGAACAATAATGGAGAGGTATACGCCTGGGAAGAGAGGAAGAGGAAGGCCTAAGAGAAGATTGGTGCAAGATGTGGCGGATGATCTCCAGATGGGTGTATCGGACGCGGGACATCTTGCTTATGATCAAGAAAATTGTTATGGGAGCGAGGTTCTGCAAAGGACATGCTACTGAATCAAGTAAAACCCGGGAAGGTTAACCCGGTCAACAAATGCCCGCAGAAGTCGGATGTGTCGGCCTAACGGCGCAAGAACACAGCTCTGCTGTAAACAGGCACAACGCAGTCACATCCGAAAAAAAATCCGGATGAACGAAGAAGAAGAAGAAAGAAGAAGAATCAAGTAAAAGATAATAAAGAAATATATCTAGCAGTCAAAAAGAATGGCACAGCAATACAAATATACACAGAACATGATTTTTAAAGATACATTTAACAAGTAAAACTTCTAGCAATACCTTTGGCATCAAGAAAAACATATCCATCAAACTTGTCCCTAAATATAAAGATATCATCTGGGCTCAAGAAGTTGATGTAAGCCCTAGTGAATGCATTCTGACCAAGGCTGAAAACAAAGAAATGTTTTCAATAAGTTATACAAACAACAAAGTAAGATTTGTTTTAACTATTCTGTGAATATAGACTATGGTTGTAGTAGATTCCTAGCTGTCAATGTAAAGAGAATACTTGTATTGTTTAGTTCTTGTTGTTCCATTAATAAAGACTTAAGTAGTAATGTGTCTGTGTATCTTTGTGTGTTTTTCCGCCAGTCAATGTTCTTAGTCATATTTTGTGTATTTATTTAGACTTATTTATGAGGAGCTGCTGGCCGAGAGGTTAGAACGCCAGACTCTCATTCGGGAGGCCCGGGTTCGATCCCTCGGTAAGGTGTCGGATTTTTTTCTGTCGGGGGCAAAAAGAAAATCCTAACCTGCACAGTTCGCTGCGACTGCACTAGCCAGGCGGCCTTTATTCCTCAGGCTCAAAGACCCCTCTGCCATACACCGCAAGGTACTATATTGGCAGTAAATGACAGTTTTTTTATTTAGACTCAAGTGCATATTCTTAACCGCTAGCTGTGGCTGACTCTGTGATTATAAATCCTTTAATATTCATTTTAATCTGAAATAAATCATTAATCCAGCCTCACAAAAGTAAGTTAGTTGCATATCCTTTACAGGACGTAGCAGTCAACCCCAGAATTTTTTGGCTGTTCGTGATTCCTGAGCAAGTTTACGTTCACTAGTTTGTCATTGCTTTCTGAACAACCGGCACCCATACCATTTCATAAAAGACCAACCTAAGGTGTCCATAACACCTTCGACACGGAGCCGGCCCTCACAAAAAGGTGGTTGTGTATTTCATGACATTAGAGAGGCATTTACAAGTGTACATATTACAGCAATGTATGTGAACATCTGTCTGTCTACCTGTCTGCTTGATTTTTTGTCTTCCTGGGAATATTACCGTACTCAAAATTTAGATAACTGGTGCGAAGCTTGATTATTTAACAAATCAGTCAAAAAGTATATAAGTGACTCTGAATACAAATGTTACAGAAGGGTATTACAATTGCATTGGATGGAATAGATAAACAGATCTATCCAACAAGAACGCAGTATTAAAGAAGAGGAATTATTTTTTAAAAGTCGCTTAAAAATCGACAGGGTCGACTTCATTGCACCGGGTTTTTATCCCATATGGCTCATCTCTTTCCGCAGCGCAGAAAGCGTCGCACAAAGCATGAATGCCGTAGCTCCAGCGAGGACCCTCAGGAGTCTCCGAAAAACTTCACTCGTGAACCGAAGGACCGATCTGGACGATTGCCCAGAATCTAACCCACAACCTTCAGAGCCCGAGTCAAACAGCTTGACCACTTCGCCACAGAGACTCACAGAGGAATGTGACAAAGCGACAAAGAGGAATTATTAAAACAAACAAAAATAAGAAAAACTAAATATTTAAGACACATAAAATGACACAAAAGTCTATAAAACATCATTTATAGAGGGAAGTGCACCAAGGAAGCGGAGGAGAGGAAGGCCACAACATAGATGGATTCAAGATGTGGTAGATAATTTACACATGGCAATAACAGAAGCAGGACATGTGGTTTAAGATAGACAGACATATATAATTACTGGTATGGGGGTGAAGTTCTGCACACACTACCTCTGCATCAGCACACCGGATGTTTAAGAACAAGTGCTCTTATACATTCTGCCATAGTGACTTCTGTTCATGTGTTTAGTCTGCATGCCTGTCTGTCTGTCTAGCAATCAGACTGGTTGCAAGTGGATGTAAAGTCATCCCTGATCTGATTATTTACATTCATTCTAAACGTAAGCACAAGTGGGTTTCCATTATGTGTTACTTTACCGTATTTAAGTTGCCCAGACCACTTTACAACTGTCCCATTGTGTGTCGCAACATTGTATTTAAGTTGGCCAGACCACTATACTTATTTATTGTCACATTATGTATAACCTTACTGCATGTATGTTGTCCAACCACTATACTTATTGTCACTTTATGTATCACCTTACTGAATTTAAGTTGTCCAAACCACTATACATATTGTCACATTATGTATCACCTTAATGTTGTAATGTTGTTCAAACCACTATACTTATTGTCACATTATATATCACCTTACTGTTTTAATTTTGTCCAAACCACTAAACTTATTTGTCACTTTACGTATCACCTCACTGTATTTAAATTGTACAAACCACTATACTTATTGTCACTTTATGTATCACCTTACTGAATTTAAGTTGTCCAAACCACTATACATATTGTCACATTATGTACCACCTCAATGTTTTAATGTTGTTCAAACCACTATACTTATTGTCACATTATATATCACCTTACTGTTTTAATTTTGTCCAAACCACTAAACTTATTTGTCACTTTACGTATCACCTTACTGTATTTAAATTGTACAAGCCACTATACTTATTGTCACTTTATGTATCACCTTACTGTATTTAAATTGTACAAACCACTATACTTATTGTCACATTATATATCACCTTACTGTTTTAATTTTGTCCAAACCACTAAACTTATTTGTCACTTTACGTATCACCTTACTGTATTTAAATTGTACAAGCCACTATACTTATTGTCACTTTATGTATCACCTTACTGTATTTAAATTGTACAAACCACTATACTTATTGTCACTTTATGTATCACCTTACTGTATTTAAGTTGTACAAGCCACTATACTTATTGTCACTTTATGTATCACCTTACTGTAATTAAGTTGTCCAAACCACTATGCGTATTGCCACTTTATGTATCACCTTACTGTATTTAAGTTGTCCAAACCACTATACGTATTGTCACTTTATGTATCACCTTACCATATTTTAGTTGTCCAAACCACTATACGTATTGTCACTTTATGTATCACCTTAATGTTTTAATGTTGTTCAAACCACTATACTTATTGTCACTTTATGTATCACTTACTGTTTTAATGTTTTCTAAACCACTATACTTATTTATTGTCACATTATGTATAACCTTACTGCATGTATGTTGTCCAACCACTATACTTATTGTCACTTTATGTATCACCTTACTGAATTTAAGTTGTCCAAACCACTATACATATTGTCACATTATGTATCACCTTAATGTTGTAATGTTGTTCAAACCACTATACTTATTGTCACATTATATATCACCTTACTGTTTTAATTTTTTCCAAACCACTAAACTTATTTGTCACTTTACGTATCACCTCACTGTATTTAAATTGTACAAACCACTATACTTATTGTCACTTTATGTATCACTTACTGTATTTAAGTTGTCCAAACCACTATACGTATTGTCACTTTATGTATCACCTTACCATATTTTAGTTGTTCAAACCACTATACTTATTGTCACATTATATATCACCTTACTGTTTTAATGTTGTCTAAACCACTATACTTATTTGTCACTTTATGTATCACCTTACTACACTTGTTCATAACTGGTTGGATTTTGCAGCTACAGATTCTACAGGTGGAGGTATCTCTGACTGTATTTAAATATATTTAAATCTTACTTTATTTAAGTATATTTAAATTGTCCAGACCACTACCCTTATTGCCCTATTAAGAACTGAGTGCAAGGTGTGGTCTCCACATGTTTGTGTCATCACCTTACAACCATTCTCTTCTGAAACATTTTTTGTGCTCACTCGTTTTGAACTCAAGCCTAGTCTATACACACTTCTTCTAGTAGTGCTAGATTGAATTTTGCGTGTGGATTAGCTTTCCCAATTACAGTGTCCCTCGCCATCAGGAGAACCCACTCAGACTTCAGAGGTACTTGTAATTTCCATCCCAAAGTCAAGGACGATGTGTCAACATTTTAGTCCAACTGTCCGGTGTGGGGGTTGAATATGCATTCTTATCCATTTGCCCATGCTGACCTATATTCTGAAATATTTCATCCATCGACCAAACTTTGTGTTTGTTCTACCGCAGCTTAAATTATAGCTTCCGAAACCATTAACCCTCAGAACCCTTACTTTTAGTGCTCGCA
The DNA here is from genome assembly GCA_963921405.1 of Cepaea hortensis. NCBI lineage: Eukaryota > Metazoa > Mollusca > Gastropoda > Stylommatophora > Helicidae > Cepaea > Cepaea hortensis. Next base: position 82,469,705 of record OY992883.1, read on the forward strand.
GAATTTGTTCATGCTGTGGAAACCACTGGCTACAACGAAAGTGTAAATACCTCATGTCAGCACGGACGAAGTAGAAAAAATCATAGTCAGGTAACGGAGACACCTGCTCCAAGAACTCTTCAGGGGTCAGGGTAGGTGGTAAGCGTCTGATCACAACCTGGACAATGTTTCACAAATAAAGCACAAGTCAACACAAACACTTCTGACAAGCACACATCACGTACATCAACATCTATGGTAGCTGCTGTAGCGTAGTGGATAGACCCTTGCCTGCCTGGTCTGTGGACATGGGTGGATTTGAATTTTTTTAATTGACCGCAACTCCCAGGTTGTCTCAGCCTAAAATGGCTCCATGAAATATCTTAAGAAGTAAAGGCAGCTGGTGTGATACTGACTACAGCACCCACCACATGCCAATTCACTTATAAATTAAGGGCCTACCACCATATGTCCAAAGCATCTTAGAATGTAAAAGGGCCCTTTATTTACTTGTATCAAGACTTAACAGCCAGAAAACCTTTATTTGGGTCCATATTTCTAAACATTCATTAGGGGGGTAACTTCTACAGGACTTTGTTTCATTTTCTTCTAGTTGTAAATTTGTAATCTCCCCGCTACTACCATTTAAAACATCAATACAGTTGTAAAAATGTCAGGAAATATTAATTTTCAATCTTAAATAGTAAAGAATAAAAAGAATGGAAGACAGTAGGGAAACAAAATTCGCTTACACTCAGGAAATAAAAATTACCGTAGACCCCGAGGTAGACCAAGAAGACGGTGGAGAGATAATATACATACAGACCTACAAGCACTTGGAATCAACGACTGGCAAGAGAAGGTCAGCCAGAAAGACGAATGGAGACGGATTGTATCTGCAGCAAAGAACCTCAATGGCTCGGAACACTGAAGAAGAAGAAGAAGAAGAAATAGTAAATTAAAACTCAGAGAGAACATCATAAAACAAATGGGTCTTATTCATAGAGGCAGTTCTGCCAGGAGGGAAGGGTATATATATTTTGAGTGGGTCATAGTTAGTGATATCATCATACATGTCATAACAGGAAAAAATTTAGATGCATATCCTTTACAGGACATTGCAGTCAACACCAGCATTTTTTGCTATTGTGATCTCTCATTGCTTTCTTAATGACCGCCACCCATACCATTTCGTAAAATACCAATGCAACGCGGTCTGCTGCCAAATCGCGCTCAGCTGCATTTGAAACACGGGTTTGTGGGATCACGAACCATATCCATAACCCCTTTGCCACGAAGCCGGACATAACAGGAAGGAAAGGTAAAATGGTGAATGACTGGCTACCTCATCCCATAGAAAACTGCAGCGGCAAAATCCAACCAATCATGAACAGGTCTATAAATGGCATGAGTTGGTTGAGAGCCTTTGCTTCATTGGGAAATGAACGGCAGAAGAAGAGAAGTCAGCAAGCGTCATACTTCTTCGGAAGTTACATAAAGCTAAACATAAGTTTCTGGTGGGTTTAGATGAGCATGGAGAGGGGAGGGCAAGTTAACTGAATGATGTAAGATTCATTATCAGAATTACGAGGGGGATTCAAATGAAAACCTTAAATGGTTTTTTTTTTTTGGGTGTGTGAATATATTCTGAAAAAGTAAAGAACAAATGTATCATTTTTCAATGTAGTCACCATTGCATTCAATGCAAGTCTTCCAGAGCTGATTAAGTGCTTGGATTCTGGTAGAAAGAAAAAATTATCTTGGTCGTGTGTGTAACCGATCATGCACCACCTGCTGTACCTCTTCATCGGACTGAAAAGTTTTGACACTTCCTACTCCATCCACTCATAGATTTGCTGGACTGACAGGCGTACATCACCATACTGGACCTTCATTCGCTGATGAATTTCTATAGGTTTCACCCATTCACTGATTTTTTTTTTAAAACAAACATAACAGAATGCTGCTCCTCTTTGGTGCATGTCAAAAGTGGGGTGGCCATCTTTAAACTATCCTGATGACGACACCGTGTTCGTATGCACTGTGATGCCACATGCCTAACACTGTTGACATCGTTAACAACAATATTGACAGGTTACAAGACAATGGCATGGTTATTGTGATTTGTATCACTTCATTGCAAAAGTAGCCTTTTGCAAGATGAAAAACATACTGACCAATAAAAAGATATCAACTGAAACGAAGAAAAAGAGTGTTGAAGTGCTGCATAGAACCTGTACTTTTGTATGGATGTGAAGCATGGATAATGAGCAGACAAGCTGAAAAACATTTGATAGTTGTGGAAATGTGGTTTCTGAGGAAAATGCAAAGAATACCATGGCCAGACAGAAAAGCCAATGAACAAGTCCTTCAAGAAACAAATGAAGATCGTAAACTCATTAGTGACATTAGATGTATTCAGTCAAAATGTTTTGGGCATGTTATGAGAAGAAATGAATTGGAGAACTTGGTGACAACTGACAAGATCGAAGGGAAGAGACCAAAGGGAAGACCGAGAAGTAAATACCTGGATGGCTTGACCACATGGCATGGTCGAGACAGAAACACTAAGCTGATCCACAACTCTGGTGATCAAGTGAGATGGCAAAATATGATCGCCCAAGCTTATCGGCATGGCACATGATGGATGGATGGATCACACTTTTGAGGTTTTCATGTAAAGGTCCCTCGTATTTATTTGGTAAGAGAAGTTTAGTTAGTTTAGTTTAGTCAACGGATCAACATCAAAGCATATGAGTGTAACCCATAAGTGCTCCGTTCTACTCCTAACTCAAGCCTGAGTCCGGAGAAACTCAGCTCAGTGCACGAACTCCGTAGCACTGATGGATCCTGAAATACTTTGGGTAGATTTTTAACTCAAACTTTTGCCCGGGCAGTGCCGTTAGGCAACTCTTTTTTTCGATTTCCAACTGCCAAGGGATTTTTTACTCATGGGCGTCCGATCTCACTACCCAGAGACCAGGGAAAATTGTGTTACTATAAGTCCATTTGAACAAAATCCCGGCCATCACCGGGGCTTGAACCCAGCACTTGAGGCAGACATCATAACTCAAGACCACTCTCCATTCATTCTTCTGTGTATGTGTTTAGGTCTCAATCTATTTCTGTTTCCCCTATAGGTTCCAGAAGAAGAACTTTCTGGTTATACTATCAACAGGTTTTACCAATGTGTGCCCTTTCTAACGTAAGCGCCTATTCTTCATCACTTGGTTCACTGGTATTACTTTAGTTATCTCCATAAACTCCATTTTCGTGATTCTGTCAGTCATGCCATGTTACTTCTTTTATGCTGAACAAGCACCAATTAATGACAATGTGTAGTTCATTCGCAATTGTTGTAGGTTGTAGTTGCTCTGATCCATGTACAGAAGTACTGATGTAACGTTAGAGTTAAATAAATGTTATATATAATTATTATAAGTTTAGTTTTAGGTTTAAGTTTAAATATTTCCGTTTTGTTCGACAAATGTCCTAGTGACTATGATCTGCTTCATAATATGATTCAGCTGTCCAGATGTAATCAATATCAAAATACCAAACCATTTTGTAAAATGTCACTTAAGTACCTAATAAAATATGAAACTGAAAGTTGTGAAAGTGAAGGCTCAGCACTCAGTACTCAGGTCAGCACACCACTTGCCACTTGCTCAGTCTGGTAAATTTGAAGTGGCAGCTCTATGCAACAATACTAATCTTATTATATTCGTTACACGTAAGGTACCTGCTACTAGTACTACTTAACTACTAGCTTACCTTCGACGGCGTGTGGTCTCTCAGATTCTGAGCATTCAGATACTCTTTCTTGTGTGGTTCTGAAGAAACACTTGAAACACTGACATTCGAAATCGGTTGTTGATTTTGATGATCAATATCGTCCTTACCTAAAGGCATATTCACTATCATTTTGTAATCATTTATATTACGAATATTTTCTTATTTCACATTGAGCAGTGTATTAGGTATATATTTTGGTCAAGGTGGTGTTGTCACTGCTTTTGTTTGTACACATAAAGTTGTAATCTACAAACAACGCAACTTCTCAAAACAAGCCGCCATTAAACTGACTCCGCACATATGAACTGTGTTAACGTCTGCAGTTTTAACCGATCTTTATTGGTGATGAAAACTTCGTCACGGAGCAAACACGGCAGGGTGGGGGGTTCTGATCGTCAGATGCCGTCCCTCTTCCCCAAATATTTCGGCCTTTTCACTTCTTGACATTCTCTAGAGCCGGGCCCGTCCGGGTTAGGACTTCTTCTTCTTCAGCGTTCCGAACCATTGAGGTTCTTTGCTGCAGCTACAATCCGTCTCCATTCGTCTCTCTGGTTGACCTTCTCTTGCCAGTCGTTGATTCCAAGTGCTTGTAGGTCTGTATATATAATATTAGCCTTCATGATACCAGTGATCAGCGGGGACTTAAACAGATCATAAATGTCTTTGTTAATTCTTCTTTTCCATTCTCTACTTTGTGTATCCCCAATGGGTCCAAAGATGCGTCCCAAAACTCTGTTCTCAAAGGTCTGCAGCAAGGCTTCGTCTCCTTTCGTTGCACTCCAGGTTTCAGAGCCATACAGCACAACTGGTTTGATCAGTGTTTTGTATATTGCGATCTTGGTGTTACGAGATAGCGCCTTTGATTTTAGCCGATGTGGTAGTGCATAGTATATCTTATTTCCAGAACTGATTCTAGTTTGTATTTCTTCCCTTATGATGTTGGAGCAGTTGAAGATTGTACCCAGGTATTTGTATGTTTCCGTTCTTTTAATAGTCATATTGTCTATTTGAATGTGGCCAGAGCTTTAGTTTTAGCCATTCCTTCTCCTGAAATTACCATATATTCTGTCTTATCTTGGTTGATAACCAGCCCCATCTGTTGGGCTTTTTCCTTTAAGTGAGTCAATATTTCCAATGTCTTTTGTTCATTTTCCCCTATAATATCTATATCATCTGCATAACCAAGCAGCTTGGATGTTCCTCCAATATCACATTCCTCCTTTACCCTCCCTACAACTTGCTCCAGAGCCAGATTGAAGAGTATCGTAGCCCTCCACAGTAGCCTTAACTGCGAGCTCGTCAGCCCGCTCATTTCCTTGTACTCCCGCATGCCCTGGCACGAAGATAAAACTAATGTTTGCCAGCCGAGACCGCTCTAGAGACAGCAACCACTCTCTTCGGATCCACCCCATCTCTATCCTCTTGAGCATGCTCATTGAGTCGCTAAGTAAACATGCCCTAGTGAATGTCTGTGTCTCGAGCCATGTTATTGCTTTACTTACCGCTTTGACAGTTACACGGCGTTGTAGCCAACACCAGCATTTTTCAGCTGCTGTTGATGTTCTTCGCAAGACCACGCTCAGTAGTTTGCCATTGCTTTCTGAGCGGCCGGCTCACATACCCCGTAAGCAACCAACGCGACGCGATCCGCTGCCGAATCTCGCGCAGCTGTGTTTCTCACGTGTATTACGGAGATAGTCGTTAACCCCTTTGTTACATGCACAAAATATTTCATTTTCCTCGCTTTTATTTGTCTTAATAGCCAACCATCTTCAATACCTAGTTCTTTGGGATAGATCTATTTGTTCTCTTTTCCATCCAATGATATTTTAGTTAGTTAGTTAGTTAGTTATCAGTTGGGGTATCTTCGTTGCACTCCGGACATGTCCATAGGTGCTCAGATCCTCCCCCCAGCATATGCATCAGCGTCCGGTGGCTAACAGTGCCAGTTCTGTGTTGGTTGACGAGGCGCTTTGTTTTCCCGATGTACCTCTCGCGTCTGGCTGTGCCGATTCTTACTCCCAGGTCTTTCATCCTGGAAAGCGATGTGGAATCACTGATATTTTAGTACTTCTGTGTATCACATATTCAAAGGTGCGTATGCGTTTTTTCAACAGATCGGTTTAATGTTCAGGTTTCACACCTGACTAGCCTTCATGAGTTATGTTTTGTGTATGTTTTTGCTGAGGAAGGCTAGTCGCCGCAACGCCCTATGTTTTTCGTAATTGTTTTCTAGAGAGCTGTATTAATTTGTATTAATTCATATTGCTTATATTTCCACAGCTTTCTTGCAGCTCCATACATTTTATTCATACTTCGACTGTTTTCTAGGCATCTGTAAAGATGGTAGTCTGGCATGAATCAAACAGGACTGCAAGAGCTGTAAAATAAAAAATGACTGGACAGAAAAACCACTGCAGGAGAACCTTTTCCTGAAACGTCAAGCATTCTTTGCCCACATTGTCAAAGAACATTTCGAGCCAAAATAGGCCTTACCAGCCATCTTAGAACTCATGGCTCCAAACTTTCAACCCCACTGGATGAAATGGGTGGTCCTGCAGTGGTTTCTCTGTCGAGCCTTTTCTTCACAGCTCTTGCAGTCCTGGTTGCTTCACAAGTGACTGCACCCTTGCGTAATGCTGTACGCCACGAATTTCAGTCTTTGGCAGCAGTCTCCCAGGTGTCAAGATGAATTCCAAAAGCTTTCAGTGAGATTTTCAGTGTCGTTAAAGCGTTTATTCTGACCGCTTTGGGGGAATTTACCACAACGCAGCTCGCCGTAAAAAATTCGTTCAGGGAGCCTATGATCTGGCATGCGAGTTAAATGACCAGCCCAGCGAATCTGATTCTTCATTAGTAGAGTGTGGATACTGGGCATATAAGCTCTTTCTAGAACTTCAGTGTCTGGGATCTTGTCTTGCTATTTAATCTTCAATGACAATAGCTTCCTAAAGCAGACTGTGGAATTGGTTTAATTTCCGAGCGTGTCGATGATAAACAGTCCAGATGTCAAAAGCTTATAGCAGTGTGGATAATACAACTGCTTTATAGACTTTCAGCTTTGTTTGCAGGCTTATTCCATTTATGTCCCATACATTCTTGTACAGTCTGCCACAAAGGCCGCGCTGGCTTTGGAGATTCTTCCGGTCACGAACATGGAGGATAGGCAGTGAAACGGTTAAGATTTCTGGGGTGTTTATGCTGGTGGTATTTGCATTTTCCTCATGTTGGACTGGTAGTTTATGGTTCCGTCGCCCTGCTACTGAGTTGAGTGCGTGGCGCGACGCTGTGAGCTGTGAAGTTTGTGTGAAATGCTTTTAAATCTGCCCGAGTTTGTGGAGCGTCAACTGCATGTTCAAAGCAATGGCGGCTTGCTATGTCCCAGAACTGACCGTTATTTGTGCATTATTCAGAAATGTGTGGCTGCTGGTCTTCTGGTTGACTGCCGCTTCCTTTGACGATGAACTGTGTGGAGGACCTTTGTTTTGGCATTCTGGAGACGGCATTATGTACAGTGAAATATTTTTTTACATCTGTCCGAGGTGTTGTGGCGTAAACAGCATGCTCAGAAAATGGCGTAGCTGGCTAGAAAACATATAGAAACGGAACAACAACATCTAGAAATATCTGCATGCATGGCGGCTAGTTGTGACGCTGAAGTGACCGGTTTTTTTTTTTTTTTTTTTTTTTTTTTTTTGGGGGGGGGGGGGGGGGGTGGGGCGCTTGTTTTCTAATGACTGTCGTTTCCATCGATGATGAAGTGTATTTTCGTAGAGGACTTTTGTGTTGGCATTCTGGCAACGGGATTACGTACAGTGAAATGATTTTTTTTATTAAACATCTGTTTGAGGTTGTTTTTGTTGCGTGAACTACATTTCGGAGGGGAAAAAAATGGCGTGGCTGGCTATAAAACATCTAGAAAGGGAACAACAACATCTAGAAATATCGAGACTTTGTAGGGTAACATCTGGTTGGGATAGTGACTGCCGCTTCCATCAAGGATAAACAGCATGTTTTGTAGAGGACTTTTGTGTTAGCATTCTGGCGACGGCATTATGTACAGTGAAAGTTTTTACATCTGTCCGAGGTTGTTTTGTTGCGTGAACTACATTTCGGAGAAAAAAGGCGTGGCTGGCTAGAAAACATCTAGAAACGGAACACCAACATCTAGAAACATCGAGACTGTAGATGAACATCTGGCTGGGAAAGTAACTGCCACTTCCATCAAGGATGAACGGTATGCTTCGTGTAGGACTTTGTGGTGACATTCTGGTGGCGGCACCAGTGTGCCTGAGCGGGTTGTTGTTTGTTGAGACTCCTGTCTTTTCCACTTTTCACGTGGGGCAGTTGGGAACATTTTATGTGATGTTCACTGGCACAGGAACGGAGCATAATGGGGACGACCCGTTGCTGTGATGTTGGAACCGCGACTGAACTGAACTGGAGATTCTTGCATTCACTTCGTCATAATACAACTGCTTTGTAGACTTTCAGCTTTGTTTGCAGGCTTATTCCATTTCTGTCCCATACATTCTTGTACAGTCTGCCAAAGACCGCGCTGGCCTTGGAGATTCTTGCATTCACTTCATCATCAATTGTGGCAGCTTGTGACACAGTGCTGCCAAGATAGGTGAATTTGTCCACAACACTTAGACTATGACCATTCACTTTGATATTCGGCACAATGTGATTATTCCCTGGAGCTGGCTGGTACATAACTACAGTTTTCTCCAAATTGATATTGAGCCCAAAGTTGGCACAGGCATGTGAGAAAGTTGAAACATTTTGTTGCATGTCCGCCTCTGAGTTGGCGTACAGAGCGCAATCATCAGCAAACAGGAGCTCTCTGACGGTGTAGCTGTCAATTTTGGTTTTAGCTTTCAGCCTTCTGAGATTGAATAACTTTCCATCCATGCGGTAGTTGATGTCTATTCCAATGTCGTTGTTCTCGAAGGCATTCGTCAGCATAGCTGAAAACATGAGGCTGAACAGTGTTGGTGCCAGGACACATCCTTGCTTCACACCATTGGTGACAGGAAAGGGCTCAGACAGTTAACCATTTTCCTGTACTGTTGCCTGCATACTGTCAAAGACTGAAGGAAGAGGCAGGAAGCCTGCCTCATGATAGAACACCACCGGGACGTGGGGTCAACCTCAGATTGAGTAGAGGGAACAGAGTGCCCGGGATCAGGGCAGGATAGATGATAGAAAAGGGGGACTATTAACTAGTCCTCACACGAAGGCGTTGACCAGATAGTTAGCACTACTGGTCACGACAGAATCACGCCTGCGTGATAGCAACGATTAGCACTCAAACCAAAGCCAGCTAATAGAAGCGTGCTAACTGACCTAGCACGCAAAGAGCCGAAGGGCGTATGAAGGTCCTTCCGCGGGGCGTGTAGCGACGGGAGTGAAGCAAGTCAGACTGGGGACTGACTCTGTAGTGTTCACATCGTATAGAATAGATATGTGTTTTCATATAGCCTAGTAGATAGAGATTAGCTATAGGGTAGGAAAACTAGTGATAGAGAATATTGTGACTTTATGTGTGATTAGATAGCGACTGTTTTTTGTATTGTAAAGAGCCAACGGCAATAAAATGTACCATTTCATTCCTCGCACACGACTTGCAAGTTTCTTGTAGGGTGTGGGAGAAGTAATCCGATGATGCCTGAAACATGAGTTGTTGACACATACCATCATGAAATAGCCGCACTATTTGGACAAACTTTCGTGGACAGCCATATTTCGCCATAATCTTCCACATGCCTTCTCTGCTGACTGTATCAAAAGCCTTGATAAGATCATATGAAGTTAGATGAAGAATGACTTGCGTGATGAATCGGATTAAAGTGGGGAGGGGTTTCGCAATTCGTTGACCTCGCTCTCTCGTCTGAGTCCATCTGAGTCCAGTGGCAAGACAAGTCAAGACGACCGGAGACGAAAACAGATGCAATGGATGACCAGAGCGCTCTTCGTGCCTTGCCGTGCTCATTACGTTCCACAACGCTTTGCAGGTAAACGCCGTCTTGCCCGTTGAATCAACAATGATTTCTTCCGCGCAGTCTACCGAGTCCTGTCTTCACATGCTGGTTAAATTAACCATTAATCATGTGTTGACTTTATTACGTGCATTGTTTCTTTGGGTATTTATATTTTTTTCTAGCTGTTCATCCCCGCAATCCGTTGTTGCAGCATATGTCTATTCTATTGCTATATCAAAAGGTCTTGCTTTAATTTTGAATCAGCGTCAGAATATGAAGTTGTTTTTATTTTATTTTATTAATTTTTAAATATAGCCCTTGAGTGGGCTGTGTGCATGAAGACATTCATTGTTTGCACAATTCTGATGAAACATTGCTTACGGGATCTGCCTTGTTGCTTTTGCTATTCTATTGAACCATAGCTTGCTGCTCTGATAGTTATTTATGTTGTTCTATTGAACCATAGCTTGCTGCTCTGATAGTTACTTATGTTGTTCTATTGATTCATTGCTTGCTGCTCTGATAGTTATTTATGTTGTTCTATTGATTCATTGCTTGCTGCTCTGATAGTTATTTATGTTGTTCTATTGAACCATAGCTTTCTGCTCTGATAGTTATTTATTTATTTAATTATTTATATATTTTTGAATAATTGTCAAAAAATGATTCATGGCGGAGCAATACAAAGGTCAGCGACAGTATTGATTTTTGCAAGCTAAAAATAGCGCTGCGCCTGTGACGTGGCACGATTGACAAACAGTTGGGCCTCGCCATTTGCAATCAGCATTTCAGTGTTTACATACTGGCAAGCTGCTGCCTGCCTGAATCTTTACGATATATTAACTATTATTTATTTATTTAAGTTAGAGAATGAATATATTTATTTATTTACACATTATTATTATATTTATATTTATTTAAAAGCAGTTATTGATTTTTTTTCGAACTTTTCTATTTGTTTACCGTCACGAAGGCACTACTTTCGGCTATGCAAATTAGATTTGGCCTGCACCATTCTTCCATAGATTAAACTAGGTTAGTAACGAAAGACATATTACGGTAGAACGAAGACAGGACAGTGACATTAAATATTAATTAATCGATGTTCTGTTTGTTCGTGGGCATGTCTGTGTCATTGTAACAATTTGTCAAAAATCTATTTTTCGTTTACGAGTTGTTAATTGTTGCTGCTCTGTAAAACAGGGCGAACAACAGCTGAGTGATAACGTGAGAGTGTGCCGATGTGCCAAACAGGGTGACCTGAGTAGAAAACTCGTGTGTATTCCGGGGTGCCAAACAACGGGACCGGTGTTGCTGACGTGTTGTTCCTTGTTCTAGGGAACATTAAGTTGAGTAAAACCTACGTTTTTGGCATGCATTGTGATTAATAGTGCATCTCTTTTTCAGCGTGTATTGTACGAACAGACTTTGTGCTCTAATTTTTTTTGGAGAATACGGTTTTCCAGATTGTAAACAAAGAGTACAATTTGTAGTGCTCAGATATTAAATAACATAGCATATCAAAGAATAATAACTAATTAAAGCAGTCAGTTCAGGTCAACGCGAACCTATTACCCAACAACATGGCTACTCTAGCTGACTTCATTAAAGCAGGCAAAGAATTGCAATACACAGGTAAAGAGCTAGAACAATATGCTGATAAGAAATTTAAAGAAGCAAAAGATGCTGAGAGAACTGAACGGGAACGAAAAGAAAATGCAGATAGAGATGAACGCGCACTAGAAAGACAACATCAATTAGAATTAAAACAGAAGCAATTAGAACATGATAAGGAAATTAAGCAACAACAGTTACAACAAGATAAGGAATTTAAACAGAAGACATTAGATCAGGAGAGAGAATTAAAGCAAAAAGAAATAGATGAAATGGCAAGAGTTAAGGAAAAACAAATACAAGTAGAATCAAAGACACAGTTAAAGATGAAAGAGATGGATGTAGACTCACACGCAGAGATCTCTGCCACTAAACTTAAAAGTCAACAAGAAGAAAATAAGTTCAACAAATACAAAAATATTATCAAAGCATATTGTAAAGAGGATTCAATATCTGCCTGGACAGAAAATGTCGAGTATCAGTTTAAATATCACCAAGTTCCTTTAGAGATGTGGGCTATGATTTATATGAAGAACCTGAGTGGTGAGCCCCTTAAAGTAATAGAATCTATACCAACCGATCTTAGATCTGACTACCAATACATCCGTGATAGGATTATGCAACACTTTTTACTTGATGCGCCTGGGTATCAGGTTCAGTTCTCAACTTTAAAACCTAAACCTACTGAGACTTTCATTGACTACGTCTCAAATGTTCAAAGTGTACTAAATAGGTGGCTTAAAGCGGCTAACATAGGAAAAGACTTTGATAGATTGAAAAACTTAATCACTATGGATAAAGTAATATCCACGATACCATCCTCTTTTGCTAAATTTTTGCAGCAGTCAGACATTGAAACCATAGAACAGTTTGAAAAGAAAGGGTCAGCATATTTTTCTTCAAACAGAAATATTTTTAAAACTTCAAATGACTCTGAAATAGTTTCCTTTGTAAAAGATCAATCTAAAAACTATCAGAGCAATAGAAAACCATTTAATAAATTTGACAAGAAAGATAGAAAGATTTCAAAATGTATCCACTGTCAACTTTTACATGACACTTATTCAATGTGTGACAAATCGCCGAGTTATCCGGCACATCTTGAAAATGTTATTAAGAAGCAACAGAACAAAAGATCTGCATACCGGCGTGCCATCAAATGTTTTTTTTGTTCCAGCTACGGCCATTATTCAAATAAGTGCCTTGGCCGCCAACGTATGAAAGCCAACAATGCTATTTTACTTGATACATCTTCTGATAGTGGTAGTGAGACTGAGTGTGATGTTGAAAATGAATTACCTGTTAACAAAACGGAAGAGGTGTGTTGTGTAAACGATATGTTGAGTTTTGACAGTTGTGAGCGATGTCACCAGTTTCATGCTGACGGAAAATTAGAATGTGGACATACAGTTCCATGCTCATCTGAGAGTGTGAATGCAGCCTTAGCCTCCAGAGGCAATTTAGAGTTCCACAATGCAATGGTCAATGATAGACCATGCCAATGTTTGCTGGACAGCGGTAGTACCCTTATTGGCCTCAGAAAGGAACTAGTGAGTCAAGAGGATTATACAGGTGACTCTGTCAAATGCCGAACCTTTTCGGGTAACATTGAAATTTACCCTTTGGCCAAAGCCCGTATTGACACTCCTTTCCTTTCGGGTACATTTACTTGTGCTATACTTGACAACCCTTGTACTGATTTAATTCTGGGTTGCTTACCTCAACTAAAACAATGTACTAGCGATGAAATAACTGCATGGAACCAACTGAATACAGTTAATGCAACAACCAGAGCAGACACTATAAAACATCAAGACACGCTTCAAGATGAGAGACTACTGGTGCTTTCTCCATCTAGCACTGATGATACCAACAGACAAAAATTCATAGAACAGCAGAAAGCTGATCCTAGTTTGTCTCCTTATTTAAAATTATTGAAAGAACGAGCCAAAATTACAAAGAACGCATCATGGTTCTTCAGATTAAATAATGGCATTCTTACTAGATATTATACTACTGGTAACCATGAGATTCAGCAAACGGTGTTACCTGTACAACATCGCATAACTGTGCTAAAGATTGCACATGAGTCACCGTTTGCTGGCCATCTTGCATATGACAAAACCAGGGCCAGAATTCAGGCTCATTTTTATTGGCCAGGTGTTTGCAATGATATTAAATTATTTTGTCGTTCGTGTAATGTCTGTCAACAGTTAGTACGAAAGGGTAAACATGTTACAGCTGAAGTACAACCTTCTACACTGGCTTCTAGGCTATTTGAGAGTGTGGCGGTAGATATTGTTGGACCCCTGAATCAGGTGTCCAGCAAAGGAAATCGCTTCATATCAACGATGGTCGACCTATGTACAAGGCCAACAAAGGGGCGAGAACAATTGAACTTGAACCAGATCAAGACATACTTCTCTTGCTTCCTGACAAACGAAATTTATTATTGACTTCATGGCAAGGGCCATTCAAGGTGGTACGTAAAATTTCAGATGTTGACTATGAAATATCAATAAACGGAAACTTAAAGATATTCCATGTCAACATGTTGAAACCTTACTATTCACGACAAGAGACAGAAGTAGAGACAGACGAACACAGTGCACCCACACCAAGTGATCAGACGACAGACATACACAACGCAACTACACTAGTTAGCGAGACTGGCATATCCGACGAGCATACACTTAGCGAGAATACAGAATACACACTTAGCACCACCACCGTACTGAATCAAGTAGACGACGACGGAATGGAACTACCAGTTCCTATTGTAGACAAGACTGCTACATTAGATAGCATACATATAGAACAGGAACTAACAGACAGTCAACGACGACAATTAGTAGAATTAGTGACGGAATACAAAGACATATTCTCTGACATTCCAGGTAGGACGGACAGAATCGAACACTCCATTCTTCTTACGGACTCTAAGCCTATTAAATGCAGGCCGTACTCAATCCCACTAAGCTATAGGGAAAATCTAAATAAGGAAATTCTGAATTTAGAGGCTAGTGGGATCATCCAGAAATCCACCTCGGAGTACTCTTTTCCAATTGTTCTAGTTAAGAAGAAAGATTCTACAATTCGTCTTTGCGTGGACTATCGAAAGCTCAACAACGTCACCAAGATCGACGCAGAGCCAATTCCTTCCTGCGAAGATCTTATTCTTGACATGTCCACCTCCAAAATCTTTTCTAAATTAGATCTCACTAAGGGATAATGGCAAGTCCCTATGCAGTCTCAATCCATCCATCTTACTGCTTTCTCAACACCTTTAGGACTGTACGAGTGGCGTTTTCTTCCTTTCGGACTTCGAAACGCTCCTGCCACGTTCGTACGCTTAACTAGAGATCTACTTCATGGAGTGACGAATACAGTGACCTATATAGATGATATATGTGTCCATACTGATGACTGGACAACACACCTACTGAAACTGAGACATGTCTTTAATAGGTTGCGACTCTTCGGGCTCACTGTCAAACCGAGCAAAGTCGAATTGGGCCTAAAAGAAATTGAGTTTTTGGGTCATGTCATTTCTCAAGGTCAACTAAAGACTGACCAGAAAATTATTACCAATATTATGAATCTGACCATGCCTACCACCAAGAAACAGGTCAGAAGCCTTTTGGGGTTAGTGAATTACTATAGTAAATTTATTCCAAATTTAGCGGAGATTACAAGTGTATTTTCCAATGTTTTAAAAGCTTCTGTAAAATTGGATGTTAAAGATGCATTATTAATTTCTGCATTGTCAAAAATTAAAAATTTTGTTTAGTAATGTTCCAATCCTCCGCTTGCCTAATCCGAGGCTCGTATATTATCTTAGGACAGATGCCAGCAGGATCTCCATCGCTGCAGTACTAGGCCAATTTTATGAGGGCATCTTCCATCCGATTTGCTACGTGAGCCGTAAGATCACACCCACCGAGTCCAGATATTCCATATCCGAGTTGGAAGCCTTAAGCGTCATATATGCGGTGAGAAAGCTGCATCGATTCCTGGCGGGTGTGCACTTCATTGTCCAGACTGACAACTCCCCAATAACGGTCATACAGAGTGGTGTACATCGAAATGACCGAATATACAGGTGGTCGCTAATACTGCAAAATTACACCTTTAGTATAGAACATATTAAGGGGAAAGATAACATCTTGGCTGATACCCTTAGTCGACCATCTGATGTAGCAATACCAGAAATTTCCACATAAAATTGTATTGTGATATATGTTAATTTAGTACAGTCAAATATTCTATGTGAAATATGTTAGAAATACATGAATATTGTGTGCTGAACTAAGTACCAAAAACATTGACCTGCTATGTGTCTGTAGACATCAAAAGTAAGAACTTTACTCTGGGAACAAACATATCACTTTGTGAACTAGGACAGCTTATTATTTGCTAAGCTCCAAATATGTTCCAGTGAAGTAGTTGTGTTAAACAGAGAAAAACAGTGTCAGATGATTATAGACATACAGACACGAGAACACTGGTCTACAAACGAACTCTACAGGTGCAATACCCATAGAATAAATATGACTGTGTAATGGATTTCAAATACCCAGAACAATTGTATAGATATTATGCCAATGAAAGTATGTTTCTGAACATTAATGGCAACGACTAACCTGAGGTATTTAAAGACCATGTATATATAAACTTAATGTGATATGTATCATAATGTTTTAATATTGTGAGAAAATATAGATAGATTATGTCATTTTAATTTATAGTTAGAGTTAGATAATATAATACTTTTTCATTTGACTTTAGATAGATTATTAATTTACATATTCATTTAGCTTTAAAAGTATATTAGGATAGTAATTTAAACATGACAACTAATTATAAGAAGTTTAGATAGGAATAGTATCATTCAGTTTATTATTTCACTTTGTTTCATTTCATTTGATTTCATTCCATCTTAACCAATCCATTTAACAAACGTTATCATTTAGTAGCATGATTAGGTTACCAGAATAGAATAGAAATATTATACACGTAAAGATACATCATTTACACCATATAGAATAAGAATATCAATCATATAGTTTGTTTCATGTAAAAACATTAGTTAGAATATGTTATATTTCACATCACCCATTTTAGAAAGGGACGTAACTGATTACATTTCACATTACCCATTTCACAAAGAGACATCACTCATCTCACGTCAATTTCATTTCACATAGGTAAATTCCATCCCTTAAATTAGATAAATATTAGGAGTAATGTAAGCTTATTTTAGGATTAAATTGACAGATAGATTAAAATAGGCAACACATTAAATGTATATTTATAGAACTAGTATTAGTATGTCAATATTTAGAGTAATATTTCTGTAGAATACAGTGGTTAAGAATACCAGGGTACAAACCATCAACCTTTTTTTTTTTACATGTAAATATGTTGTAAATACTTGACGTGTGCAACGGTTGATGCACAGTCATTAGGCTCAACGCTGTCAAACTGAGCCAAACTTGTACAGTGTCACTCCAAGGTTTTTAAATAACTATGAGAGGAAAAGATGCGTGACAAAAATGAGAGTGAAAGTTATGTGACAGAATTGAAGGTAAAAGATGTGTGACAGAAATGAGGATGAAAGATGTGTGACAGAAATGAGGATGAAAGAAGTGTGACAGAAATGAGGATGAAAGATGTGTGACAGAAATGAGGGTAAAAGATGTGTGCCAATAGTGAGTGTAAAAGAAGTGTGACATAAACGAATGTTAAAGATGTGTGACAGAAGTGTGAAAGTGAGAACAAATGTAAAATATACAGGAAAGAGTGAGAACCGTCAGTTTTTTTTGCCGCTCAACAAAACTTTTTATTTTTATTGCCGTCAAGTGTTGGTTTCAATGTTGAAAATGTGTTGTAATGAATGTATTTTGTGTAGTTTAGTTTAGAATCGTAGTGAAAGTATTTTGAGTCTCATAAGACAGAAACGTAGTCACAGATTTGTATTATACACATGTTTGTGACCACAGTGAAATGAATTATGGCACTTGAAAAACTAACTTACATACACATGATAGTTAGATACACATGTTAGACGTTAGATTATACTTTTAATTACATCCAAACACACAAACAACCAGAAAAACAAACATGTAAATTGCATACACTTTTATTAGATCAAAGGGAGATAACTCCGGGTCAGGGGACATAATAGACAACGAAACACTAACTTAACAGTGAAATATGACTTTACACGCGGAAGCGAGATAGGTAAAGCCTGTCGCTCACAGCTTGTGTAATGGTTGTTTAATATTATATGGGGGACATGAAGCAATTCATGTGTTGACCTTCAGAAAGTCAACTTTGTATGGGTAGTGAGTTAATTTACTATTTGAGGGCAGGTCTTATAAGACAACGGTCCGGTTCAGACATACCTCTAATTAATATAATATTGCGATTGAGAAGAGGGCTCACGCCAACCAGACAAGTTTGTGGCGATTGCCAGTAGCCAAGTAAAGTGATGCTACATTGTGACATTAGTCAGTAGGTCTATTGAGTAGCCCAAAGCCAGGTTATCTACAGTCTTTGACAAAAATTAGACACACTAATTTTTTAGAAACCTCTTGCGTCACAACCAATGAGTCAAAGTTGATGACGCAACACAGGAGGGGAGGGTGTGTGTCAAAGACTGAAGGAAGAGGCAGGAAGCCTGCCTCATGATAGAACACCACCGGGACGTGGGGTCAACCTCAGATTGAGTAGAGGGAACAGAGTGCCCGGGATCAGGGCAGGATAGATGATAGAAAAGGGGGACTATTAACTAGTCCTCACACGAAGGCGTTGACCAGATAGTTAGCACTACTGGTCACGACAGAATCACGCCTGCGTGATAGCAACGATTAGCACTCAAACCAAAGCCAGCTAATAGAAGCGTGCTAACTGACCTAGCACGCAAAGAGCCGAAGGGCGTATGAAGGTCCTTCCGCGGGGCGTGTAGCGACGGGAGTGAAGCAAGTCAGACTGGGGACTGACTCTGTAGTGTTCACATCGTATAGAATAGATATGTGTTTTCATATAGCCTAGTAGATAGAGATTAGCTATAGGGTAGGAAAACTAGTGATAGAGAATATTGTGACTTTATGTGTGATTAGATAGCGACTGTTTTTTGTATTGTAAAGAGCCAACGGCAATAAAATGTACCATTTCATTCCTCGCACACGACTTGCAAGTTTCTTGTAGGGTGTGGGAGAAGTAATCCGATGATGCCTGAAACATGAGTTGTTGACACATACCATCATGAAATAGCCGCACTATTTGGACAAACTTTCGTGGACAGCCATATTTCGCCATAATCTTCCACATGCCTTCTCTGCTGACTGTATCAAAAGCCTTGATAAGATCATATGAAGTTAGATGAAGAATGACTTGCGTGATGAATCGGATTAAAGTGGGGAGGGGTTTCGCAATTCGTTGACCTCGCTCTCTCGTCTGAGTCCATCTGAGTCCAGTGGCAAGACAAGTCAAGACGACCGGAGACGAAAACAGATGCAATGGATGACCAGAGCGCTCTTCGTGCCTTGCCGTGCTCATTACGTTCCACAACGCTTTGCAGGTAAACGCCGTCTTGCCCGTTGAATCAACAATGATTTCTTCCGCGCAGTCTACCGAGTCCTGTCTTCACATGCTGGTTAAATTAACCATTAATCATGTGTTGACTTTATTACGTGCATTGTTTCTTTGGGTATTTATATTTTTTTTCTAGCTGTTCATCCCCGCAATCCGTTGTTGCAGCATATGTCTATTCTATTGCTATATCAAAAGGTCTTGCTTTAATTTTGAATCAGCGTCAGAATATGAAGTTGTTTTTATTTTATTTTATTAATTTTTAAATATAGCCCTTGAGTGGGCTGTGTGCATGAAGACATTCATTGTTTGCACAATTCTGATGAAACATTGCTTACGGGATCTGCCTTGTTGCTTTTGCTATTCTATTGAACCATAGCTTGCTGCTCTGATAGTTATTTATGTTGTTCTATTGAACCATAGCTTGCTGCTCTGATGGTTATTTATGTTGTTCTATTGATTCATTGCTTGCTGCTCTGATAGTTATTTATGTTGTTCTATTGATTCATTGCTTGCTGCTCTGATAGTTATTTATGTTGTTCTATTGAACCATAGCTTGCTGCTCTGATAGTTATTTATGTTGTTCTATTGAACCATAGCTTTCTGCTCTGATAGTTATTTATTTATTTAATTATTTATATATTTTTGAATAATTGTCAAAAAATGATTCATGGCGGAGCAATACAAAGGTCAGCGACAGTATTGATTTTTGCAAGCTAAAAATAGCGCTGCGCCTGTGACGTGGCACGATTGACAAACAGTTGGGCCTCGCCATTTGCAATCAGCATTTCAGTGTTTACATACTGGCAAGCTGCTGCCTGCCTGAATCTTTACGATATATTAACTATTATTTATTTATTTAAGTTAGAGAATGAATATATTTATTTATTTACACATTATTATTATATTTATATTTATTTAAAAGCAGTTATTGATTTTTTTTCGAACTTTTCTATTTGTTTACCGTCACGAAGGCACTACTTTCGGCTATGCAAATTAGATTTGGCCTGCACCATTCTTCCATAGATTAAACTAGGTTAGTAACGAAAGACATATTACGGTAGAACGAAGACAGGACAGTGACATTAAATATTAATTAATCGATGTTCTGTTTGTTCGTGGGCATGTCTGTGTCATTGTAACAATTTGTCAAAAATCTATTTTTCGTTTACGAGTTGTTAATTGTTGCTGCTCTGTAAAACAGGGCGAACAACAGCTGAGTGATAACGTGAGAGTGTGCCGATGTGCCAAACAGGGTGACCTGAGTAGAAAACTCGTGTGTATTCCGGGGTGCCAAACAACGGGACCGGTGTTGCTGACGTGTTGTTCCTTGTTCTAGGGAACATTAAGTTGAGTAAAACCTACGTTTTTGGCATGCATTGTGATTAATAGTGCATCTCTTTTTCAGCGTGTATTGTACGAACAGACTTTGTGCTCTAATTTTTTTTGGAGAATACGGTTTTCCAGATTGTAAACAAAGAGTACAATTTGTAGTGCTCAGATATTAAATAACATAGCATATCAAAGAATAATAACTAATTAAAGCAGTCAGTTCAGGTCAACGCGAACCTATTACCCAACAACATGGCTACTCTAGCTGACTTCATTAAAGCAGGCAAAGAATTGCAATACACAGGTAAAGAGCTAGAACAATATGCTGATAAGAAATTTAAAGAAGCAAAAGATGCTGAGAGAACTGAACGGGAACGAAAAGAAAATGCAGATAGAGATGAACGCGCACTAGAAAGACAACATCAATTAGAATTAAAACAGAAGCAATTAGAACATGATAAGGAAATTAAGCAACAACAGTTACAACAAGATAAGGAATTTAAACAGAAGACATTAGATCAGGAGAGAGAATTAAAGCAAAAAGAAATAGATGAAATGGCAAGAGTTAAGGAAAAACAAATACAAGTAGAATCAAAGACACAGTTAAAGATGAAAGAGATGGATGTAGACTCACACGCAGAGATCTCTGCCACTAAACTTAAAAGTCAACAAGAAGAAAATAAGTTCAACAAATACAAAAATATTATCAAAGCATATTGTAAAGAGGATTCAATATCTGCCTGGACAGAAAATGTCGAGTATCAGTTTAAATATCACCAAGTTCCTTTAGAGATGTGGGCTATGATTTATATGAAGAACCTGAGTGGTGAGCCCCTTAAAGTAATAGAATCTATACCAACCGATCTTAGATCTGACTACCAATACATCCGTGATAGGATTATGCAACACTTTTTACTTGATGCGCCTGGGTATCAGGTTCAGTTCTCAACTTTAAAACCTAAACCTACTGAGACTTTCATTGACTACGTCTCAAATGTTCAAAGTGTACTAAATAGGTGGCTTAAAGCGGCTAACATAGGAAAAGACTTTGATAGATTGAAAAACTTAATCACTATGGATAAAGTAATATCCACGATACCATCCTCTTTTGCTAAATTTTTGCAGCAGTCAGACATTGAAACCATAGAACAGTTTGAAAAGAAAGGGTCAGCATATTTTTCTTCAAACAGAAATATTTTTAAAACTTCAAATGACTCTGAAATAGTTTCCTTTGTAAAAGATCAATCTAAAAACTATCAGAGCAATAGAAAACCATTTAATAAATTTGACAAGAAAGATAGAAAGATTTCAAAATGTATCCACTGTCAACTTTTACATGACACTTATTCAATGTGTGACAAATCGCCGAGTTATCCGGCACATCTTGAAAATGTTATTAAGAAGCAACAGAACAAAAGATCTGCATACCGGCGTGCCATCAAATGTTTTTTTTTGTTCCAGCTACGGCCATTATTCAAATAAGTGCCTTGGCCGCCAACGTATGAAAGCCAACAATGCTATTTTACTTGATACATCTTCTGATAGTGGTAGTGAGACTGAGTGTGATGTTGAAAATGAATTACCTGTTAACAAAACGGAAGAGGTGTGTTGTGTAAACGATATGTTGAGTTTTGACAGTTGTGAGCGATGTCACCAGTTTCATGCTGACGGAAAATTAGAATGTGGACATACAGTTCCATGCTCATCTGAGAGTGTGAATGCAGCCTTAGCCTCCAGAGGCAATTTAGAGTTCCACAATGCAATGGTCAATGATAGACCATGCCAATGTTTGCTGGACAGCGGTAGTACCCTTATTGGCCTCAGAAAGGAACTAGTGAGTCAAGAGGATTATACAGGTGACTCTGTCAAATGCCGAACCTTTTCGGGTAACATTGAAATTTACCCTTTGGCCAAAGCCCGTATTGACACTCCTTTCCTTTCGGGTACATTTACTTGTGCTATACTTGACAACCCTTGTACTGATTTAATTCTGGGTTGCTTACCTCAACTAAAACAATGTACTAGCGATGAAATAACTGCATGGAACCAACTGAATACAGTTAATGCAACAACCAGAGCAGACACTATAAAACATCAAGACACGCTTCAAGATGAGAGACTACTGGTGCTTTCTCCATCTAGCACTGATGATACCAACAGACAAAAATTCATAGAACAGCAGAAAGCTGATCCTAGTTTGTCTCCTTATTTAAAATTATTGAAAGAACGAGCCAAAATTACAAAGAACGCATCATGGTTCTTCAGATTAAATAATGGCATTCTTACTAGATATTATACTACTGGTAACCATGAGATTCAGCAAACGGTGTTACCTGTACAACATCGCATAACTGTGCTAAAGATTGCACATGAGTCACCGTTTGCTGGCCATCTTGCATATGACAAAACCAGGGCCAGAATTCAGGCTCATTTTTATTGGCCAGGTGTTTGCAATGATATTAAATTATTTTGTCGTTCGTGTAATGTCTGTCAACAGTTAGTACGAAAGGGTAAACATGTTACAGCTGAAGTACAACCTTCTACACTGGCTTCTAGGCTATTTGAGAGTGTGGCGGTAGATATTGTTGGACCCCTGAATCAGGTGTCCAGCAAAGGAAATCGCTTCATATCAACGATGGTCGACCTATGTACAAGGCCAACAAAGGGGCGAGAACAATTGAACTTGAACCAGATCAAGACATACTTCTCTTGCTTCCTGACAAACGAAATTTATTATTGACTTCATGGCAAGGGCCATTCAAGGTGGTACGTAAAATTTCAGATGTTGACTATGAAATATCAATAAACGGAAACTTAAAGATATTCCATGTCAACATGTTGAAACCTTACTATTCACGACAAGAGACAGAAGTAGAGACAGACGAACACAGTGCACCCACACCAAGTGATCAGACGACAGACATACACAACGCAACTACACTAGTTAGCGAGACTGGCATATCCGACGAGCATACACTTAGCGAGAATACAGAATACACACTTAGCACCACCACCGTACTGAATCAAGTAGACGACGACGGAATGGAACTACCAGTTCCTATTGTAGACAAGACTGCTACATTAGATAGCATACATATAGAACAGGAACTAACAGACAGTCAACGACGACAATTAGTAGAATTAGTGACGGAATACAAAGACATATTCTCTGACATTCCAGGTAGGACGGACAGAATCGAACACTCCATTCTTCTTACGGACTCTAAGCCTATTAAATGCAGGCCGTACTCAATCCCACTAAGCTATAGGGAAAATCTAAATAAGGAAATTCTGAATTTAGAGGCTAGTGGGATCATCCAGAAATCCACCTCGGAGTACTCTTTTCCAATTGTTCTAGTTAAGAAGAAAGATTCTACAATTCGTCTTTGCGTGGACTATCGAAAGCTCAACAACGTCACCAAGATCGACGCAGAGCCAATTCCTTCCTGCGAAGATCTTATTCTTGACATGTCCACCTCCAAAATCTTTTCTAAATTAGATCTCACTAAGGGATAATGGCAAGTCCCTATGCAGTCTCAATCCATCCATCTTACTGCTTTCTCAACACCTTTAGGACTGTACGAGTGGCGTTTTCTTCCTTTCGGACTTCGAAACGCTCCTGCCACGTTCGTGCGCTTAACTAGAGATCTACTTCATGGAGTGACGAATACAGTGACCTATATAGATGATATATGTGTCCATACTGATGACTGGACAACACACCTACTGAAACTGAGACATGTCTTTAATAGGTTGCGACTCTTCGGGCTCACTGTCAAACCGAGCAAAGTCGAATTGGGCCTAAAAGAAATTGAGTTTTGGGGTCATGTCATTTCTCAAGGTCAACTAAAGACTGACCAGAAAATTATTACCAATATTATGAATCTGACCATGCCTACCACCAAGAAACAGGTCAGAAGCCTTTTGGGGTTAGTGAATTACTATAGTAAATTTATTCCAAATTTAGCGGAGATTACAAGTGTATTTTCCAATGTTTTAAAAGCTTCTGTAAAATTGGATGTTAAAGATGCATTATTAATTTCTGCATTGTCAAAAATTAAAAATTTTGTTTAGTAATGTTCCAATCCTCCGCTTGCCTAACCCGAGGCTCGTATATTATCTTAGGACAGATGCCAGCAGGATCTCCATCGCTGCAGTACTAGGCCAATTTTATGAGGGCATCTTCCATCCGATTTGCTACGTGAGCCGTAAGATCACACCCACCGAGTCCAGATATTCCATATCCGAGTTGGAAGCCTTAAGCGTCATATATGCGGTGAGAAAGCTGCATCGATTCCTGGCGGGTGTGCACTTCATTGTCCAGACTGACAACTCCCCAATAACGGTCATACAGAGTGGTGTACATCGAAATGACCGAATATACAGGTGGTCGCTAATACTGCAAAATTACACCTTTAGTATAGAACATATTAAGGGGAAAGATAACATCTTGGCTGATACCCTTAGTCGACCATCTGATGTAGCAATACCAGAAATTTCCACATAAAATTGTATTGTGATATATGTTAATTTAGTACAGTCAAATATTCTATGTGAAATATGTTAGAAATACATGAATATTGTGTGCTGAACTAAGTACCAAAAACATTGACCTGCTATGTGTCTGTAGACATCAAAAGTAAGAACTTTACTCTGGGAACAAACATATCACTTTGTGAACTAGGACAGCTTATTATTTGCTAAGCTCCAAATATGTTCCAGTGAAGTAGTTGTGTTAAACAGAGAAAAACAGTGTCAGATGATTATAGACATACAGACACGAGAACACTGGTCTACAAACGAACTCTACAGGTGCAATACCCATAGAATAAATATGACTGTGTAATGGATTTCAAATACCCAGAACAATTGTATAGATATTATGCCAATGAAAGTATGTTTCTGAACATTAATGGCAACGACTAACCTGAGGTATTTAAAGACCATGTATATATAAACTTAATGTGATATGTATCATAATGTTTTAATATTGTGAGAAAATATAGATAGATTATGTCATTTTAATTTATAGTTAGAGTTAGATAATATAATACTTTTTCATTTGACTTTAGATAGATTATTAATTTACATATTCATTTAGCTTTAAAAGTATATTAGGATAGTAATTTAAACATGACAACTAATTATAAGAAGTTTAGATAGGAATAGTATCATTCAGTTTATTATTTCACTTTGTTTCATTTCATTTGATTTCATTCCATCTTAACCAATCCATTTAACAAACGTTATCATTTAGTAGCATGATTAGGTTACCAGAATAGAATAGAAATATTATACACGTAAAGATACATCATTTACACCATATAGAATAAGAATATCAATCATATAGTTTGTTTCATGTAAAAACATTAGTTAGAATATGTTATATTTCACATCACCCATTTTAGAAAGGGACGTAACTGATTACATTTCACATTACCCATTTCACAAAGAGACATCACTCATCTCACGTCAATTTCATTTCACATAGGTAAATTCCATCCCTTAAATTAGATAAATATTAGGAGTAATGTAAGCTTATTTTAGGATTAAATTGACAGATAGATTAAAATAGGCAACACATTAAATGTATATTTATAGAACTAGTATTAGTATGTCAATATTTAGAGTAATATTTCTGTAGAATACAGTGGTTAAGAATACCAGGGTACAAACCATCAACCTTTTTTTTTTTACATGTAAATATGTTGTAAATACTTGACGTGTGCAACGGTTGATGCACAGTCATTAGGCTCAACGCTGTCAAACTGAGCCAAACTTGTACAGTGTCACTCCAAGGTTTTTAAATAACTATGAGAGGAAAAGATGCGTGACAAAAATGAGAGTGAAAGTTATGTGACAGAATTGAAGGTAAAAGATGTGTGACAGAAATGAGGATGAAAGATGTGTGACAGAAATGAGGATGAAAGAAGTGTGACAGAAATGAGGATGAAAGATGTGTGACAGAAATGAGGGTAAAAGATGTGTGCCAATAGTGAGTGTAAAAGAAGTGTGACATAAACGAATGTTAAAGATGTGTGACAGAAGTGTGAAAGTGAGAACAAATGTAAAATATACAGGAAAGAGTGAGAACCGTCAGTTTTTTTTTGCCGCTCAACAAAACTTTTTATTTTTATTGCCGTCAAGTGTTGGTTTCAATGTTGAAAATGTGTTGTAATGAATGTATTTTGTGTAGTTTAGTTTAGAATCGTAGTGAAAGTATTTTGAGTCTCATAAGACAGAAACGTAGTCACAGATTTGTATTATACACATGTTTGTGACCACAGTGAAATGAATTATGGCACTTGAAAAACTAACTTACATACACATGATAGTTAGATACACATGTTAGACGTTAGATTATACTTTTAATTACATCCAAACACACAAACAACCAGAAAAACAAACATGTAAATTGCATACACTTTTATTAGATCAAAGGGAGATAACTCCGGGTCAGGGGACATAATAGACAACGAAACACTAACTTAACAGTGAAATATGACTTTACACGCGGAAGCGAGATAGGTAAAGCCTGTCGCTCACAGCTTGTGTAATGGTTGTTTAATATTATATGGGGGACATGAAGCAATTCATGTGTTGACCTTCAGAAAGTCAACTTTGTATGGGTAGTGAGTTAATTTACTATTTGAGGGCAGGTCTTATAAGACAACGGTCCGGTTCAGACATACCTCTAATTAATATAATATTGCGATTGAGAAGAGGGCTCACGCCAACCAGACAAGTTTGTGGCGATTGCCAGTAGCCAAGTAAAGTGATGCTACATTGTGACATTAGTCAGTAGGTCTATTGAGTAGCCCAAAGCCAGGTTATCTACAGTCTTTGACAAAAATTAGACACACTAATTTTTTAGAAACCTCTTGCGTCACAACCAATGAGTCAAAGTTGATGACGCAACACAGGAGGGGAGGGTGTGTGTCAAAGACTGAAGGAAGAGGCAGGAAGCCTGCCTCATGATAGAACACCACCGGGACGTGGGGTCAACCTCAGATTGAGTAGAGGGAACAGAGTGCCCGGGATCAGGGCAGGATAGATGATAGAAAAGGGGGACTATTAACTAGTCCTCACACGAAGGCGTTGACCAGATAGTTAGCACTACTGGTCACGACAGAATCACGCCTGCGTGATAGCAACGATTAGCACTCAAACCAAAGCCAGCTAATAGAAGCGTGCTAACTGACCTAGCACGCAAAGAGCCGAAGGGCGTATGAAGGTCCTTCCGCGGGGCGTGTAGCGACGGGAGTGAAGCAAGTCAGACTGGGGACTGACTCTGTAGTGTTCACATCGTATAGAATAGATATGTGTTTTCATATAGCCTAGTAGATAGAGATTAGCTATAGGGTAGGAAAACTAGTGATAGAGAATATTGTGACTTTATGTGTGATTAGATAGCGACTGTTTTTTGTATTGTAAAGAGCCAACGGCAATAAAATGTACCATTTCATTCCTCGCACACGACTTGCAAGTTTCTTGTAGGGTGTGGGAGAAGTAATCCGATGATGCCTGAAACATGAGTTGTTGACACATACCATCATGAAATAGCCGCACTATTTGGACAAACTTTCGTGGACAGCCATATTTCGCCATAATCTTCCACATGCCTTCTCTGCTGACTGTATCAAAAGCCTTGATAAGATCATATGAAGTTAGATGAAGAATGACTTGCGTGATGAATCGGATTAAAGTGGGGAGGGGTTTCGCAATTCGTTGACCTCGCTCTCTCGTCTGAGTCCATCTGAGTCCAGTGGCAAGACAAGTCAAGACGACCGGAGACGAAAACAGATGCAATGGATGACCAGAGCGCTCTTCGTGCCTTGCCGTGCTCATTACGTTCCACAACGCTTTGCAGGTAAACGCCGTCTTGCCCGTTGAATCAACAATGATTTCTTCCGCGCAGTCTACCGAGTCCTGTCTTCACATGCTGGTTAAATTAACCATTAATCATGTGTTGACTTTATTACGTGCATTGTTTCTTTGGGTATTTATATTTTTTTCTAGCTGTTCATCCCCGCAATCCGTTGTTGCAGCATATGTCTATTCTATTGCTATATCAAAAGGTCTTGCTTTAATTTTGAATCAGCGTCAGAATATGAAGTTGTTTTTATTTTATTTTATTAATTTTTAAATATAGCCCTTGAGTGGGCTGTGTGCATGAAGACATTCATTGTTTGCACAATTCTGATGAAACATTGCTTACGGGATCTGCCTTGTTGCTTTTGCTATTCTATTGAACCATAGCTTGCTGCTCTGATAGTTATTTATGTTGTTCTATTGAACCATAGCTTGCTGCTCTGATAGTTATTTATGTTGTTCTATTGATTCATTGCTTGCTGCTCTGATAGTTATTTATGTTGTTCTATTGATTCATTGCTTGCTGCTCTGATAGTTATTTATGTTGTTCTATTGAACCATAGCTTGCTGCTCTGATAGTTATTTATGTTGTTCTATTGAACCATAGCTTTCTGCTCTGATAGTTATTTATGTTGTTCTATTGAACCATAGCTTGCTGCTCTGATAGTTATTTATGTTGTTCTATTGAACCATAGCTTGCTGCTCTGATAGTTATTTATGTTGTTCTATTGAACCATAGCTTGCTGCTCTGATAGTTATTTATGTTGTTCTATTGAACCATAGCTTGCTGCTCTGATAGTTATTTATGTTGTTCTATTGAACCATAGCTTGCTGCTCTGATAGTTATTTATGTTGTTCTATTGAACCATAGCTTGCTGCTCTGATAGTTATTTATGTTGTTCTATTGAACCATAGCTTGCTGCTCTGATAGTTATTTATGTTGTTCTATTGAACCATAGCTTGCTGCTCTGATAGTTATTTATGTTGTTCTATTGATCCATTGCTTGCTGCTCTGATAGTTATTTATGTTGTTCTATTGATCCATTGCTTGCTGCTCTGATAGTTATTTATGTTGTTCTATTGAACCATAGCTTGCTGCTCTGATAGTTATTTATGTTGTTCTATTGAACCATAGCTTGCTGCTCTGATAGTTATTTATGTTGTTCTATTGAACCATAGCTTGCTGCTCTGATAGTTATTTATGTTGTTCTATTGATCCATTGCTTGCTGCTCTGATAGTTATTTATGTTGTTCTATTGATCCATTGCTTGCTGCTCTGATAGTTATTTATGTTGTTCTATTGATCCATTGCTTGCTGCTCTGATAGTTATTTATGTTGTTCTATTGATCCATTGCTTGCTGCTCTGATAGTTATTTATGTTGTTCTATTGATCCATTGCTTGCTGCTCTGATAGTTATTTATGTTGTTCTATTGATCCATTGCTTGCTGCTCTGATAGTTATTTCTGCTGTTATGTTGAACCATTGCTTGCAGCTTTGATAGTTATTTCTGCTGTACTGTTGATCCATTGCTTGTGTGCTCTGTCTCATTGTTTCCTCTTTATCGATAGTGCACTGCTGTTCAGGGCCGGATTAAGACCTTTAGAAACCTTAAGCCTTAACAGATGTTGGTAGCTTCTTCTTCTTTCGTTCGCTTGAAATATGTCTGTAACTGCAATGTTGTCTCTTGTATGAATTTAACTGTCTTTTTTAGTTCACTCAGCGGTCCATAGAGTTTATCTTCCACTGTCGTCTCTCCAGGCCAGAAGGTTTGCCTAGATATATTGTATTTTGGGCAGTCTTGGAGTATATGCTCTGCTGTATGCGACATCAATCCACATGTACACATGGCTGTTTCACCAATCTTAAATTTTGTATACATATGGTTGCGTAATCTATTGTGTCCTGTTCTGAAGCGCAGAATAATGACTTGTTCTGGTCTGTCCATAACGTGGTAGTAGTCATCTTGAGCAGATTTTGGTGGCTTTCTGACTGTTTTGATCATTCTTTTCTTTTGGTGGTATATAACGGGAACATCAGGCTGTTCTTCTTTTGCTCCTTCCTTAGCCAATCGATCAGCTCTGTCGTTTCCGGGTACTCCACAGCGGGATGGTATCCATTGTATGGTGACCTTTTGCTGACTTCGACTGCTAAGTTCAGAAATTATTGTCCTTAGTGCTGACAATTTCCCAGACAGGAGCGCCTAGGGTACTGATTTTGCATCTGTCAATAGCACCACAGGTTGTGTACCATTGCTGGTATTTAGTAATTTCTCTGATGCTATCTTGATTGCCTCAATTTCAGCATCATAGTTATGGCAGTACTTTCCTGTTGGTACTATGGCCATGTCCCTAGTCATTCATTGGCACCTTGCCGTCTTAACAGACGATAGTTTGTAACATTGTGCTTCAAAAAGGCATAATAACTACAACCCGTCTCGGTGGCGAATGTGACTGATAAGGCCAATTTGCGATGTAAATGTTCGTCCACAATGGATGCATGTGAACACATTATCATTTCTACCATCATACACCATCTTACGTCTCGCACGCTCGGTGTGTGACTTCTTTGCAAACATTTTCTCCTTTGTCTTTATTCCATTTTCGATATTTGCCTTCCATGCAACACGTTCAGCGGCGACTTGCTCCCAATGTGCATTATCAATGCCTGTATCAATCATGTCCTGCTTACACACATCTTTGTATCGTAGTAGAGGCCGATCCTGAGATCTCTTACCCATCTGTAATTCACCAAAAAAGATGTCCTTTGGTATTCTACCATCATCCATCCTCCTAACGTGTCATATCCATCTAAGTCTACAAAGACTGGGCATGGAATAAACCGTCACACACCCTGATCTTTCCAATACTTCAGTATTTGTGATTTTGTCTTGTCACTTACTACCAAGTATTCTTCGCAGACACCGCATATGAAAGCTGTTTAAACGTTTCTCTTGGTGTGAGTAAGTTGTCCAGGCTTCACTGGCATAAAAAAGAGTACTAAGGACACATGCTTGATAGACAAGGACGTTTGTTTTGGCAGTAAGCTTCCTGTTCTCCCAGACTCTTTTTGTTAACCTGCTCATTATTGTTGCTGCCTTGCCAATCCTGATGTTGATTTCCCTGATCTAGGGCTAATTTGATAATGACCTCTGATCCTAGATATGTAAAATGGTCTACTATCTCTAGTTCGGCGTCGTCAATAAAGATTGATGGTACCCCATGTGACATAATCTGTGTCTTCTTTTTTTATTTTACTTAATAGGGTGGTGCTGCGCTTGTCAGTGTTTATGCTGACACACCGTCTACTTACCCATTCAACAAATATATGTACAACTCTTTGTAGCGATCTGGTGGCCACTAATGCATGTTCATTTGTGCTCCATAGAATCAGGTCATCAGAGTACATTGCCGCTTTAATTCCATGTGGTAGATTAGCAACAAGATGATTGATGACAATTAGAAAAAGTGTGGGGGACAAGACTCCGCCTTGGGGAACACCGTAACGCAGTAATACTTTCTTGCTCTTGAGTCCGTCTATCTATACTCGGACTCTTCTGTTGTGCAAGTATGCTTTCACCAATTTGTACATACTTCCATTGACTTTACAGTTTCTAAGTTTCTTCATCAGACCTTCTTTCCAGACTTTGTCAAAGGTTTTCTTCAGATCTATCCATGCCTCAAGCACCAGCTACTTCTCTTGGAATGCTTCCTCAATTTCTTGAGAGAGGTAGGTTGTCTGATCTTCCGTAGAGTAGCACTGCCTAAAGCAAGCCCAGGGCGACGGACGGTCGTGTTGTTTTGTGTTCGTTAACTTTTTCGCGTAGGGGATGGATTTATTCATCTCTTGCGTGTAATTGGTGTGCCAGGATGTAAAACCAGGAGTTTCTACTCAAGATCTGCGCGGGTGCTACGGAGTTCGTGCATCGAGCGAAGCCATCCTTGAGTTAATTTTCAGCAGCGTGTGTGGTGTTCTCAGTCTGTGTTTACGTTTATTTCAACATGGCGGAACAACGTGTTTTCTTCGTGCGGTCAGCAGTCAACATACCGAAGCGGCGTGGTAGCCGCGCAGGGAAAAAGAAGCAAGGTAAGCGTGGAGGTTTGAGGCGTTTTAGATTCAAGTGTCACCGACTAGGACTCAGGAATATCCGTATTCTATATTGGAACTGTGCCAGTGTAAAACAACGGGGCTCTATTTTAGAAACCCTAGTTTACAGGAACGACATTGTAGCACTCCAGGAGACGAGACTGGGCGATCAGCTACTCCAAATTGCCGGCTTCAAATGTTTCTACAACAGACGACATCTGGGAATGGCGATTCTCGTTCGCGACAGCATGGTGGCGTCAGAGCTAGACATGTCCAGTTGGGACAGTGACGATATACAAATACAGGCGTTGAGAGTTCATTCCAGTATACCATTCGTGGTAGTTAATGTTTATGCCCGCAATGCCAGTATGGACGCCCAGAAGTGGCAGTGCTTAAGTGGCATATTAGGCCACGAGAGAAATGTTATTTTCTGTGGTGACTTCAACGCTAAAGGCAGATCATGGGGAAACACTTCCTCCAATGCACAGGGGGAGGAGCTCGAGACTGCACTGGAAACCATCGATCTGGTTTGTATCAACAGTGGCTGTGTCACCAGGACAGCAAGCCGTCCGGGCGATGAGGACAGTGCTATTGATATGGCGCTAGTTTCACCTTCACTCACTACAGTGTGTACATGGGGTGTCCTAGGACACCATGGCAGCGACCACCACCCGTGCAGCATACTGGTGGAGAAAGGCAGAACCAGGCAGCACAAGCTAAAGGTAAAGACGTTCCAGTATGACAGTACAGGGCAAGATGTGGTGAGTAAAATAAGACGTGACAAGCGCAGAACGTTTCAGGGCAGGAAAAAAATCTGGGAGCAGCCACCGTGGTGGAGTTTCGAGGTGGAGAAGGCTTGGGTGGATAAGCGTAGTGCTGTAAGGAGATGGCAAAATGCCAAGAAGAACAGAGCTGGTCATCCTAGTCCCTGCTTGCACTTAGAAAGAGAGATGCACACAAAAGTAAGCTACTTCAAAAAACTGGTCAAGGTTGTTAAAAGCGAAAAATGGGCAGAGGTGTGTCAAAGAGTAAGCACAGACAAGTCACTAAAATTGTTCTGGCGACTACATAAAAGCATGAGTGGTGTAGTCAAGAATAAGAGCATTTCTGACTTCCAAGGTGCTGACCTCATCTGGCAGAGGACTGACGAGGACAAGGGCAAAGCCCTCTTTGAACGCTACCTTGAGCAAAGCAACCAGACAGACATGGGAGGCCGAAATCTGGCCAAGGAGGTCACCTCAGACAGATGCAAGGCCCAGAACACTTCGGATGAAGACACAGTGACAGTGAAAGAAATCAAGGCTGTGCTTCGACGATCAAAAAACAGTGCTCCAGGTCCTGATGGCATAAGATACGACGACATAAATAGGTGTACCGACAATGAGCTAGAGAAACTAGCAGACATGTACAACAACAGTATAGGGAGTGCTAGCATCAAGGAGGAATGGTTACACAGCTATCTGATTCCCTTGCCGAAGCCTGACAAAGACCACACAAAAAATTCAGGGATATCGAATTATAACCATGCAGAATACAATAGGCAAGCTGCTGGAGAAGGTAATTGCCAGGAAAATATAAAGCCAACTAGAGAGGCAAGGTGTTTTCCCACCCACCCTGGATGGGTACCGTCCAAAGAGAGAAACCTGGACCAATGCAGCAGTCTTTGCCCAGGATGTCTATGAAGGTTTCCACTCAGGCACTGAAACCGTTGCTGCAGCGATTGATCTTGAGGACGCATACAACAGAGTACCACTGGATTTTTTAATGTTTCAGCTTCTCGAACTAAACGTAAGTCCATTCCTCCTTAGTTGGATCGCTGCAGCCCTCTTCCAACGGAAAGTAGTTTTTAGATGTGGCAGTTGGACTTCGGAACCAACAACAATATATCCTGGCCTACCACAGGGATCACCATTATCTCCGGTACTTTTCAACGCCTACACAGTGAGAATCACCAGTGAGCAGATCACTGGACCTGGCAGGACATTGTCATATGCCGATGATGTTTTAGTGTATCGTCAGGGTAAGGATAGAGAGGAGGTTGCTGTGGAACTACAAACCGAACTCAATCGCATAAGTACTTGGTGTGATGAAGCTGGGGCAATGGTCAACCCAACAAAGGCAACAGTGACTTGGTTCTCGTTGAATAATCATATTGTCAACACTCCAACACCAACTGTAATGCTGTGTTCAGAGACGGTGGAAAGAACGCAGGCAATGAATTACCTGGGGATACGGTTTGATCGAAGCCTTGCTTATAATGTGCACATAGACCAGGTGATAACAAAGGCCAAGCGGGGTTTGGCAGCGATGCGGGTGATGGCGGCAGCAAACTGTGAGCAGCGCCATCTATGTCTTCTGTACGAGGGGTTGGTCATGTCTGTTTTTGAGTATGCAATGGCAATCCTGACTCTCAGCCATAAGCAGATAGAAAGGATGGAAAGGATACAGAATGAAGCTATGCGCATTATTCTTGGATGTACAAGAGATACAGCATGCAGGGCGATGCGCTACCTTCTTGGTTTTCCAACCATTGAAGAGAGAATACAAGGTTGCAGGGCACGAGCCTACCTCAGAATTAACGCAAACACACAACATCCACTGCATAGTGAAATTAGGAAGGTGAAGGGCAGCAGGTTAAAAAGAGGACGGTCGTGGATGGGTCAAGCCGAAGACATTCTTCAACAGGTGTGTTCACTTGAGGACTTAGAACCTAGCGAGGAGTGGGTGCAAGTGCCAACAGACTTCTGCACATCCTTTTCAGTTTGCATCCAACTAGATAGAAAATGCAGACAAGAAAATCCGGCTGCTGTTGAGGCTGAAGTACAAGCGTTGATTTTCGAGAATTCGCTAGACGGTGACGCGGTCATCTACACAGATGGGTCGGTCGTCCGACATGTGAGAAGCTCATGGGCCTTTACAGCTCGGGCCGGAGGGAGAATTGTGAAGGAGGACTCTGGTGCTTTCACTGAAACCACAAGTAGCCTGACCATGGAAGTCATGGCAGTAAGTAAAGCAATAACATGGCTCGAGACACAGACATTCACTAGGGCTTGTTTCCTTAGCGACTCAATGAACATGATCAAGAGGATAGAGGAGGGGTAGATCCGAAGAGAATGGTTGCTGCCTTTGGAGCGGTCTCGACTGGCAAAGATTAGTTTCATCTTCGTGCCGGGGCATGCGGGAGTACAAGGAAATGAGCGGGCTGACAAACTCGCAGGTGAGGCTACTGTGGAGGGCGGACGCGCCATGGACCAGGCCGACATTCTGAATGCTCTACGAGAAGTAAGACTTTTGCGAGAACCAAGTGATGACTGTGAATCTACAACAATGGCCAGACTGCGAGAGCAGCAAATTAAAAGAGGGGTGGCCAAACAAGAACACTACGCAGGAAGCCAAAGAAGATTTATAAACCAACACAGAACTGGCGTCGTTAGCCGCTACACGTTGCGGGATTTGCTGAGGAGGGGATCCGAGCACTTATGGACTGAATGGTTCGATGTGCAATGAGGATGATCTGTCGACTAACTAACTAACTAACTAACTAAAGCAAGCCTTCAGTGACAAAGGAAGTTTTCAATTTCAATGTACCACTGCAGTATGTGATTGATTATGCGCTCCATTGCTTTGCAGAGACAGCTGGTGAGGCTAATTGGTCTGTAGCCGGAGGCAATGGAACTATCTTTTCCTGCTTTTAGGAGGGATATCATGTTTGCTTCTCTCCAGGCTTGTGTAACACTGCCTAAGGCCCAGCTATTATTGAAGATCTACAACAGCTTTCCGGGGGTAACTGTGCATGATTCCCAGCTCTCGGGAACTTATGTGGGAGCTCCTCTATGAGGCTGCGAGGTCTAACGAGGTCAGTTCTTAAACAGCTGACCCGCCCTCTGGTCTTCTCTTGTTGCCTTTGACTTCGCAAATAATCAGTGGCGAGTGTGGCATGATGGGTGTTCGGCGGCTTGACAATCCGCCATCGTAAAACTCTCCGTTGTCACAGAATCAGATTTCTAGCTCAAAATGTTGGACGCTTCGCACAAACTTGTTGAATTCCTTGGAACTGCAACGGGTAGCGGCGGGTCGCCAGACATAGAGAACCATGACGTCTGCCCTATGCGCCGCCTTAGGCTCTAAAGGAAAGACTACACTATACTAGACAACAGCTTTGCTTTGGCCTCTGTTCCTAATCATTTCATTGGAGATAGGTGCCTCCAGAACCTCATGTACTATTTCCTTTTGTCCTGTATGTTGCTGTTTCTCTCGAATCTCTTGTTGTTTCTCTGGACTAATTTCGATATTGTTATCTTGTGCGAATGAGTCCGCAAAATGGTCAGCTGCTAGCTTTCCTGTTAAGATGTTTCCGTCTTTATGTAGTGCAATTTTTGAGATTCTCCTTGTGCCCTCATCGTTAAATTGCTTTATTAGCTTCCACAACTTCCTTGTGTCTCTTTCAAAGTTCAGTGACTGTTTTCTCCTGCCAGCTTTTCCGTCTAGCCTGCAGCTTGGCCCTTTGAAATCTGACTTTTGTGTGCTGGTATTTATTGTGGTGCTCTTGGCTGGGTGTGGCCTCTGCTTGCTTTCTACACACTTCCACATCATTATGCAACTATTTCAGTTCTCTACTCCAGTAGGGTTTATAAGTTTACGGGCTCCTCTTGGTACAGTTTTTCGTGCTGCCTGTAGTATACATTTCCCAAACTCAACTACTTTATTTATGTTTTTCTCAATGTTCAGGTTTCTAACCAGTATGCTGGTGTGATGCGTGTACATTGCCCAGTCTGCTTTCTTGTCACCTCGAGAGGCTGCTGCTTTCACTTACAAGCTTATTATCTACAGTTAGAAAGACTAGCCGATGGTCACTGCTACCAAGTTATTTCCTGTGACATGTTAGATTGATGACAGAGGACCTAGTTAGTAGTGTTCTCTGGAAATATATCTTGAATGTAAATAAACAAGATAAAGGATATGATTTTGCACGTTTTTCGTCTAGAGGTCTCTTAAATGAGATAATCATTCCCGCAATAGCCTTTTTGGAGAACCATTTTACTTTGGCTCAACCCCCACTGTGAGACTACCATGTATCTACACAGAAATTTGTAAAAGAAGTAAAAGGTTTCCTCAAGATCAAAAGGAGATCTGGACTATTCGCCACAGAACAACTGAGCATCTACTTCACTCATCATAATGTTGTCAGTGTGCTATTCGTCCGTCACATTAGATCTTCCCTTATTTATTTTGTGTCAAAAGTGACTTATATCAGTTTTCCCATTTTACTTTGGGACTGTAGAATTCAATTCCCCCGGGAAGGTTAACCCGGTCAACAAATGCCCGCAGAAGTCGGATGTGTCGGCCTAACGGCGCAAGAACGCAGCTCTGCTGTAAACAGGCACAACGCAATCACATCCGAAAAAAAACTCCGGATGAACGAAGAAGAAGAAGAAGAAGAAGAAGAAGAAGAAGAAGAAGAAGAAGAAGAAGAAGAAGAAGAAGAAGAAGAAGAAGAAGAAGAAGAAGAAGAAGAATTCAATTCTTGTAGACAACTCAACAATAACTGTACATAACATCTGTTGAACAAGACATCTACATGACAGGTTCTTGACAAAAGTGGAACATACATTCACAAGGAAATGTTTACACCAACCATTGTACAAGACATACATCACTAGATACTTGACAACATCTATACAGGACTTTTCACATTATTTGTAACCAACCACAGTCCTTAAGACAGTCACCAGAGACAATACTTGACAACAACTGTTCAAGACATTCTCCTGAGACATGTGCTTAAAACACTGCTTCATTAAATACACTTTATTGAGCCGATGGTGAGTCTAGTGATGACCATTGTTTCATCTCCAGGCATGTCAACACTTCAATAAATACATATAAAATGTACAAAATATGTCACACATGCATGTAGATAAACATGATACACCACCTCCCCTTTTACTCCACCAACCAATAACTAACTCTCCTCCTCCTCCTCCTCTCCAATATCTAACTACACCACTCAGTTACAGTATCTGTCTTCCATTCCTGTCTCTTGGGAATTTGATAAAATCCTATCATGGGAAACTCAAGGAAGGTACTACTTTTCTGGATCAGTTGGTACCCTGTTATCATCAGCAATTGATGTTGGGAAAGCTCCAGGTTGCAGACTTCCTGTAATAAGTTCCATGGCAGATTCATTCCTCTTGAGAACTGAATTTGGGACGATGATACGGTACTGTCTCTCACTGTTGACCAGACTGTCTGTGAAAATTGTCACTGGGGACTTCACATATCCAGTCCACCTCACTTACTCCTCATTCTTAAACACTGTGTGAGCACCAGGCTGGTTATTCTCCAAGTTAAGTCTTAGATGAGCAATCATTGCAAGTTACTTCACCAGTTTTCTTGAATGGGGTGAACAACCAGAGACTTGTTTTTTTTTAAATTTCTCAGATGACATAATTCAGGATCACTGTCCAGCTCATCACAATAATCACTATAATCACATTAATGTAATGCTTCAGAACTGTTTTTCTCCCATTTTTCATTCAGCGGTTAGAGAGCTGAGATAAAATCCTCCAAGACATTCCTGTATTTTGGAATTCTAGGAAAATGAATAAGTATTCCATTTGGGGAATTTTAAGACGCATCTTTGGACCCATTAGGGATACACAAAGTGGAGAGTGGAAAAGAAGAAGTAACAAAGACATTTATGATCTGTTTAAGTCCCCGCTAATCACTGGTATCATGAAGGCTAATAGACTACAATGGCTGGGGCATATAGAAAGAATGGAAGATAATAGGGAAACAAAACTCGCTTACACTCAGGAAATAAATGACCGTAGACCCCGAGGTAGACCAAGAAGGCGGTGGAGAGATAATACATGTACAGACCTGCAAGCACTTGGAATCAACGACTGGCAAGAGAAGGTCCACCAGAGAGACGAATGGAGACGGATTGTATTTGCAGCAAAGAACCTCAATGGCTCGGAACGCTGAAGAAGAAGAAGAAGAATTCCATTTGGGGCACAGGTTTAAAGGCTGGCAATTCAGCTGGTTGTCATCTGTGATTTTCCCTAGGGTACTTATAGGGAGTTGGTTCTGGATTTAGGGACTACTGGTTAGTTGTCCCAGATGATATATGAAAGCCTCTCCGCCATCCTGTTTGTTCTCTGTTGATATACAAAATGGCACAACATCTCTTTACATTTGTTAAAAGATAATGTTATCATACATCAACATACACAGCTTGGAGATGGGGAGGAAAGGGAGGATGTTGACCAAACACACCTCTCCTAGTTGATGATGTAGTGAATTTCACTGGGATGTACTGTGGGTGATATGGTTTCATTATTCACCTCTGTTTGTGGTAATCACAAGCCTATATCATGAGACAGGGGTAGCCTACACAATTACAAGCATTTTAAGGCAAGCAGCATGAGCAAGCATTGTGACATAGCAACATGAGACAGGCATTGTGAATCAGACTTGGCTCATAAGTACATCATACTATCACCATCATGTGTTCTTTCCCCACTGAGTATCTACCACAGTAGGTAACAGAAACTCAATTGCATAAGCAATTGTTCACATATGCACCAAAGCACATATGGGGAAAACATGTTTAGTCCTTGTAAATTTGCATGAGCCATACATTATATTCAGCCGACTAAGACACAGGTTCACACACCTATGGTTCTCTTAAGAACTAGTTTATATGAACCAACCAACAGTAGAGGTAACAGTGTAATACTTCAAAGAGAAATTGTATTAATTCTCTTGAGCATATAGCCACCAGGCATCACATGAACTTAGCAATTCTGGCGTGCCATACACAACCTGCTTACATATGGATATTGAAGCATCTTTCCTTCTACTAGATGTGAGAGGCTATTTATTAAATCACCAGCTCACTCACTCCAACATTCTCAGCATTTACAAAGGAACTTGTACATGTTTCATCACTCATTCCAATCCAGACTGCCAAATGTGAACTTGCGAGAGCAGGGTACACTTCGGTTACGAATGAGTCATGATAGGCATTTAGGAATGCACAAGGGTTTTGCGAATTTGCATTGAGTGTACTATACATTCATCAAGCATACGCACCCATTCACAACAGAGGAATTATATGCACTTGGAGTATTACAGCGTGAAAGACCTGTCAAGGTTGAAGAATAAGTATTCAGAATACTGGCGCACAGAAGTTAGGTTTTCACTTTCACATTTTCTTCATAAAATACTCATATATTCTTCTCTTTCGTTCACTAGGCATAACTACAACATTAAAGTATGTTTTAAAGTGGTACCTGTTGTCCAGAGAACAATATATTATTGAATCTTTAAGGGCATTGTTGGGTCATCACATCACAAACTAGCGACCGCTCCGTTTGGAATCCCGCGTCTAACTCATTGGATATTCAAATGTGGCCTAGTGATTAGCGTGGGCTGCCACGTACCAGCCAATGAAAAAGCAAGCGCATACCGCTGCCCTCCCCCAACTCGTTCTGGAACTTACTATTCCAAGAATATCTCTTCTATCTGGAATCGCCGCTCAAATCGAAAGTATTTTTATGAATGTGTCGGGCTGAGAATGTGGGGTTCTGATCCATCATGCTACATTTCCCAACAATTCGTATAGTATAATTGAGCATAGCCTACGATGGGTAGCGTTGTGATAT
Source organism: Cepaea hortensis (assembly GCA_963921405.1). Lineage (NCBI taxonomy): Eukaryota > Metazoa > Mollusca > Gastropoda > Stylommatophora > Helicidae > Cepaea > Cepaea hortensis. The sequence continues at coordinate 82,510,631 of OY992883.1, forward strand.
TCTGTTGTGATAATTTGGTGTGTCCAGTGTGTGCCGCGTGGTTACACACCCGCTTCACACGCGTGATCCGGGACTGTTTCCGGATCCGGTCAGGGATATGCACTACCGACGAGCTCAAACGAGGGCGAAACTCGAGTATAGTGCTTCCATATTGACGTGGATAGGCCTTAGGTTCATACCAGAATGCGATCGGCGTTGCCAGTAGTGGGTTGTGCTCAATATTTAAATTTCAAATCCCGAAACCACATAATCAATTGATTATTGCTCACTGGATTTAGGAGGCCTGGTGTTCCTTGCCAGTGAGAAGTCCTGATCGTTCGGGTCCCATCGATTGACGGACGTCGGTCGCGGCGATTGGGCAATCTTGAGCATAGCCTACGATGGGTAGCGTTGTGATATTCTGTTGTGATAATTTGGTGTGTCCAGTGTGTGCCGCGTGGTTACACACCCGCTTCACACGCGTGATCCGGGACTGTTTCCGGATCCGGTCAGGGATATGCACTACTGACGAGCTCAAACGAGGGCGAAACTCGAGTATAGTGCTTCCATATTGACGTGGATAGGCCTTAGGTTCATACCAGAATGCGATCGGCGTTGCCATTAGTGGGTTGTGCTCAATATTTAAATTCGTATAATGTTCCACTCCAGGTCTGGTGAATGAAAAGCCATGTCAGGTGTAGTTGTAGTGTGCCATGATCTCGAGTAGAAAGTATGTGGGTCGGATGGCTTGTTAATCAAGATGAATCTATTCTCATCCTGCCAGTCTTCCAGTCTCTCTCCTCTCTGTGATCATAGCCCCAGCTCTGTGAGTGGCTGTTGAAATCGCCACACACAATCAATTTTTCTTTTCTAGGCGATAACTTGGACAGTAGTAATTGATCAGATGTAGATCTGTATTGCCTGTCTTAAGTTTAAGTATCTGATACTCAGCCCCTTCCATGTAGACTTCAATTTGGGAAGCAGTGATATTATTTTATACAAGGGTCAGTATCAGGGGCGTCACTAGGGGGGTGCGGGGGTGCGGGCCGCACCGGGTAACACCACCAAGGGGTGACACCAAAATTTAAAAAAATTGCAATTTTGACAAAGCAGACATAGCAAAATAACAAACATTTAACTTTGTCCGAGTTTGTCGAAGTTCTTTATTTATGTTTTACCTGAAGTATTGAAGTTATATTGTTCAATTTGTTTTCTTTCTTATGTCTTTATTAACTTTTTGACTTATTTTACAAACATTACTATATGCGATTAAATATGGTACAGGAACACTCGGAAGAAGACCATGGTGAAAGTCTAGAGGGGTGACACCAAGAGTTTACCGCACTAGGTGACACCAACCCCAGTGACGCCACTGGTCAGTATCCCATCCTTTCACCTCTCCTTTCGGTCAGATCGGTAACACTGGTAGCCTCTGATTTTGAAGGCTATATTTTAGTTATGGCGTTTCTTACAAGCAACATACGCTTACTTTTTCTTGGTTGAAGATGTTTTCTAGTTCTATTGTTTTTTTTTTGCAGACTCCCTCCGCAGTCCAGTGCATTATTTTTAGTCTTTGTTTGGTATAGCCAGACGCTCAATTCTCATGTCCCCTGGCTCCACAGGACACCCGAGAAGGACCCCCAGTAGTTGTGGTTGGACCCTTTCGAGACATAGGGCCCGGCACTGCACCTGCCTGGGGGTCCAAAGCAGGGCGAGCACCATAACGTTTAGCAGTAGTCGACGTAATTGCGTGGCATCCTGATTTCTGTGATGCGCCTCCTGGCTGGTTGCCTCCGTCTTCTGCACCTTTCCTTTGCTAGAGCAGACTTGTGGTCTTACTCGAGTTTCGGTGTGTAGTCATGCACACACGTGTCTGCGCATGCATGTATGTGCATACACATCTAGAGCGTTATAGTTATTTCTCGGCGCCAGTGACTCTCCCCCGCTCCTTCTGTTAGTTAAAACAGTTCCGCCATGAGTCGGACGTTTGCTGCAGAGGTGATGAATGCACGAGCCATGGGGTATTTATGCAAGGTTGGGCGCTCACCCCAACCTCGCCCCCCGGCTACATAACTGCAACATTTGTAACCGATGTTGGTACCTATATGTATCTAAAGCAAAATATAAATAATAGTATAGTTGACCAACAATAATAAAAGTGTTTTTCGAAATGAAACAACAATTACATCTTATATATAAATTAGGATCTCCGTCCGTCTGTCTGTCTGTCTGTCTGTCCGTATGTCCGTCTGTCCTTTGTGCGCTCGCGAACGGCCCATCCGATTGAGATGAAATTTTCTACACGCCTTTCTTTCATTCCAGAGCTGCCAACTGTGATATTTTTTTAGTGTGAAATCGCCTGCTTACCCAGTATTATTTCATTTTTCATCATAATTTCATATATTTCAGGGGACCTAACTCTGTAAACGTTATTTCAAGGGGCATAACTTTTCTGTATAACTTATAGTCATATTGTGGCATCGTTTTCAAAGATTTATAAACTCTTTGTCCATAGTTATGTACCGGCATATGAGTTATAATAAATAATGATACAATCTGTAAGGCATTTTCAAAGTTTTCATAAAAATAATGCACAATGCATAACATTGTAACTCATCTTTTTTTGCTTAAGAAGTTACTGTAGTCATGCAGGTGATTAGAAAGAGTTTTCATTAAAAATAATGGATGGTGTGTGGTAGAACGTTCTTTTAAGTTACATTTTTTTTTGTTGTATGAATTTAATGAAGCCGGACAGGGTCAGGCAAACAGATAGACAGACAGACAGACAGATAGACAGTCGGGAACAGGAACTTATATGACTACTTATATAAATTAAATGAGATGCTTCACACCAGGAGCTGGGCGATGTCGGGCCGGGTCAGACAGACAGACAGATAGTCGGTAACGGGAACGGGAACTTATATGACTACTTATATAAATTAAATGAGATGCTTCACACCAGGAGCTGGGCGATGTCGGGCCGGGTCAGACAGACAGACAGACAGACAGATAGTCGGTAACGGGAACGGGAACTTATATGACTACTTATATGAATTAAATGAGATGCTTCCCACCAGGGACTGGGCGAAGCCGGGCAGGGTCAGCTAGTAATATATAAAACTGTTTAATTTTGTATACTTTCATTTTATTTATAATTGAAAAGTTTTTTCTTAATCCTTTTCCATTGCAAAGTCCCTGATCACATCTCAAAACCAATCGACGATATTTGTAAATTGATTTGGGTTTTTCCGGGATTTGAGATTTAACCATTGAGCACAACCCACTACTGGCAACGCTGATCGTATTCCAGTACGAACCTAAGGTGACGTGGACAAGACCTTAGGTTCGTACCGGAATACGATCAGCGTTGCCAGCAGTGGGTTGTTCTCAGTGTTCAGATATTTATAAATCCGGAAATAGAAAATTGCTGTTTCCCCACTTAAGCTGATGCCATAAATACATGCTTATTGGCTAATCCATTTCTGATCTTGCCACATGACAGAACCACCTGACATGGATGCCATTCAATGAATCCATTGCAGACGTTGTGCCCCTTTGCTTCCAGGTGCAATTCCAGCACTTGTTCTCAAAATGGCCACGACTTTGAGGTACCTCTTCGTGCTCTAGTCTATCCACAGACTGGGTCCCTTGTCTGGCTAATGTTCCATGGATCGCAACGCTTCTTCGCAGCTGTGAACATGTTAGGTCTTGGACACTTCTGCTGGGTTCTGAGTTTGGAGGGGTGAGGTAGAGCTCTGTATCAGTCCCAGTAGAGACAGCACTTTGGTGGTGAGGAAAGTCTACAGTAACCTCACATCCAATGACGCAAGCCCTGTTCATGGCACATGTGACCTGAAACGTCATGGTACAGGACTGAAAGAATTAAACTCAGTACCAGTCTATTGCCTACTCCGTGGCGAAGAGGTTACGGACGCAGTTCGTAATCTTGCATATCACGTTCGAAACACAACTGCAGACGATTTTGCAGCTTACTGCCTTGCGTTGGGTTTTTTATGAAATGGTATGGGTGCCAGTCGTTCAGAAAGCAATGGCAAACTACTGAACTGTAGACTTGCCAAGAGATCACAAACAGCCAAAAAATGCTGGGGTTGACTGCAATGTCCTGTAAAGGAAATGCAACTAACTGTTAACCAGTCTACTGGAGGATTACTGGCGCTGAGTGCTAACGCTTCCTGCACAATGTTCGTGAATTGCAGTGGAGCATTGTCACGCAATAGAATCACACCACATGAAAACAAGCCGGGTTGCTTATTCTTGATGGTTGTATGTATATTGTCTAGTGCAGTGGTTCTCAACCTTTTTTGGCCAATGCACCCTTTCACCATATGTTCAGAATGTCAGTCTCCCCCCCCCCCTTTTTTTTTTACATACACCCATATATATATATATATATATATATATATATATATATATATATATATATATATATATATATATATATATACATACATACACACACACATATGGCCAGGCTCCTATGACTTCATTCAGATCACATTTAGTGAAGTGTTTTAGAAAGGCGCCTGGCATGACTCTAGTGTGTGTTTACACCTGATTAACATGGCACAAATGTAAAAACAGTGCATGTATTATTGTTTTTGTAAGTCAGTACAACTTTATAAGTCTGTTTCTTCTCATTATAATCATCATCATGTGCCATGTTGATAAGCATGGCGGTCATGTTTCACCATCTCACACAATCACTAGAGTTGTGGATCAGCTCCATGTTCTTGTCTTGACCATTCCACGTGATCAAGCCATCCAGATATTTACTTCTCTGCTTTCCTTTTGTTCCTTGCCCCTCAATATTGCCAGTTGTCACCAAGTTCTCTAGTTTTTTTCTTCTCATAACGTGATTCTTCCACAAGCATTCAATGGGACTGTCAGAGAGCTGCTGCAATCAAGTAAGAGAACGCTCAGCAAACATCACAGAAAGCAATGTTTAAAAGGGAATATATGTCTATCCCTGATCAAGAAGAATTTCTAAAAAGACACATTGTTTGAACACATGTGACACCTTACATAAATTGATAGGTAGTTGCATATCCTTTACAGGATGTCGCAGTCAACCACAGCATATTTTGGCTGTTTGTGATTTCTTGGCAAGTTATGTTCAGTAGTTTGCCATTGCTTTCTGAACGACCGGCACTCATACGATTGTATGAAAACCAACGCAAGGTGGCCTGCTGCTAAATCACCCACAACTGTGTTTGGAATGCAGTATGGGGTATAATTAATTGCGCCACAGAGCCGGCTAAATTGATAACCATTTAAAAAATAATCTAAATCAGTGGTTCTCAACCGGTGGGGACTTCCCCCACCCCCTAGGGGGGAATTTTAGGGTTTCCAGGGGGGGGGGGGGGGGGGAATTAAGATTATTTCAAGATCACAAGAACCGATTACTTGATATTGTTTTTCTCTTCATACTTTACGGTTCTGTACGTCTCACCCTTCTAAAATTCATTTTATAAAGTAAGTAGACCCACAAATCACGTTTCATGTGGATGTCTAGGCGTGTTTTAGTATGTGCTATTAAATTTAGCTTCCATTATTATGTATACTGTGTGTGTGTGTGGGGGGGGGGGATATTTTTAGGTAGGAAATACAAAAGGGGGGGGGGGGGAATGACGTTCTGAAAATATGGTGAAGGTGGGCACAGGCCAAATGTTTAGGTAGGAAATACGAAAGGGGGGAATGACGTTCTGAAAATATGGTGAAGGGGGGTATGGGCCAAAAAAGGTTGAGAACCACTGATCTAAAACTTCTCTTACAAACACCTGCTATTTCACACACTCAACAGACACATTTATAGTATCAGTGGTTTGCATACCACTCTCTCGTTCACTCACTCACTCACTCACAATGTAAGCATTAAAAAACAAATTCGTTGCATGTCCTTTACAGGATGTTGCAATCAATCCCTGCATTTTTCGATTGTGATTTACTAGACAATTTTCACAACTTGCTATTGCTTTCTGAACAAACAACCCCACCCATACCATCAAAATAAATGTGAGCTGGTCTAATTCCAAATCATCCGCAGCTGATTTCGAACCCTCGAGTCGGTATGTCTGTAAATTGTGAAATGTGTCCACTTCTCCCAGGCCACAGCGTCTACATGTAGGCATTATTGAACACAAATATGACTTTAACAAAGAAGACACAAAGAAACTTATTTCCTGACATACTTCACTGTCTCATTTGGTGCATACCACACAAATAAATGAGATGAAGCAAACAAATGAATCCATTTGGCTCAAATAAAAAACACACACAGCTGGTTTGTGGTCACCCTGGTGACACCAGTGCTGATTCTGATATAAACAATGGTGTTGCCAGGGTAGTGTTTGATGCCTGCTACCACGTTCTTCTGTTTAAACAGTGGTGGATAAACACACACAGCTGGTTTGTAGTTACCCTGGTGACACCAGTGCTGACTCCTGATGTAATAAACACTGGTGTTACCGGGGTAGCCACAAACCAGCTACCATGTCCTGTTTACACAGTGGTGGGTAAACACACACACAGCTGAAATTGTGGCTACCCTGGTGACACCAGTGCTGACTCCTGATGTAAACACTGGTGTTATCAGGGTTGCCAAAAACCAGCTACCATATCCTTCTGTTTACACAGTGGTGGATAACAGCAGCAGTCAGCTGCAGCCTCTGCAAACTGAAGTAGACATCAAACACTCATTCATATGTTTAGAGCATTATTGGCGTCTTCTTTGTTATGAGTATGACAGTATACTGAAACTGTAATAAATGAATTTCAGTACTACCATTTCCCCAAAAAAGACCTACACCTATCATAAGTCCTAGTACGATTTTTCAGGATATTTTTAATATAAGACCTACCCCTAAAATAAGCCCTAGTTAAGATCGTCAGCTAGAATGAGAGACTTGTTGCCGAATGGCCAGTCGGAGTACAGACGCCACTGGTGCGCACTTGATAATGAACGGATGTGGTTTACAATTCAATACGTCACTCATGTTAAATAAGAATTCATGACTGTATTTGAATAAATGTAGAATTTTGTACATGAATAAATGTAGAATTTTGTATCTGGAAAAAAAATAAAATTATAAGACATGCCCCGAAAATAAGCCCTAGTGAATTTTTTAAAGCTAAAATTAACATAAGATCTGGTCTTATTTTCGGGGAAGCATGGTAACACAAATGCATATTCAGGCTAAGACACATGTTCTGTCATTGCAGCATATCACTCACTCACATATTACAGAACCCATTCTTTCACACATTACATCACATCATTCACTCTCTCGCACATTACAACACATCACTCACTCTATCACATTCTATATATGACCAAAATACATAAATTACTAGCTCTCATAATCACACAAACACAATCTATCTATTACCATAAAAAATGAATTACTAGCTCTCAGACATACTCAACAATCTATTTCTGTTACCTATCTTAAAGCTTTCATCCTATAATATGAACGCATGAATTACTACACTGAATTACTTTATTGCCATATTTTACCCACAGGAATGTTTATAACAGTGGTTCTCAAATGGTGGGGAATTCCCCCCAGGGGGGAATTTTAGGGTTTATATTGTGAATATAAAAAATTCACCTTTTGAGGCTGACAAGTTTGGAAAGGGGAGAATTCTCCTTTTGTTTGCCAGAAAGGAGGAATGACATTCTGTCATACGGTGAAAGAGTGTATGAGCCAAAAAAAAGGTTGAGAATCACTGGTCTATAATTTCTCATTGTCGTCTGTCAATTTCGAACACATGTTTTTCTGGTAATATTTTTTATTGGGAGCTGCAATTATGCAGTGGTTAGGGTGTGGATGGGTTACAGCTTATTTTGTAATTATTTTTCCAACTGCAGAAAGTTTGCTATAGTTTACTAATGGCAGTTAAAAAGAGCTAACTTGCTTTTTGTTTACATGATGAGGGTTTGTGCAGTGTATTGGTCAAGCCTCTGCTTCGAACTATGAGGGCCGCAAGTTTTCAGATCTCCAATATTCTGCTGATATCTACAGCTACAGAGTTCATGCTCTGTGCGACACTTTTGCAGATAAATATCTGGAATGACTGCTCCATTTGAGATAGAACCCTGTGCAATGAAGGTGGTCCTCTTGTTTTAACCCAATTTTTGTATTTACACAGTGGAGAAATATACTGTACTTACATAAGTTACATTGTACTTATATAAGTTACACTGTACTTACATAAGTTACACTGTACTTACATAAGTTACACTGTACTTACATAAGTTACACTGTACTTACACAAGTTACACTGTACTTACACAAGTTACACTACTTACACAAGTTACACTGTACTTACATAAGTTACACCACTATACACATGTGTTCAAGAGGCATTTTCATAGCACTAGGAATTTTGTGGAAGTCAAAAGAAATGAACACTGAACTTTGAATATGTAACAATAAATCAGCACCAATGTATGGATTAGAAACATGGAAAATGACAACAACAGTTACTAATAAACTACAAACATTCATTAATTAGTGCCTGCGCAGGATAAATAACTAACATTGTATGACAGAATCACTCATGGGGAGCTCATGGAGAGGAAATGAACAACTACCAGTGATTCAAGACAGAAGGAAAAGATGCTGGTGTTGGATAGGTCACTAATCAAACATGAGAATAGAAAAAATAGAAAGTCTGGAACCCATAGGGCAAAAGAAGTGTAGGAAGAAGACCTAAAACATATAGAGAAGAGAATTAAAGACAAAGAAGAATAACATGTAATGGGAGATCATATGCCATAATGGGAGATACAGAGTGAAAGATGAAGAATACATGTTGTTTCTTCTCGAAACCAGCCACACTAACAATTACAAATGCAATCACTAACATCAAAATACAAAAAAAAAAACCACACACACACATACAACACACATCCTCCATTACTTGCACCATACATACACACACTGGTCTAAAACACACAAATATACAATAGTACAAAACATATACAACACCCATGTAAACACTAATTCCCTGCAGACAAGAGCTGTTGCTGCTGCTGCTGCTGTTGCGAGTCCTGTAGATTTGGTGCCTCAGATGGTGGTCTGGAAAGACAAAAGGGGAAAGTAGATGAGCATCACGCTTACAGCACCAACAACTAATTTGACTCAATGCAAGAGAGGTTTGGTGATGACAGGGCCCTAACTTGGCCTATAACAAGAGAGGTTTGGTGATGACAGGGCCCTAACTTGGCCTATGACAAGAGAGGTTTGGTGATGGCAGGGCCCTAACTTAGCTTAATGAAACAGAGGTTTGGTGATGGGAGGGCCCTAGCTTCGCTTATGACAAGAGAGGTTTGGTGATGGGAGGGCCCTAACTTCGCTTATGACAAGAGAGGTTTGGTGATGGCAGGGCCCTAACTTGGCCTATAACAAGAGAGGTTTGGTGATGGCAGGGCCCTAACTTGGCCTATGACAAGAGAGGTTTGGTGATGGCAGGGCCCTAACTTGGCCTATAACAAGAGAGGTTTGGTGATGGCAGGGCCCTAACTTGGCCTATAACAAGAGAGGTTTGGTGATGACAGGGCCCTAACTTGGCCTATAACAAGAGAGGTTTGGTGATGGCAGGGCCCTAACTTGGCCTATGACAAGAGAGGTTTGGTGATGGCAGGGCCCTAACTTAGCTTAATGAAACAGAGGTTTGGTGATGGGAGGGCCCTAACTTCGCTTATGACAAGAGAGGTTTGGTGATGGGAGGGCCCTAACTTGGCCTATGACAAGAGAGGTTTGGTGATGACAGGGCCCTAACTTGGCCTATGACAAGAGAGGTTTGGTGATGGCAGGGCCCTAACTTAGCTTAATGAAACAGAGGTTTGGTGATGGGAGGGCCCTAGCTTCGCTTATGACAAGAGAGGTTTGGTGATGGGAGGGCCCTAGCTTCGCTTATGACAAGAGAGGTTTGGTGATGGGAGGGCCCTAGCTTCGCTTATGACAAGAGAGGTTTGGTGATGGGAGGGCTTGAACTTGGCCTATGACAAGAGAGGTTTGGTGATGGCAGGGCCCTAACTTGGCCTATGACAAGAGAGGTTTGGTGATGACAGGGCCCTAGCTTCGCTTATGACAAGAGAGGTTTGGTGATGGGAGGGCCCTAGCTTCGCTTATGACAAGAGAGGTTTGGTGATGGGAGGGCCCTAGCTTCGCTTATGACAAGAGAGGTTTGGTGATGGGAGGGCCCTAGCTTCGCTTATGACAAGAGAGGTTTGGTGATGGGAGGACCCTAGCTTCGCTTATGACAAGAGAGGTTTGGTGATGGGAGGGCCCTAGCTTCGCTTATGACAAGAGAGGTTTGGTGATGGGAGGGCCCTAGCTTCGCTTATGACAAGAGAGGTTTGGTGATGGGAGGGCCCTAGCTTCGCTTATGACAAGAGAGGTTTGGTGATGGGAGGGCTTGAACTTGGCCTATGACAAGAGAGGTTTGGTGATGGCAGGGCCCTAACTTGGCCTATGACAAGAGAGGTTTGGTGATGACAGGGCCCTAGCTTCGCTTATGACAAGAGAGGTTTGGTGATGGGAGGGCCCTAGCTTCGCTTATGACAAGAGAGGTTTGGTGATGGGAGGGCCCTAACTTCGCTTATGACAAGAGAGGTTTGGTGATGGCAGGGCCCTAACTTGGCCTATAACAAGAGAGGTTTGGTGATGGCAGGGCCCTAACTTGGCCTATAACAAGAGAGGTTTGGTGATGGCAGGGCCCTAACTTGGCCTATAACAAGAGAGGTTTGGTGATGGCAGGGCCCTAACTTGGCCTATAACAAGAGAGGTTTGGTGATGACAGGGCCCTAACTTGGCCTATAACAAGAGAGGTTTGGTGATGGCAGGGCCCTAACTTGGCCTATGACAAGAGAGGTTTGGTGATGGGAGGGCCCTAACTTCGCTTATGACAAGAGAGGTTTGGTGATGGGAGGGCCCTAACTTGGCCTATGACAAGAGAGGTTTGGTGATGACAGGGCCCTAACTTGGCCTATGACAAGAGAGGTTTGGTGATGGCAGGGCCCTAACTTAGCTTAATGAAACAGAGGTTTGGTGATGGGAGGGCCCTAGCTTCGCTTATGACAAGAGAGGTTTGGTGATGGGAGGGCCCTAGCTTCGCTTATGACAAGAGAGGTTTGGTGATGGGAGGGCCCTAGCTTCGCTTATGACAAGAGAGGTTTGGTGATGGGAGGGCTTGAACTTGGCCTATGACAAGAGAGGTTTGGTGATGGCAGGGCCCTAACTTGGCCTATGACAAGAGAGGTTTGGTGATGACAGGGCCCTAGCTTCGCTTATGACAAGAGAGGTTTGGTGATGGGAGGGCCCTAGCTTCGCTTATGACAAGAGAGGTTTGGTGATGGGAGGGCCCTAGCTTCGCTTATGACAAGAGAGGTTTGGTGATGGGAGGGCCCTAGCTTCGCTTATGACAAGAGAGGTTTGGTGATGGGAGGACCCTAGCTTCGCTTATGACAAGAGAGGTTTGGTGATGGGAGGGCCCTAGCTTCGCTTATGACAAGAGAGGTTTGGTGATGGGAGGGCCCTAGCTTCGCTTATGACAAGAGAGGTTTGGTGATGGGAGGGCCCTAGCTTCGCTTATGACAAGAGAGGTTTGGTGATGGGAGGGCTTGAACTTGGCCTATGACAAGAGAGGTTTGGTGATGGCAGGGCCCTAACTTGGCCTATGACAAGAGAGGTTTGGTGATGACAGGGCCCTAGCTTCGCTTATGACAAGAGAGGTTTGGTGATGGGAGGGCCCTAGCTTCGCTTATGACAAGAGAGGTTTGGTGATGGGAGGGCCCTAGCTTCGCTTATGACAAGAGAGGTTTGGTGATGGGAGGGCCCTAGCTTCGCTTATGACAAGAGAGGTTTGGTGATGGGAGGGCCCTAGCTTCGCTTATGACAAGAGAGGTTTGGTGATGGGAGGGCTTGAACTTGGCTTATAGCAAGAGAGGTGTCGTGATTATTGGCACCTTGCTGTCTTGACAGATGATAGTTTGTTACATTGTGCTTCAAAAAGGTATAATAATTACAGCCCTTGGCGGTGGCGAATGTGACTGATAAGGCCAATTCACGCTGTAAATGTTCGTTCACAGTGAATGCATGTGAACACATGGTCATTTCCTTCATCATGCACCATCTTACGTCTCGCACGCTCGGTGTGTGACTTATCTGCAATTTTCTCCTTTGTCTTTATTCCATTTCTGATATTTGCCCCCCATGCAACACGTTCAGCGGCGACTTGCTCCCAATGTGCATTATCAATTTCTGTATCAATCATGTCCCGCTTACACACATCCTTGTATCGTAGTAGAGGCCGATCCTGAGATCTCTTACCCATCTGTAATTCACCAAAAAAGTTGTCCTTTGGTATTCTACCATCATCCACCCTCCTAACGTGTCCTATCCATCTAAGTCTACGAAAACTGAGCATGGAACAAACCGTCACACAACCTGATCTTTCCAATACTTCAGTATTTGTGATTTTGTCTTGCCACTTAATACCAAGTATTCTTTACAAACATCGCATATGAAAGGTCTTTAAGTGTTTCTCTTGGTGTAAGTTGACAGGTGTCACTGCCATAAAGAAGAGTACAAAGGACACAGGCTTGATAGAAAAGGACTTTTGTTTTGGCAGTAAGCTTCCTGTTCTCCCAGACTCTTTTGTTAACCTGTTCATTGTTGTTGCTGCCTTACCAATCCTGATGTTGATATCCTGATCTAGGGATAATTTGCCATTTACCTCTGATCCTAGATATGTAAAATGGTCTACTATCTCCAGTTCGGCGTCTTCAATAAAGATTGATGCTACCCCATGTGCACCTTGTGACATAATCTGTGTCTTTTTTTTGCTAATTGTTAAACCAAATTCAGAAGAAGCATTGGAGAATGCAGACAGTACATGTCATGATTCTTCCTCAGAGTGTATCGTAGAGTGCATCGTAATTGCAAACAGCAACTCTCTGATCAGTACCCTCCTAATTTTGGTCTTGACCTTCAATCTCTGAGCATTGTAGAGTCCATCATCTGAGTGTGAGTGAATGTATATACCACCATCCTGATCACGAAAGGCATATTTCAGTAGAAGTGAAAAGTATATTCCAAAGAGGGTGGGAGCTAGTTCGCAACCTTGCTAAACTCCACTCTTGATTTCAAACTCTTCAGAAGTTGCACCATCAAACTTTATTATACCCTCCATGCCTGTGTGGAACAATTCCACAATAGACAGAAGAGTTGATGGGCAGCCAATCTTCTTTAGTGCCTTGAAGAGACCCTCACGACTGACAAAATCAAATGCCTTTGTGAGGTTGATGAAGGCAATAAAAAGAGGTGTGGTGGTGACAGGGCATTAACTTGGCTCAATACAAGAGAGGTTTGGCGACTGCTTTATGAATGATTATTGTGACCTCCCATCAAGTGTGTTTGGTTTATTTTTGCTTCTGATGTTGTATTATGACAAGAGGACAGTGCCATCAGTGAAGTCCTGATCATCAAGATGCTCTGAGATTTCACTGAATTCTATTTCTGGCAGTAGTTCCTCAAAATTCTGGGATATCCTGTACAGATAATTACAACTGATCTAATCAGCCAAAAATCAGACTGATTCTTGAGTATCTGGGATTTTTAGTTATAGCAAAGGAGATATTAGTCCCATGAATTCTCACAATTATCTGGAGTGCAACAGAATTGAACCAGCACCTTCCACTAAAGACAAGTGTGAAATAAATAACTTCTGATGATGCGATAGACTTTAATAATAGACTTGGATGATGGAAAGCATAATGTTCTTAACCAAGATGATGTAAGCATTAAAATCATTGATGCATGTCTTGTGGAAGGTATGGCATACCAGCTGTGTATCATCTTTGGGATGAACATGTTTTCCATCCTAATTGCACCTTCTTTGTCAGTAGATTTCATTACCATGTCACCTGTTCTTGATGACAGAGAGAGCCCATCACTCACCTAGAGGACAGTTTGGATTTTTTGAAATATTTAGATTTCAGTTATTTCATACTGCCCAGGCTATAGGTGATATGGGCTTGAAATTTGCCAGGTGCAGAAGTCTACTGAGACTTATGTCTGCTGAACAGTGAAAGAGTCTACTTCACAAAGGAGTTTATATGAAATGTTTCTTCATATTGAAGACAGCTCTGAAAAAGTGTACATCCAGGACAAATCTAATATATTAAGGTCCCAGTGGAATTAACTGTAGCCGTCTGCTCAGAAGACACATCATCCAGTGTTGAAACATCTAGTAGGATGCAGACAACCTGAGTATGTGCGTTAAGTTGTGTAGTGGAGGAAGGTGACCATGGTGATGTTACCATGGTGATGTTACCAGCGTGGAACATGTACTTTAAACAATGACCAAGAACAAAAGTTCATAACATGTGAAATAAGGTGATTAAAAATAGTTGCTGTTATAAGAACAGATGGAATAAGAGAAACATAAATAGAGAGGACTCGGTACCTTGAATGGAATCTACCTAGAGGAATTGTAAACACATGTATGCCAAAGTCAGACACACTGACCTCTGAGGTGCATAACTAGGTGTGAAACACTCCCCTCAAAAGAGAAACAAAGAATGAATGAAGGAATTTTATAACAGACAGTAAAAACAATATACCATGTTTACAACATACCGAAAGGCAGAGAATTAAATGGTTGTGTCATGTGACAGGAAGTCTACAAATCTACACTGTCATACCAGTAATCCAACCTGAACGTTTAATAGCTAGGGGAGGCAGAGAAGAAGTAACAGAGATAATGATAAACATCATCTTTATACCAGCACTCTATTACCATGCCCACGTGTTACCAAGGCTCATAAGGGAAGCAAACAATAGTAAACATAAAAGCTATCACACATGTTGTAAGAGGCAACAGAAGTGGATTGCCATGAGGCTGGTTGCCACATAACGAAAAAGTCGATAAATTATAAAGGGCTCGATGAAAGACAGGAGAAGAAGAAGAGACTATACTGCTAGTATCCCCTATGACTCACAAATAAATATGAGAAGAGGAAAGAGGTACATGAACTGTGAGGTTTAGGGAAAGTTGGTATTACCAGAAAAGACGGTGAGAAACACTGACATTAGAAGAAGCAACAACATTGTATTTATACACAGGGACGGAAAGTAGAGTGGTTTCATCATCACATGTAAATAAAGACTGCCCATGTAACTAGGTTACAAACTAACAGTATACCACAACAAGCAATGATGTACAGACCAAATGGAAGCAGAAGAAGAGACCGACCCTGTAAACAATGGACAGAGGGAATAGCAGAGTCCTTGGGAATCTCGATGCATGAAGTCCATAAACAGGCACTCTACCGCAAGGTACAAGAGGAACAAGATGAGATGAGAAATTGTTCCTATCTGGCCATAACAGTACAATTCTTCTGCTGTTTATTCCCCAGTGGGAACCCTCAACCAACTCACACAGAATCCTACAATATTTTACCATATCCCGCAGCTACCCCAAAGTCCTCATACATCTCTGTCTCAATTCTTTTCTATTGCATTTTGAGGTCTTCCTCTATATCTGTCACCCTGTGGTTTCAAGAGACAGGATTGTCTAGTAACACCAGTAACAGGTTCTCTCAACATCCAACTCAGCATCTTCTCCTCCTCACATCCTAATTAATTGGAATCAGATTAATTCTATCCGTAAGCTCTGCATAAGTAATTACTATCATATCAGTGAGTCCTTCTATTCTGTGCAGGCAGCAGTTAATGCATGTTAGTAGTTTATTAGTAACTCTGTTAGTTTTTCTCCATGTTTCTAATCCATACAACAGTACTGATCTGACATTAGAGTTAAATATTCTAAGTTTGTAATAGATTTAATTTCATTTGTATTCATATTTTAATATCTCTTTGTTTCCCCATCAGTGTCTACTGTCAACTGTCATTTACTGCCAATATATCACCTTGCGGTGTATGGGGTGTATGGGAGGGGGTGTGTTTTTGAGCCTGAGGAATTAAGGCCGCTGGCTAGTGCAGTCGCAGTGAACTGTGCAGGTTAAGGTTTCTTTTTCCCCCCGACAGAAAAAAAATCTGTACCTTAATGAGGAATCAAACCTGGGTCTACCAAAGGAGAATCTGGCATTCTAGCTGCTTGGTCAACCGCTCCTGTGTCTACATTGTTACCTAAGTAGGTGTATGACTCTAACTCTTAAGATAGATTTCACCAAAATCATAAGCAAGATGTCCCACGTCCGATACACATATCTAGAGATCATCCGCAACATCCTGCACCCATCTTCTCTTTGGCCTTCCTTTTCCTCTTCTCAGGCATATACATTATTGTTCTCTACAAACTTTCATGACGTTTCAAGTGACCAAAATATTTAATTTTCTTTGTTTTATCATCTTTAATAGCCAACCTTCTTCAATATTCAGCTCTTGAAGTATGGATGCATTTGTTCTTTTCTTTTTCCAACATATTCTTAGAACTCCTCTATAACATCCTCTATGTTGCAATGGGAAAGATGCATGCTCTTAAAAATCAAATTTTTGTAGTTCTATCTGTCCCACTCCATAATTTATTCAGTTGTTTTAGTCTTTGAAAAGCAATAGATATTCATCTTTTAATTTCTTTCATTGTGTCACCATTGTTGGTAATCAATGACTCAAGATATTCAAAATTTTCCACCCCCTCCAATTTTTCCTCATTAACATATATTTTTTCTCCATAGTAGTTTTATCTGTATGCATTATCTTTGTTTTTGCTATGTTAAGATATAAGTTGTTATTTTCACTATTCTTTTGGGTTGAGGTTATTAGGTATTCTATACCATTCTGTGATGTTGATAGTAATACTGTATCATAACCATATCGAATCTCTGGTATTTCATGACCACCGATTTTAGGGCATTATATTGCTCCCTGGTTATATCAGCTCTGACAGTTCTCATTTTATTGTTGGCGTACAGGTTAAACAAATAGGGGGACAGCACACAGCCCTGATAGACTCCTTGCTTGATGTCAAACCAGTCTGATGTCTCACCATTTATTCTAACTGCTGCTTGTTGGTCTAGATAGAGCATGTTTATGAGTTGTACTACATGTGATGGAAAGCCCATATTCTCATGATTTCCCAGAGTTTCTGATGTTGTACACAGTCAAATGTCTTTGAAGAATCCACAAAACATGAGAATAGGTTTACATTTAATTCTCTGCACTTCTCTATTATTAAACACATATTGAGTATGTGACCTCTTCTTCTTCCTTGTCTAAATCCAGCTTGAACCACTTTAATCTCTTCTTCCATTTTCTTACGAAGTCTTCTCATTATACTTTTTAAAAAAAAAGTCGACAGGGTCGACTTCACTGAACTGGGTTTTATCCCATATGGCTTGGTCTCTTTCCGCAGCGTGGAAAGCGTCGCACAAAGCACGAACTCCGTAGCTCCAGCGACAACCCACAGGAGTTTCCGAAAAATTTAACTCATGAACCGAAAGACGCGGCCCGGAATTGAACCCACAACCTTCGGAGCCAGAGTCAAACAGCTTAACCACTTCACCACGGAGACTCCGAATTATACTTTTAGACTCCCATTATATTTTATTATAATATTAGACTCCCATTATACTTTTTAGTAGAAGTTTACTTACATGACTGAAAAGGACAACAGTTCTATAGTTGGTGCATAACTTTAGGTTGCCCTTTTTTGGTATTGGAATGAAGATAGTTCTCTTCCAATCTTTTGGCTGAATGCCATATTTCCATATCTTTTTACATAAAGTGTGATAGATTTGTATGCTTTCTTCTCTTCCTGCTTTAATTAGTTCAGCTAATATCTCATCACATCCTGGTGATTTACCATTCTTCAGGTTCTTTATTGCCCAAGCAATTACATCTAATGAAGGTTCAAGTTCTGTCTCTGCTGGCATTGGTTCATGCATCTCGTGCATATCCTCACAGCCATTCATATCATTCATTCCACTCCAGTATTCCTGCCATCTTTCTGGAATGTGTCTAGATTCTGTTAAGGTATTTCCCAACTTGTCACAGATAACATTTAATTGAGGTTCAACGTTTCTTGTCAATAACTTCATATTGTTGAACATTTCGTTATCTCTTCCATTCTTATGATATTGCTCTATGTTAATACAACAATCTTGTATATATTGATTTTTGTAATTTCTTGTGTTCTTTCTTATTTCTCATGTTAAAGATTTATACTTCATCCTACTGTTATTCTGTTATTGGTTTCTCCTTCTTTCTCTTTCAGTTCCCTTCGTTGTCTTATTAATTCTAACATGTCTGATGTAATCCATGGCTTATTTTGCTTAGTCTTGTTCGGAATTAAATCTTTGGTTGCTGTTTTCAAGATAACTCTAGGTTGAACTGCCAGTTCATCAGGTATCATTTCCTCCTGTATAGACATCAAGACCCCAAATTGATTTTTCACTTCTACAACAAGGGATATTCATAGCCAGAGTGATACACCTGGCACAAGAAAGACAACTCAGCCTCCCCACAATGCTTAATGGCAGGCTGTGGATATCAAGATAAATCTTTACAGAAAACATAACCTCACAATATCAACAGCAACACAACTGGCCAGGAAAGGAACTTTTACGCACAAAGTCGAATATAAGCAGATGAATGATCAACCATATGGTGCTACCACTGGAGGGCGGCAGGAACAGATGCCATGAAACAGGCCATTTAACCTGAGTTGAGTTAAGAACCCACATTACAGCACTCAGGACATTCCCATAAGTGCACAGTCCTTATTTTCTGTGGGATCTATACATGCTGCTATTGTTAGGGATAGTTATGTAGAAGAACCCCAAACAAAATATGAAGCAAAACAGCCAGAAAGGCATCTTGGAGGTCAAGCAATAATCACACCTGCTTCCAGATGAAGGCTTCTGAGATTCACTTCCCTGGAGAAGCTCCAGTGTCTTGGACACAGGAGACCATGCATGTGGACTTACCTTGACCTGTCCTCCTGGTTATGCCAGGAGTATTTTCATTGTGGTGTGTGTTCTCCTTAATGGAGAAGTAGCACACCCACCTATTATCGGAGTGGTCCGGGGTTCATCTCGATGGCCAAGGTTCTGCAAATTAAGACAGCATGTGTGTGTAATTATGCTAAAAACAGAAACAAGACCATAAGGTACCCCTCTCAACCTCCAGGGGTGGAAGATCAAATGCTATGAATGAATGAAGAGCACTGGGCTGGCATGATGCAATGAGCAGCACGAATTAGACAAACCACAAAAATCAAATCAATAAATAACCCGATCATGGGCTGTAGGGGTACCATGATGGAAACTGATCAACATTCAGTGTAGGCTAACTACAATAGTGTTTCACTTAGGGGAACCGTGATGGAGACATCAACACTCAGTCTAGGCTAATGCCAACCATCACAGTATACCACAGGGTAGGAGAACTACTTGGTGGTGCCCCAAGTATTACTACGCTAATATATGGCTATACATTAAACCACTGGCTTAAGTCATTCATAGACTACACCACTGGAATAAATCACACATGTAAATAATAAAACTGGGATAAATTATTCACATAAACTAGACTACTTGAATAAAGCATTCACAATAATTAGATCACTAAAAAATAATAATAAATGAACTCAGATAAATTAGATTACTGAAACTGGTCACTCACATAAATTACACAAATGTAATAATTCATTCACATAAATTAGACCGCTGGAATAAATCGCTGAAGTAAATTAGAACACTCGAATAAATTACTCACATACATCTGGCAACTGGTATAAATTTCTCACATAAAAGTGACCATTGAAATAAGTCACTCATACAAATTACACAATTTCAATAAATTATTCACATAAATAAGACCACTGATATAAATTGCTCACACAAATTTGACGACTAGAATAGGTCACTCATGTGAATTACAAAATGGAATAACTCACAATATTAGACCATTGGAGCTGGTCACTCACTAACTTACAAAACTGGAACAAATCACTCAATAAATTAGACAACTGGAATAAATCATTCCTATACAATAGACCACTGGAAGAAATCACTCACACAAATTATACCATTGGAAGAAATCACTCACATAAATTATACCACTGGAAGAAATCACTCACATAAATTATATCACTAGAATAAAAGACACATAATTTTGACATCTATAATAAACCACTCACATACACAAAACCACTGGAACAAATCACTCACATAAATTAGACCACTGGAATAAACGGATCACACAGATAAGACAACTGGAATAAATTATCCAAATAATTCAGACCACTAATATAAACAAATTAGACCACAAAAAATAAAAAGCAGTTTTCTTTAGAATTTTCAAAATTACAAAACTCCGAAAAGGTAAAAACATAACAGAAAGATATATTCAATACAGATATTGAAAACATCTCTCAAGCCACCTTATTTTGTTTTATCAATAAAACACTGGCCATAGAATGGACAATAAAAATGCAGTAAACAGAAAAAAGGACAATGAAAATCACAGAAGCATATAAAGTGAAGAAATCAGGCATGAAAAAAACATATTACCTGGATGGACTTGGTTTTGGCATCTTAGCTAGCACTACCTGAATGTCTTTCTTCTCATCATATGTCTTCCACATTTCGTATAGATTAACCATCGTACGTGTTATTTCCATGACCTGGGAAATAATGTTCACAATATTTATGTCTCATTAGGGAACACTAGATCAAAAGTAATCAATATTTTTTTCCCCGCATATCCTTTACAGGACATCGCTATCAACACCAGCATTTTACCGCTGTTGTTGATTTCTTGGCAAGATTACGCTCAGTAGTTTGTCACTGCTTTCTGAGCGGCCGGCTCACTTATCCCGTAAGTCACAAATGCGGCGAGAACTGCTACCAATTCCCGCATGCTGCGCTATCCTACGTGGATAAACGGGATTACACAGAAAGTCGTTTAACCCCTAGGTCAGGGAGACCGGCCTATACTTATTTTATAATATTAGTGTATTGGTATCTGCCACTGAGTTATTTTTACCCTTGGTAAGTAATGAACCGCTGTGTTATTTTATTGTTTGTGAGTGCGTTCACTCACCTTGAACTTAAGCATAGTCTATACACATGCTATTACTTCTAGCACACTGAACTGATTTTTGCGTATGGATTAGCTTTCCCTATTACCAGTGGCAATCACTCACGTAAATTATACCACTGGAAGAAATCACTCATATTGCGTGTGGCGGCGTAGGGGTATTCCCTATCAAAGGAGAGGTGCCTCCTTCCCTCCGCTAGTCTACGGGGCATCCTTGGGCAAGGTGGAGTGCCCATTTAGCGCCCCCCCCACCCCCACCCCCGATCAGGGTTACGTGAAGCCATGGGTGCAGGTGGTGGATGAAGTTGAAGAGCAGCCAACAGATAGTTGTAGGTTATGGTCTCCAGCTTCACGACGGTAGGCAGAGGATCTGTTTTTTGGGAGACAATGGCTAAGGTCATCGACCAGTATGGTCGTTGCTGGAGCTACGGGGTTTGTGCTTTGTGCGACGCTTTCCGTGCTGCGGAAAGAGACTCAGCCATTTGGGATAACAACCCGGTGCAATGTAGTCGACCCTGTCGACTTTTAAGTGACTTTTTAAGCGACCAGTATGATCACTGCTAGGAAGGAAAGCAATGGCAAACTACCTTCTTTACAGATGCCAAGAATATCATGTACTGCAAGCTCATCGATAATCAGAGAAACGGCATAAATGGATGCTCCATAGGAGCTGCCTCGCCCGGTAGGGGTAGTCATGTGCACCAGGTGACTCCAGACCGTCAGCAGGCGACTGAATGCAAAAGAGTATCAACATTGAAAGTAGGAACTTGGAATGTAAGAACTATGAGTGGGGATGGAAAATTTGATAACATTAAGAATTAAATGAGAGGACTAAATATTAACCTGTTAGGTATATGTGAGATCAGATGGACAGGAATGGGCATTATAACATCTGAGGAATATAGAATAATCTATTCTGGTGGAGAGAAACAACAGTGAGGAGTAGCAATAATAGTGGATACAGAGAGATCAAAATTGATCAAAGGATATTGGACTATATTAGACCGAGTGTTACTGGTGAAGTTGAGTGGAAGACCTTTTGATATCAACGTCATACAAGAATATGCACCAACAGCAGACAGTAGTGATTACAGCTTTGATGAATTTTATAATGATTTAGAGAAAGCCTTCAAGAAATGCAAGAATTCTGAAGTAAATATCATAATGGGTGACTTGAATGCCAAAGTTGGAAATCAATAGGACGGATGCATAGTAGGCAAGTATGGACTAGGGCAGTGGTTCTCAACCGGTGGGTAATTCCCCCCCAGGGGGGGGGGAGGATTTAGGGTTTCCAGGGGGGGGGGGGGGGGAATGAAGATTATTTCAAGATCGCGTTAATACAAGAACCGATTACCTGATATTGTTTTTCCCTTCATACTTTACGGTTCTGTACATCTCACCCCTTCTAAAATTCATTTTATAAAGTAAGTAGACCCACAAATGACGTTTTATGTGGATGTATAGACTAGTTTTGGTATGTGCTTCCATTATTACGTATACTGTGTAGGGCGGGAGGGGGGATGTTTAGGTAGGAAATGTGAAGGGGGGGGGAATGACGTGAAAATATGGTGAAGGGGGGCACGGGCCAAATTTGTAGGTAGGAAATATGAGGGGGGGGGGGGGGGATGACGTTCTGAAAATATGGTGAAGGGGGGCACAGGCCAAAAAAGGTTGAGAACCACTGGACTAGGGGAACAGAATGAAAGAGGTTGCGGACTTGTACAGTGGGCAAAAGAGAATTATGTGATTATTGGAAACACCTGGTATCAACAGCACCCAAGGAGATTACGGACATGGAGGAGTCCTGATCATAAGATAAGGAATCAGACTGATTACATTCTCATCAACAGATTTTGAAATGCCTTAAAAGTCGCAAAAACTATATCAAGCACTGACTGCTACACATAGATTAATCTTAAGCAATTTACATAAAAAATTAAAGAAAGTCAAATATACACCAAGAACCGTAAAATTTGATCTACAGGCACTGAAGAGTGAGGAGATAAAAGATAAATTCAACGTAGAGGTAAAGAACAGATTCGATGCATTGTCCGTTACGGAAATATTATTTCAAGACGTCAGTGACCAATGGGAAATGATAAAGAAATCAGTCAACCAAGCTGCATAAACAACCATCCCAAAAATAAAGATAATAGGACGCAAGAAATGGATGATGGAAGACAGAAGAGATTCACAGGAAAATTAGGAAGCTTTGTAAAGAGGCAAAAGAAACATGGCTTAAGGAAAATTGGAAGGAAATTGAAAACCAACACAACACCCAGAATACCAAATTAATGCACAAAAGAATTAATGACACCACTAACAAAAGAACACACACATCAACGGGTTGCCTAAAACCAAAGATGGCAAAATCACAATAGAA
The DNA here is from genome assembly GCA_963921405.1 of Cepaea hortensis. Classification (NCBI taxonomy): domain Eukaryota; kingdom Metazoa; phylum Mollusca; class Gastropoda; order Stylommatophora; family Helicidae; genus Cepaea; species Cepaea hortensis. Next base: position 82,534,085 of record OY992883.1, read on the forward strand.
AAAGATCAGATTTTATATGCGTGGTCAGATTAAGTGAAAGACCTTTATGATGATACAAGAGAAGAACAATATAATCATCAGAATAATAATGAAGGACCATCAATTTTGAAGATGGACGTTCAGAATGTTCTTAACCATATGAAAACTGGCAAGACCCCGGGTACAGATAACATCACTATAGAAATGATCAATGCCTTAGAAGAATTTGGAATAGACCAAGTCACCAGACTGCTGAACGCAACATATACGATACTGGAGATATACCTCCTGAATTATGTAATTCTTCTTCTGCGTTCATCCAGAGTTTTTTTTTTCGGACGTGATTGCGTTGTGCCTGTTTACAGCAAAGCTGCGTTCTTGCGCCGTTAGGCCGACACATCCGACTTCTGCGGGCATTTGTTGACCGGGTTAACCATCCCGGGGAATTATGTAATTCTATATTTATTACAATTCCGAAGAAATCAGGAGCCTTGGAATGTGATCAACATCGAACAATTAGTATAATGAGCCATATCACAAAGAATTTGCTGAAAATTATCATGCAAAGAGTTAGGAAGAAAATACAACCCGACACAGGAGAACAACAATGTGGGTTTGTAGAAGGCAAGGGTACAGTAAATGCTGTATATATACTGAGAACAGTAATTGAACATTCTATAGAAGTAAACAAAGATCTATATCTTTGCTTTATTGACTACACAAAGGCTTTCGATAAAGTGAGACCTGCCGACATGATAAGGATGCTTGAACATCTACAAATTGATGGAAAAGACCTTTTTTTTCGCATATCCTTTACAGGACATCACTGTCAACACCAGCATTTTACCGCTGTTGTTGATGTCTTGGCAAGATTACGTACAGTAGTTTGCCATTGCTTTCTGAGCGGCCGGCTCACTTATCCCATGTCTCCAACGTGGCGAGAACAGCTACCAATTCTCGCATGCTGCAAGACCCTATGTGGATAAATGGGATTATGGAGAAAGTCGTTTAACCCCTCAGCCAGGGAGACCGGCAGAAAAGACCTTAAAAAACATATATTGGTGTCACATGCCTGTGGTCATTGGCATTAAGGTGAGTGGCCGTACAATATAAACAGTTCACGAGATAAAATAGGGTGGATAGTAAGTCCCCCAGAGGGCGAAAATGAGAAGACAGTAATTGAAAGGGGGAGCTGAGAAGAAGTCAGCTGGCTAAAGTAATGGTGAGGCAGACAGTTGGAGCAGTGAGGTTGTGTGTTTTGTGTGTATCATTGTGAGGGGGCATAGAATTATTTAAAAGACAGGGACAAAGATTGACGAGGGGAGTTGATGTTTGGACTCCGAGCTGAGAGGAGTTGATGTTTGGACTCCGAGCTGAGGGGGAGTTGAGTTGAGACCGGACTAGGAGGAGGTCGTGGTCGGAGAAAGTGGAAAATTGTGACGGAGTTAGGAAGAGACTCCGCACTGTGGGTTCCAGGGATAGTGAGTGGAATTCGAGACCCAGAGTGGGTTACTTTGAGTCGGGCCTAGAGAGAGGCTCGTATACCTGTCGTGTGGGACGATATTTTGTAGGCCGGGAGAGGCAGTGTTATTCAAAATGTTCCATTGGGATGGAGATATATTCTTAGAGAATTATTGTTCCTGGATTTATATGTTACATGTGTCTGTGTTAATTCAGAATTAAAGGAATATTATGTGCGCAAATCAACGCTTGTTCACTGACTGGTGTTTGGTTGTGATGCATCTTGGTTAATCTGTTGTTCAACCTTACATTTACAAGGACATACCCTAGACACAACCATAGCCACTCTATCTGTCACTCTGTCATCATTTACTTTGTGACAGACGAGGAAGTGAGGGCTGTCCGATCTTGGACTTCGGTATATGGATTTACATCAGTATGAATCAGTTCGTAAGTGTATCAACATGGTTTTCCAAGTTCAACCCTGTGGAAGTGAGTAGACAATGGTCAGACTGGGTGTGTGTCAGATAAATTAACACAGAGAGTTCAAGGGAGGATACGTGTATCACCACTGTCACGGGACGACGAAGACAGTATTCCAAACCAAAGCAGAAAGCCACGACAGGTAAAAATATAATTGCCCACCCTGAGAGGGAGAGGGGACAGCGTGGTTTACTCACAGTACACAGACAAGGTTTTGCGCTGCTGAGAGAGTTGTCTGGGGGACAACGGGCGAAAAAAGTCGGGTTGACAAAAATGTCGGCGCTGTTTAGGACAGGTTGTCCACGAAAAATAGACAGGCGCCAAAGGTGAAGGTCAGGTGAACTTGTGGACAGCGAGTGTGTGTGTGTACGGCGTCTTCACAGTTTGGTGCAGATAATAAGACGGAAAGGGGCGCCAGGGGAGTTACGAGGGTAATTCATGGTTAAAAACTCACCAGGAGGAGGGGAGTTATAGGAGTAAAGTGTGGGGAACACACAAAGGTGACAATCGTTGCTCCACAGAAAAGTAAAAGTTTCTGCATGGATTATTGTGATAAAGAGAAACAAAGATGACCGGCGGGTTCAAGGCCATGGGCAATGGAATTTTACTGAAAAATTGTCCAGAGTAGAACGAGATAAACACGTTGTTTTTCTACTGAAATTAGGATTTACGTTTAACGTCTTTGTATGTGTGTCACCATCGGGAAACAATCCACAACAGTCATTCAGGTGCCGTCTTCGCAAATATGAGCGCATTTCTCTACCAAAAAAGACTTGCAAAACGGATTTAAGGCGCTGGATAATTTTACTGCCATTCGTTGGTTTAACCTTTTCGGCAACAGTGAAGCCATACCATCACTTCAAAGCAACAGCAACGACACAGTTAAACATTCATTGACTGGAAAGATATTTTCGTCTCCCCAAAACGTAACGAAAACCCTATATTTCTGGCCAAACACGAGCGTTCACATACATTATACAATCACAGGCCAACTCTACAGGGAGGGTTACAAAAACGTTACGGACTGTGTAGAGACAAGGCGGTGGGATAATTACTATCATCTTCAACTTTTACGACAGTAAAAAATCGTGTCACCACGTCAACAAAAAGTGACAACGCATCAGAACACTAATTCATTGTGGGAAGCTAACGTCGTAATCTTTTCAAAACAGTAACCGACAAACATTTCCAGGCGATTTTCGGAGACTATTGAAAACAAAATAAGGACTTTTATGAGATTTCACCATTGCATTGTTGTCTGCGATTTTTTTGTTTCTCTTGCTCTCATCGTCCTAAGTATTGTTGTTGTGCGTTATGTAATTATTTGTATGTGGTCCAGTGGTCGTAATAAGTAGGATATTTTTTGCATTGTTTCGCGACGTACAGGAGACAAAGCAAAGATAAATTGTCTAGGTACACATTGTATGTTGTTGAGAGGCAGCTGACGAGTCAGTTTGTTTTGTGCGGTTGAGCATTGGGTCGTCTCGACTTTATACACGGTGTCCAAGTGTCTATCGTCAGATCTATGTACATTATTCATTTTAGATTTGTTCTTTTTACTGTTTTCGCTTTACTGTTACATATCATATTTGATTTCTTTGGATATATGGTATTGTTGTAATTCTTATGTTAATAAAGCTTCTATCTAGATGGTATCTGTCAGTTTATATTATGCGCACGATATGGTCTTTCATGGGCATGTTTATGTCAGTGGTTTTTATTTCTATGTAATCATCCGTCTGCGTTTCACCGGCCTATGCGTCTAGCGTTTAATAGTTGGCACTTAGTGTGTATCATTCATTTGTGTATGTATATGTATGTTTAAAACTATTTCCAGGAATTGTTCTACAGTTATTTGATATATATATATGAGGGAGTTTAGTTAATATTCCCACCTCACTACCTAGGGCTTATAGAGTGACTGGGTGAGTACAGAGTGATATTTTAGCACTACGAATTTACGTACACAGGGAGTTGTGGTGTACGTAGGGAAGTGACACAGACTAGCAGCAGAGTCTGTACATTTATAGTTGGCTGATTGACAGCAACGTGTCCACAAGTACAAGATGCCTACTTTAATGGACTATATTGAAGCAGGTGAACGAATAGGCCTGAAAGGTAAAGAGTTACAGGAGTATGCAGAAGCAAAAGAACAAAAACAGACGGAAAGAGAGGAGAGGCATAATGAACGCGAGGCAAAGCGTCTACAGGAAGAGAAAGAGACACAAGTAAAGTTAGCTGAAATGGAAAACAAGCGTTTACAGGAAATTGAGAAAGAGAAGATCAAGTGTCAGATGCAAACTGAAATCGAGTTAAAAAAATTAGAACTATCTTTGAAGGGTCAAAGTGAGGAAAGCAGAAGGCCTTCGCAGTCGTCACAGAGACTAAAACTGCCATATTTTACAGACCGGGACCATCTTGAAACTTATTTGTCTAGGTTCAAATCATCAGTGAAAGCTTTAGGCATTCCAGAGGGGGAATATTCTATGAAACTTGGTGAGTTGCTTACGGGTAAGGCCCTAGATACAATGTTTAATTTACCAGTAGAAGAAAGAAACAACTACACTATTTTACGTCAACTTTTGCTTACAAAGTTCCAACTAACTGAGCATGGATATAGAACAAAGTTTAGACAATTAGGGCCAGAGACAAATCAAGATTTCACAGATTTTGTTAACACAGTAAAGAATACATTTAATAAGTGGATGGAGCTGGCAGAGGTAGGAAAAGATTTTAATAAATTAGTGGATTTAATGCTGAGAGACAAGGTGTTATCATCGTGCAATACTAATTTAGTGGCTTTCTTCGAAGAACGTAAGCCAAAGGACATAGACACAATGTCTCAGTTAGGGCAAAATTACATGAATGCACATCCCAATAGGTCGATAGGCAGACAAATTGATGAGGAAATAGTCTGTGCAGCGTATACGAAACAGGACCAGAATCCAGTTATTAGACCAAGATCAAAAAGTGTAGATTTAACACAAAGATATGAGGAACAAGAACCTAAAGACAATGGTTCCCGTGGCAACTATTTTGGCAGAGTAGGACGGTACCCATACAAAAGGGGGAATTTTCAGAGACGGCCAAATAGTTATGCCGGATGTTGGAATTGTGGGAGCTGGAGACACAAAATGGCAGATTGTGATGCACAACCATCAGATGGACCAACGAACAACAGTAAAAGGGAGATCACTTGTTTCAAATGTGGAAGGAAGGGGCATGTCAGTCATCAATGTAGGATGAGAGAAACAGAGCACTCAAATGCAGCACAAGTAATTGAGACGCTGAACAATGAAGATTGTAGTGGGTGCAAACCTCTTTTTGAAAAAGACGGTCAGCCAGTCTTAATATGTGGTCACAGTTAAAGCAGGATCAGCAGTCCATGAAGGAGGAAGTCTGAAGATGCATCATGGGTTTGTTAATGATAGGCCAGCGTTAACAATTAGGGATTCCGGATGTACGTCCATCGGGGTGAGAAAGAGTTTAGTGCATCCCTCAGATTATACAGGGAAAAATATTAGATCCATAACATTTAATGAGACAGTAGAATTTTACCCAGTAGCCGTGATAACAGTAAAAACACCATACACCATACATAACAGGAAGAGTGACAGCATGTGTTTTAGACTTACCAGTGGCAGATCTCATCATAGGAAATGTTATTGGAGTTAAAGAGTGTACAGAAGAGGAAGTAGTTTATTGGGACCAAAAACATAGTGGAAATAGTAACGAGGTAGTTACCAAAAGAAAACCTAAATTAGAGAGTATAGCTGAAGAAAAAGAGGCACTTGAAGTAAACACTGAGGACAAGGATAGGAAAGCTGAGCAGGTGAGAATGGATCTCAAATGTAGCTGTAGGGAATCCCAGAGACAAGATACTACTCTTGACAAATGTTTCCAGGGGTGTAGTAAAGTGAGACATAGAAAATCAAAGAAGGGTAGATGGAGCTTCGATAGGAAGAACAATGGTTTCACTCACCGGTTTTCAGATGTCGGAACTGCACGTGGGCAAGTAGCAGTACGGGTAGCACATAGAGACCGATATACAAGAACAGCTCAGGATAGGGCATGTGCAGGGCACTTAGGAGTAAGGCATAAGCAGCAGAGAGCAGGATGCCAGGGATATTGGTCAGGATTGAATAAAGAGGTAAGACTAAACAGAGACTCCAGTGTAACGGTACAATATGTAGATAGCAAAGTTAAGGCAGTTCAAAAGAGTGTTGGCGACATTACTGAACCAGGGTTAGGAGTAGCAAACAGATGTTTTAAACATATAGGAAACATGAGGGATGGGTACATGAAGGGTAGACACAGCATCGACAGGAATCAGAGGTTGGTTGAGATAAGAAAAGAACCACCTGATATATGGTCGGTACACAAACTCTCCAGATAGTTGATGAAAGACAGAGGCAATACAGCACCTCGACATTTATTCATGGACCATTATTAGTAAAGTTACATGGTTTGTGTGTTATTGAAGATAGTAATAGACCTGCAGGTACATAAGTATAATGCTTTTCTATGTTATGTGGATTATGATGCCATGTATTAGCTCATGTATTGATACACAACATGGAAAGTCGGCTTGTATTGATGTGTAAAGAATATGGGAGTTTACTATGAGTATTTGATGTATTATTTAGTGTGGTAGCTAGAGTAATTTGGATTTATACTTACGACTACCCAGGCAATGTGTCTGGGTCACATATTTGATAAGTATTAGTCTCCCAACATTTGAAAACGATGTTTTCTTTTGAGGGTGGGGTAGTGTCACATGCCTGTGATCATTGGAATTAAGGTGAGTGGCCGTACAATATAAACAGTTCACGAGATAAAATAGGGCGGATAGTAAGTCCCCCAGAGGGCGAAAATGAGAAGACAGTAATTGAAAGGGGGAGCTGAGAAGAAGTCAGCTAGCTAAAATAATGGTGAGGCAGACAGTTGGAGCAGTGAGGTTGTGTGTTTTGTGTGGATCATTGTGAGGGGGCATAGAATTGTTTAAAAGACAGGGACAAAGATTGACGAGGGGAGTTGATGTTTGGACTCCGAGCTGAGAGGAGTTGATGTTTGGACTCCGAGCTGAGGGGGAGTTGAGTTGAGACTGGACTAGGAGGAGGTCGTGGTCGAAGAAAGTGAAAAATTGTGACGGAGTTAGGAAGAGACTCCGCACTGTGGGTTCCAGGGATAGTGAGTGGAATTCGAGACCCAGAGTGGGTTACTTTGAGTCGGGCCTAGAGAGAGGCTCGTATACCTGTCGTGTGGGACGATATTTTGTAGGCCGGGAGAGGCAGTGTTCCATTGGGATGGAGATATATTCTTAGAGAATTATTGTTCCTGGATTTATATGTTACATGTGTCTGTGTTAATTCAGAATTAAAGGAATATTATGTGCGCAAATCAACGCTTGTTCACTGACTGGTGTTTGGTTGTGATGCATCTTGGTTAATCTGTTGTTCAACCTTACATTTACAAGGACATACCCTAGACACAACCATAGCCACTCTATCTGTCACTCTGTCATCATTTACTTTGTGACAATTGGAAACAACAAGCTGCCATCAGAATTGAAAATGATGTAGGTCAATATCAGCCTATTAAAAGAGGTGTGAGACATGGATGTGTAATGTCTCCAGGTCTTTTTTCCCTGTAGAGTGAAAATATTTTCAGAAATATAGAAGATATGGAAGGAATCAACATTGGGGGACGATACATCAATAACATTAGATATGCAGATGATAGTCTTGATTGCAGATCTTTTTTCCCTGTACAGTGAAAATATTTTCAGAAATATAGAAGATATGGAAGGAATCAACATTGGGGGACGATACATCAATAACATTAGATATGCAGATTATACAGTCTTGATTGCAGACAATGAACAGGACCTGCAGCATTTAGTAGATGCGGTTGTTGCACACAGTGAACAACTAGGGTTAGAATTGTAACATCTGATGGGAAATGCCTTAAAGAGATTAGAACAAGAATTGCCATTGCGAAGGTTGCCTTTTGAAAAAATGAGAGCAATGAAGAGAAAGTGAAAATTTGAAAAAAAAATTGTATCCTCTTTTATACACAGCCTGGGAGTCTGTGGGTCATGGGAACCAGGGTAGGGGATGGTATGGGGGTAATGGGTGGTAATGGTTCAGTGAAACTCCCAGATAAATGAGTGGAAGTGGTACATGAAAAAATGGGCAGGAAGGTAAGGCGGGAACCTGAAGCAAAGAGAACTTGAGCTGCAAAACCCGACTAATCATGAATGAGTCTAACAAAGTCTCGGTGTGAGTAGGCTGAGGGTGTTTGCTCCACTGGGAGATGAAAGGCAGAAGAGTTCAGCAACAACACCCTGTGGATTAGTCTAACAAAGTCTCGGTGTGAGTAGGCTGAGGGTGTTTGCTCCACTAGGAGATGAAAGGCAGAAGAGTTCAGCAACAACACCCTGTGGATTAGTCTAACAAAGTCTCGGTGTGAGTAGGCCGAGGGTGTTTGCTCCACTAGGAGATGAAAGGCAGAAGAGTTCAGCAACAACACCCTGTGGATTAGTCTAACAAAGTCTCGGTGTGAGTAGGCCGAGGGTGTTTGCTCCACTAGGAGATGAAAGGCAGAAGAGTTCAGCAACAACACCCTGTGGATTAGTCTAACAAAGTCTCGGTGTGAGTAGGCCGAGGGTGTTTGCTCCACTAGGAGATGAAAGGCAGAAGAGTTCAGCAACAACACCCTGTGGATTAGTCTAACAAAGTCTCGGTGTGAGTAGGCCGAGGGTGTTTGCTCCACTAGGAGATGAAAGGCAGAAGAGTTCAGCAACAACACCCTGTGGATTAGTCTAACAAAGTCTCGGTGTGAGTAGGCCGAGGGTGTTTGCTCCACTAGGAGATGAAAGGCAGAAGAGTTCAGCAACAACACCCTGTGGATTAGTCTAACAAAGTCTCGGTGTGAGTAGGCAGAGGGTGTTTGCTCCACTAGGAGATGAAAGGCAGAAGAGTTCAGCAACAACACCCTGTGGATTAGTCTAACAAAGTCTCGGTGTGAGTAGGCCGAGGGTGTTTGCTCCACTAGGAGATGAAAGGCAGAAGAGTTCAGCAACAACACCCTGTTGATGAGTCTAACAAAGTCTCGGTGTGAGTAGGCCGAGGGCATTTGCTCCACTGGGAGATGAAAGGTAGAAGACTTCAGCAACAACACCCTGTGGAGATGGTACTTTGGTACCAGGTTGGGAGGAAAGTCTCTACAACTTCACTCAAACAGATACAAGCCCTTTTAAGGGCCCAAACAACCTGAATGTCAATGCATTAGACTTTGACTAGAGTTGGAACTCAGTCTCACACAGGAATTACCAACCCACCAGCTGAAACACCACTCCAGGATCAGTGTGGAGAATACAATCCTTTCCTTATTTTGTAATGTTGAAAAATTCAGAATCAGCCTACAGAAAATCATACAAGGATGGTGAGAGTTAACAGCAGAAACAGTACCTAAAATACCCTAGGTCCCCTGAAGAAGGAATACAGCTAATGGTCCTGACTATAGTTAAAGGGTAACAAAAATGAGGAAAGTCAAGAGGCTAGCTGTGTATTATGAGACACCATGGATCCCTAACCCAGGAACTAACCTTATCCATGTCCACAGCCAACTCAGCACAACCATGGATCCCTTAACCAGGAACTAACCTTATCCATGTCCACAGCCAGCTCAGCACACCATGTCTTGATATCCTTCTGCTTGACAATGCTGGCCAGGTGCAAGCAAGCTGCCAAAGACACGTCAACACCATAATCACATTATTCACTGATTCAGTGCCAATGGATAATATATCAACACATGCAACATCCAATTTGGACAGCAAGATGATATATTACCATACTAGGGTCATCGTCTTATTTGTTTTGTTTCGTGGTATCTTCCACAATTTCAATGTTCAGTGAACATAAATTTACATTATAATACTTGTTTATTTGATTGTGTACCAAGTTTGGTCCAAATCTACTTATTGTTTGGCACTGTATCAGTTAAATACAAGTCAGTTTTCTACGAGGGGGCTTCAATTTTGGGGTGAATATATTCTGAAAAAGTAAAGAAAGGTATCATTTTTTTTATTTAGTCACCACTGCATTCAATGCTAGTCCACCAGTGCCGATAAAGTGCTTGGATTCCTGTAGAAAAAAAATTCTCTTGGTCATTACTTGGTGTGTCTGACCCAGTTGTGAACAGTCTGTCATAGAAGTCACGCCATTTTGAAACTTCCTACTCCACACATACACTTGCTGGACTGACAGGCATACATCACCATACTAGACCTTCATTCGCCGATGAATTTCTATAGCTCTCACCCCCTCACTGATCAAATAAGGAACAACAGAATGCTGCTACTCTTTGGTGCAGGTCAAAAATTTGGCGGCAATCTTTATACTGTCCTTATGACCGTTTTTGTCTGCACCATGATGTCTCATGCTTAACAACAATATTGACAGGTTACAAAACAATAGCATAGTTATTGTAATTTCTATCACATTTGTAAGGTTTTCATTTGAAGCTCCCTTATAGTTTATTTTGTAAACAAAAGTTCATCTGATCAATGTCAACAGCTTGTTAATACCTTCCCTCCACAAGGAAAGGTGGTGAACTAATATAAGTATGTCACCTTATTTCCACTTCTTTCCTTTAATTCTATGATGTCAATCAATGTCTGTGTATTTATTTCTCCCACAGGGTATGAAATATTGTTTTCTGCAATAATTAATAAAAATAATAAAGTAAGACTTGTCAACATGATAGAGATGCTTGCAGATCTACAAAATGGGAAAGACCTTAGACTTGTAAAACAAACATATATTGAAAACAACAAGCTGCCATAAGGATTGATAATGAAGTAGGTCAATATCAGCCTATTAAGAGAGGTGTGAGACAGGGATGTGTAATGTTTCCAGATCTTTTTTCCCTGTACAGTGAAAATATTTTCAGAAATGTAGAAGATATGAAAGGAATCATCATTAGAGGAAGAAACAACAATAACATTAGATATGCAGATGATACAGTATTGATTGCAGACAATGAGCAGGATCTGCAACATTTAGTAGATGCGGTTGTTGCACACAGTGAACAACTAGGGTTAGAATTAAATTGTAAGAAGACACAGATTATGGTCATCACTAGGAAGAATGAAATACCACAAATTTCATATACAAGTAAATGGAAATATTCTTAAACAAGTAAACAATTATCTCAGAACAGTCATAACATCTGATGGGAGATGCCTTGAAGAGATTAGAACAAGAATCGCCATGGCGAAGGTAGCCTTTTGCAAGATGGAAAACATACTGATCAATAAAAAATATGTCATTTGCAATGAGAAAAAAGAGTGTTGTGGTGCTACACAGAACCTGTGCTTTTGTATGGAAGTGAAGTGTGGACAATGAGCAAACAGGCTGAAAAACATCTGATGACTGTGAAAATGTGGTTTCTGAGGAAAATGTAAAGACATGAACAGAGAGAAAAACCAATGACTAAGTCTTACAAGAAACAAATTAAAATCGTAAGCTGATTAAAGAAATTAGATGCAGACAGTCACAATTTTTTGGTCACGTTATCTTCTTCTTCTTCTTCAGCGTTCCGAGCCATTGAGGTTCTTTGCTGCAAATACAATCCGTCTCCATTCGTCTCTCTGGTGGACCTTCTCTTGCCAGTCGTTGATTCCAAGTGCTTGCAGGTCTGTACATGTATTATCTCTCCACCGCCTTCTTGGTCTACCTCGGGGTCTATGGTCATTTATTTCCTGAGTGTAAGCGAGTTTTGTTTCCCTATTATCTTCCATTCTTTCTATATGCCCCAGCCATTGTAGTCTATTAGCCTTCATGATACCAGTGATTAGTGGGGACTTAAACAGATCATAAATGTCTTTGTTACTTCTTCTTTTCCACTCTCCACTTTGTGTATCCCTAATGGGTCCAAAGATGCGTCTTAAAATTTTGTTCTCAAAGGTTTGTAACAAGGCTTCGTCTCCTTTCGTTGTACTCCAGGTTTCAGAGCCATACAGCACAACTGGTCTGATCAGTGTTTTGTATATTGTGATTTTGGTGTTACGAGATAGCGCCTTTGATTTTAGTAGATGTTGTAGTGCATAGTATATCTTATTTCCAGAGTTGATTCTAGTTTGTATTTCTTCCCTTATGATGTTGGAGCAGTTGAAGATCGTACCCAGGTATTTGTATGTTTCCGTTCTTTTAATGGTCATATTATCTATTTGTATGTGGCCAGAGTTTCTAGCCATTCCGTCTCTTGAAATTACCATATATTCTGTCTTATCTTGGTTGATAACCAGCCCCATCTGTTGGGCTTTTTCCTTTAAGTGAGTTTGGTCACGTTATGAGAAGTAATAAACTGGAGAACTTGGTGAAAACTGGCAAGATCGAGGGGAAGAGAACAAGAGGAAGACAGAGAAGTAAATACTTGGATGGCTTGACCACGTGGCATGGTCGAGACAAGAACACTGAGCTGATCCACAACTCTGGTGATCGAGTGAGATGGCGAAACATGACCGCCATGCATTTACCGGCATGACACATGATGATGATGATGATCATGAACATGGAGCTGGACTCAAACTGGAAGGTGTAGACATAAATAAACAAAAAGAAGAATACACGCATGTAAAAATTGTATAACGGTTGGTGCATTTTACAAAACAAATTCATTAACGCAACCACTACATAATTTTCCATTTGTCCTTCAAAACTGACAAATATATTACCTGTTGTCCCATATCTAACAATTTAATCAGTAATTATGATAACAAACTTTCACATACATTTGTGGCCGACTTACACAGGGCTATAAGGTAAGGTGGGTACAACAATGGGACATCTGTTCGAAGGCAATCATTGACCATTCTCCTGTAACAAGAATATAAATATAGAATGTGACATTAACCACTTTATCCACGACTCTGGTGATCAAGTGAGATGGCAGAACATGACCGCCCATGCTTATCAGCATGGCAAATGATGGATGAATGGATTAACCACTTTCCATCTGCTTCTTCTACATTTTATCTTCCAATGGAGCACATATGCCCTCAATCAGCTCACAAAAAGCATTAGCCTTTGCTGTCTCCAGCAGGTCCCTTCATGTTTTCCCAATATTATTCACCTTTGTCTTTAATTCTCTTCTTCGTGTGTTTTATGTCTTCCACTATTTCTTCTGCCCTGAAGGTTCCAGAGGAAGGCCCTTCCAGTAATACTATTAACAGGTTTTTTTCAATGTGTGTTTTATCCAGTGCCAGCATCTTTTTGTCACGTCTTGATTCACTGGGATTTGTTTAGTTTGCTCCATAAGCCCCACACTTGTGCTTCTGTCGCATATTTTAGTTCTATTTTACATAAGGTCCAATTAATGAATATTTATTGTTTATGAGTATGTCCTTTTTCTCCACGTTTCTGATCCATGTAGCAGTATTGATTTGATTTTGGAATTAAATAGTCTGAATTTGGTTCCAGATTTTATTTCTTCTGAATTCCACAAATTTTCTGCAGCTACACTCTAAAAAGATGTGTGAAGCACTTCATATGTTATCTCTCCATCTTCTTCTTCAGCGTTCCGAGCCATTGAGCTTCTTTGCTGCAAATACAATCCGTCTCCATTCGTCTCTCTGGTGGACCTTCTCTTGCCAGTCGTTGATTCCAAGTGCTTGTAGGTCTGTATATGTATTATCTCTCCACCGCCTACTTGGTCTACCTCGGGGTCTACGGTCATTTATTTCCTGAGTGTAAGCGAGTTTTGTTTCCCTATTATCTTCCATTCTTTCTATATGCCCCAGCCATTGTAGTCTATTAGCCTTCATGATACCAGTGATTAGCGGGGACTTAAACAGATCATAAATGTCTTTGTTACTTCTTCTTTTCCACTCTCCACTTTGTGTATCCCTAATGGGTCCAAAGATGCGTCTTAAAATTTTGTTCTCAAAGGTTTGTAACAAGGCTTCGTCTCCTTTCGTTGTACTCCAGGTTTCAGAGCCATACAGCACAACTGGTCTGATCAGTGTTTTGTATATTGTGATTTTGGTGTTACGAGATAGCGCCTTTGATTTTAGTAGATGTTGTAGTGCATAGTATATCTTATTTCCAGAGTTGATTCTAGTTTGTATTTCTTCCCTTATGATGTTGGAGCAGTTGAAGATTGTACCCAGGTATTTGTATGTTTCCGTTCTTTTAATGGTCATATTATCTATTTGTATGTGGCCAGAGTTTCTAGCCATTCCGTCTCTTGAAATTACCATATATTCTGTCTTATCTTGGTTGATAACCAGCCCCATCTGTTGGGCTTTTCCCTTTAAGTGAGTCAATATTTCCAATGTCTTTTGTTCACTTTGCCCTATAATATCTATATCATCTGCATAACCAAGCAGCTTGGATGTTCCTCCAATATCACATTCCTCCTTTACCTTCCTTACAACTTTCTCTAGAGCCAGATTGAAGAGTAGCGGCGATAGTGCATCACCCTGTTTCAAGCCAGATGTTATTTGGAAGGGGTCTGATTTCCTGCCTTTATATGTTACTATATTATAAGTATCTTCCATGCATAGTCTGGTCATGTTGATTAACTTCCTTGGTATTCCAAATTCCTGCATAGCATTCCATAGACTATTCCTATGGACACTATCATAAGCCTTTTTAAAATCCACAAAAATGTTATGGAGATCTCTTTTATATTCCCAATGTTTCTCGGCTATTTGTCGTAAGATAAATATCTGATCTATTGTTGATCTGTTTTGTCTAAAACCCGCCTGGTAGTCACCTAATATGTCTTCTGAATATGGTTTTAGTCTATTTAGTAATACTGCGGATAGTATCTTATAGCTTGTGGACAGTAGTGATATTCCTCTATAATTTCCACATTGGAACTTGTCTCCTTTCTTAAAGATAGGTATCAATAATGACTCTTTCCAGTCATGGGGTAATTCTTCTGTCCTCCAGATTTTTATTATTAGTTCGTATAGCTTTAGATGTAATGCATGGCCACCTGCCTTTATAAATTCAGCAGCAATTCCATCAGTCCCAGTTGCCTTATTGTTTTTAAGTCGTGTGATTACATATAGGATTTCTTCAAATGTAGGTTCTTCAATTTGTGGTTCGCATGTTAGAACCTCTTCCTGTGAGAAAATGTTACTTGGAGCTTCACAATTTAGTAATTCAATAAAATATTATTTCCATGTGTTGCACATTTCCTCATTGGTATTTATCATATTCCCATTTTTGTCTTTTAAACCATATGTGTTTTGTTGGTGCCCTCGTTTCATTGACTTCAGTTCTTTAAAAAATTTTCTGGATTCATTTTTCTGGTGATTAGTTTCCATATCTTTGATTATATTACTCATATATTCTCGCTTCTGCTGTCTGACTATTTTTGTAGCCTCTTTACATTCATTTCTATAATGCTCTTCCTTTTGGATGTTATTGATGTCATTTAACCATACATGTCTGGCATTCTTCTTCCTAATGACTGCTTCTTCACATTTTTGATTGAACCATCTGTTCTTTCTATGCGTGGTTAACACACCGAGACATTCTTCTGCGGTAGACTGAATTGTATTCTTGATGTTCAACCAAGTTTGGTCAACGCTTTCCTCCAAAGGGTTTTGCAGAGTTTCAAGTTTACATTTTATTTCATCTGTAAATTTCTCTTTGACTGTAATGTCTTGCAGTTTTTCTCTGTTATATGTTGGGTGTAATCTTTGTAATTTAGTATAGAAAGCTCTCTTAAGTTTTATTTTAAATTTTGCTCCAACGAGGAAGTGGTCACTGTGGCACTCAGCTCCTCTATAACTTCTGACTTGCTGTATGTTTGATGCATATCTCTCCATAAATTAAATAAATACTATGCTCAGACTAGATTTGTTTTTTATTATTTAAAAATAAATAAATAAATACATACCAACAACGGTTTTAAAAATGACACATTTTCTCAGTAGAATCAGGCAGTCAAATAATCAATGTAACATATCTGCTTGTAAGCACCACAAACTTGTCTGTAGTAACTGTTAAAAAAACATTACACGATACACACAACTACTGACCAGGCAATAGGAAGTAGGTCAGCCTCAGCATTCAAGTCAGCACAAAATTTAGTCAGAGGTCTGTATGGATGGTACATGATCAAACAGCAATCCTGAATAGGAAAATGCAACATTCATGTCATTTAGGAAGTCTGTAGGCAATGAGAAAGCATTTTACTGGAAGTGTTACAGTGTAGTAAGAAGCTTCACCTATTTGGGAAGCAATGAAGACAAAGACGGGAATAGAGATACTAAAATAAGAATACAAAGGCAAGGGAGAGCTTTCATAGCACAAGGAAACTTGTGGAAGTCAAAGGAAATTAAGCTTAGCACCAAATTTCGAATGTTTTAACTCTAATGTTAAATCAATACTACAGTATGGATCAGAAACACTGGAAACAATGTAAACAATTACTAATAAACTACAAAGTTAAAGTTAGTTGTATATCTTTTGTTGCAGGATGTCACATTCAACCTCAGCATTTTTTGGCTGTTTGTGAATTCTTATTACAGAATCACCAGTGTACTAAAAATGGTATTACAGAATCACCAGTATATTAAAATGGTATTACAGAATCACCACTGTACTAAACTGGTATTACAGAATCAACAATGTATTAAAATGGTATTACAGAACCACAAGTGTACTCAAATGGTATTACAGAATCACCAATGTACTATCACCAATGTATTAAAATGGTATTACAAAATCACCAGTGTACTAAATGATATTACAGAATTGCCAGTGTACTAAAATGGTATTACAGAATTATCAGTGTACTAAAATGGTATTACAGGATCACCAATGTACTAAAATGGTATTACAGAATCACCAATGTATTAAAATGGTATTACAGAATCACCAATGTATTAAAATGGTATTACAGAATCACTAATGTATTAAACTGGTATTACAGAATCACCAATGTATTAAAATGGTATTACAGAATCACTAATGTATTAAACTGGTATTACAGAATCACCAATGTATTAAAATGGTATTATAGAACCACAAGTATACTAAAATAGTATTACAGAATGACCAGTGTACTAAAATGGTATTACAGAATCACCAGTGTACTAAAATGGTATTACAGAATGACCAGTGTACTAAAATGGTATTACAGAATCACCAGTGTACTAAAATGGTATTACAGAATCACCATATACTAAAACGGTCTTACAGAATCACCAATGTAGAAGTCATGGTGAATCAAGAGCTGAGGAAAAGACACTGGCACTGGGTGGGACACACACACAGAAAACCTGATAATAGTACAATGAGAAATAGTATAACCTACATGCCAATGAATTAGATGGAGAAAAATAGAGGCATGGAGAAGAGAATTAGAGACAGAGATGAATAGTATGGGAGGACATGGAGGGACCTGAAAGAGACAACAAGGACAGGATGGCGCAAGTTGGCTGGATCTCCATTGGGAAATGAAAGACAGAAGAAGATGGATCTTCTTATCCCAAGCCTTCATATCTTCAGTTCTTTATTGGCAGAATAACTGTTTTTTGGGGTCTTTTCTAGACATGTTCATAATTGGTTGGATTTTATCGCTAAAGTTTTCTACAGCATGAGGTAGACAGTCCCATGCTGACCATTACTAGTTGCCTCCTACATCACGCTAATATTTGCTTACAGGCATGAATTATATATATATATATATGTGCATATATGAGAATGAATGAGGAGAGAGAGAGAGAGAGAGAGAGAGAGAGAGAGAGAGAGAGAGAGAGAGAGAGAGAGTGAGTGAGTGGATGGTGTTTATAACTGTGAGTGGGTAAATGTGCGTGTATGTAAGGAAGTGTGTGTGACTGTGGTGATGTACGACTGTGTGAGTATTTGTGTATTTGCGTGTGTAAAATTGTGTATGTGTTGACTAAGTGAGCATGGGAAGGAGTCTATGTATGTGCCTTGCTGTATGTATGAATGAAGATATATGGTGTGAGAGAAAGAGAGATGGAGAAAGAGAGGGTAGGTATATATGTATCAGTAAATTTTTGTTAGTGACTTTGTGATTGTGAGTGAGTATATGTGTATGTGTGTATTTGTCTCTTATTGAGTGGGTACATAACTATGAGAGTTTGTGTAAATGATCAAGTATATATGCAGCTATATATTTATGTGTTTATGCATGTGCTGTGTATGTGTGTCTGCCTGTCTGCCTGTTTCATAACATAGTGCTTGCTTGCTTGCTTGTGTTCATTGGCTTGAGCTCCAACGCAAAGTCCTGTATGTCGGATGAAGGCATCCTGTTGTCCAACATCAGTGTGATGTCATACAGGACCTGAGGTTTGCGTGAGTATCCGTTGTCCCATGTCTGGCTTATTGGTGTGCAGACTGGTGGTTCCTCGCTATACAGGCAGACACTCTCCGACTTCGGAGGAAACATAACATAGTAATATGCATTGTTTATATTCACAACTTTCATTTGACAATGCTTTTTTCCCTAATAGTTCATTAATGTAACGTTAATTAATAGTTAATAAAATATTTACTTGATGTATGAAAGATTAGTGATTGAAAGGGCCGAATGTAAGACGGACCTGGGTGCCTTATTTGTGACCCTTTGAAAATAAAGTTCGTTCATTCGCATGATCTGGTACAGTGTTACAATTTCTGCTGAACTTACGAGACCTGGTGACATACTGGCATATAATCTTTTTTTGCAGAATGTAACTGAAAATACCATGTGTTCTCAATGATACAAGAGATATAATAAGTAGAAGATGTCAGTAGACGTTTGATCTACTTGGAATCGACACACACAAATGAACACTGCAAGATACACAGGGCAAACAACAAGATACACAGGGCAAACAAACATGAGACAATGAGAGGTCTTATTTTGCATTCGCTCGCTTTGAACTCAAATGTAGTCCATACACGTGCTACTACGTCTAGTGCACGAGACTGATTTTTGCGTGTGAATTAGCTTTCTCTATTACCAGTGTCTCTCGTCATCAGGTGAACCCACTCTGACTTCTGAGGTACTGTAATTTGCGTCTCCAAGGACGAGAAGTCAATATTTTCATCCAAATGACCAATGACCAGGTTAAACCTGCTACCTCAGCATACGCACACCAGAAGTCTCAGAGCAAGTGCTCTTATCTGTTCGGCCATGATGACCTCCAGACAATGAGATGACATGATGTGAAGAGTGATGACAGAAGTAACTTACCATCATCTCCAGGAGGTAGAACTCACACTCAAAGACATGCTGTATCCTGTAAGGATACTCCCCATTGAATGCATGGCCAAACTTGTTTTTCACTGGAGACAAAAGATTCATCAAAGATGAGCTTGCATGCAGTACAGCAAGCAATTATTATATACTTAAAGAATGCTTGTTTTCTTCCTTCTACCTTTCACCTCTCAGTGAAGCTCAGGCTTCTTCCTTCTTCTACCTTTCACCTCTCAGTGAAGCTCAGGCTTCTTCCTTCTTCTACCTTTCACCTCTCAGTGAAGCTCAGGCTTCTTCCTTCTTCTACCTTTCACCTCTCAGTGAAGCTCAGACTTCTTCCTTCTTCTTCTACCTTTCACCTCTCAGTGAAGCTCAGGCTTCTTCCTCCTTCTACCTTTCACTTCTCAGTGAAGCTCAGACTTCTTCCTTCTACTACCTTTCACCTCTCAGTGAAGCTCGGGCTTCTTCCTTCTTCTACCTTTCACCTCTCAGTGAAGCTCAGGCTTCTTTCTTCTTCTACCTTTCACCTCTCAGTGAAGTTCAGAGTTCTTCCTTCTTCTACCTTTCACCTCTCAGTGAAGCTCAGAGTTCTTCCTTCTTCTACCTTTCACCTCTCAGTGAGGCTCAGACTTCTTCCTCCTTCTTCAGTATTTCACCTCTCAGTGAAGCTCACTTTTTCCTTCCTGCCAGGACAAGAATACAGAGCTTATCCACAATTCAGGTGATCGTGTAAGATGGCAAAACATGACCGGCCGTGCTTATCGACATGGCACATGATGATGATGATATCGGGGAAACGGAGTAGAGGAAAACCACAATGTAGATGGATTTAACATATGGCAGACAATTTACCCCTGACAGCAATGGAGGCAAGGCATCTGGTTGATGATAGAGAGCAATTGTCAAAGACTGTTATGGGGTCAGTCTTACACTAGACAATCCAATGAAAATAATTTGTTTTTGTCTTCTTGATTCCTATTGTTATGCACTTCAAAGGTCAATGTGTCCGGGTTGCTTCCTCTTTGTTGTGATCGAAGCCAGTACCTTTTCACATAATCTCTCAGCCACAGATATCCCCTGCCACTGGATGATGATGATCATATGCTACATGTCTGTATGTTAACATATATTTAACTATATTACTATATTGTATGATGTACACAAAAAACTGTGGGGGGGGGGGGGGGGGAGAAACACATTATATTGTCTCATAAACCACACATTAACTATACTGTCTCATAAAACACACATTAACTATACTGTCTCATAAAACAGACACTAACTATACTGGCTCATAAAAACACAGAAATATACCTATGTTCTGACATGTTGTAATGAGGCGACTGTTGGAAATAACACCATACTCCTGAAATACATGATAAAAGACATAGGCAAACATGCAAACAGATTACATGTTTTCATCAAACAATATCACAAGAGTATACTTGTGAACACAAACTCAAAACAAGTTGGAAATATCTGGAAAGAAGCAGACAAATAAATATGTTCAGACTGACAACCCGCAGAAGTCAAATGTGTCGGCCTAAGGGCACAAGAACGCAACTCTGCTGTAAACAGGCACAACGCAATCACGTCCGAAAAAATTCTCAGGATGAAGAGAGAAGAAGAAGAAGAACGAATGAACTTTATTTTAAAAGGGTAACAAATTGGGAACGCAGGCCCGTCTTACATTTGGCCCTTTCAATCACTCATCTTTCATTCATCAAATGTGCATGTTACATTTACATAGGGAAAAAAAAACATTGTCAAATGGATTTTGTAAGCATAAACAATGCATATTACGCATGATACATTTACATGGAAAAAAAACATTGTCAAATGAACGTTGTGAACATAAACAGTGCATATTGCAATGTTGTGAGATACATTCCCCATCCACCCTTACATCCTGCAGCCACCCACACATCCCCCACCCACCACACCTCCCCCACCCACCCACACATACCTCCACGCACTCACACAGACACAGGCAAACATACATGCCGCCACCCACCCACCCATCCCATAACCGACACGCACACACCTACCCACATATTCTCCACCACCCATCCACACACCCGCAACCACCCAGCATAACACACATCACAAAACCACACACACATACCCCCGCCAACCCATACATCCCGCACCCTCACAATTTTCCCCACGCACCCACACACACATCAGACAACCTACACCCACTCACCTACCCAATATCCGCCACCTCTCAACTAAACATCCTCCACCTATACACAAATCCTCACCCACAAACACATCTCCCCACTTATATCTCCCACACATAAACACCGAAAAACACACACCTCCCACCCACATACACCCAACCACCCACGTATATATATGAAGAAGAAGAAGAAGAAGAAGAAGAAGAAGAAGAAGAAGAAGAAGAAGAAGAAGAAGAAGAAGAAGAAGAAGAAGAAGAAGAAGAAGAAGAAGAAGAAGAAGAAGAAGAAGAAGAAGAAGAAGAAGAAGAAGAAGAAGAAGAAGACTGACAACAAGACACATGTTCAAAATTGGACCTGGTCCTGAATGCATATAAAAACCTGAGATGAGGAGATAGCATAGTTTACATAAATGTTAAAGTTATACTGTTCAAAAAAAGAAACGCAACATTATTGCAGTTTCAACTGCAAACTTGTATTAACATTTTATTGACGATGCTGATTCGCCCACTGCAGTCGGTTCTGGTGATGCCAGTCCATAAGAACAGAACCTCTGTAGGGTCTCTATAGGGACTGTGGAGGACGCAGATGCAAATTGATTCCTAAGGTGACGCAGCCGTATGAAGCGGTCTTCGGCAGCAGTTGTGATTCTGGATCTTACACTACTCGACCGGTCTGCCACTGAGCCAGTTTCTTGAAATCGCCTCCAAAGGCGACTAATGGTGCTTCTAACCACGTGAAACTCTCTGGCTACTACACTTTGTGACTGTCCAGCCTGTAAATGTCCAATTATGATGAGTCGTTCTGTAGTAAGATGAACCATACTTGACCTTGACCTCTTTCATGACCTCATGAATTATGAGATGAGTACAATTCAGGTAACCATGAGAAGTTAATGACCAGATGGACACAGTCGATAGGTTGGTCGATGTCTAATCAGCGAATATCTTGTATAAAAGTAACACCAGAAATGTTGCGCTTCTTTTTTTTGAACAGTATAGTTGCGTGTCCTTTACCGGATGCTGCAATCAACCCCAACATTTGTTGCTGCTTGTGATTTACTGGGCAATGTTTAGTCCACACTTTGCTTTCTGAATGGCCAATGTTTCATACCATGAAATAAACACAAAGCAGGCTGCTTCAAAATCGCCTGTGACTCATCTCAAACTTTTGATGTGGCATGTCAGGAAATTTTTTTCTTTTTTGCACTCGCTCACTTTGAACTAAAGTGTAGTCCATACACACTTTCTCTAGTAGTGTTGGACTGAATTTTGCGTGTGGATTAGCTTTCCCTATTAACAGTGTTCCTCACCATTAGGCGAACCCACTCCGACTTCAGAGGTACTTGTAATTTACTTCCCTAAGTCAAGGACAAAAAGTCAACATTTTAGTCCAACTGTCCAGTGTAGGGGCTGAACCCCTAACCTCGGCATCAGCACATCGGATGTTTAGGAACTTGTGTTCGCATCCATTCGGCCATGCTGACCTACTATCAGGAAATTATGAAACAGCACATCTCACTATTCCATAAGCCACAGACGCCGGTTGTACAGAAATGTATCCACACTGAATTCTCAGGGCCCAGTTCTGGCTCTCAACAAACACAGTTAAAAACAAACTATGGAGATCTCAATGTGCTGAAAATAACACCCAAGTTCACATCCAAAACTGAAATTTTAAAAAACAAACTCAAAAATGTAACATAAAAAATCTAATATCAGCAGTTGAATCACTTAACTGGCAGTGCCAGAACAGGCTAAGTCTTCTGAGGTAAAAGGGGAAAATGGGTATCTGCCAATGAACTATGAGAAACCCACGACAACCCCCCACATCCAAGTGATGCACACTGGGAAAATGAGGCTGTGAAGTCTCAGGCTAGGTTAATGGGGATCTGGCTTGAAAGGTATGATGGGATCTACTTGGTTTCCTCATGAAATTGGATTACAGTGGATTACACATGTTAGCATGTTGACTGTGTTACTGCCGCCAATAAGGTCAGCAAAGAACAGTAACAATGCAACCCACTATGCATGACACAACACATAAAAAATATAAATGATGTAGTTACCTTAGCCATGTTTCCGTTTGTGTGTGTTGTGGTTTGTTTTGTTTCTTGTTGCTGTTTGCATATAAAGATGGCAACATCCTCAGTTTTTTGTACTGTAATTTTGATAAGCTAACCTCCACTTCGTTTTCCAATTGTTTATGTCAAAGGAAGTATACTATACCCACGTTTATTATTTTGTAAAAAGCCACACCATGATTGTGCCCCATGCCACTTCTCCCCATAACAATCATGATTACAGTAACTTACCTCAACTTTAGAAGCTAAAAACGCACAAGTAGGAGCCATCAACCATGGATCAATGCACTTGAGTGAATTCCTGAAAATCAAAACAGATAAAAGACTCCTAACATGTTAAACAATCTGTGAAAACAACAAACTAATAAATTAATCAGGACAAATTTACCACACTAAAGAAGTATTACAGATTGAATATGAAATCAGATAATTATAAGAGTGATCAGGCTTTGATCTTCTTGAAACTATGACTTCTAAATGTTTTTCACTATTTCCTCACTGGATAATAACCAACATTGAACTCATATATTGGTTTTTTTAACTCACCAGAGCATCTTTTCACAAGTGGGACCACTGAAAATTTTACTTATATGTCCTGTGTTAGATGCCGGCTGGCTATAGCAGAGGTTAAACAGTATTAAGAACCTATAGCACAACACCAGCAAACTAGTTATGTGAGTTGTGGCCTATTTCAAAATTACTAAAGCAAAAAATTGGGGCTTTTGAGCTTAAATGTTTTAGAAATTTTTTTTTAGAATATCATTGACCAAGAAGAACAAAATACTGACATTTTAAAAGATCTTAACATTGAAGACAACTATCTAATAAGCAGACACTAAAATACTTTGGCCATATTAAGCATCACGATGGCTCAGAAAGAACTGATGGAAGTCATGGTTCCTGGAAAAAGAGGCAGGGGTCAGTCAGCACAAAGATGGACATAGGAAATTGCAAACTCCTTGGTTATGAGAGTGCATGAGGCAGGAGCGATAGCAAGAGACTGAGAGACTGTTGTGCCATGATAAGAGTAATCTTCTGCAAAGATGATAAATGAAGATGGTTGTTATGCTACATCTAATTGCCTACAATCTTATGTACAACATGGCTCGTCTGATCCTTATGTTAGCCCAGAATAATAATGAATCTGATGTTACATGTTACTTCATCTACGGGTTTCACCCGAATGTTTGATGCATTTTCTTCCTGAAAAATGTACTACACAGGGAAGAGTTACAAATTACTACATTGGGAAGAGTTACAAATCACTACATTGGGAAAAGTTACACATTACTATGTGGAAAGTTACATCACTACACTTGGAAAAGTTACAACTCAAAGTGAAATATATTTATATGTTGTTGTTGCAGTTTGAGGCTTCAGAGTCTAAATATAACACGGCACCATCCAGGTTAGACAAAAACCATGCTCATTCCAAGTACTTTCTTAATTTTCCTTTTTGTGTGCCTAAGACGTGGGTGTTACCCATCTACATTTGTACGGAAAATTGCTGTGACTCTTTTACAATCCTGCAGAATGCATAATAGTGAGTGCCCAACAGCACCACAGAAATTATGAATTTCTTTGTTAGCCAGGCTAGTGTGTGTTTCCAAGTAATAATAGATCTTATCAATGTTCACTCAATTAATATGAGATCTGTCCCTGTTTGTTCAGAATTAGATCTGACCTTGTTCATTCAATCAGTATGAGATCTGACCCATTTCACAGTCAGTATGAGATCTAACCCTGTTCACCTTGTCAATATGAGATGACAATAATGAGATCTAACCCTGTTTACTCAGTATGAGATCTGACCCTGTTCACTCAGTATGAGATCTGACCCTGTTCACTCAGTCAGTATGAGATCTGATGCTGTTCACTAAGTCAACACGAGATCTGACCCTGTTCACTTAACAATATGAGATCTGACCCTGTTCACTTAATCAGTATGAGATATGACCCTGTTCACTCAGTCATTATGAAATCTGACCCTGTTTACTCAGTCAATATGAGATCTGACCCTGTTCACTCAGTCGTATGAGATCTGACCCTGTTCACTTAATCAGTATGAGATGTGACCCTGTTCACTCAGTCAGTATGAAATCTGATCCTGTTTACTCAGTCAATATAAAATCTGACCCTGTTGACTCAGTCAGTGTGAAATCTGACCCTCTTCACTAATTCAACATGAGATCTGACCCTCTTCACTTATCAGATCTGACCCTGTTCACTCGGCCAATATGAGATCTGACCATGTTCACTTAATCAATATGAGATCTGACCCCGTTCACTTGGTCAATATGAGATCTGACCCTGTTCACTCAGCCAATACGAGATCTGACCTAGTCACTAAGTCAATATGATATCCGACCCTATTCATTCAGTCAATATGAGATCTGACCCTGTTTACTCAGTCAATATGAGATCTGATCCTGTTCACTCGGTCAGTAATAGATCTTACCCTGTTCACTGTCAGTATGAGATCTGACCTTTTTGTAGTAACATTTCTGCATTCTTATAGTCCATGCTGTGTGACATGGGCTATCTTGTCTGTCCATAGCCTTCTGTCTAATGTGCAATTCTGATAAAAATGTTCCTCCATGCCACAATGCCTAACTATCCTGCATCTTCTCTCTCAGTCTACCCCTGCCTCTCTTCCCCTCCAACTTTCCTGTTATCATGACGTACTAAAGATATTGCTACTCATAATGTGCCAAAAGAATGTGGACTGCCCTTTTCTGATGTGAGTAACCAATTCTCTTTGTGGGTTAATTTCTTTCAAGATATCTTCATTATACTTTTTATCTGTCCATGATGTTATCAGTCTTCTGCAGATCCCCCAGAATTCCTCTCATAATTTCTGTTTTACATATAGAAATTGAAAGGTTAAAGGATCTCTCAACACTGAACATGTGACAAATTATTCTGTTTTAAGACTGGGTGAAAGAACCATGAAATTAATATAGCATACCTTGCATAGAACCTTTTGAAGTAGATTGTGGCTGTAGCTATCACCTGCTGCCGAAACTTCAGCTGTTCGCCCAGAGTTTGAATGACTATCAAACAAAGAACATTCAACATCATCATCACCACAGAGATGAAACTAAATGTAGTATCAACTGTGACAACTAAGACAGATCTTTGTAAATATAAATGTAACCAAAATAAAATGAAAATCTAATATCCCAAAATGTGCGAATGTAAAAATCAAGTTAACATTATTTAGAGAGAGAGAGAGAGAGAGAGAGAGAGAGAGAGAGAGAGAGAGAGAGAGAGAGAGAGAGAGAGAGAGACAGAGACAGACAGAGAGACAGAGAGAGACAGAGACAGAGACAGACAGACAGTGTGTGCGTGTATGCATGCGTGCGTTTGTGCGTGCGTGTGTATATTTCTGTATGCATGTGTGTGAGCATGCACATGTGTTAATAATTCATGGCAACTCTAAGCATGCTAACTGAGGTTAGAAGCAGTCCAACTAAAATATTACTGTCAGCCACTTCAGATTCCAGCAAATCAAGAGGTGAGGAAAAGACGCTGGCACTGAACAGGACCTACAATGAGAAAACCTAGCAACAGTACAACTAGAAAGTCCTTTTCTCTGCATCCACAGGACATATGAAATAGAACAACATTTTGTGCCCATCATTTTTTGGCTGTTTGTGATTTCAGTAGTTTGCTATTGCTTTCTGAACTACTGGCACTCATACCATTTTATACAAATCAAAGCAAGGAGGTCTGCTACCAAGTCGCCCGCAGCTGTGTTTCGAACCCGGTATGCTGGATTACAAACTCCATCCTTAACTCCTTTACCGTAACCCCTCCTATGAAATAGAAGGAGCCCTAAAACACATAGATAAAAGAATTAGAGATAGAGATGTGGAGAACATGAAGGCAGCTGCAGAATATAGCAACAGAGAGGACAGCTTGGCTTGAGTTGGTTGAGCATCTATTTTTCAATGGGGGATAAAAACCAGAAGGAGAAGAAGAAGACTTCAGACCGTGTGGATCAGAAGCCTAGTTTTCTTGAACGAATTAAGACGGGCCAGCATGCCCAAATTGTTACCCTTTGAAAATAAAGAGTGTTCATTCGTTCGTTCGAACACAGGTACAAAACTTTTCTCAGCAGTTGGGGATTGTAAAGAGATGACCATATGGTTGCTGTGCTACTATAATTTCAAAATAGGAAAACCTATTCACAGCAGAATATTAAGATCCTTGCCAATACTGCAGAAATATACATTATATAATATGCAAAGATACAGTTTTGCTGATTGGAGTGGAGCAGAACCTTCCAGGAATAGTAAATCAAGTACAAAAAAAACTAAGTCCATGGTGTTATCATTCCTTATCAACAAAGAGCCAGGCAATAAATTGTGCAACATATTGTTTGTGGCTTTTGTGTTTAAATTCACTAAGGGAATACATTGTTTTGAGTTTTAAGAAATTAAGTAATGAAAATGGCTTAGGCATCAATGTACCTAAAACAAAGACTAAGGTCGTCAACAAAGATAATATGCCACAAATTTTGGAAATTATGGTGAAAGATAGACTGCTAGAATAAGTCAAAAGTTTCTCATACATAGAAGAAGTTATAACAGATAATGGCAAGAGTGAGACGCACAACAAAGAGAATAGGAATAGCCAAAGCAATATGAGACAGCTTCTCAAATATAAACAAGGAAATTAATTATTTAAAAAAACACAATCGAGTGCCAAATATATTCTTCATTGTTTTTAACGCATGTCAAGTAATACAGACCATGAACAATGATGCCTCTGCTACAGAAACCCTGTGGATTGACTGAATTAAGAATTGACATCATAATACTCCTGGCAAACGTATAGAAGCTCCATCTCCTACAGCAAATGTCATCACAAAGTGTAGATGCTAATTGTTCAGCTATCATAATGTGCAAGCATATCAAATTCTGCCTCTTACGTCCCTCTCTTCCAGACCTACACTGAGATCCTAATGCGAGCATGCTTGAAAATGTTATTTCATTTGTTATCGTGTCTTTAACTAGAAACAATTCCTAGATAGTCTTCAGTATGTCTGCAGTGTCCATGATGAATGTTTCAAGAGCTGGTACTTTTGAAGCCAAATAATCCGCTCATTTGTTAACTTGTACTCCAGTATGATCCAAACAGTACATCTATGAAAGTCCCTGTGAAGGCATAATCAAGTCTAGAACGCGGACCTAATCAAAGACCTTGGTGTCATGTGAGATGGCGAACCATTACCACCCAAGTTTATCAGCATGGCACTAGATGATAATGAATCTTAGAGTCAACACATCATACTACCATGTGTGTAAAGTCTTGCTAAATACACTGCAAAGAAACAAAAATCAGGTATATGGTCTGTCCCTGCCTTCCCTTGAGGGCTGACCTGGATGTCTTCGGCTGTTCGAAATGGGCCAGCTGAGATGGGGGATAACACCACAACAGTGAGAGTCAAACGCCCTACGAAACACCCGGAAAGGTTAACCCGGTCAACAAATGCCCACAGAAGTCGGATGTGTCGGCCTAACTGTGCAAGAATGCAGCTCTGCTGTAAACAGGCACAACGCAATCACGTCCGAAAAAACTCTCCGGATGAACGCATAAGAAGAAGAAATGCAGTGACTTAATAATCAAACTAAAGTTCCATCTGTCAGACAACTAACCATTAGAAAACAGCATCATGATTTTCTGGTATTCCTCCTCTGTGAGAACCTTCAGATCGTGTGCCCGTTCCCGGTACAAATCTTGCCTGTCTACAAGCCATTGCTGACTGACAGAAGAGATCAATATTAAACATGAGCCAATCAACTTTGTCATTTAATCAATCATGTGTCATTCAGTTACCTCTTAAAACAGTTTTTAAAATATCAGTTCAGCAAGTTCTTAAAATAACTCTAGTGTCAAATAGGTGCTACTGTATGCATCAGAAATATGGAGAACTACTAAAGTAACTACTAATAAACTGCAACAATTTCTTAATTGGTGCTTGCACAAACTAAGATGGTATGACAGAATCACCTGTGTGGGGTTCATGGGGGGAACTGACAGGTTCCAGTTAACCAAGAGGTGGCCTTGGATGGGACACAGGCTCAGAAGACCTAAGGAAGTATAACGAGACATTCCCTTATCTGGAAACCACAAGGCAAATGAAATAGTGGGAGACCTAAAAATACATGGAGACAATGAGTTAGAGACAGAGATGGGGAGGACAGAGATGGAACTGCAGGAAACAGCAAAAGACAGGACAGTTTGGTGTGAGGTCTATGATCCAATGTGAGATATAGGGCAAAAGAAGATGAAGCTCTTAAAATATCAAAAACAGATTCGTGTAAAGTGTGATTAGGAAAGGCAACATACTAATTCCAACAATTGAACAAGTATTACACATTTTATGACTAAGTTTTCTTCTATGTCCAGATCTTGTAGAATGTCAGTATTTTTATTTTTCTTGGTCCATGATATTCTGAGAACTTTTCTGTAATATTTAGTTCAAAAATCCTGTTTTCTTCCTTTGTGACTGCAATATGGTTCATGACTAAAATTTGTATGTTGCCACAGGAAAACACATGCTCTCAAGAAATATCTACTTTAATGTGTTTCCTGGCATTATGCCATAAACTCTTAATTATGTTTGACATGCATTTTATGCCAAAATCTATTAAGACTTTAACCTCTCCATCTGAAAAAGCTCTGGCCAGATCACGTCTGACCAGTTTTGAACAGTCCCCATAGTTATTGGTAATGAAGCCAAGATATTCAAATCAAAGATTGTAGACAATTTCAATTTTTTCATTGTTAACTGTGGTATTTGGTTCGCATGTGATTTTGTCTGTGGAATTTATTTTAAGTTCAGAAAAAGATTTTGATTTTCATGTGTCTCTTGTCAGACAGGATCAACTGTTCTAATCTCTTTGGACTATTTGAGGAGGATCGTGTCAACCGCACATCTGAGTTCTGAAACTGAATTTCCATCAAATATGAATAGATTAAAACTGCCAGTGGTCTTTTCATTTTTTACATTTCTCATTACATTTTCTGCATAAATGTTGAACCAGTTTGATGTTTCACCGGCTATTCTGATAGCTGCTTGTTGTTTATGATATAATGATTCAGTTAAATGGATTTACTCATCATAAGAGGTGTCTAAGAATCTATCCCTTGTGGGACTGAGAAGAAAATAAACTTGTATATCAAGAGCTGGAGATGATCAAAATCTCTCATTAAAACCATACAGAAAACACAAAGGACATTTACTATAGGAGCCTACCAACGGAAGAGTAGCCTTTTGTCACAAAATTCGTAGCAAACATAAGAGCGAGAGACAGTGACTGGGCAACAGACAATCAACTTCATCAAAATATTGGATGACAGAAAGCTTGGAGAGTTGTCTGTTACCAGTTGGGGTATCATCCTTGCACTCCGGACAAATCCATAGTTGATTTATTGGTTGTTTCGGGATTTGAAATTTAAATATTGAGCACAACCCACCACTGGCAACGCTGATCGCATTCTGGCATGAACCTAAGGCCTATCCACGTCAATATGGAAGCACTATACTTGAGTTTCGCTCTCTCAATATTGACGTGGATAGGCCTTAGGTTCATGCCAGAATGTGATCAGCGTTGCCAGTGGTGGGTTGTGCTCAATATTTAAATTTCAAATCCCGAAACAACCAATAAATCAATTTGATTATTGCTCACTGGATTTTAGGAGGCCTGGTGTTCCTTGCCAGTGAGAAGTCCTGATCGTTCGGGTCCACATCGATTGACGGATGTCAGTCGCGGCGATTGGGCAATCTTGAGCACAGCCTACGATGGGTGGCGGTGTGGTATTATGTTATGATAATTTGGCTGTGTCCAGTGTGTGCCGCGTAGTTACACACCCGCTTCACGCACGTGATCCGGGGCTTGTTTCCGGATCCGGTCAGGGATATGCACTACTGACGAGCTCAAACAAGAGCGAAACTCGAGTATAGTGCTTCCATATTGACGTGGATAGGCCTTAGGTTCATGCCAAAATCCATAGTTGCTTGGATTCCCCCCCCCCCCCAACATATGCATCAGTGTTTGGTGGTTAATAGTGCCAGTTCTGCGTTGGTTGACAAGGACCCTTATTCTCCTGATGCGCCTCTCGTGCCTGGCCATGCCAATTCTTACTCTCAAGTCTCTCATTCTGGACATCGATGTGGATTCACTGGCGTCAAAGTCCTCCGCTCTCGACATCTTTCTAAGGGCATTAATAACATCAGCACCATCCAGGGGCTGGCCATCTGCAGGGGATGCAGAGCCAGCAAATTTATCAGATCGTCCATTTTCCTCAACTCCCACATGTCCCAGAACAAAGATGAAGGTGTCTCTATGGACAACAGACTTCCGCAGTGATTCAGTCCACTGTCTATATATAGAACCCACCTCGGCCCCGGGAAGGTTAACCCGGTCAACAAATGCCCGCAAAGTCGGATGTGTCGGCCTAACGGTGCAAGAATGCAACTCTGCTGTAAACAGGCACAACGCAATCATGTCCGGAAAAAAAAAAAAAACTCCGGATGAATGCAGAAGAAGAAGAAGAAGAAGAAGAAGAAGAAGAAGAAGAAGAAGAAGAAGAAGAAGAAGAAGAAGAAGAAGAAGAAGAAGAACCCACCTCAACCTTTCAGATCATGCTCACTGAAACACTTATTACACAAATGTTGGTATATAACTATATTTATGTGATTCTAGCCATATAAAAGTCTGTGTTGCTGCCACCACCTCCTTCACCATGCTGCTCGTGATCACAGAGTGGGCACCACTGACTTCTGGAATGTTCAGTCCTCGGAACGTGACGTGAATGCCCACGCACTTCTCTACTACAATATGACAAATCCATCTGTATAGATAAGCACATTGGAATCATCTGAATGTTCACTGATGAGTACATTGACCTTTGCATTGACAGCAGCAGGATTCTGCTCTCTGCACCTTGTGTCAAGCATAACAATGCAGGAGAAGGTGCAGTTAAGCGCTGGAGGTGCAGACACCCATTTATTAACAAGGTTGATAATAATAAGACTGCAGATCTGCCTGACAACATCTTCCGCCTGACCCATCCATGATGTGTCCCTCTCTAGCCTGTCACTCTTTTCTCTGAATATAGCTTGATGCTGATCATCTGCACTTATTTTCAAGTATGCGAGAGCCCTCCAGATCTTGATCCTGTAGTTCATGGTCAGGAAGTCAAGGAAGTATCTCATTGCTGCACAGCAAGTGTCTCTAGTAAGCCCATAATAATAATGTGGTTTTTTTTTCTTTTCAAGTCTTCCAATCTGAGTTTGGCTGACAGTGAGGATGGCCAGGGCATACTTGATGGGTGAAAGTACCAGTCCCTAGAACATAAGTATTAACAGTCTTTGCTCGATATAGGCAGTTGCCATTACTCTCATTGCTGACAGACTTTTTCGAGCTTTTTGTTATAACATGTTCTCTGAACGACAGACTACGATCAAACCTCACACCCAGATATGTCAATGTCATCTACTTGGTTCTGATCATATGATAATGTACAAGTTCATTCTCACTCCTGGCAGGTCTGTTTTAGTGTTGGAAAGTTACAATACTAATCAATAAAGTAGCTGTTTCATACCCGCAGATGAAGAAGAAGAAGAAGAAGAAGAAGAAGAAGAAGAAGAAGAAGAAGAAGAAGAAGAAGAAGAAGTTATAAAATTAATACTAAAAAAACTAATCAATAAATTAGCGATGTCTGTTTTATACCCGCAGAAGAATGTACAAGTTCATTCTCACTCCTGGCAGGTCTGTTTTAGTGTTGGAAAGTTACAATACTAATCAATAAAGTAGCTGTTTCATACCCGCAGATGAAGAAGAAGAAGAAGAAGAAGAAGAAGAAGAAGAAGAAGAAGAAGAAGAAGAAGAAGAAGAAGTTATAAAATTAATACTAAAAAAACTAATCAATAAATTAGCGATGTCTGTTTTATACCCGCAGAAGAAGAAGAAGAAGAAGAAGAAGAAGAAGAAGAAGAAGAAGGAAGAAGAAGAAGAAGAAGAAGAAGAAGGAAGAAGAAGAAGAAGAAGAAGAAGAAGAAGAAGAAGAAGAAGTAGAAGATTTTAATATGATTTCGCTTGCGAGAAGACCAGAGCCAGAGGAGTCGAGTCGGCCGCAGTCAGAAAACAAACAAAGGAAACTTCAGTGCTTCATATATAAAACATACTAAGAGTCATGGATAGTAACATATGTACTTACTAATGAGAACTGGACCAAAAATTGCCGGCCATATTCAGCAAGCACTGAGAATGCAGCAGATATAAGATATATAAAACTTTTCACTGAAGTATTTGAAATGCTACTTTCGATATCCGCAGACACTTATGTACATTCCCAAAATGGACTTGTTTCCGCCTTTATTTTCTATCAATACGGGTATCGGTATTATAGTGTGTTTACTTTTTTCTGCCCCAATATAAAATTCCATATCTCAGTGACCAACTGAGGGAAAATTATGAGATTTAGCATATAACCTTATCATTATATCCACCCAACAAAAACATTTTTCTTCTGGAGATTGTACAGCAGATTTCAATGTTTGTTTATATGCGGTATATAATTTACGGCTCGGAGATTAAGTCCATAGTTTTAAAAGTATTACAGCTTCACCAAGGCACATCCGCGCTTTTTTAAAAATTGTCTCGTGGTTTCCGTTTTGGCACAAACTGGCAGTTTAATTTGATTGTTCAGAGGTGTCTTCAGTGTGGGTTCTTTCATGAAACGTGATTATATAAATAAATATATAAATAAATCTTACCATTAATATAATATTAACAGCTAATATTTGAATGTGTGAATATTGTTCAATGGGATTGAATGTGAAATTGTGTACACTTCAAAGCATCACTATGAAGTTGTACACATATTTTTGTCAAGAAGCTGATCGCAGGAAACTGTTTCATACTGTTACAAATCCCGAAAAAAAGAACAGTGTATGCATTGGGTTTGAGTAAACGGTCATTTCATCGATGGGTGCAAGAATCTGGAATGAAACCAATATGCGATAAGCAAACTGTCGGTAGAAAGGCAATTGTAGACAGCTTTGACAAGGATGTCATCAGGCGAGTTATTATAAAAATGATGGATGCCAAAGAAACAATGACTGTAAGAAAACTGAGGGTTTGGTTGAGAAAGAACAATAACATAGAGCTATCCAAAATAACTTTGTGGAAAATTATAAGGACATTAGTCTTCACTTTTAGAAATTACAAGGGAGGTAGAGATATCCTTTGCAAGCAACCCCATTTAGGAGCCATGAGAAGCAGATACCTACGTGAAATAAGGGAAATGCGCAAAGAAAATTATAACATAGTGTATTTGAATGAGACGTGGATCAATGCGCACCACACAAGTGAAAAGGAATGGCAATCAGTGGATGGAAAGATAAAGAGTTATGTGCCCAGTAATAAAGGACAGCGTTTGGTCATAGCCTATGCTGGTAGTACTCATAATGGCTTACTACAGAATGCTGGGCTCTTGATCGTATCAAAGCATATAGACAATAGGGATTATCATAATGAGATGAATGGTTATGTATTTAGAGATTGGCTGGGGAATACAGTACTTCCATCCCTTGATAGACCGTCTTGTCTAATCATGGACAATGCATCTTATCACAATGTTGTTGCCCAAGAAGACAAAATACCTACGGCATCGAGCACAAAGGAAGCAATAAAGATGTGGCTCCGTAGGGAAAATATACCATTTCCAGAAACATATTTCAAGCTACAGTTGTTGTCCCTTGTAAAAACAGGCGCAGAAAAGCAAGAAATATCAAATCGACAAGTTGATAGAAGAGCATGGCCTTAGGTGCTTGAGACTTCCACCGTATCATTCTCATTTAAACCCTATAGAACTTGTGTGGGCTAAAATTAAAGGACAGGTGGCAGCTGCCAATGCTACATTTAAATTGTCTGACGGCAAGATACTAACCCAGTCCGCGCTATTAAATATTGATAAAAGTTACTGGAAAAAATGTGAGGACCATGTGTTGAAAGAGGAAGAGGACTATTGGGGAAAGGATGGATTGAATTTTATGCAACCGAGAGCAATCATCAACCTACTGGAATCGTCCGACACAGATTAAGGTCTGAGCAGATCGCAGACCTTAATCTACGTGCACACTTACTGGAATATTTTGCTCCAACTATTCAGATGAATTGCAGGCCCTAAACATTAGAGCATCAGCATAATGCCAATGGCAACAGTTTGTATTCCATAGTGATGAATTTTCAATTCCACAAGCCCTCGGCGGTGAAAAACAACTGTATTAAACACACACACACACACACACTCACACACACACACACACACACACACTAAACGCATTGAATACCAACAGAAGAGTAATATTGCTGTGGAAACTGACATATTGTGGCATAACAAGAAGCGTGAGAGCAAACACGTTGTCAAATTAGGGGACAACACACGTGCATACGAATCAATCTATAAACTTCAATGAAAAGAGGACCAACATCTTGACCGTTAAGAAGAAAGCCCACTGCAGAGACACTGGCAACTATTTTCATAGTGCAAAACAGGTAATCGTGTTCCGTCTCTGAACGGTAAACAGCTGAGTAGACAATCTTTCATGAAGACTCAAAGCGGGTCTGACACCCATGTGTACATGTGAACAAACTACACTGACAACTGAACAGATCCTTAAAAATGGAAACATGATGATTAGATTGCAGTATCATTTCTGGTCACTCCATACGCACATTAATGCACAGCTATTTGGGAGCTTTCGCGAAAACAATATAAAAAGCTAACATGAATACTTGTGTACACATTATTAACCAGCAGCTGAAGAAACCAGAAGGAAATGAAAAATACGGTAAGAAATATATTCCTTCTACTTTCCTGTCAATTTACACATTATTTACCCATGCCTCTGTAAATTCTCTGTCTTTACTAATATTACACATTGCACCCCTCTCGGGATTCTCCGTGGTGAAGTGGTCAAACCGTCTGACTCGGGCTCCGAAGGTTGTATGTTCAATTCCGGGCCGCGTCCTTCATTTCACGAGTGCATTATTTCGGAGACTCCCGATGGTCGTCACTGGAGCTACGGAGTTCGTGCTTTGTGCGACGCTTTCCACGCTGCGGAAAGAAACTGAGCCATGTGGGATAAAAACCCGGTGCAATGCAGTCGACGCTGTCGACTTTTAAGCTACTTCTTTTATTGCACCCACTCCCATACGAATCCGGATACGCCTTGTGTCGTCATCTGAATTGGCGGGGCATTAATTACTGTAAAAACAAGTTTGTTAGCGAGAAATAACTAGTTTTTCACCAAAACATCAAAGAAATGTCGCCGCTTTCGATGATTTAAGTTGCTTTTGGACCTATCAAAGACATATTCCTTGGGTGGGGGGTAAATATAAGACGCTAGGAAAAATTTCATAACGATGCAACAGACAGTTTTCAAAATAATTGATAGTGAATGAAGGCATTCGTTTCTGGACATACTATAGATCTCACATTCTCATCTATCTATCTATCTATCTATCTATCTATCTATCTATCTATCTATCTATCTATCTATCTATCTATCTATCTATCTATCTGTCTGTCTGTCTGTCTGTCTGTCTGTCTATATGTCTGTCTGTCTATCTGTCTGTCTGTCTGTCAGTCTGTCTGTCTGTTTACATGCCTGTCTGCACGATTGACTATTTGTCCGTTTGTCTGTTTGCATTCTCGTCTGTCTGTCTGTCTGTCTGTCTGCACGATTGACAATTTGTCCGTTTGTCTGTTTGCATTCTTGTTTGTCTATATGCCTGATAGCTTGCCTGAGCCCCCCCCCCCCCCCCAACCCCACGTCAGTCGGTCGGTCTTTCTGTCTGTCTACATGTTTGCTTCAACAGCCCCCCCCCCCACCCTCAAAAAAAATATTTGTTGGAGCAACCGGCTATGTGACAAAAGGGTTACGAGCGCGATTGACAATCCTGCACTACAGCGTTTGAAACATAGCCCCGTGCAATTTGGAAGCAGACCGCCTAACGTTGATTTTCATACAGTGATATGAACGCCGGTCGTTCAGAAAGTAATGGCAAACTACTGAATTTAAATGTGCCACAAAATCATAAACAGTCAAAAATGATGGTGATGACTGCAACGTCCTGTATAGAAAATACAATAGACTAACTAATGGAATCATGGTGCGATTACTCGTTTGACATTCCGGTAACATTTCCAGAAACGTAAA
Organism: Cepaea hortensis; assembly: GCA_963921405.1. Lineage (NCBI taxonomy): Eukaryota > Metazoa > Mollusca > Gastropoda > Stylommatophora > Helicidae > Cepaea > Cepaea hortensis. The sequence continues at coordinate 82,571,751 of OY992883.1, forward strand.
CCTTTTCTGTCCCTGAAAACCTACGTTGTTAGTAATAATTACCGACTCTGTGTCGAAGGAGTTACGGGGGCAATTCGTAATGCCTCATACAGCGTTCGAAACACAGCTGCGGGCGGTTTGGTAGCAGACCACCTTCTGTTGGTTTTCATACAATGGTATGAACTCCGGTTGTACAGAAAGCAATGGCAAACTACTGAACGTAAACTTGCCAAGAAATCACACACACACACACACACACACACAATGGTGGGGTTGGCTGTGACGTCCTGTAAAGAGTATGCAACTAATTAACTAATGATATCATGGTATAACGTGGGTTAAAGTTACTAGTGTGCAGAATATAAATAATTTGTTGGCTGTGACTCTTTTAGAAGATTTGTGACTCTGATGGCCGCTCTCCGCGGCAAAGGCGTTACGGACGAGGTTCGTAATTCCGCTTATCTGCGTTCGAAACACAGCTGGGACCGATTTGACAGCAGACCGTGTCGCGCTGGGTTTTAACGTGATAGTATGGGAGCCGGTCGTTCAGAAAGCAATGGTAAACTATTGAACGTAAACTTGCCAAGACATCAACAACAGCAGTGGTGGTGTTGACAGCGATGTCCTGTAAATAGGATATGGAAACAAAAACACGTCCTGAAGAACGATGCAATGGTGTTCAAGTCGCCTAAGCTCTTTAAAAGGCTTTATTCTATTGGAGTAAGGTTTGTGTAGGGACATTTCTCTCTACCTGGTACTAAATTATTTCTACTGGGGTAAGGTTTGTATATGGACATTTCTCTCTACCTGGTACTAAAGTATTTCTATTGGAGTAAGTTTTGTGTAGGGACATTTCCCTCTTCCAGGTACTAAAGTATTTCTATTGGAGTAAGGTTTGTGTAGGGACATTTCTCTCTACCTGGTACTAAAGTTTTTTCTATTGGAGTAAGGTTTGTGTAGGGACATTTCTCTCTACCTGGTACTAAAGTTTTTCTATTGGAGTAAGGTTTGTGTAGGGACATTTCTCTCTACCGGGTACTAAAGTTTTTCTATTGGAGTAAGGTTTGTGTAGGGACATTTCACTCTACCGGGTACTAAAGTTTTTCTATTGGAGTAAGGTTTGTGTAGGGACATTTCTCTCTACCGGGTACTAAAGTTTTTCTATTGGAGTAAGGTTTGTGTAGGGACATTTCACTCTACCTGGTACTAAAGCATTTCTATTGGAGTAAGGTTTGTATAGGGAAATTTCTCTCTGCCTGGTACTAAAGTACCACCGTCTTCACGGGGGCTATGTTGCGGAGCTCTCCTCTCATATCCAAGCTCAGAAATAAGTCTGGTGTACTAGAATTGTTGAACTGCATGCTTTACATGGGATAAACGCAACTGTGGCTGCCCTTATCTTCTGCCGATTTGTAGGTGTGTGGTTTGAATCCAATAATCTTGGATATCGGGGGAGGAAAGGGGGAGGGGGGAGGAATGGCACCTCTTTCCCGTCGATAGCCATATCAAGAGCTTTGACTTATTTAACAGATAGCTTCTTCTATATTTTTAAATATTTTCTTTATAAGACATATTTCGCAGTCTATGGCTTAAGGGATAATGCAACGCAGTTTCATAATTCACCGACATACGGGGTCAAGGGTTTGGCGCTCATAATATATTTTTAACGCATTAGCAGTGCAGTATTGTTCCTCTTATAGTCCGTGTGACATTGGTGATCATGTCTCTTCACAGCCCTCTATCTCGTATGCTGACAATAACTTCTGATGTTGATGTTCCTCCATATCATGGTGTATTACTCAAATAACTGTCCATCTGCTCCTCTCTTGGCCTCCCCCTGCCATTCTTCCCCTCCAATTTTCACGTTGTGACGACATATCCCAGCTTTCCCCATGACATGCCCTAAGAACGTGTACTGTCTACTTCTGATGCGAGTAACCAGTTGTCTTTGTGAGTTAACTTCTTTCAAGATATCTTCACTGCTCGCTATGTTAGTAGTAAAAATCAGCTTCTTTCAGCTGATTGTTGATTTCTTGGCAAGATTACGCTCAGTTTGCCATTTATTTCTGAGCGACCGGCTCACATACCCAGTAAGTTATCGACGCGAAGAGAACCACTACCGATTCTCAAGCAACGTCACGTTACTCACGAGAGTATATGGGATTACGGAGAAAGTCGTGTAACGCCTAGACCAGGGAGACCGGCAGTAATTAGATTAGTATTACTAATATAGTTTTACACATTTGCACTTTGTACGGAGCTATTTCACATTACGACAAGTCATGTGACTAAACATGGCCTCTATGGTTTCAGCCCCTCTGATTTTCAAGTGACTTGTTATTGGGAGATTATCTTGTGAAATCACCGTTGATAGATGCATTCTTCTTATTCGTATCTTCAGACAAGATTAAGGAGTTCGACATGCAAGGGAGTGAGGACACTGTGGTGAAAAATCCTTTTAATTTACCAACTTATCAGGTTTGTTTGTCGTCTGAAATGATCACAATTGAAATTCAAGAAATTGATCATCTGATTCTGAATTCTCTGTTATTCTCTATTCGTATTATTTAATTATTGTCGTTGAAGTGATTGGAAGTTAAATGTTGAGTGCAACATGGAAATAATTTATTAACAAAGGCTATGGAGTTAGATGGAATTGCGAAAGATAGTAGTTTCCGTCTCCCGCAGGTTAGTAGGGGTAGTCCCGGGTACTGTAACTGAGTTAGAGTACTCCGGGTACAGTTTTGTCTACAGTCAATCAATTCCAGTTACAAATAACAATCCCTATATATATAAATAAAACGGGTTCGAAGTCAACTGCTGATGATTTAGGAGCAGATTGCTTGGCATTGATTTTCACAATGGTATGGATGAGCGCTGACCAGTACACGGTACAGAAAGCAATGGCAAGACTACTGTACGAAAATTACCTAGAGTAGATAATCATAAACAAAGAAAACATGCAGGGGTTGATTGCAGTGTCCTGTAAAGGACATGCAACAAACTTTTAACCCAGCTGTTGAACTTTTCACTTATACATCTTGCTCTTTATTCTGCTGCCTCTTATGCCTGGTATTCTCTCATATAAAGCTAATTTCTCATGTCTTGTGTTGATATCTTCTCTTCCTCTTCTTCTGTGCTTTATTCCCCATTGGGGCATTGACCCTTAACCGTACCATGCCAAGCTGTTGTGTTGATATACCCTGTACATTTCATGTTATTATTTTTCATGTTATTATTTGTCTCTTATTTTGATGAGTGATCTAGTAACACCTACAGTTGCCACTGCTCCAGGATTTGTCTTGTTTATATTCTCAACATTCTTCTCAAACACCATACCATCACTGCTTCATTTCTGCAAAAGTTGATTAGTTATTGTCCAGCAATAACATCCATATAGATTTTTTTTTTAACTCGTGGAAATTTCCATCATTTGTAATGTGACGAATATTATTTCAAGAAAACATGGCCAGGGTCTTCATTTGTTGACATTCATCATCATCATCATGTGCCCTGCCAACTGGCATAGGCGTTCATGTCTCGCCACAGATCTCTGTCCTTGGTTTTCTGGATCAACTCTGATTTTTCTTCATTCCACCATCTCAGTCCATCCAATATCATTTCTCTTGGTCTGCCTCTGCCTCTTTTCCCACTGATCTTTCCAGTTGGCACAATGTTTTCCAATGCCTCTCTTCTCATCACATGACCAAAGAATGCTGTTTTTCTCATTCTTATTGTTGTATAAAATGTTCTAGTTTCAATAGCCTCTTCCAGACAATCATTGTTAGTAACTCTGACAGTCCAAGGCTGATACTCATACCCTATTTTTTTTTTGTTACAGAGAAGATTGCGTCATCTACAGAGTATTGCTGTCCGTAACTTGAATTGTCCTGGGGATCAGGAAATCGACCTGTGCAACTTGACCGTTTACTTCACCTTACACAGAAAGGTCAAACATAAAGGTAGTTTACAAGTTTCACCTTTCAGTGTCAGTTGATTATCTTTGTTGATTATTTATATAGATAGTATTCTCCCAGTTTATGTAACTAAAGTGTTCCCAGGTCCTTGAGTAGACTGAATATTGCAGACAATACACATCCATCCATCATGTGCCATGCCGATTAGCGTGGGCGGTCATGTACTGCCATGTCACTCGATCACCAGAGTCGGGGATCAGCTCTGTTCCTGTCTTGACTATGCCATGTGGCCAAGCCATCCAGGTATTTACTTCTCTGTCTTCCCCTTGGTCTCTTCCCTTCGATCTTGCCAGTCGTCACCAAGTTCTCCAATTCATTTCTTCTCATAAATGCCCAAAATATTTTTACTGTCTACGTCTAATGTCTCTAATCAGTTTACGATCTTCATTTGTTTCTTGAAGGACTTGTTCATTGGTTTTTCTGTCTGCCCATGGTATTCTTTGCATTTTCCCCAGAAACCACATTTCCACAGCCATCAGATGTTTTTCAGCTTCACTGCTTATTGTTACAATACACATACCATATATATATATATATATATTTTTTTTTTCGTTCACTCGCTTTGAACTCAAGCACAGTCCACTACTTCTAGCACACTGGACTGATTTTTGCATTTGGACAAGCTTTCCCTATTACCAGTGTCTCTTACCATCAGGCGAACCCACTTAAACTTCTGAGGTACTTGTCATTTACGTCAAGGACAAAAATCATTTTAGTCCAATTGACCAGTGTAGGGGTTGAACCCGCTACCTCGGCATCAGCACACTGAAAGTTTAAGAGCGAGAGCTATTATCCATTATCCTTGCTGACTTCCATATATTTCTGTCTCTGTCTCTCTCTCTTCCTTTCTCTCTCTCTTTTTCTCCCTCCTTATACATATCATTATAATCACCCTTCTCTTTGCTAAGTATATTCTCATTAATTGCTCTAGAAACCTCTTATCACTCAGTTCAGGATGATCCTGCATGATGCATCTCCACTCAGTATGATCAGTAGCCTATATCTGTATCTATACCATCACCTTCGTATCACTTGCACACATCCAATTGTTGTCTTTCCCATATGCAAGCTGCGCTGGCTCCATGGCGAAGGTGTTACAGATGCAGTTCATGATCTCAAAACCCTCGTTCGAAACACAGCTGCACATGATTTGGCAGCAGACCGCGTTGTGTTTCTTTTTTTACAAAATGGTATCTGTGCCGGTCATTCAGAAAGCAATGGCAAACTACTGAACTTAAACTTGCCAAGAGATCACAACAGCAAAACATGCTGGTGTTGACTGCAACCTCCTGTAAAGGATATGCAACTAACTTGATGCAAGCTGCAGTTGCCAGACATCTTTTGGGATATCGTTATTTGCCATTTAATATATGGCCAGGTCACTGCAACATATACTGTGTAAGCATAAGTTACAATCTTTTATCATCTTTTGCAAATTTTAATTTTTATGAATAAAATCTTTTGGCTTTATTTGCACAAATTGTTTTCTCACAGAAAAGTATTAGTTGTAGCTCATTGGCTGATACTATCATTGTAAGGTTTCTTCTTATTTTTCTACTACTACTACTACTTCTCTTCCTCCTCCCCCTCCTCCTCCACCTTCTTCTGCTTCTTCTGCCTTTAGAAGTTATCATGAATAAATAATAAATAAAAAAAAATAAATCAGTTATCAGTTATCAGTTGGGGTATCTTCGCTGCACTCCGGACATGTCCATAGGTGCTCGGATCCTCCCCCCAGCATATTCATCAGCGTCCGGTGGCTAATAGTGCCAGTTCTGTGTTGATTGACGAGACGCTTTGTTTTCCCGATGTACTTCTCGCGTCTGGCTGTGCCGATTCTTACTCCCAGGTCTTTCATCCTGGACAGCGATGTGGAATCACTGACGTCAAAGTCCTCTGTTCTCGCCATGTCTTTAAGGACGTTAATAACATCGTCACGATCCATGGGCTGGCCATCTACAGGGGGTGCAGAGCCAGCCAGTTTGTCAGCTCGTTCATTTCCCTCGACTCCCGCATGTCCCGGGACGAAGATGAAGGTGACTTTACGGACAACAGACTTCTGCAGCGATTCAGTCCACTGTCTACGTACAGATCCAGCTTCGACCTTCTGAATCATGCTCATTGAATCACTTAGTACACACACGTTGGTATAATGCTGTGATTCCAGCCATATGAAAGCCTGTGTAACTGCCATCACCTCCATCGTCATGCTGCTCGTGGTCATAGAGTGGGCACCACTGGATTCTTGAACGGTTCGGCCCGCCGAACGGGCTGTAAATGCCCACGCACTTCTCTGCTGCTTTACAACAGATCCATCTGTATAGATGAGCACTTCGGGGCTATCTGAGTGTTCATAGATGAGCGCGTTAACCTCTGCATTGACAGCGGCAGGGTTCTGCTCTCTGCACCGTCTATCGAGTGTGATAATGCAGGAGAAAGTGCACTTAAAAGCTGGAGGCACCGGCACCCATTCCTTGCCGGGGTTGATACTGGTAAGACTGCAGACCTGTCTGACGACATCTTCCGCCCGACCCATCCATGATTTGCCCCTCTTTAGCCTGTCACCCTTTTCTCTGAATATAGCGTCATGCAGAGGGTGCTGCTCATCTGCACTTATTTTTAAGTATGCACGAGCTCTCCAGATCTTTATCCTGTGTTCCATTGTCGGGAAGTCAAGGAGGTATCTCATTGCTACACAGCTGGTGTCTCTCGTGCAGCCCAAAATGATGCGCATGGCTTCGTTTTGTACCTTTTCAAGTCTTCCAATCTGTGTAGGGCTGACAGTGAGGATGGCCAGGGCATACTCGATGCGTGAAAGCACAAGTCCTTGGAACAGAAGTATTAGCAGTCTTTGCTCGATATTGGCAGTCGCCATGACTCTCATTGCTGACAAACCTTTTCGAGCCTTCGTTATGACGTAATCGACATGATCTCTGAAGGACAGGCTACGATCAAGCCTCACGCCAAGATATGTCATTGACTGGGTTCTACTCAAGCTGCTCCCATCCATTCTTACTGCCGGAAGGTCTGTTTTCACAATATGGTTGTTTAGTGAGAACCATGTAACCGTTGCCTTTGCAGGGTTGACAAGGGCATCGGCAGTCAAGTTGAAATTGTTGACATCTCCATAAAGCTTGTCTTCAAGTGGAATGGGTGTTGTTGACATCTCCATAAAGCTTGTCTTCAAGTGGAATGGGTGTTGTTGACATCTCCATAAAGCTTGTCTTCAAGTGGAATGGGTGTTGTTGACATCTCCATAAAGCTTGTCTTCAAGTGGAATGGGTGTTGTTGACATCTCCATAAAGTTTGTCTTCAAGTGGAATGGGTGTAGGCCAAATAGTTTTCTCTGGACTCTCTTGCAACAAATGTTTAGCTCTCATTTTATCATTTCCACAGTTCCATTCATCAGTATCTCCTATCTTTAGTTTATTAATCATGTGGTGTTTCAGCCTTTTATGTTCTGTGTGGAGTCTCAAGATCTTACTTGCTTTCTTCAGTGGAATTTGTTATATGCATCATCTTTCTGGTGGCCATGATCCTCTGCTTCTTACTTGGTTCTATTATTGTTTCTTACAAATCTCTTAGTCTCATCTTAAGTTGTGATTTTACCAGGCTTAGTATTCCACCTGTCTTTATCAGTCAGTTAACCTCTTCATTTCCAGTGTGTTGTAGTGTGAGGGAATCCATTGTATTGCAACTGTTTTGTAAGGTTTCATATGTTTTATTTATACATGACAAACACAGTCAGTGATTAAATCAGTCAGTGATTAAATTTGAGTATTTGTACCTCTGTCCTCAGCATTCTACACAAGTGAAAAAATTACTGGATCATTGGTGAGTTCTGTCATAAACAGTTCTTTCTGTGGACATTACATTTATTGAGATCACTGTCTTTTAACTGTCCAACTGTAAACTTGTGATGCTTGATGTAAGTTCAAATCCTTGCCATTATATTAGTTTATTTGCTAGTGAACACTAACTGTATACATCATCAGATGTTTTCTATGTGTTTGAGGCAGATATTTTCTGTTTATATGAGCATTGATGTGCCGTGATTCTTGTTAAGAAATAAGCATATCATTGACCATTTCATAACCCCTGAAGAAGAAATTCAGGGCTTTTGAACTTAAATGTTACTAGAAATAATTTTAGAATACTGCGGGTCAAGAATAAGAAATATACCCACATTTTGCAAGCTTGGCGATGATGTTATATACATATATATAATCATCATCATCGTCATCATGTGCCCTGCTGGTAAGCATGGACTGTCATGTCTTGCCATCTCACTCGATCACCAGAGTCTTGGGTCAGCTCACTGTTCCTGTCTCGACCATACAATGTGGCCAATATAAATTATATAATTATTGACACTCATTTTTCTTTCTATAGCTATCTAAGCAATTCCTTCTACCATCTGTAATTGTGACGTGTACTACTTCTCATTTGTTGTCTATTTTTGGTCTAGTAAATAACAGTAATAAATGGGTTTTTTTTTTTTTCAAGGTATCAGTAGATAATATTCATCATCATCATCATGTGCCCTGCTGGTAAGCATGGACGGTCATGTCTTGCCATCTCACTCGATCACCAGAGTCATGGGTCAGGTCAGTGTTCCTGTCTCGACCATACACGTGGCCAAGCCATCCAGTAGATAATAGTCTGTGTTTCAGTCAACCTCAATGTACTGAGATAGTGTTTATAAGGAGCTAATGCTTTACACACCGACAGCAGCGTCTCTCATGCTAATCGCATGACTGGAGTTGACCCATCATCATCATCATATAGCAGGCCTTTTGTAGAACGTCGCTCTCATCACGGCCCACTGAAAACTTTTGCCATCGCTGGCAGTTTCTCCTGTCCATGAATTCTCATTCCCAAGGTGTCTGCAATTTCCTGCGCCCATCTTTTTGCCTCTTCTCCCAGGAACCATGCCTTCAGTTACTGTTCTGTTCAAGTCCCTGTGATATTTAAAATGGCCACAGTTTTTCACTTTGTGAGACATGGTGCCATTTATGAGGCAGTTGTCTTCTTCAGTGCTCAGATCTTGTAGAGTATCAGTATTTTACGTCTGCTTGGTCCACGATGTGCTAACAACCTTTCTGTAACATTAAACTTTAAAAGCCCTAAATATTTTCCTTCTGTAATTGTGAAATGTTCTATGAGTCATGTCCGTATGTCGACACAGGAAAAATGCATGTTTTAAAATTTTTTTACTGTATCTTGTTTGCTGGTGTCGTGCCATAATTTTATAATGCTGTTTAATACTGATTTAACCCAGTCTCATCAAATTAGTGCCAGATGATGTTCAGAATTTTAAGAAAATCTCTTCGAAGAAAATGTGACAAAGGGAGCAGGAAATATTCCTCTTTTAATGGACAGTATCAAAAGGGATTAATAAAAACCACTGACACAAATAATAATCCTGTGCTTGTATTTCTTTCTCTGCCAGAACCCAACGTGGCAAAGCTTTGGTCTTCAGAGAAGTGATGCAAATGTTGATCTTACAGCCAAATGTATCCTTTTCTGTGAAAACACGGGAATGCTATGTCACAGTTTGCATGGTTTTGTTTGTTTGACTGGTCGCGTTGTTTAAAACAAAATATGATTTGTTGGCTATTGAATCCTTAACTATTGTTATCAGCTGTGGTTGTGAGAATTTGGTGTGGCCATGGAAATGTATTTAAAGTAAAGATTGAAGCTGAAATTCATTTTTCAGGCCTTCTGTTCTTCTCCAACAAGGTATGATGAAATCACATTGTTTGGCTGGTTGGTTAAAGCGTCATGTATTTACTATGTATTTGTTGGTAGTAACATTTCTATATGTATACAGTAAAAATAATTTTAGAAATTTAGAATATATGAGATGAATCATCATTGGGAGACATAACATCAATACAGTTAGATATCCGGATGATAACAGTATTGATTGAAGACAATGAGCAGAATCTGCAATGTTTAGTAGATATGGTGGTTGTACGCATTGAACAACTAGGGTTGGAATTAAATTGTAAGAAGACACAGATTATTGTCATCACTAAGAAGAAAAATACCACAATATAAGGATAAATGGGAACATTCTAAAACAAGTAAATCGGTACAACTATCTCGGAAGAGTCATAACATCTGATGGGAGGTGTATTGAAGAGATTAGAACAAGAATCGCTATGGCGAAGGTAGCCTTGTGCAAAATGGAAAACAGACTGACTAATAAAAAGATGTCAATTGCAACGAGAAAAAGAGTTAAAGTGCTACATAGAACCTGAACTTTTGTATTGATGTGAAACATAGACAATGACCAAACAAGCTGAAAAACATCTGATCCCACAGTTGGTAGCCCCCTGACAACTATTCCAGAGCGAACCCCGTGGAAAGATGAACATAGAATATCGCTACAAATCCAGTCAAAAGTGAGAGGAATATTTGACAAGGAAGAACGGAACAGTGTACAGCGCAGAACAGCCACTCTCAGCTTCCTTGATGACGAATACCCACAGGACCTCTGGATCCGAGTCTACACAGATGGGTCAGCACAAAATGCTGTTCGAAATGGAGGAGCGGGAGTGTACATAGAATACCCAAATAATACTAGAGACACGGCCAGAATTCCAACAGGAAAGTACTGCCATAACTATGATGCTGAAATTTAGGCAATCAAGATAGCCACAGAGAAATTACAAAATACCAGCCATGGTACACAACCTGCGGTGATATTGACAGATGCAAAATCCGTAATAGAGGCGCTCCTGTCTGGGAAATTGCCAGTTCTGAGGACACTACTTTCTGAACTTAGCAGTCAGCATAAGATCACCATACAGTGGATACCATCCCACTGTGGAGTCCCCGGTAACGACAAAGCTGATCGATTGGCTAAGGAAGGAGCAAAAGAAGAACAACCTGATGTACCTATTACATACCACCAAAAGAAAAGAATGATCAAATCAATCAGAAGGCCACCAAACCTTACTCAAGACGACTACCACGTTATGGACAGACCAGAACAGGTCATTCTTCTGCGCCTCAGAACAGGACACAATAGATTACGCAACCACATGTATACAAAATTCAAGATTGGTGACTCAGCCATGTGCACATGTGGTTTGGCGTCGCAGACAGCAGAGCACATACTCCAGGATTGCCCAAACTACAACATACCCAGGCGAACCTTCTGGCCTAGAGAGACAACAGTGGAAGATAAACTCTATGGACCGCTGAATGAACTAAAAAAGACTATTAGATTCATACAAGAGACAACATTGCAGTTATAAACATATTTCAGGCGAACGAAAGAAGAAGAAGAATCTGATGGTTGTGGAAATATGGTTTCTGGGGAAAATGCAAAGAATACCTTGAACAGACAGAAAAACAAACGAGCAAGTCCTACAAGAGGCACATGACAACCGAAAACTGATTAGAGAAATTAGACGTTGACAATAACATTTAGAGAAATTATATGTAGACAATCACATTTTTTGGGCATGAAGAAATAAATTAGAGAACTTGGTGACAACTGGCAAGATTGGGGGAAAGAGAACAAGGGGAGGACAGAGAAGTAAATACCTTGATGGCTTGACCACGTGGCATAGTCGAGACAAGAACTCTGAGCTGATCCACGACTCTGGTGATCGAGTGAAATAACGAATCATGACTGCCCACGCTTACCGACAAGGCAAAATAGTAACTTGTGTTTAATCAGTATTCTAGAGCATTGATTGTTGTATTCTTTGCTGCAGCTGCAAGTTCCCGGAATCAAACATCAGACTGATACGTTGCTGTTTGGGTTGTTCAACAAAATCTTCATCCACTATGACAAAACAAATGGAAACCCACAATTGGAGCAATTGGTATGCTTTCACTGTTGATTGAAGATGTAATCTTGTGTGTCATTGAATATGTACATTGGCTTTAACTTTTGATAGAAGATGTTATCTCGGGTGTCATTGGACATGTGCATTTAGATGTTAAACAAAACTAGGACATTCAACAAATGAAAGACACATGCAAATTTGAACTTTTCAACTGATCAACGGATAACGGAAAAGATCTGAAAACATTTTCTGTTATTATATTTTTTTAAATGACCAGTTGAAACGTTTACCTTTTACATGTATCTTTCATTTGTCCAGCTCTTTAGTTATATTTTATGCTAATTTGTTATTGGTCCTTGCTTAATAGCAGTCACGCTTAACAAATGACAACATAAAGATGTAAGATACTACATTCATTTATGTCATAACAATGAAACATTGTAATAAAAAAGACCAAAAAACATTTGATTAAGTATCTTTCATTTGTCCAGCTGCTTAGTCATATTTTATACTCATTTGCTGTTGGTCCTTGCTTGATAGAAGTCAGCCCCAACTAATAAAATATAGACGTAAGATACTTCATCCATTTAAGGCATGATGTTGAAACATTCTTTTGTTTGATTAGTATTTTTGAACAGTAACCGTTCGAGTTAATACATTTGCTATGTATATAGGACGTTTCTTTAATTGATGAGTTGGAACTGTTAGTGGACTTTCTTGCCAAGATAGAAGTCCTGGCTCATTCCAAGTGGTGGCATCATCATGTGCCCGTTAAATTGATGTAGACATTCATGTATCTTCCAAGATCTTGGTCCATGGTATTCTGGATCAATTCTGTTGATGATATCCCTCAATGCCATTGCCTTAGGCCATCCAGCATAATTTCTCTCAGTCTGCCTCTGCCACTTTTACCACTGATCTTTCCAATCATCACAATTTTTTCCAATATCTCACTTCTCATTATGTGACCAAAGAACATTGTCTCTTTTTATAGTTCTATGTAGTGTTCTACTTTCAGTAGTGATTTCTAGGCACTACTTAGTTACTCTAGCAGTCTAAGGTGTTTGCAACCTTCATCTCAGAAACAACATCCCCTTTGCTTCCAAACTCTCCCCTATTTGTTCATTCATATTCCATGATTCACTGCCATATAGCAGAACAGGTTCTTCTCTTTCTGACATTTCATGCAAGTTGCCTATTACATAAGATACCTTTCAAATTCTGAAATGCTGCCTATGCTTGGCCTATTCTGCTGTTAAATTCTATCACAATCTTCCATCTGATGTTATGATTGCTCCTGGGTATTTAAATTTGTTGACTCAGTTAAGCAATTTTTTCTTCTATTGTAATATCACATGTTGGTGTTATCTTTTTCTTTGATGTAACTATTGTATTTGCTGTCTTGATATTCAAGGAAAATCTTACATAGTAATAACCTGAAGACAGCATGAGTGAAAGTGATAACTTGAGTTTACAGAGTTTATGTAACGACTGACTAGGACATCAGGGGGAAAGAAAAAAAGTATGCTGTATATTAAGGTGACGTGTGGCAGAAAAATTAACAGATGTCGGTCAGGTCAGCTATTTTTGGAATAGTTCATTTTTACACACCTTAGCATGTCTTCTATCAGATCCGTACTTGTTTTTATTTTTAAAAATGTTATTTTAATGCAATATTCATATTTTACTTAACCTACTCTAGGTGTAAGAAAAGTATGCCATATATTAAGCTACAGATACATGTATAATGAGTTGATTGATTTAGAATGTATGGATGCACATTCTGTATGAATTTATATGGAAGTAAACATACAGGGTGTATTTTTAATGTCTGTGCAGTGTTTGAAAATATTGCCGATCCAAGTTTTGTATTTACCTATTATGTTGTATGAACTTTACAGAGGGTGAATACAAAACTTGGACCGACAATATTTTCAAACACTGCAGTTATTAAAAATACACCCTGTATAAGTAAAAAATGTTGATGATATATAAGAGAGTGCAAAGTAGGTCAGGTAAAGTACCCCTTTCCACACCATGAGGGGTATTGGGTATATGGTGCTAGCCCCACATTTTGTTAGACCGGTCAGCGCATGGTAGGTCATTGACATGCTGGCTGCCTTTACAACCCGGACAATTTCTTTGCACCCATTTTTTGACTGGGCTGACCTGGAAGTCCAAGTAAATAATGAGAACAACGTGTCTTCAAATGGATTCGACACAAGACCTTCGGGCTTCATGATAATCATAGTCACCATTCTAAGCATGCTAGCCAATGCACTACCATGATCCTGTATGGAGGTGTGACATTGAGAACTGACAGCCCAACCACACGATTGTTATACTGGCTGTGGGTGACATTTACATAATTTCTTCTTGCAATCACTGACTTTGATGATTACACCATGAGGAGAGTTCTCCTGATGATCTTTGTTGTTCTCTTGGAGTTCCTCTTTAGTTCCATAACGGGGTCCTAATAGGGCATGATGCCCAGCATGAAACTACAGGGCATAAAGCACAATATGAGACTACAGGGCATATTGGACAATATGAGACTCACCAATGGTTCAAAGACTTACATGCCCAAGTTTACTTCACCAAACAGTGTTGAACCCTGTTCTTTCCGATAATCCAGCTGAGGGCTGGGGTTTCAACCTTTGCGTTGAATGGTAGGAAGCTGTATGGACAGCATTTGAGGTTCAGATAAAATCTCTTCCCCACCCAGATGGGACATAGATGACCCCACACTCCCATTGAAGAGGTGCTGCAGGTATCAATACCTGGCCAGAAGAAAACCACTGTGTTCATCAACTCTCATTGTTATTCTCTGAATGAGTATATGGCTTCTGATGCAGTGAGAATGTATCATTTATGAATATTGCAGGTTCCAGATACAGAGGCCGCTAAAAGAAATAGCCTTGGTGTTGTGTACGTGGACCAGTTTGCTGTACGACCATCATACAGTACAAGCAATCTCAAACGGTAAGGCTCAGAAACTTAGAGACACAATTGTTATTACTCTCAGGCCATTTCTTGTTTTATTTGCCTTGGCCCCAATATCAACCATGTCTTGAGTTTGTGCCAGGAAATGTCCAGGGAAGTAAAGGTGGCATATGTGATATTGACATCACCAACTGATTGGTCTACAAATATGGGGCTAGCACCATATACCGCCGGTCTCTGTGACGATGGAGTTACGGACACTGTTCGTGATCACGTATGCTCACGTTCGAAACACAGCTGCGTGCAATTTGGCAGCAGAGCGTGTTGTGCTGGTTTTTTACAAAATGGTGTGATTGCCGGCCTTTCAGAAAGCAATGGCAAACTACTCAACGTAAACTTGTCAAGACATCAACAACAGCAAACAATTCAGGTGTTGACTGCAAACGTCCTACAATGAATGCAACTAACTTAACCATAAGCCCGGTACGCTTCATGGCGTGAAAAGGGAGTCTTTACTTTAAGACATGGCACCAAGATCAAAGGCCGCCTTGTACAATAACACCAAAATGAGTCCAGTTAAGTTTCTTTTGTTTGTTGCCAGATTATCATGTGTTTAATTGTCCATATTGCTAAGTTTCTTTTGTTTGTTGCCAGATTGTCCTGTGGTTAATTGTCCATATTGCTAAGTTTCTTTTGTTTGTTGCCAGATTGTCCTGTATTTAATTGTCCGTAATGCATTGCTACTTGATGTGCATATAGAATAACTTATCTGTTTCAAGACTTTGACATTTAACTGTTTTCAGTCTACATTAAATGGATATCCTGTTCAGGTGATGCTGAGGTGCCAGACAATGAGCGTTCAGATCTGTTTGCTTAAAGTGTGCCACTAATTGAAATACTCACAAAGGGCTGCTAGTTGAAAACTGTTTTGTTTGTTCGTAGTCCACACTGGACTGATTTTTACTTGTGGGCCAGCTTTCTCTGTTACCTGTGTCCCATCAGGCGAACCCACTCCGGCTTCTGAGATACTTTATGTCCCCAAGTCAACGATGAGAAGTCAACATTTAAGTCCAACCGACCGGTGTAGGGGGAGAACCCCCTACCTTGCCATCAGCATACTAGAAGTTTAAGAGCGAGTGCTCTTGGCCATGTGACTTCTGGTTAAGACACAATAACAGATGAAACAGCCTGTTTAAGGATGCCTTAGTTTGGATTTCAGTGTGGTTCTAGCAGAGATGGACATATGATTGGATTAATCCAAAGTTTCTAATGAGTGTCTTACTAGAACAATCAGCATTTACACATTACATCATCAGATGGGAGACATGCAGTATCTGTGGGTTTGTCCAGAGTGCTGTAATGTCAGATCTACATTAACCTTCAGCATAAAATTAACCGTATTAGCCATTGTCTATTAACAAAAAGTATCCCTCCAAGAGTAGATGCTTCAGTCAATCGAGTGCCATCTCCACAATGAAAGTTGGCTACATTGGATCTTCAACACTGTCTCATGTCTCAGTGTTACACACTGACAAACTGAAGTTCATCCATCTCTTGATATCTTCCCACTTTTATTAGTGTCTACCTCTTGCTTGCCTGCATCAACTTTTCCCTCCAGTATGATTTTTATGTGTGTTTTCTTTTAATGTAACCAAATGTTTTCACTTGTTTAATTTTTGTTGTTGGTTTCATCAACTCTCTTTTCATTTCCAGCCTCTCTAGGGCCTCTGTGTTTGATTGTTTTTGTTTCTATAGAATACAACCTATTCTTCTATATATCCACATTCTTAGGCCTCGGTTGAACTTGCTTGTTGGTTGTCCAGGTCCCTGCGCCACATTGTAGTGTTGAAGATACATTACAGTTGACAGTTCTCATTTTATAATTGTTTGTTTATCTCCCTAAATGTTAATTTTGTTTTCATGACATTGAATGTATTTTTGACATTCCTATTCTATTTATAATTTCTGTTGAATGTATTTTTGACATTCCTATTCTATTTATAATTTCTGTTTTACTTATGTTTTATGTCATCATCTCCAAGCTTCAGGTCTCCCAAAGTATACATTCCTCATTTTAAAAAATATATTCTGTATATTTTGTAAGCAATATCTCACTTTCAAAGTAATTGAAAATATCTCACATTGTGCAGTCTCTTTTTTTTTTAATGTATAATGTGTCATTTGTTTTATTAGTAATATTTTCAGTGATGTTGACTTTATTTAGCAACAATTCATTGAGTATTTATGTTGGTGATTTTATCAAAAATATACATTGATACATTATATACTCATTTCATTGAATAGGTTAGAGTAGATGTGAATATTTAAATCTGTCTGTCAAAAGACGCAGTGAAGATCAACATCTTTTTATGAATTTAAAAAAAAAAAACAACAACAACACACACATAGAAATAATGTTTGCAGACAGAGTTACATGTAAACCAAAGTCACATTCAACAGCGAAGAAAGCAAAAATGTCTCAAACTGTGAATATCTTGGCTCTATAACCAACAACAACAATAAGAGCTGATCACAAGATGTCAGACAGACTGGCCATAGCAATGAGAAGATTCAACAGTATTAAGAACCTGTAGCACAATACCAGCAAGCAAAGTGACATTGTTAGAACACATCTGTCCCGTGGCAAAATACAAATATGAGTCATGTACCATTTTACAATTAATAATTAATAAAATTGGGGCTTTGGAACTTAAGTGTTACAGAAACATTCTTAGAATACTGTAGACCAAGAAAAAGAAAAATATAGGCAATCTACCAGATTTAAACATTGAAGAAAACTGGCTTATATCCAGCATGATGTCTTGGAATCTGAAATACTGGCCTTATTAAATGCCACTGTGGTTTGGAGAGAACAGTGATTGAAGACATGGTTCTGGAAGAAGAGACAGTGATCAACCAGCACAAAGATGAACACAGGACATTCCCTCAGAAAACACCCTCAGCATGAAAATGCATGAGGCAGAGAAATTGACACAGGATTAAGAATTATTTTGGCAGGCCGTGATGGGAGCTGCGGAGGACTACCACGTGATGATGAGATATGAAAATGATGTTAATGTAATGCAGTTTTCCTCTGAACTCTGTAAAGGATCTACTATGTAATGATGAAATATGAATATTGATGTTAATGTAATGCGGTGTGCCTCAGAACTCTATAAAGGATCTACTACATTATGATGAGATGTGAATATTGATATTAATGTAATGCGGTTTTCCTCAGAATTCTGTAAAGGATTTACTACATTATGATGAGATGTGAATATTGATGTTTATGTAATGCAGTTTTCCTCAGAATTCTGTAAAGGATTTACTACATTATGATGGGATGCGAATATTAATATTAAATAATACCATTTTCCTCAGAATTCTGTAAAGGATCTAGTACATTATGATGAGATATGAATATTGATGTTCATGTAATGTGGTTTTCCTCAGAATCCACATGGTACAAAGGGCGATAACTCAGACTCTTGCCTCGGTGAAGCGTGTGCATGCAAACATTGAGGATAGGCTTCTGTCGTCAAATGAAAATGCTGAAAAGGTGAGAGGCAATGACTTGTTCTCAGTGGAAATATTACTGTATGTTCAAGTATCTTCAAGAATTGTCAACTTGTGGAACTGACAGGCATCTCAGTCTATTACAGTCATAAAGTAAAGAGTCCTTTTACTAGCCTTGAGGCTTATTGGGTAAATGGTGCTGGCCCCATATTTGTATAGACCCATTTGTCACTTCCTAGCTGGTATGTTGAATATCAGGCTGGTCACCTTTACTCCCCAGACATTTTCTGTTATCTATGTTAGAATGGATCGACCTGGAAACTCAGGTCTGTTTCTTACAATTTGCCTTGATAGGGATTCAAACATATAACCAGCAGGCAAGCATGCTAGTCATTGCACTACTGCCACTTCCCAGTATTATAGAGGGGTTCCAGAAGATTTCACAACAGAAGCCAAAAAGGTACAATAGCCAGTCTGAAAAATCAGCAGTGCATTGTTTTTGAAGGGTCAACATATACACACATTGTTTAAAAAAATAGTGTACTGCATGATAGGTTAAATAGCCATATTTCTTTAACATGTGTACACCAGTGTCCGTATGACAGTAGACGGTATTATCTGCTTTCTGTTAGCGCCAAATTTTGAGTGGCACTTACCAAACCAGACACTCCACATTGTGCCAGTGGTTTCAAGTGGAGGAGCGCAGTGGTGAGGGTACAAGCCTTATCCTGGTGCAAGGAAATGAAACCTACTGACTAAATGAATGTCATGGCATGGCAGACCAGGCCCTAAACCTTGATCGGCAACTGGTCTAGAATCGAAGCTCTTACAGGCAGACAGAGTATTGCTTTGCTGATCCGGCAGCGTCTGCAGCTTGTCTTGTTTCAGATGTATTGGTGTTACCTTTCCTCTGAAGTGAGTTAGGCAGGCTGAGAGAGAGATCAGGCTGCATGAGCAACACATGGTCTCAACAATTCAGCCCAGGCTTTATGCTATGGAGAGATATAACTCCATCCCTGGTCTTAACTGGATCAGTCACATTCGCTACCGTCATGGGTTGCAATTTTCATGCCTTTTTTTAAAGCACATTGTAACAAACTATCATCTGTTAAGGCGGCCAGATGCCAGTGTGTGTACACCAAACATTACAAGTTTAATATAACACATCAAGCTTTGCTTGGTATAGGAGAAGAATTGTCTGCCTGTGTTGTAATGACTACCTTCCAAGTGGTATATACATTTCTACTGGGCTGGTATATAAATCTCAGTGCTGTGCTAGTAAATCTTTCTGCTGGTTTAGTCAGTAAATATTTCTATTAGTTCAGTTAGTAAATATTTCTGTTAGTTTAGTTGGTAAATCTTTCTGTTAGTTCAGTTAGTTAATCTTTCTGTTAGTTCAGTTAGTTAATCTTTCTGTTAGTTCAGTTAGTTAATCTTTCTGTTAGTTCAGTTAGTAAATCTATGTCCTAGACTATCCTGTAAATCTCCACGTCAGACTTTTAAAGATCGTTAGGCGGGCCTGCATGCCCAATTCTTCACCCTTTGAAAATAAAGTTTGTTTGTTTGTTTGTTCGTTTGTTGGTGTGTAAATCTCTGTGCTAAAATGTATAGGCAATCCCAGTGCCAAGTTGATACTATTGCTGAAGTTCCTGTTTATTGCTAAGTATAGTACCAACAACATCATTCTGTTTTTGTCTTTCAGCTGTCACAGCGAGAAGTGCTTTTGATGAAGGTGCGACAACTACGCCAGGAACTTCTGTGGCAGACTCAACAGAAACAGGTGGAGCAGGAAAAGTTTGAGAAATACCAGGCAACACAAAACACAAGATGTGAGTATGAATGCTTTTATGGTGTCATTATGTGAAAGCAATTTAATTAAATTAATGTTAATAAGACATGTTGATGAGCATAGCGGGCATATTGGGGTAATGACTAGAATGTTATCCTGATACTTTTATAAGTGTGGTAAAATGAGGGTTTAATCCCTGCTCCTGTTGTTCGCTACTCGGGAAGACTCATCACTTGTTTCTCCGTGTAAAAATGTGATGTTCCTGGCAGTTCATATCCCCACAGCTGATGCCAGCTACAGGACTTGTGTTCATATATTCACAAATATGATGGTAATCATAGATATGGTAAAGAAGAACAACCTGATGTGTCCGTTGCATACCACCAAAAGAAAAGAATGATAAAATCAGTGAGAAAGCCATAAAAACCTGCTCAAGACGACTACCACGTTATGGACAGACCAGAACAAGTCATTATTCTGCGCCTCAGAACAGGACACAATAGATTATGCAACCACATGTATACAAAAGTCAAGATTGGTGAATCAGCCATGTATTGGCATTGCAGATAGCAGAGCACATACTCCAAGACTGCCCAAAATATAAGATATTTAGGCAAACCTTCTGGCCTTGAGAGTCGACAGTGAAAGGTAAACTCTATGGACCACTGAGTGAACTAAACAAGACAGTTAAATTCATACAAGAGATAACATTGCAGTTACAGACATATTTCAAGCAAACGAAAGAAGAAGAATAGAAATGGTAGCTAGGCAGAAGCCACCATCGAGAAGTAAGTCGTTTGCAAGAACCAAGTGCTGACTGTGAATCTACAACCATGGTCAGACTGCGAGAACAGCAAGTTAAAAGAGGTATGGCCAGAAAAGAACACAATACAGGAAGCCAGAGAAGATTAATAAACCAACACAGAACTGTGTTGTTAGCCGCTACACGCTGCAAGATTTACTGAGGAAGGGCTTTCCCTATTAACCGTGTCCCTGGCCATCAGACGAACTCACTCCGACTTCAGAGGTACTTGTAATTTAAGTCCCCAAGTCAAAGACGATAGATCAACATTTTTAGTCTAACTGTCAGGTGTAGAGGTTGAACCCCTTACCTCAGCATCAGCACACCAGATGTTTAATAACACGCGTTCTTATCCATTCGGCTATGTTGACCTACATTCTGGGTTCAATCCACAACAGTGGCAGGATTTTTTCCGATCAGTACATCTTTAGAGTCAACCCAGCCTTATAAAATATTAGGGGCGTTCATTTGAAACCCGTTCCAATGGCTTTATTACAAAAGCATGAAAGAAAAATTAACAGGTGTGGTAGAATTAAACAAAGCATTCATTTTGAATGAATTATGCACCATGGGTTGGTCAGAAGTCGCTGTAGGCATTCAGGCAAGCATCCCATTGCTTAGGTAAGCGGCGAATACCATCCGCAAAAAAGGATTGTGGTTGCTCACTGAACCAAGTGTTTACCATGTTCATTATGTCTGCATCTGTGTGAAATTGTTGCCTCTTGAGAGCTTTTTTTAGAGATCCAAACAAATGAAAATCACATGGTGACAAATCAGGACCATAGGCTGGATGTTGCAGAATTTCCCACTTCTTCCTTGCTAATGCTTCCTGTACAATCTTTGCGACATGCGGACGAGCATTATCGTGCAACAAAATCACACCTTGAGAAAGCAATCCAGGTCGTTTATTCTTGATGGCTTTTTGCAGCCTGTCTAATGTTTCCAGGTAGTGGGTAGAGTTGATGTTGACACCAGGTTCTTTAAAGTTGGCCAACAATAGCCCTTGTCAAAAAATGCGCTTCAGAAAATGCGCTCAGCATAACCTTACCAGCGGAAATCTGCAACTTGAATTTTTTGGCTTTTGATGTTCCAGCATGCTTCCATAGCATGCTCTCTCTTTTGCTGCTCGGCTCAAAGTGGTTTCACCATGATTCATCACCTGCCACTATGCGGAAGAGAAATGCATCACCCTCCACTCTGTAATGCAGCAAGTGGTTCAAACACCATCCCATGCGTTCCTCTTTTTGGTGGTCGGTCAACATCCGTGGTAACCACTGTTAACCCACCTTGCGATATTGCAGTTTCTTACGAACGACCTTTTGAATTGTCCCAATTGACACATCAAAGTCTTTCACAAGCGAATGTATGCTTCGACAACTTTTGATCTGTACTGTTGCATCAATTTTGGCGATGGTTTCTTCTGTTGCAACAATATGTGCTTGACCCGACCGTCGAAGATCTGTCGTGAACTGACGTCCTTTCCGAAACATTCGTGCCCAGTCTGTCACTGTTGCCTTCGACACACATTTGTTGCCGTACGCTGCCTGCATTCTTCGATGAATGTCCGCAGGTTGACATCCTTCAAATGAAAGAAACTGAATCACCGATCTTTGAGCTTCTTTAGACAGATTTTGAATCAGCCTGGCCATTTTCTAATTGGTCAGAAACAGAACCTATGCATCATGGGACAATTAGCACTTGCTCTTTTATTCATTTGTCAGTACTTATCACATGACTATGATATGATAATGTTCAGCATACGCAGTTACGCGCGGTGCGACATGAACAGATCTCAAATGAACGCCCCTTATAGATCGGATAATTTTCCAGAATTTTTTGAGGATTGTTTAGAAAGGAGAGATGGTGAGGAAGGGAACTGGCCCCTCCAGCTCATAATATTATGGTCTAGAATATATGAAGACCTAACCCTTCACACATCAATAGCTGTATTTGCCATGGGGCTACTTTTATTTGCCAGGGGGCTACTTTTATTTGCCATGGGCTACTTTTATTTGCCATGGGGCTACTTTTATTTGCCACTGGGCTACTTTTATTCGCCATTGGGCTACTTTTTTGCCGTGGGGCTACTTTTATTTGCCATGGGGGGATACCTTTGCCGTTAACAATAAAGCAAACTGTAATACAGCATTGTTTGTAGGGATGGCGTCATCTATTCTCATGACTTTCTCTTGCAACTATTCAGTAAACACACTTAAGGAGAAGGGGGTAGAGCTGCAACAGCTGGCTGTGGACACTGAAGAGAAGCGGACTTTGCATATACAGTCCAGGTAAGGAAGTGGGTGATGTACGCTAGCTGCAGAGTGGTTGTTTGTCTGTTTTTGTGGAAGAGGGCAATGTTGTTTGTTAAGCCTGTCTTTATCTCTTGGATATTAGAATTGTTTGCCACATCTTAGATTATCTCTGAAGTAGTTGTTGCGACCTACATTATCTCTCCTGGAATTGTTGTAGCACCCTGTATTATCTCTTGGAGTAGTTGTTACAACCCTGTTTTATCTCTTGGAGTAGCTGCTACTTAGTACATAATTTCTTGTGGTATAGTTGCTACACCCTACATTATCTCTTAAAGTAGTTGCTACACGCAACATTATCACTTGGATTGATGCTGTACCATACATTATCTCTTGGAATAGATGCTACACCCTACATTATCACTTGCGTTAATGATATACCATACTCGGATCACAGGATTCAGAGTTGAGTGCTAACCATTACACCATAGAAGATACACCCTACATTATCACTTGGATTAACTGCCACACCTTCCTAGGTGGGTGCGAGCATGCATGCATGGGCGGGCGGGTGAGAGAGAGAGAGAGAGAGAGAGTCTGTTGACAATGAAGTATCTGAAACCCATGGAGGAGATATGACCAACCTTGGTCTAATCCCAGTCAACCTGTATGTGAATAATATGCAGAATAATTAACTCTATCGTAGTAAAAGTAAAAGACCCATTTACATGTATTAAGGCACATTGGGCATATGGTGCCAGACCCATATTTGTATAGACCAGTTGGCACTCAGTGGGTGATGTGGTCAGTACCACACCAACAGCCTTGACTCCCCAAGACATTGCCTGGTACTCATTTTAGGCTGGGTCGACCTGGGGGGCCCGGGTCCATTTTAAAAATCTGCTTCAGTGTGGATTCAAACCCATGGCCTCTGGGCTGACAGATGAATATCTAGACTCTGTGCTACCGTGCCCCCCCCCCCCCCCCCTCACCCCCTCCCAATAAATAATGACTTGATTATATCCTAAAATGCCTTTGTACAGATGTGATGTTCCAGTATCTGTCTTGAATGAATCACCAGAAAATGAGAAGTAGATTGTGACCTTTACTAGAACACAGGTTACAAGTAATAAAATGGATGTTGTGGTGAAAGTCTTCGTCAGCACAGAACAAACAAACACAAACCGGCACAACTACATGAAAAACACTACATGAAAATACAAATATAAAAGTTACATATCCGCATCCTTGTTGTGGCTGGATACGTCTTAAATGATCAGCCAGCGCATATGATGACTTATAATGGAGTGAATGAACCAGATATGTGGTTAAGATGGGTCAATGGACTAAAGGTCAATAACGTCACATGCCCAGGGATTGGCCTAACCGCCTGAGGGAAGAACACGCGCTAGGGGGAAGGGGAGGCACCCATATCATCAAGATCATCATCAGGTTTGTGTTTGTTCTGTGCCGACAAAGGCTTTAACCGCAACATCCATTCTTTTTAACTTGTAATCGTGGTATGGTAAAGCTCCCAATCTTCTGGTGATTCATTCATTGCCTTTGTAAGCTTTACTGCAGTTCCCCTGATTCTAGTGTTAATCAGTGCCTGTCTTCCACACCCTGCTGGTTTCTGAGTTTGGGGAAAGGAAGAAGAGCTCTCTGTAACACAGTCCCCATTGAGAAAGTACTTTGGTACTGAGTCGTGAGAAAAGCCCCTCCACCCACTCTCACTCTGATAGATGTCAATCTTTTTCAAGACTCAGACAACCTGACCACCAGTGCAATGGACTTAAGAGTTAAAACACACCAATGCATCAGACTTAAGAGTTAAGACTCATGTCTTCTGGTGAATTCACCAACAGCCAACCAACCGCAGCTGCAGTGTTGTTTGTCAAGTGTTGTCAAAGAAGAACCATGTTACTCCAGAGCAAATTCAGAAGTGGCTCAGCCTGAAGACTCTTTTATTCTTCTTCTTCTGCCTCTCATATTCCAGTGGAGCATATATTTCAGTGGAGCATATATTTCAGTGGAGCATATATTTCAGTGGAGCATATATTCCAGTGGAGCATAGGCCATGAACCAACTCACATCAAAACCTTTGTAGACTTATTCATGATTGATTGGACTTTGTTGCTAGCGTTATCTACAGGATAAGTTCGCCAGGCTCAGACCAACTCTCCTTAACCTCTTACGACATGTATGGTAGGTTACAGTGTTACTGTTCTCTGCTGCCCTTATAGTCCAGGTAATATCCTGGTGAGACTTTAATAGTGAGGGCAGAAGAGTGCTGACTGTTGATCAGATAAAGATAACAGTGAGTAATGTAGTGAGATGAGATGATAGTATGACCTGCATGGATTGAATTGTATTTTAGTGAGAGAGAGTTATACAATATCAGTCTCTCTCTTTTGACTTGGTTGTGTTTGATCCGCTGGCAGCAGGAGGCTGTGAGCAGAAGTAGCACATGTATGGACTACGCTTGAGTTCAAAGCGAGAGAATGCACACACACAAAATGAGAAACCATTATATCAGAAACAAATGTTCACAACTGGTTTTACAGTTTATAATCAGTAATAATTCTCCTTGAATGTTCACCTACAGAGAAATGCTGGTGAAAGAGAATGCCCAGGTGTTGTTTCGAAGGAAACAGATCATTAGGGAAATGGTGCATGATATTTATCCCATCACTGAGGTAGGTATAGCTGGTCTTCTTAGTTTTTTGGGGGGTCCCATAAACATGATGTAGCGGTCAGCAAGGCTGAAAAGCTTCCCGTCTGCTAATGATGGCGTATAGAGTTCAATACCTACATCTGTTAGTTGGGCTTAAATGTTAACTTCTCATTCAAAAAGCAGTGGCAAACTTTTTTTTATGTTGCATATCCCTTGCAGGACGTTGAGGTCAGCATCAGCATTTTTCAGCTGCTGTTGATGTACTAGGCAAATTTTACGTTCAGTAGTTTGCCAATGTTTTCTGAACGACCGGCTCCTATACCAACTCGTTATGACACAACGCGACACAGTCTGATGCATAAATCGGTCACGGCTGCGTTTCGAACGCTTGGTAAGCGGCTCATGAACCGCGTTCGCAAGCCTTTGGCCGCGGAGACCAGCAAACTAGAGAATGTTAAATGGCTTGTATGAGGGAGCTTCAAATGAAAACCTTAAAAGTGTATTATATGAAAATCTTAAAAGTGTGATAGAAATATTACAATAACCAAACCATTGTCTTGTATTCTGTCAATATTGTTGTTAAGGATGTCAAGAGTGTTAAGCATGTGGCATCACGGTGCATATGAACACGGTGATGTTATAAGGACTGTTTAAAGATGGTCACCCCACTTTTGACATGTCCCAAAGAGGAGGAGTGTTCTGTTATCCATTTATTAATAGTGAACGGGTGAAACTTATAGAAATTCATCGGCGAATGAAGGTCCAGTATGGTGATGTATGCCTGTCAGTCCAGCAAGTGTATGAGTGGAGTAGACATTTAAAAACAGCGTGACTTCTGTAACAGACTGTTCATGACTGAGTCAGGTACACTCACGCATGCACACACACACACGCACACATACACACACACACACACAATTTAAGGTTTTCATTTGAAGCCCCCTCGTAAAATCAACCAGGGGTTGATCACAACATCCTGCACAGTACATGCTGCTAAAAAAAAACATGATGACTGGCCATTTTGTGTTGTTGGATGTTTTCACATGCTACCTTATTCCTGTAATTTGCGCTTGTAGCTGTGCCTCCTGCCACGTCTCTGTGACTGGGCTCTTGTGTGGGATTTGTATAAGGTGGTGTTTGTTTCCTCTGCTATTCCACTAATCAATCGCTTGTGGGGGGGGGGGGGGGGGGGGGGGGTCTACTGCTTGCTGTGACAAATTAATAGCAGATAATTGTAATTGTCATAAAAGATAAATATCTGACAGTTGGTTACAATTTTTCTTTGTAATTTCCGTGCTTCTGTATTTGTCAGATGTACTGACAATGATGTTGGCGTCTGTGGGTTAGGGGTAAGTGAAAAGGCAGTTTCACAATTCCCTAATCGAGTTGAGGGTTCAGAATCAGCCTCTGGGGATTTAGAAGCTGTTTGCTTTGCGTTGATTTCAATAGTATGAGGCGTCATCTGTTCAGAAATGGGGAACTATGGAATGTAACACTTCCTAGTAAATTACAAACAGCTAATAAATGCTGGGGTTGATTGCAACATCCTATAAAGGCCATGCAGCTTACTGACTAACAGAGATATTAACTGATTTGTGTCAAATGACATCATATGTTGAATGGAGGTTGCTATGTGTATTTAATGCACAATTTGCTCTAATCCACAGGATGAAAAAGGCTTCTACATCTGTAATGTTCGACTTCCTAATGCAGAAGATTATCAAGGTACATTAGCATCACATCATCATCATGATTATCATTATCATTGTTATCTTCATCAGCGCCATTATCATCATCATCATGGTTATCATTGTTGTTGTTGTTGTCATCTGCACTGTTATCATCATCATCATCATCATGGTTATTATCATTGTTGTTGTCATCTGCTCTGTTATCATCAGCATTGTTATCTTCATCAGCGCCATTATCATCATCATCATGGTTATCATTATCATTGTTGTTATCTGCACCATTATCATCATCATGGTTATCATTATCATTGTTGTTGTCATCTGCACTGTTATCATCATCATCATGGTTATCATCATTGTTGTTATCTGCACCATTATCATCATCATGATTATCATTATCATTGTTATCTTCATCAGCGCCATTATCATCATCATCATGGTTATCATTGTTGTTGTTGTTGTCATCTGCACTGTTATCATCATCATCATCATGGTTATTATCATTGTTGTTGTCATCTGCTCTGTTATCATCAGCATTGTTATCTTCATCAGCGCCATTATCATCATCATCATGGTTATCATTATCATTGTTGTTATCTGCACCATTATCATCATCATGGTTATCATTATCATTGTTGTTGTCATCTTCACTGTTATCATCATCTTGGTTATCATTATCATTGTTGTTATCTGCACCATTATCATCATCATCATGGTTATCATCATTGTTGTTATCTGCACCATTATCATCATCATGGTTATCATTATCATTGTTATCTTCATCAGCGCCATTATCATCATCATCATGGTTATCATTATCATTGTTGTTATCATCTTCACCATTATCATCATCATCATCATCATGGTTATCATTATCATTGTTGTTATCTGCACTGTTATCATCATCATGGTTATCATTATCATTGTTATCTTCATCAGCGCCATTATCATCATCATCATGGTTATAATTATCATTGTTGTTGTCATCTTCACCATTATCATCATCATCATGGTTATCATTATCATTGTTGTCATCTGCACTGTTATCATCATGGTTATCATCATTGTTGTCTTCATCATTGCCATTATCATCATCATCATGGTTATTATCATCATTGTTGTTGTAATCTGCACCATTATCATCATCATCACGGTTACCATTATCATTGTTGTTGTCATCTGCACTGTTATCATCATCATCATGGTTATCATTATCATTGTTGTTATCTGCACCATTATCATCATCATGGTTATCATTATCATTATTATCTTCATCAGCACCATTATCATCATCATCATGGTTATCATTATCATTGTTGTCATCTTCACCATTATCATCATCATCATGATTATCATTATCATTGTTGTTATCTGCACCATTATCATCATCATGGTTATCATTATCATTGTTGTTGTCATCTGCACCATTATCATCATCATCATGGTTACCATTATCATTGTTGTTGTCATCTGCATCATTATCATCATCATTATCATAGTTATTATTGTTGTCATCATTGACCATATTATCATCATGACCATTATTATTATTATCTTCATTAGCACCATTATCATCATCATGGTCATCATTATTGTTGTTATTGGCACCATTATTGTCATCATTGGCCATATTATCATCATCTATATTATTATCATTATTATTATCATCTTCATCGGCACCATTATCATCATCATTGTGGTTATCATTATCATTGATGTCTTCATCAGCGTCATTATCATCATCATCATCATTGTGATTACCATTGTCATAAAAGCACACTGGTTTATCAGTATATTGCTCAAGGTTCAATTACAAACATGAAGTATGTTTTTGCGTGTGATATGGTGAGAAATAAACATGAAAACTTAGTGACAGCTGGCAAACTTGATGGGAAAAGAACAAGAGGAAGACGAAGAGATCTAGTCATTGTAGTATTAACGTTGACATGGTATTAAAGTTGTAATGACCCAGTATGGGTGGGTCCTGTCTGTAGTTTTGTTATTTAGTTGTGATGACCCTGTATGGGTGGGTCCTGTCTGTAGTTTTGTTATTTAGTTGTGATGACCCAGTATGGGTGTGTCCTGTCTGTAGTTTTGTTATTTAGTTGTGATGACCCTGTATGGGTGGGTCCTGTCTGTAGTTTTGTTATTTAGTTGTGATGACCCAGTATGGGTGGGTCCTGTCTGTAGTTTTGTTATTTAGTTGTGATGACCCAGTATGGGTGTGTCCTGTCTGTAGTTTTGTTATTTAGTTGTGATGACCCAGTATGGATGGGTCCTGTCTGTAGTTTTGTTATTTAGTTGTGATGACCCAGTATGGGTGTGTCCTGTCTGTAGTTTTGTTATTTAGTTGTGATGACCCTGTATGGGTGGGTCCTTTCTGTAGTTTTGTTATTTAGTTGTGATGACCCTGCTCAGTTAAGCTGGATCATTGTAGTATGCCAGTGTGTTCAGACTGACACGGTAGTTTCATTAACACAGTGTCCTCCTGTTGGCTGGACACAAGATATTGTTATGAATGGCTCCGCAGAGTTACAGTTATTACTTGCTGAGTTCTGAGAGACTGTTTCAATATTGCTTTTTCACTCTAACATTACACAGCTAGTAACATAACTCCACAACTGATTGTTATAACCAATTATAACTGGTGAGGTGTTCGATGATATCTATTGTCACCCTACAGGTTTATACACTTCACATGATTATATTATCATGTGATGGTTCTTTTTTTTAAACAATATCAATTAAAATACTTGCAAACCACATCTATATAATTATAAAATACTGGCGGCAGGGTGAATGCTGCCATTGCCACAATCACTTTCGACGCATCTGACCTTGACTTCACACATGGGAGTCTCCAATATACTGTTGTGGTATGCAAATGAAGTTACTCTCTGGATAGCATATCTCTGCTTTCTCCAGTCTCTTCACTGTGTCATTACTCCTTGTCCAACATTTGCATCCATACAGAACAACATTCCACACACAACTTTTAGTCAGCGGATTTGTGTATTTGTCATCATATGTTTATTTTTTTTAATGATATTTATTTTGTAAAAGAGTCTTTAAGGCATGTTGTGTGGTAGTAAAAGCTTTAATGAAATATACAAACATTTAATGGAAGACAATATAAATACAAAAATCCACATTGTTTCTGTAAAATTGTGTTTGTTTTCACATTCAATTCAATATAGTGAATCTCTTGTCATATTTATCTGTATCCAGAGATGGATATTTATCTGTATCCGGAGTTAAATTAAGATATTGTAGGATCCTGGGCTATAGACACTATTAGGCAGCACTATATACACATACACACACAAATACAGGCTGAATGACATCACAAACCATCATATATATAAAAATAAATGAAGTATATTTAGGTGTGAAGTTTTAGACCTTCACATATCCTAGACCATGGTATGATGGGAATGGTTGGCCAGTTGTCATCTTCTTCACCTTTCCTTAGTCAATTCCCAGAAGATTCTGAACATTATCCATCCAGTACCCATTTTATGAAGCTAGGGACTGAACTGGACCACTGATCTATGAAGCTGGGGCTACCCCCCAGGGTGGTCCTGGTTGGAAGAATGATTCCTGTGAATGCTGGGGACTGAACTAGACCACTGACTTGGTAGGCAAATGCTCTAACCATTATGCTACCATCATATAGTGGCTTGTCCTGTAGAGAACTTTGCCCAGACGTCTTTCTCCATAATCTCTCTGCTTTATTTTCTAGGCATCCCTACAGAAGATAGTTTGCCATTACTTTTCTTCTTGTTGGTAACCATACTGGTTGGTGTCCTTAGCTGTTGTTTCTGTAGAGAGATCTTCTGTTTATTGTCATGAACTTGAGACCAACAACCCACAAATACCTGTCTGTTGCTATTAAACCACCTGCTATTAGTTTTTTTTCATGTTTGCTCCCTATGAACTCAAGTTTAGCTACTACTTTTAGTGCACTGGACTGATTTTTGCATGTGGATTAGCTTTCCCTATTACCAGTGTCCCTTGCCATCAGGCAACCTCACTCCGACTTCAGAAGTACTTGTAATTTATGTCCCCAAGTCAAGGATGCAAAGTCAACATTTTAGTCCAACTGACCGGTGGAGGGGTTGAACCCATAACCTCAGTATCAGCACACTGGATGTTTAAGAATTAGCGTTCTTATCCATTCAGCCATGCTGACTTCTGCCACCAGCTATCATGGTTTCCCTGTGTGGAGGGGATCAGTGCATGCTCTACCTTGTCCAAGCGTAGGCTAGCAGATGGAAGGAGGTGACTCACTTCTCCTGAGATAGGGGATCAGTGCATGCTCCACCTTGTCCAAGCGTAGGCTAGCAGATGAAATTGATGTCTCACTTATCCTGAAATTGGGGATTTCCTGTACCCCACCACCCCTCTATGGCATAATTAGAAATATAACGCAGACTTGATCATATTACACTGTGCTAAAGTACGTATATATATATATATGATATTTATATAAGATATTGTAGCCTTATATATATGGTATTTATATTCGCTTAATCTCTAAACGCCACCCACCATGACCCATCAAACTCACAGAGGCTCTTTCTATTGCATCCCCTAAAGCCCTTGTGTAAATGCAGCCCTGTCTGTACTTCAAATGATGTGAGGCTAATGTAGGCATGCCATGGTCCTGATTCTGTTTTACTTGCTACTTACAGGTCAAGAAGAGATGAGGGTGTCCGTGGCCTTGGGTTTTACATGTCATTTGACCCAGATGATTTCACACTTCATGGATTTGCCTCTGCGATATCCGATGGTGTACAGAGGTTCGCGGTCGACGATTATTGACCATATTCATAGCAAACTGACAGATAAGGACAGAGAGTGAGTAGTAATGAAACAGTTATAGACCTAGTGAAAGGAGAATGGGAATAAATGCAGTTTATGATTGAAGGAACAGCTTTATTTCACAAGGACATACAGTTATTTTTTCTTTCTTTCTTCTTACCTTTTCATTGGCCGTGTTATGCCTTTCAGTATCAGGTTGGAAATTCTTTCTGAGCAGCTTACACATGGTGTTTTTACCTCTTGCATACCGCTAATCTATTGCTTGCAGGGTCTGTCACTCTCTTTGTTTCCATTGTATCTATGTGTCATTGTCGTTTAGGAATCTTGATGTAGGAAGTCCTTTGTAAAATATCGCTATCATCATAGCCTGCCAAAAACATTCTTGCTCCATGGCTAGCCTTCTCCCCCACCCCTGCTTCCTCAAGTACACACCTATGCCAAGGTGTCTTCATCGCTCCGTGTCCACTCTTGTGCCTGAGACCCTTGCCTCATCCCCCGGAAATACACCCTCCATAATTGCTTCATCCATACTACTGTGATGTCTGACATTGTCAAAATACTTTAGTCTTCGAGACTCAACACTACCCACCAGCCAGGTAGGTCTCTTTGATGCCCAGATGCTGTATATACTCCTCCTGCTCCCGGTCCACAGCACTCCAAGAACCTTTCTTCAACACTTAAGCTCAAAAGCCCTGACTCTCCTTCACAGTAATTGTTTGAGGTAGTCTGGTCATATAACCAAATCTGCTGTTTTCTATTCTACTATTGTCCAGTTCTGGCACTGGTAGTGTAATGTTTGCCAGAAGATTGTGTTGAACAATGCTTTCTAATCGTTTCTGTTATCACATGTTGTTCTGCAGTATTGATGACATCTGGTCATAGTCTTATCGCATCTGTTTTAAATCTCAGCATTGACTCTTCCAACAGATGAAAGCAGACTTCCCAACTAGGGGAATTCTTTATTTTGACCTGTTTGTTTGTTCACTTGCTTTCATTACATTATACTCATACGAGAAGCCTCCCCCCTCCCCCTCCCATGGAATAAGTCGATTGGTGAGTTCAGAAGTAGCATTACATTAGCTTTACATTAGTGAAGGACAGATTTGATATTTTTAGCAAATATTAACGTGAACAGCAGAAATTTATTTACTGTTGTCATTATTTCACTTCTTGCAGATTCCCACTGTATGGAAAAGGCAAAGAAAAATTCCAGTACAACTACGCAGTCTTTCTTCTCAATAAAAATATCAGCCAGGTAACTGTGTCATCACACTCTCATCATCATTGTCTTTCATGTGACATGTTGGAATTTGATAGAAATTCGGCTAATTGTTTGCCATATTATGAGATTCTGGTTATTTTTGTCCTTCATGTGACTTGTGATAACTGATTATAACTGATGCTTTTTGTCAGTGTGGCAACATTTATGTTCAGGTATTTTCTTGGTAAACTCTGACAGAATTGGTGAAATTGTTCTTAAAAATGATCCAGTTAGCTCTTATACAATTCCAGCTGTAGTTTTAATGTTGTGTGATCGCATTTGTCCATTCTCTGATATTTGTTAGGGTGACTGGATCATGGTCACTATTCCCTATTGACTATTGACCACTCTGGTTGTGGATATTATCAATTGCTGTGGTAAAGTCATTTGGTCTAATTTTCTTCTTTGCTCTAAAATGATATTTAGCTCTCTCATCTGGCTGGATTGGTGGAGCCATAGCCAAGAGGTTAGTGTATGCCTCAGACTCAGAAAGTTCCAGATTCTATTTCAGCATAGGGCTGGGAATTTTTCCAAGGGCCATAGGTGTGTAATGATATCACACATTCCTATAATCTCATGGGCAGTGCAATTGGATACCTAGCCTTCTCAGATAAGGGCAGGAAACAGGTCCCAGTTACAGCTGCATGTTAAAAATCCCACAGCAGTTGGATACCTAGCCTTCTCAGATAAGGGCAGGAAACAGGTCCCAGTTAAAGCTGCATGTTAAAAATCCCACAGCAGTTGGATACCTAGCCTTCTCAGATAAGGGCAGGAAACAGGTCCCAGTTAAAGCTGCATGTTAAAAATCCCACAGCAGTTGGATACCTAGCCTTCTCAGATAAGGGCAGGAAACAGGTCCCAGTTAAAGCTGCATGTTAAAAATCCCACAGCAGTTGGATACCTAGCCTTCTCAGATAAGGGCAGGAAACAGGTCCCAGTTAAAGCTGCATGTTAAAAATCCCACAGCAGTTGGATACCTAGCCTTCTCAGATAAGGGCAGGAAACAGGTCCCAGTTAAAGCTGCATGTTAAAAATCCCACAGCAGTTGGATACCTAGCCTTCTCAGATAAGGGCAGGAAACAGGTCCCAGTTAAAGCTGCATGTTAAAAATCCCACAGCAGTTGGATACCTAGCCTTCTCAGATAAGGGCAGGAAACAGGTCCCAGTTAAAGCTGCATGTTAAAAATCCCACAGCAGTTGGATACCTAGCCTTCTCAGATAAGGGCAGGAAACAGGTCCCAGTTAAAGCTGCATGTTAAAAATCCCACAGCAGTTGGATACCTAGCCTTCTCAGATAAGGGCAGGAAACAGGTCCCAGTTAAAGCTGCATGTTAAAAATCCCACAGCAGTTGGATACCTAGCCTTCTCAGATAAGGGCAGGAAACAGGTCCCAGTTAAAGCTGCATGTTAAAAATCCCACAGCAGTTGGATACCTAGCCTTCTCAGATAAGGGCAGGAAACAGGTCCCAGTTAAAGCTGCATGTTAAAAATCCCACAGCAGTTGGATACCTAGCCTTCTCAGATAAGGGCAGGAAACAGGTCCCAGTTAAAGCTGCATGTTAAAAATCCCACAGCAGTTGGATACCTAGCCTTCTCAGATAAGGGCAGGAAACAGGTCCCAGTTAAAGCTGCATGTTAAAAATCCCACAGCAGTTGGATACCTAGCCTTCTCAGATAAGGGCAGGAAACAGGTCCCAGTTAAAGCTGCATGTTAAAAATCCCACAGCAGTTGGATACCTAGCCTTCTCAGATAAGGGCAGGAAACAGGTCC
Source organism: Cepaea hortensis (assembly GCA_963921405.1). Lineage (NCBI taxonomy): Eukaryota > Metazoa > Mollusca > Gastropoda > Stylommatophora > Helicidae > Cepaea > Cepaea hortensis. The sequence continues at coordinate 82,607,038 of OY992883.1, forward strand.
CAGTTAAAGCTGCATGTTAAAAATCCCACAGCAGTTGGATACCTAGCCTTCTCAGATAAGGGCAGGAAACAGGTCCCAGTTAAAGCTGCATGTTAAAAATCCCACAGCAGTTGGATACCTAGCCTTCTCAGATAAGGGCAGGAAACAGGTCCCAGTTAAAGCTGCATGTTAAAAATCCCACAGCAGTTGGATACCTAGCCTTCTCAGATAAGGGCAGGAAACAGGTCCCAGTTAAAGCTGCATGTTAAAAATCCCACAGCAGTTGGATACCTAGCCTTCTCAGATAAGGGCAGGAAACAGGTCCCAGTTAAAGCTGCATGTTAAAAATCCCACAGAAATTGGATACCTAGCCTTCTCAGATAAGGGCAGGAAACAGGTCCCAGTTAAAGCTGCATGTTAAAAATCCCACAGCAGTTGGATACCTAGCCTTCTCAGATAAGGGCAGGAAACAGGTCCCAGTTAAAGCTGCATGTTAAAAATCCCACAGCAGTTGGATACCTAGCCTTCTCAGATAAGGGCAGGAAACAGGTCCCAGTTAAAGCTGCATGTTAAAAATCCCACAGCAGTTGGATACCTAGCCTTCTCAGATAAGGGCAGGAAACAGGTCCCAGTTAAAGCTGCATGTTAAAAATCCCACAGCAGTTGGATACCTAGCCTTCTCAGATAAGGGCAGGAAACAGGTCCCAGTTAAAGCTGCATGTTAAAAATCCCACAGCAGTTGGATACCTAGCCTTCTCAGATAAGGGCAGGAAACAGGTCCCAGTTAAAGCTGCATGTTAAAAATCCCACAGCAGTTGGATACCTAGCCTTCTCAGATAAGGGCAGGAAACAGGTCCCAGTTAAAGCTGCATGTTAAAAATCCCACAGCAGTTGGATACCTAGCCTTCTCAGATAAGGGCAGGAAACAGGTCCCAGTTAAAGCTGCATGTTAAAAATCCCACAGCAGTTGGATACCTAGCCTTCTCAGATAAGGGCAGGAAACAGGTCCCAGTTAAAGCTGCATGTTAAAAATCCCACAGCAGTTGGATACCTAGCCTTCTCAGATAAGGGCAGGAAACAGGTCCCAGTTAAAGCTGCATGTTAAAAATCCCACAGCAGTTGGATACCTAGCCTTCTCAGATAAGGGCAGGAAACAGGTCCCAGTTAAAGCTGCATGTTAAAAATCCCACAGCAGTTGGATACCTAGCCTTCTCAGATAAGGGCAGGAAACAGGTCCCAGTTAAAGCTGCATGTTAAAAATCCCACAGCAGTTGGATACCTAGCCTTCTCAGATAAGGGCAGGAAACAGGTCCCAGTTAAAGCTGCATGTTAAAAATCCCACAGAAATTGGAAATTGCAAAGAGTAGGATGTAAGGCCACTGCCCTAGCAAAATTGTTAGGAAAGAAAAACTCCATGGGAGAAGTCTGTTATCTTGGGTGAAATCTGTCCAACCTCTCCATGGGTAGAGTCTGTTATCTTGGGTGAAATCTGTCCAATCTCTCCATGGGTAGAGTCTGTTATCTTGGGTGAAATCTGTCCAACCTCTCCATGGGAGAAGTCTGTTATCTTGGGTGAAATCTGTCCAATCTCTCCATGGGTAGAGTCTGTTATCTTGGGTGAAATCTGTCCAATCTCTCCATGGGAGAAGTCTGTTATCTTGGGTGAAATCTGTCCAACCTCTCCATGGGTAGAGTCTGTTATCTTGGGTGAAATCTGTCCAACCTCTCCATGGGTAGAGTCTGTTATCTTGGGTGAAATCTGTCCAACCTCTCCATGGGTAAAATCTGTTATCTTGGGTGAAATCTGTCCAACCTCTCCATGGGTAAAATCTGTTATCTTGGGTGAAATCTGTCCAACCTCTCCATGGGTAAAATCTGTTATCTTGGGTGAAATCTGTCCCACCTCTCCATGGGTAAAATCTGTTATCTTGGGTGAAATCTGTCCAATCTCTCCATGGGAGAAGTCTGTTATCTTGGGTGAAATCTGTCCAATCTCTCCATGGGTAAAGTCTGTTATCTTGGGTGAAATCTGTCCAATCTCTCCATGGGTAAAGTCTGTTATCTTGGGTGAAATCTGTGCAACCTCTCCATGGGTAAAATCTGTTATCTTGGGTGAAATCTGTCCAATCTCTCCATGGGTAAAGTCTGTTATATTGGGTGAAATCTGTCCAACCTCTCCACGGGTAAAATCTGTTATCTTGGGTGAAATCTGTCCAACCTCTCCATGGGTAGAGTCTGTTATCTTGGGTGAAATCTGTCCAACCTCTCCATGGGTAGAGTCTGTTATCTTGGGTGAAATCTGTCCAACCTCTCCATGGGTAGAGTCTGTTATCTTGGGTGAAATCTGTCCAACCTCTCCATGGGTAGAGTCTGTTATCTTGGGTGAAATCTGTCCAATCTCTCCATGGGAGAAGTCTGTTATCTTGGGTGAAATCTGTCCAACCTCTCCATGGGTAGAGTCTGTTATCTTGGGTGAAATCTGTCCAACCTCTCCATGGGTAGAGTCTGTTATCTTGGGTGAAATCTGTCCAACCTCTCCATGGGTAGAGTCTGTTATCTTGGGTGAAATCTGTCCAACCTCTCCATGGGTAGAGTCTGTTATCTTGGGTGAAATCTGTCCAACCTCTCCATGGGTAGAGTCTGTTATCTTGGGTGAAATCTGTCCAACCTCTCCATGGGTAGAGTCTGTTATCTTGGGTGAAATCTGTCCAACCTCTCCATGGGTAGAGTCTGTTATCTTGGGTGAAATCTGTCCAACCTCTCCATGGGTAAAGTCTGTTATCTTGGGTGAAATCTGTCCAATCTCTCCATGGGTAAAGTCTGTTATCTTGGGTGAAATCTGTCCAGCCTCTCCATGGGTAAAATCTGTTCTCTTGGGTGAAATATCTGTCCAACCTCTCCATGGGTAAAGTCTGTTATCTTGGGTGAAATCTGTCCAACCTCTCCATGGGTAAAATCTGTTATCTTGGGTGAAATCTGTCCAACCTCTCCATGGGTAGAGTCTGTTATCTTGGGTGAAATCTGTCCAACCTCTCCATGGGTAAAGTCTGTTATCTTGGGTGAAATCTGTCCAATCTCTCCATGGGTAAAGTCTGTTATCTTGGGTGAAATCTGTCCAATCTCTCCATGGGTAAAGTCTGTTATCTTGGGTGAAATCTGTCCAACCTCTCCATGGGTAGAGTCTGTTATCTTGGGTGAAATCTGTCCAATCTCTCCATGGGTAAAGTCTGTTATCTTGGGTGAAATCTGTCCAATCTCTCCATGGGTAAAGTCTGTTATCTTGGGTGAAATCTGTCCAATCTCTCCATGGGTAAAGTCTGTTATCTTGGGTGAAATCTGTCCAACCTCTCCATGGGTAGAGTCTGTTATCTTGGGTGAAATCTGTCCAATCTCTCCATGGGTAGAGTCTGTTATCTTGGGTGAAATCTGTCCAATCTCTCCATGGGTAGAGTCTGTTATCTTGGGTGAAATCTGTCCAATCTCTCCATGGGTAGAGTCTGTTATCTTGGGTGAAATCTGTCCAACCTCTCCATGGGTAAAATCTGTTCTCTTGGGTGAAATCTGTCCAACCTCTCCATGGGTAGAGTCTGTTATCTTGGGTGAAATCTGTCCAACCTCTCCATGGGTAAAATCTGTTATCTTGGGTGAAATCTGTCCAGCCTCTCCATGGGTAAAATCTGTTATCTTGGGTGAAATCTGTCCAACCTCTCCATGGGTAGAGTCTGTTATCTTGGGTGAAATCTGTCCAACCTCTCCATGGGTAGAGTCTGTTATCTTGGGTGAAATCTGTCCAACCTCTCCATGGGTAAAATCTGTTCTCTTGGGTGAAATCTGTCCAACCTCTCCATGGGTAAAATCTGTTCTCTTGGGTGAAATCTGTCCAACCTCTCCATGGGTAGAGTCTGTTATCTTGGGTGAAATCTGTCCAACCTCTCCATGGGTAAAATCTGTTATCTTGGGTGAAATCTGTCCAGCCTCTCCATGGGTAAAATCTGTTATCTTGGGTGAAATCTGTCCAACCTCTCCATGGGTAGAGTCTGTTATCTTGGGTGAAATCTGTCCAACCTCTCCATGGGTAAAATCTGTTATCTTGGGTGAAATCTGTCCAACCTCTCCATGGGTAGAGTCTGTTATCTTGGGTGAAATCTGTCCAACCTCTCCATGGGTAAAATCTGTTATCTTGGGTGAAATCTGTCCAACCTCTCCATGGGTAAAATCTGTTATCTTGGGTGAAATCTGTCCAACCTCTCCATGGGTAAAATCTGTTATCTTGGGTGAAATCTGTCCAACCTCTCCATGGGTAAAATCTGTTATCTTGGGTGAAATCTGTCCAACCTCTCCATGGGTAGAGTCTGTTATCTTGGGTGAAATCTGTCCAACCTCTCCATGGGTAAAATCTGTTATCTTGGGTGAAATCTGTCCAACCTCTCCATGGGTAAAATCTGTTATCTTGGGTGAAATCTGTCCAGCCTCTCCATGGGTAAAATCTGTTATCTTGGGTGAAATCTGTGCAACCTCTCCATGGGTAAAATCTGTTATCTTGGGTGAGATCTGTCCAACCTCTCCATGGGTAAAATCTTTTATCTTGGGTGAAATCTGTCCAACCTCTCCATGGGTAAAATCTGTTATCTTGGGTGAAATCTGTCCAACCTCTCCATGGGTAAAATCTGTTATCTTGGGTGAAATCTGTCCAACCTCTCCTTGCGTAAAATCTGTTATCTTGGGTGAAATCTGTCCAACCTCTCCATGGGTAAAATCTTTTATCTTGGGTGAAATCTGTCCAACCTCTCCATGGGTAAAATCTGTTATCTTGGGTGAAATCTGTCCAACCTCTCCATGGGTAAAATCTGTTATCTTGGGTGAAATCTGTCCAACCTCTCCTTGCGTAAAATCTGTTATCTTGGGTGAAATCTGTCCAACCTCTCCATGGGTAAAATCTGTTATCTTGGGTGAAATCTGTCCAACCTCTCCTTGCGTAAAATCTGTTATCTTGGATGAAATCTGTCCAATCTCTCCATGTGTAAAATCTGTTATCTTGGGTGAAATCTGTCCAACCTCTCCATGGGTAAAATCTGTTATCTTGGGTGAAATCTGTCCAACCTCTCCATGGGTAAAATCTGTTATCTTGGGTGAAATCTGTCCAGCCTCTCCATGGGTAAAATCTGTTATCTTGGGTGAAATCTGTCCAATCTCTCCATGGGTAAAATCTGTTATCTTGGGTGAAATCTGTCCAACTTCTCCATGGGTAAAATCTGTTATCTTGGGTGAAATCTGTCCAACCTCTCCATGGGTAAAGTCTGTTATCTTGGGTGAAATCTGTCCAACCTCTCCTTGCGTAAAATCTGTTATCTTGGGTGAAATCTGTCCAGCCTCTCCATGGGTAAAATCTGTTATCTTTGGTGAAATCTGTCCAATCTCTCCATGGGTAAAATCTGTTATCTTGGGTGAAATCTGTGCAACCTCTCCATGGGTAAAATCTGTTATCTTGGGTGAAATCTGTCCAACCTCTCCATGGGTAGCGTCTGTTATCTTGGGTGAAATCTGTCCAACCTCTCCATGGGTAAAATCTGTTATCTTGGGTGAAATCTGTCCAACCTCTCCATGGGTAAAATCTGTTATCTTGGATGAAATCTGTCCAACCTCTCCATGGGTAAAATCTGTTATCTTGGATTAAATCTGTCCAACCTCTCCATGGGTAAAATCTGTTATCTTGGATGAAATCTGTCTAAAGGAAGCAAACCAGACACAAATGTATGCGAACGTTGTTGGACATATTAACCTTTGAGGGGCATAACTTGGTGAGATGCACTCCCCTCACAGGAGAAATGAACAAGTGGAAGAAGTAGTCTGGTGACATGATCTAGATGAGTGTGTTTTCATGTAACCAGTCTTGAACTTCATTTCTTCTCTGTGTGATCCATTGTCTCATAACCTCAGCTCAGAGATTGAGCAAAGACAATGTGTAACCTACCATGCATTTGATAAGAGATGACTAAAGGGAGTTGATGGGAGACTGGCTACCTCATCCTGGAGAAATATTTAGCTACAAAATGCCAGCAAACATGAACAAGTCTGCCTAGGGCTGAGTTTAAGTTGGTTGAAAGCCAGTGCTTCATTGGGAGATATAAAAAGGCAGAAGCAGAAGAAGACACACCCCACCTCTAACTTGAGAAGACAGGATAGGTACTACAGTGCAGAATGTATATCCTCGCCTCTGGTGTGGTAACTCATAGGCATGGGGGAAGGATAAGGCCATTGTGATGCATACAGGGGGATACAGTGTATCATACCATGGGCACAGAGCTTTGTGCTGGTTTTATAGAACTCCAGTCAAGACTTCCAGTCATTGTCATCCTCGTCTCTGGTGTGGTGACTTCAGTCATAGGCATGGGGGAAGGTTATTGTGATGTATATAAAGGTATACCTTGTATCATAAATTGGGCACCAGCGAGGTCTGGGCTGCTTTTACAGAACTCCAGTCAAGACTTCTGCCACACGTCCTCATTGTACACTAGGGATAAATGCCACCATAGGCCTTAACCAAACTGGCAGGGGATCTCAAAATTGGTGGCCCCTAGAGATGCAGTGATCAGAAGCCATTCCTGCATTGTCTGCCTACTCCCAAGTCAGAGATAAATGATGTCCATCAAAGGTGCACTACTAATTTGATAATTGAGTTCTGTCTGCTAAATGTGATTCCTACTGACAGGTTCAAATGTCCATCAAGTGAGAATTATATTAAATGATAAATCATTTCAAATGTGCATCACATATTGCATGCTAAACAGAATATTGGTGTCATGAGAGAAAATCTTGCTTTACACGATTCAAACTCAGGCATCCATAAATACGTTGTTTCATCTGTTATTGTATCTTCAGCTAGCAATTGTTCATAGATAGTCGTCAGAATATTTGCCTTGTCCATCATGAGTGTTCCAACTACTGGTACTCTTGAAGTCAATAGATCTTCTTGCTGGTTACCTGATACTCCAGCATGACTCAGACAGTATATCCATGTTTGCATAGATTTACATGAAGTTCAGTGAACACCAGTACAGTAACAGCCAGTGCTGTGGCACAGAGGTTACGGACTCCATTTGTAATCCCGCATACTGCATTTGAAAAAGCTGCGATCATTTTGGAAGTAGACCCCTTGTGCTGATTTTCATGCAGTGGTATCAGTGCTGGTTGTTCAGAAAGCAATGGCAAACTACTGAATGTGAAATTGCCCAGAATTCACAAACAGCTAAAAAATTACAGTAATTATATTGTAAGTTGCTTACCAAATACCAGTATACCAGATTTGTTTTGTTTGTCACATATCTTGTTGTGTTTTGCAGTTGAGGTTTTACTGTGGTCTCGGGACAAATGATCTGAGACAGACACTACCAAACTTGAAGTCTCTGCTGGAACAAAGACTGGGAGTCAGATTGTGAGTGGCAGTACAGTGTTTGTTCATGTTAATCAGTCTTTGCAGACCATGTCGCGTTGTGTTATAACGTGCTGGTATGGGAGCCGGTCATTCAGAAAGCAATGGCAAACTACTGAACGTAAAAACTTGTCTAGTACATCAACAGCAGCTGAAAAATGCTGGTGTTGACTGCAACATCCTGCAAGGGATATGCAACATTTTAAAATCAGTCTTTGTTTTCAATAACAGCTGAAGATACTACACAATGTTATCCCATTAATGGAGAATCAATATTGTTTATCCAGTGGTATGTGAGCACACCCAGCCTTTGACTTAGGAAACATGGTATATCAGTGGCCTGTTGACCTGATGGTTATGATTTTGAATTCATAATGAGGCAGATTTTTTTTTAGTTGACCTGGGCTAAAGTGGGTACCAGGCATGTCCTGGGATGTAATGGCAGCCAGAGTAATATTGACCACATGACTAGACCACATGACCAATCAAGTGCAGATGGTCTATACAAATATGGGGCTAGCACCATTTATCCTATACTCCTCAAGAAGTGTAAAACTGACCTTTACTGACTGTCACTTGACCTTTGGAGTAAGTTTCATGTAATGATATCTGCATGTGTTTCATTGGTCATGTTTTCTCCTATACGAGTGCTCTGTTTGTCTGCCCTCAAAAAGAGAATTGGTTCTGTACCATCATCATCATCATCATTTGCTAGATAGGAAAAGTAAATAATGATCAGCTTTGCTATATTGGTTTACAGTTATAGCGTATTGTGGTAACACATTGTTAGTTGCTTGTTTAGTTGGGGTTATGTTTTATTTCTGGTTGAGTAGTTGTGATCTGCCCGCTCAGTGGCGAAGAGGTTATGGATGAAGTTAGTAATCTCGTATACCTGCACTTGAAACACAGCTGCGGGCAATTTGGCACCAAACCGCCTTGTATTGGTTTTTTACGCATTGTTACACTGTCCACTATCTGCTTGAGCCACAGGTGCAGACACTGAGTCAAAATAATGCTATTTTGGAAGTTTGAAGGTATTATAGATAGCCTTTTGCCAGATGGAAAACATACCAATAAAAATCTGTCAGTTACAGTGAGAAATAGAGTGTTGAAGTGCTGTATAGAATCTTTACCATTGTATACATATGGAATATGGACAATTAAATTGACATGCTGAGAAACAACGAATGGCAGTGGAATTGTGGTTTTGGGGGGAAATGCAAAGAATATCATGGTTTGAAGAACAACGAACGAAGACAGTCCTTCAAGAAACAAGTTAAAACTGTAAATTGATTAGAGAAATTAGACGTAGACAGTCAAGAATTTTAGGACACTTTATGAGGCGAAATAAACTAAAACAATTAATGGCAACTGGCAAGATTGATGGGAAAAGAGCGCAGAATAGAAGGAATAATATGGTATGACACAATGAGAATCACAAATGTGGAACTTACGGAGAGAACTAACATTTTAGTAAATCAAGAGGTGAGGGAAAGACATTGGTGTTGGATAGAACACACATTTAAAAACCTGTTAATAGTATAAATATCCTTTCTCTGAATGTAACAGGGGGAAAGAAATAGAGACAAGAACACATGGAGAAGAGAATGGAGATAAACATGAATAATGTTGGAAGAACTAGGAGGGACTTGGAATAGTGCAAGGCTTGATGCGAGCTGGTTGAAGGTTTATGCTTCAATGGGAGGATACAAGGTAGAAGAGCATTCTGTAAAGGAAATGTAATGTCCTGTAAATTACATACAACTAACTTTCAATTTCTAGTCATAGCCAATCCCCTAATGATTGAAGGGAAAAGAACATGGGGAAAGCAGACAAGTCAGTATCTGGATGGCTTGGTCACATGACATAATCGAGAAATTGATTGATTGATTGATTGATTGATTTAGGAACCGACATCACAGCATTCGGGGCATTCCCATAAGCGCTCCGTCCCCATCCTCAGCAGCCATCGAAAAGTTCCAACACCAATAGTACCAGTAGCAATCTGATTATATGTCCGTCTCGCCTTTCCTCTGAGCGTCGGCCAGATCCCCTCGTCACTTCTCGCTGTCTCATTCTTGCCAGACCATGGTGATCCATTTGCTCCTCCGAGGTGTACACGTGCTCCCACAAGGCCGCAACCACGTCTGCCTTGTCGTGCATCAATACTCCACCAAGTTTCGCAGAGCCAGCCAATCTGGCTCCATAATGGAGAGAAGAACACACAAAGCTGATCCAGGATTCTGGTGTGAGATAGTGAAACATGGTCGCCTACACTTATCAGCATGGTACATGGTGATAACTAGTCTGGGGGTAGATTCCTTACTTCTTGCTGTATTTTTGGTCTGTTCTCTGGGAGATGATGTCTGTTTTAGATGTCATTGACATCATGGGGAAATTACTTTATTTGTATGTTACATATTGCTTGCCACATCTTATGATGTCATCTTTCAGCAATGGTAGGGTTGTCTGAATAACATTATCAGTTCTCTGCAACACTTGTCACATTGTGAGTTTTCACATAAACATTAGCTCTAAATGTCTTATATTAACGTAAACAGTCTTTACAAAGTCTTGAAATACTTTGTAAAATATATAATTTTGGTTGGACATGAAATTATAAATGTATAATTATCGTTTCCAGCAACAGTAGTACTTGCCCTCTTATTTGCCTGTGAATCCACATCGTTGTTCAAAATGAAAGATTCGGGAGTAACATTTGGTGCAGCCAGACATGAGAGGCACATCGAGAGAACAAGGGACCTCATCAACAAACAGAACTGGCACTATTAGCCGCCGGACACTGATGCATATGTTGGGACGTGGATCTGAGTGTAAGGATGATACCCCAACAGATAACAAATGTATGGGAAATTTACAATCAGCCAGTCAATCATGATATATTTTACACAGAATCTTTGCAGGAGCTACTGTAATCAAGCTTGACCTTGACTCCTAAGCAGATGTACATGAGAGTAGAGGAAGGAATGAAAGAGAAGAGCTGGCATGCAAAGAACAAGAAGACACAATAACAGATGAAACCACATGTTTAAGGATGCTTGAGTTTGGATTGAAGTGTGGTTCCAGCAAGGAAGGATGTATAAGGGGACAAATCCAATGTGTTTACAACCAATGTGTTACTGGAACCATCAATATTTACACCTTATGACATTTTCTGAGGGAGACAGAACTTCTATGGATTTGCCTAGAGTGCTGTGATGTTGATTTCTAAAACCCAGAAATATGGTATAGGAGACATGCTCCTCTATTTAGCCTCTCAATATACATAATTATCCGGGTGGATTCCCATTCTCGCTGTGAGTGATCTGTCACACTTTTACATGAGCTCTGTCAATAAAACACATGTGTTGAGTTCTCATAAAACACAAATTTCCATCCTTCCACACACACACGCACGCACGCACACACACGCACACACACACGCGCGCACGCACACATTAGCGTGCACATGTGGCACTCTCTTTTTCCTCTCTCACTCTTTCTTACTCTCTCTCTCTCTCTCTCTCTCTCATGATAATCTTCATATATGTACTTTTATTTAATTTTAACACTGCTGTTTCTCTGTTTCTAGAAGCTCCAGTCTTGAGCACCGGGGAGATACTTCCACGCTTCAGTCCCCCCCTCCCACTAGCATAGCCGGATCTCAAGCGAGCAGAATCAGCCAGGCCATCTCCAGCAACGCCTCCAGCAACACCAGGAAGCAGGTCGCCTCAGAAGCTGACAATCAGACACTCTCAATTTCCAGGTCGACTTCTGCTACAGGCGAAGGCATTAGTCTGAATAATTTGAGTGATAACACTTCTTTGAGAACAGCTTCGAAGATGGGCCACAGCATGTCTTTCCCTCAAACCACCAACACCCAGGTAAAATTTGCATCGTCGGTCCACGAAAACTTTGACTACAGTCCTCAGGTGAACTCTGCGCCTCATAACAGCCATGCTTCGTCTCTTGAAGGTGGACATAATCCTCATAATTTCTCAGGGCACAAAGAAAGTTCCCCGTCTAGTTCCAGAACCAGAGATTCACAAGAGAACGAAAGTGTCATCAAGGAAGAAGACGAGACTGAGGACATATTTAAACCTTCCGACGACAGCTTCTTCCAAGTGAAAAACCAGCCAGTTGTGGAAGTTTTCAATAAAATATTTCAGGACATCCAGAACAGCAATGATGTAGCATCCTCTAACTTCAACAACACAGGGACTTTGTTGGACTCTACTCAACGCAGTTTTAAACTGGTGAAAACGTCTGCAATGTCTTCCAGTCCAGAGTCGGACCTGCCCAGTAATGGCAATCAGGTTGAAGTCATAGACAGCCCTAATGGATACCACACACAGACTGCTGACTTTGCTCATGAACATGTGTCTCACATGAATGTCTACGACAGTGAGAACCAAGCTGTCAGCTCACATGTCCCTGTGTCATCATTTGAAGAAGGCAACATTGAGCCATCTCAAGTGTGATGATAGCCGTGTGCCTGATCATCTAGGTTGAGTTATATTTCATGTGAATCTTATTCTCGGGGGCCATTATTACTCATCGAGAGTCAAGGACAAATTACAAGTGCAATAAATTCTAGTAAACTGTATGTGTGTTTACAATTAAAATCATCACCATCATCAGGTTTGTCTGAAGACTGGTGGTGAAGTTGCTTGACCATGTCACCCCACTGTCCCTCATTCTCAGCAGTTCTTTTCGGCTCAGTATAAATCTGAACTCCAATGTTCTTTCAAGCCTGCATGATGTATTTTTTTCCCTTCTAAATGTCATCTTATTCTTGTACCCTAATTTTTGTCACTGGTATTTTCAACAGTAAACAGTATTTTCATGAGTAGCAGAAAGAGAGGGAATATTATTTTAATATGGAATAACAGGGTTGGGGGGTATCCTCTTTGAGAGAAGAAAACATAACCTCTTTCTCTCTGCTAGCATACAGGACACCCAAGGGCAAGGTGGAGTACCAATTTAGTCCACCAAATAAGTTATTATCATCATTATGTGCCATGCTAATAAGGCATGGGCAGTCATGTTTCACCATCTCATGCGATCACCAGAGTCATAGCTCAGCTATGTGTTCCTGTCTTGACCATACCATGTAGCTAAGCCATCCAGATATTTACTTTCCTGCCTCTTCCTTGTTCTTTCCCCCTAATCTTGCCAGTTGTCACCAAGTTCTCCAGTTTACTTCTCCTCATAATGTGCCCAAAATTTCTTTAGTCTACATCTAATTTCTCCAATCAGTTTAAGGTTTTCATTTGCTTCTTGTAGGACTTGCTCTTTGGGTTTTTCTGGCTGTCCATGGTATTCTTTGCATCTACAAGGCCATGTGAAGCCAACTGAGCTGGTGGTGGATTGTGCATTAGAGCAGCTGATAAGTAGTTGTTGATTATAGTCTCAGGTTCCAGATGGTAGGCAGAGGCTCTCTTTATAAACAATGGCTACAGTCACCGACTAGTATGGTCACTGTCAGGAAGGAAAGCCGTGGCAAACTACCTTCTTTATATATGCCTAGACAAGTATAGCAGTCAAAGAAAGTATGGTGGGGGTCGGGGGGTGTCAGCGTGACTGAATGGATAAGAGCCCTCATTCTTAAACATCCTGTGTGCTGATGCTGAGGTATTGGGTTCAACCGCCTACACTGGTCAATTGACCTAGAATGTTGACTTCTCGTCCTTGACTTTGGGATGTAAATTACAAGTACCTCTGAAGTCGGAGTGGGTTCGCCGGATGGTGAGGTACGCTGGTAGTAGGGAAAGCTAAAATCAATTTGGCGCACTATAAGTAGTAGCACATGTATAGGGTACACTTGAGTTCTGAGTGAGTGAATGCAAAATAAAAAAGAAAGAAATTATGGAGAAGGGCTGTTTGGAGGCCAAGTTCTGCAAGGAAGAGCCACTGGATGATGATGATGCTGATATCTAATATTGTGACCAAGCCAAGACAGCTTACTTCCTGTGGTTATTTTCAATAGTTGTCTGTATTCCTCTGTGTCTTTAAGAAATGATTCATTTGATCTCTCTTCTGTCCAGCTCAAACTGACTGGTACAGTTTAAAAAAGGATATATACCAGGTGTTTGTAAAGTCTCACTACACTTTTTATGTAGAACAAATTTGAAAAATGAAGTACATGATGTAATAAAAAAATGTGCTAACAAATTTATAAAATTAGTTACATAAGTCACTGCTATGGTCTAACGCTATTTTGGGAACGCTGGAAAGTACCAATGAAGTATTCATTAAAACAGGTGTTGGAAATGTCCACCACAGGCTTCAGGGCATGACTGTACATGTCTCTTCGTTTTGTCAAATACTTTCTGCAACATGCCTGTTCAACCACAACAATTCTTTCTTCTGTTGATAACATCATTCTGTTTGAAGTGCAAAGAATTACTCCAGCAGACAACAGCCATTCAATGTATATTGCTTCACGAAGGACTGTGGAGCACATTTTGTTATGACATCATGTACTTCATTTTTCAGATTTGTTTTACATACAAAGTGTAGTGAGACTTTACAAACACTCTGTTGTTCAATAACAGATAAAGAAAGATACAAATGTAAAACAAGGTCTATTCCATAATATATTATCTACAACTTCAGCTATCAGTGTTGTTCAGAGCTGAGTGTTGCCAGATTGGCTCTTGCAAAGCTTGTTTTTGATTTTTTTGTTTTTTAATACTTCTAGAATATTATCCAGATTGGTTGTTGAAAACCTCTTGTTTTTGTTTTTTAAGACTTCTAGAATATTATCCAGAGTGGTTGTTGAAAACCTCATGTTTTGATTTTCGAGACTTCTAGAATATGATCTCTCCATCTGTTATTTGTGTTATATTCCTTGAGTCATAAATCCACACTCACTGTTTTAACTATTTATTAACTGATCAAACTGTTTTCATGCCATGTCTGAACCACTTTCTGTTTTCTCAGCATGTTGGGTACAGGACAGCAGTTTGTGCAGTGTCTATGTCTTCTTTGTAAATATTGTCTCCTATATATTATTTGGTATTCTCATATACTGTATTTAACACTACTGTATGTTTCCTTTGCCTTAAACAAGGACCATAACATATTATCATCATGTGCCATGCCAATAAGTATGGGCCGTCATGTTTCCCCATCTCACACGATCACCAGTCGTGGATCAGCTCATTGTTCTTGTCTCGACTATGCCATGTAACCAAGCATCCAGATATTTGCTTCTCAGCCTTCCCCTTGTTCTTTTCCCCTCAATCTTGCTAGATGTCACCAAGTTCTCTAGTTTATTTCTTCTCATCATAAGCCCAGAAAATTTATTGCTAATGAGGACTCGATGAGAATCAGCTAGTAAGTCTTTCACCTTTGAGTTTTCAAACATATTTGTGTGTGTTTGATTACTGATGATAGTTGGTAGGTATTACTTAATAGTTTCACATAGTTAACCTTAACACCAGCTACTCAAGTTTTGTAACATGTGATAGTTCCACATTATATACTAATGACAGCTGGCAGGTATTACTGAGGTAAGATGTCTGTACACTATAAGTAGAGCCGTAAGTGCCCAGTCTCTGCAAGTAGCTGACATAGAGTATGTATGATGATTGTTTCTCCAGTTACATGTTATATGTACGGTCTCTCCATTCCTTCTTCCTGCCATATATATATTATGACAGGTTTTAGGAGTCTTCTATCTTCTTGTCACATCGATGTAGTAAAAGATAAGTATACAGCCCTTTTGCACACCTGAAGTTCAGCTACTCCCATTCTGTAATTTGTTATAGTTTCACATTGTTAATTTTGTGTTATAGTGATCTGATGATGTGCTGGTTTTCATAATGTCTGTTTTGGCTGTCTTAATTGTTATGTTGCAACATTCAAACTTTAGTTTATGTGTATGCTTGAGAAGTTTATTTTCACATGCTGGACTGTGGGCTGTGAATATTGTGTTTCCCTGAAATTAAGACCTACCCCTAGCACGATTTTTCAGGATGCTTTTAAAATAAGACCTACCTCTAAAATAAGACCTAGTTAAGATCAGCATCTAGAATGAAGTTATTAAGCGTGCTCTTACGTTCAAGTATTTTGTTGATGGCATGGACTTTTCTAAATACCAACTCTCCAATATGCTTGTCATGGCTGAAACTGCAGTGTTTATGGGCCTAGGATCTCAAATGACAATTGATCAGACGGAATTTCAGGATTTGGGAAGTTGTGACGATGTTCCAGAAGAAGATGACATGACTGTATTTGAATAAATGTAGAATTTTGCACATGAATAAATGTAGATTTTTTTATCTGACAAAAAATAAGACATCCCCAAAAATAAGCCCTGGTGCAATTTTTTAAGCTAAAATTAACATAAGCCCCGGTCTTATTTTCAGGGAAACACGGTAGTAACTTATCCAATGATTTGTGTTACTTATTGTGATGTTTTTTCCCTCTCTTTGTAATTGACACATATTTCCACAGTGCAAGTGTTGGAACAGGTCTGTCCCGTTCCTGTGGTTTCCTCTAGTAAAAGTGTTCATTGTTTTGTTCTGTTTGTACACACATTAGTTTCAACAAATATTATCTATAGTTCATTTTTTTTAAATACCATGTGTAAGAAGTGGGTGTTTTTCCCCCTTGTTTGCAGTGACATTATTTGTTCCTTTATATACCGTATTTATTTTGAAAAACATACTATTATTAAAGGGTCTGTTTTGTCCCTTTGTTTAACCTAGTTAGTTACTCGTCGTTGGCAGGACTTAGCGCAATCAACCCCATTTTTTGTTGGTTGTTGGTGTTTCGCCAGGCAATTTAGTTCAGTATATTTGCCATTGCTTTCTGAATGGCTGACGGTTCATACCATAAAAACACAAGTCTAAGTGGTCTACTTCCAAATCATCCGCAGCGGATTTCGATCCCTCAACTCACTCAGTATGTCAGGGAATTATGAAGATGTCACTGTCCCCTAAGCTACAGTGCTTGTTTAATCTACTTACAGAAAATACCTTTCAGGAATGAAAAGAATAACCAGGATTTGAAATCTAGGGAAGGTTGATTAATAACCTGGGATATGCTGATAATTTTAATGTTAACAGAAAATGACCAGTCTCCAAGAACTAATTAAATATGTAAACAACTTAAACCTTGAATGAGGACTGAGCATTAATAACATGAAGACAGAAACAATGGTGATTGGCAAGGAAGTTGAAAAAAACATGTAAAAACAGAAATAAATAGGAAAAGTCTCAAACAGATCAAAAGTCTTTCCTACTGTACTTTGATCATGTATAGAGAAGGGGATGACTGGAAAGATTAGCAGTAGAAAAGGCAGTAGGTAGGCCAAGAGAAATAATGATTGATGGCCTGTGATTGTTGCACGGAGGAAAAATATCCATAGCAGGTCCAAGAGCTGTGGAGAGACATGAATGACTAAACCATTGGGCAGGGCAGGTGGTGTTGATGATCTTGGTCACATAATAATGGCAGATGTGAAAGTGAAATCAAGAAGAGAATCAGTATGCACAGTTGTAATCCACAAGATGAGGAATATTTTAACAATCGAGCTGAGAGTCATCCATAGTATACAATATTATGTGATGTGGACTTTGAGCAAGCATTCAGAAGGAAGAATTAATGCCATTCAAACGCGGATATATAGAAAAATGGGGCTTATATCATGGACAGACAATGAAACAAATTAGGAAGGAAGAGGGAGTTACTGAATGATATCAGAGTTGACAAATAAATATTTTGGACACATAAAGAAACACAGTATATTTTTCTTGTGCCTTTTATCCTTTACTGGGGTATAGACACTCAACCTAGCTGCCCTGTGGTTTGCTATCTCCTCCGTGCCCTCCCCATATTATTCACCTCTGACTCTAGTTCTCTTTTCACGTTTTACAGCATCATCATCATGTGCCATACTGATAAGCGTGGGCGGTCATGTTTCGCCATTTCACTCGATCACCAGAGTCGTGGATCAGCTCCATGTTCTTGTCTCGACCATACCACGTGGCCAAGCCGCCCATGTATTTACTTCTCTGCCTTCCCCTTGTTCTTTTCGCCTCAATCTTGTCAGTTGTCACCAACTTCTCCAATTTATTTCTTCTCATAGTGTGTCCAAAAATGGTGACTGTCTATATCTAATTTCTCTAATCAATCTAGAGTTGCCATTTGTTTCTTGTAGGACTTGGCCGTTGGTATTTAGATCCCCCTCAATTTTGTTTGCCCTGCGGGTTCCAGTGACAAGACTTTCTATTTATAAAATTCTCGGGTGTTCTCGGCGTGTGTCCTTATCCAGCACCAGCATTGTTTCTTTACCTCTTTTTTCCACTGGAATCTGTCTAGTTCTCGCCCTAAGCTCCACAATTGTGCTTCTTTTTCCTCAACTCTTATTTCCACTGGAATCTGTCTATTTCTCTCCTTAAGCTCCACAGTTGTGCTTCTTTATACCATTTTAGATCTTTTATTCTGCACAGGTACCAGTTGATTTAGGTGGACATGATAGCCAAGTTGACTGCGAATTGTGCTGATATTGTCATGAGCATGGTCGGACATGGGTATCGACACCTGGGCTAGACACTTGTCAGTTTAGTCGACGGATCAACATTACGCCACATGGGTGTAACCCATAAGTGCTCTGTTCTACTCCTAACTCAAGCCTGAATCTGGATAATCTCAGCTTAGTGCACGAACTCCGTAGCACCGGCGAGGATCCTGAAATACTTTGGGTAGATATTTAATGAGGGGAAAGGTTGGTCACCTATTCCTGGTTGCTCTCAGGCCTACAGAATGTGATCACATCACACACCCCCCATAACTGGAAACTGCTTTGTGACAAATGTAGAAAGTTCAATGACCAGTTAATTTATGTTTGTAGTTTATATGACATTGTTTTAGTTGGTCTCCATGTTTGTGATTTCAATCAGTAGTGATTTAACGTTAGAGTTAAATATTCTAAGTTTGGCGCTTTTTTACTTCCAGAAGTTTCCTAGTGTTATGAAAGTTCTTATTCTTGCCTTTTGTTTTAATCTGTGTGTTTTCTTATCTTTGTCTGCGTTGCTACCTAAATAGGCATAAAAATCCACATCTTGAAGTGAGGTTTCACCAAAGGAAATTTGTTTTTTTTTTCTTTTTGCGCTCGCTCGCTTTGAACTCAAGCGTAGTCGATACTCGTACTACTACTTTTAGTGCGCTGAAATTTTTCTTTTTTTTGCGAGTGGATTAGTATTCCTATTTCCACTGTCCCTCGCCATCAGGTGAACCCACTCTGACTTCAGAGGTACTTGTAATTTATGTCCCCAAGTCAAGGGCGAGAAATCAACATTTCAGTCCAACTGACCGATGTTGGGTTGAACCTGTTATCTGGTGTAGGCATTCCTGGATCTCCACAGATCTTGTTTCCTGGTGTTTTGGGTCAATTCTATTGATGTTATTTCTCTATGCCACTGCTGCTTCTACTTCTGATCTTTCCAAGCGTGTTATTTTCCAATGCTTCACTTCTCATGACATGGCCAAAGAACACTGTTCGGATCTTTATTATAGTTGTATATAATGTTCTGCTTTTATTAGCCTTTTCCAGGCACTCAGTGTTAAGTACTCTGGCGGTCAATGGTATTCACAAACTGTGTGTCTCAGAAACCACATTCATGCACGTGAGCTCTGGCTCTTCTGCTCATGTATTACCATAAATGTAAGGGCTTACAGACTCTGGCTTGTTCCAGGGACAGAATTCTGTCTAAAGACAGAAGCCACAAACAAAAAGTTGCACGATTTATTGCCCTGCATAATTTGCTGCATCTCGTCAGGTGCATACTTCAGAATTATACAGAGTGTTTGTAAAGTCTAACTACACTTTGTTTGTGGAACAATTTTGATTGAAAAATGAAATATATTATGTCAGTGACAAATGAAGTGTAGTGAGACTTTACAAACATCTTGTTTATCATACGAAGTGAATAGATGAGTTATATTTTGGCTGAAATGCACAACACACACATAGTCGCTGATACTGTTTGACTGTGGAGCAATGTTATTCACATGGTAATCGCAGAGTCACTGTGAAATCTTTCTGTCAGCACAACCCAGGTTTTAAATGCCTCATTGCTGTGGCTTGTGTGTTTTTGAGTACTAGTTTATTGTTCATCGAATACAGTATGTGAAACGCCTGTTCTTTGCTAACTTTATGGCTTTTCGTATTCACTAAAGGAATACATTATTTAGAATTGGGTTTGTTTGACACCCAGGAAGTAGTCATTTTCTAGTGTCATCAACTTTCTTACACTCAAGGAGATACTGATGATTGTTACAACGGGGCCACTGCTTTTAACTCAAGCAGGTCGGGTACGACTCACGATGATAAACATTTTAAAAATAAAATTACACCAGAGAGCAGTATAACCCCCATACCCTAGAGTACTGAATCAGATATCTAGCCTTCTCGGATACGGATAAAAAAAGACCCGTGTATATGTTGAACACATTATTAAAAATTCTTCAGCAGTCGAAAATAGAAAAGAGCAGGCTAAATGGGCTAGATACATTTCAGATTAACAACACCTATATGACAGAAATGAGGTTCCACACTGCAGATCTGAAACAATGGTTATGTCCAGTCAGACACCCACCACTCACTGTCTGATAGTCACCTGTATATTCCCCCGGGAAGGTTAACCCGGTCAACAAATGCCCGCAGAAGTCGGATGTGTCGGCCTAACGGCGCAAGAATGCAGCTCTGCTGTAAACAGACATAACGCAATCACGTCCGAATAAAAAAAAAAACTGGATGAACGCAGAAGAAGAAGAAGAACCTGTATATTCCAGTTTTGTAATACTACTCACGTTAATGAGGTGCCACTCACTGTCTGATAGTCACCTGTATATTCCAGTATTATAATATTCAAGTTAATGAGGTGCCTCTCACTGTCTTATAGTCGCCTGTGTATTCCAGTGGTTATAATACTACTCAAGTTAATGAGGTGCCACTCACTGTCTGATGGCCACCTGTATATTCCAATGTTATAATACTCAAGTTAATGAGGCTTTACAGAATAGAATTATGAAAAAAACAGGACGTTGCGGTGACTAGCCTTCATCAGCAAATACATACACAAAACACAACATATAATCATGGAGAAGACTCTCCAGTGACTACATTAAGGCATAGGAACAGGATGAGAAGAATGAAAAGATGAAAAACATGAGAACAATGAAGAGAACATTAAAATTTGAAAAAAACTGCTACTGATCTCAGAATCCCAGGCTGTGATACTAACATGAATGTCACCTTGATACTCTTGTATAGACATCCTTGAGAGTCTGTAGTGTCATAGGGACCGAGGTATGGGATGGTAACGGTTCAGTGAAGATTCCAGGTAAATGAGTGGAAGTGGTACATGAAAAAGGGGGAGAAAGGTAAGGTGGGAAACGGAAGCAGTGGAGATGTGATGGTGGTCTGAGAGTGAAAACTAAGAAGGGGCGCCCTGGTGGATGTCCATACAACACATATTTCCACAGCTTTACTGTAGTTTCACTAATTTTATTCACACTTGAACTCAAGTTAATGAGGTGCCACTCACTGTCTGATGGCCACCTGTATATTCCTGTGTTCTAATACTACTCGATGAGATGCCATTTATGGTCAGTCACTATCATGTGCATTCCTCTAAGCTGGCATAAAAGTTCATGTAGCCACAGATCTCGCTCCTTGGTGTTCTGGATCAACTCTGCTGGTGACATGCCTCCATGCCACTGTCTCAGTCCATCCATCGTTTCTCTTGGTCTTTTTTTTTAAATGTTGCACATCCCTTACAGGACGCTGCAGTCAACACCAGCATTTTTCAGCTGCTGTTGATGTACTAGGCAAGTTTTACGTTCAGTAGTTTGCCATTGCTTTCTGAACGACTGGCTCACATACCCCCATAAGTTACCTGCGTGGCGTGAACTGCTGCCGATTCTCGCAGCTGTTGTTTTCCCCTACGTGGATATACGGAATTACGAACAATGTTGTTAACCCCTAGGCCAGGGAGACCGGCCTCTTGGTCTGCCTCTACCTTTTTTCCCACTGATCTTTCCAGTTGTCACGATGTTCTCCAATGCCTCTCTTCTCATCACATGACCAAAGAAAGCTGTTTGTCTCTTTCTTATTGTTGTATAAAATGTTCTAGTTTCAGTAGCCTCTTCCAGGCAATCATTGTTAGTTACTCTGTCAGTCCAAGGAATTCGCAACATTCGTCTCAGGAACCACATCTCTGTTGTTTCTAAGCCCTTCCCAATTTGTTCATTCACATTTCACGATTCACTGCCACACAGCAAAAAGGTTCTACATAACACTTACGGAAGCCTCTTTTAATAGTACTCATAGTTAATAAGATGTCACTCATTGTCTGACAGCCACCTGTATATTCCTGTGTTCTAACACTGCTTAATGAGATACCTTACAGTTTTCATCTTCTTATTCGTTCATCTTTTCAAGAAGGGGGGGGGGGGGGGGGGTGTCTGTCACAGCTAGTTATGCATCTCATAGGCCAGTGTATCCAAGCATTCATTCGTGTCAGGCTTACTTCCTCTAGACAGATTCCATCCAAGTCAATGAGCTCCGACTACTTGTGAATTCATGATCTAAAACATTGTTTAGTTTTCTGTAACTGCAATTGCATGCTGATTTTTCATTGTCTGAAAATGAACAATTTACCAGTGCATTCCATTCATGTCTTAAATCTACACTCTACTCCAAATCATTTTGTAGTTTAGAATTAATGTTTTGTTCATAGTTTAAGCTTTAAGGGCGAACACTTGGTTTTTAAACTCGTTTTTTTTTTAAAGATAATTTCATCAAAACTTCTAATAATTTTTGGATGAAAATTTGATAGCATGTAGTTTTGGCTGTTGGGAAATGCATATTGTTGGTGAGATGAATGTATTATTTAGTATCTCATACAATTTTAACAGTGAATGACAACCGTCTGGTGTCATTTTGTTGGGAATTAAATGTATGTTCTCCATGATAATTTACATTGTTGATTTATTATTTGAATGTCATTGTGTGAAGGTTTTAAACAATCGGTTCATGATTTCATGCAACATGCATAAACAAATCACTAAGAAGACCAAAATTATGTGATGAAATCAAACAAGCACATTAGTATGTTGTTGGATGATATGTCTGTAACTGATATAATCGCTGTCAGTGTCTGCTTCTTTCACAACAGTTATGAATCCCCTGATTCAGACAGTGCCAGCATTTCATCATGTCGTGTCATTAGCTATGGTGATCATGATCATGAACAGCCATAAAATGATGGGATTGACTGTGATGTCCTGTAAAGGATATGCAACTAACTTTGTTTTTACTAGATTGTCCAGTATTATTGCTTTTTTTTTTCTTTGATTACCTCTGTTTCCCATAAAACCCTGGGAAGGTTAACCCGGTCAACAAATGACCGCAGAAGTCGGATGTGTCGGCCTAACTGCGCAAGAACGCAGCTCTGCTGTAAACAGGCACAGCGCAATCACGTCAGAAAAACTCTCTGGATCAACGCAGCAGAAGAAGAAGTTTCCCATAATAACTCTACAAGTTCTTACATGTGCAAGGCTTTCATGTATCTTTACACATTCCAGTTCTCGGTCTTCTGAATGAATTCTTTGATGATACTTCTCCTGGCCACTGTCCTAGGCCATCCAGCGTCATTGATCTCAGTCTGCTCCTTCTACTCCTGACCTTTCCAGTCACCATGATATTTCCAAGGCCTCTCTTCTCATTTCGTGACAAAAGAACATTGCCTTGTTAGTTACTCTGGCAGCGAAGCTATTCACATTTGCCTCAGAAACCATATCTTTGTTGATTCAAAACTCTTCCAAATTTGTTTGTTTCATGATACTGTCATACAGCAGAACGGGTTTGATATATTTCAGCTCTTAAGTATGTGATTTCACGCACACACACCTTAACTCATAACTGAAAATCTGGACAAGAATATATAAACTGAAATGACCAGATTCTGTTATCAGTCTCGGTAAAACAAACGTAAAGTGAAAGCAGGATTAACAATGATCTATTCCTTACAAAAATAAAATAATAAGACACACATTAACAAAAACTATCATTGCGATGCATGATCAAAGTACACAAGACTGTTGATAGAGCCAGAGTTGGATCTTCTGCCCAGGACATGCTGGTGTGTTGGGAAATGAGCAGGTGGACAAATTAGCTGGGTCAGCACCACTTGGTGGGGTTTTCATGCTTGATGAGGCAGATATGGTCAGGACCATTGGGGATTGTGTGTATATGTGGAAGAACTGATACACCATCATGGCCTGGAGAGAATGGTGTGGCAGGGAGAGATCAGAGGATCTGGCCAACACCCAGTTCTCTGAGAAAAGGCCAGACACACATAATCAGCTTGCAGCTGGTACCATTAATACTGGGACTCTTCGTTGGTTGTTGGGGGTGAGGATGGAGCGCTTATGGAAATGTCCTGAGTTTCTCAGAAAAAGAACGATGAAATGTAGCATTCAATCGTGTAGAACTCAACAATTATCATTTACACTGAACATGTCTCAGTTTATTAAGTTACATGAAATGAAAGATAGCATAAGATAGATCAACTGGAAAAATCAGCAATGAGCACTGACAAATACATTATTTGGAATAATGTGCGATGACCATGGAACAGTGTATTTATAAACACACGCTCATTTATTCTTCTTTCTAGAAGACATTTATCATCGTCAGATTAGATCATTGTCATCTCTGATGTAAACATAACAAATATGTGAACCGTTACATTTTCTCCAGGGGTGTGATCAAATATCTATAAAAAAAATTCAGGACGTAGCAGTCAACCCCAGCATTTTCGCTGTTTGTGATTCCTGGGCAAATTTTACGTTCAGTAGTTTGCCATTGCTTTCTGAACGACCGGCTCCTATACCTTTTTCGAAAAAAACCAGCACCGCCGTGTTTCGAACCTGGGTATACAGGCTCACAAACCGCGTTCGCAAGCCCTTAGCCACAGCGATCGGTCTTCGCTGGTTGTTGAGGACGGAGCATACGTTGCCAATAAACGCGAGAATAATCAACAAGATGTTACAAGATCATATACAGCCACATTACACTGCTACTCATGCTCTAGGTACCCCATCTGTGACTTAGGTAATAGTGAGGCATGAAGTTTCAGCTCCCCCACACACCGAGTCCAGGGTTTGAAATCAGCCGCGGGACATGTGGAAGCAGGCCACTTTGCGTTGATTTCCATGGTAAGAGACATCTGCCGCTCAGAAAGCTATGGCAAACTACTGAACATAAAATTGTCCAATAAATCACAAGCATTCAATACAAATTGGGGTTGATTGCAATGTTGTGTAAAAGACAGGCAACTAACTTAACCCCATGCTTATCATGGCTGCCGATATCTCTCCCCCATTCTGCAGATTTGTCAAAATTTTTGCAATATATTATAAAATACCAACAAAATGAATATCTAACAGTTGCTACAAACGGGAATTGGTAATGCTTGTAGAGACATGAACAAGTAATATTTCAACTGAGAACAAGTCACTTGTTTCACACATTTCCAAATCAGAACTAACTCAGTCTACAAATCTTCAGTGTAAATTGATGCTTGAACAAATCCTACAGAAATGTGTTATGCAAACAAAGTAAAGACCCCAAATATGGCCATCTCTTCTTATGATCCCTGAAAAGTTAGGCCTCATGTCACAGACCCAGTGACTCAAGTTTTAGTACAAAGTTAGGCCTCATGTCACAGACCCAGTGACTCCAGTTTTAGTACAAAGTTAGGCCTCATGTCACAGACCCAGTGACTCCAGTTTTAGTACAAAGTTAGGCCTCATGTCACAGACCCAGTGACTCCAGTTTTAGTACAAAGTTAGGCCTCATGTCACAGACCCAGTGACACTAGTTTTAGTACAAAGTTAGGCCTCATGTCACAGACCCGGTGACTCCAGTTTTAGTACAAAGTTAAGCCTCATGTCACAGACCCAGTGACTCCAGTTTTAGTACAAAGTTAGGCCTCACGTCACAGACCCAGTTATACCAATTTTAGTACAAAGTTAGGCCTCACGTCACAGACCCAGTTATCCAGTTTCAGTACAAATTTAGGCCTCATGTCACAGTTATACTAGTTTTAGTACAAAGTCAGGCCTCAGACCCAGTTATACAAGTTTCAATAAAGTATTAGTTTGACATGTCATAGATCCCGTTATGCTGTTTTAGTACACTCAAGTTTAACCTCATACCACAGACCCAGTAATAGACAGACCCAGAAATACTGTTTTAATTCATTCTATACCAAGAAACTCACCAAATGTTTGTTACTCAATGCATGGCACTTGGCTGACCTTGCTCCGCCACAGACATCTATAATTTTACTATAATAAATGCCTGGCTAAGACGAAGTCACAAACTGCCTGGCTGAGACGGAGTTACAAATTGCTTGGAACCAAAAGAGACCCAGTAGTAACATTGTCAGCTGGCATGGGCGATCATGCCCCTCCACAAATTACGATCTCCGACATCATGGATCAATTTGTGTGTTGACTCCCTTCCGTGCCATGACATAAGACTGTCAAGAATTTTCTCACACTGTCTTCCTCTATCTCTCTTTCCACAAATATTTCCAGATGTAACAACATGCTCCAGTTTTTGTCTTTTCATAATGTGGCCAAAAAATAATGACTGCTTCTTTCTGATGTTTGTGATAAGTTGCCTTTGCGACGTTTTTTCCGTCAAAATGTCCAGATTGTTCATTTTGGCTGTCCAATTAATATTCAGCATAGGAGGAGTTAATGACAACAAAGTGAGTTGGCTTAACCTTCTGGGACAGAAATAGTGAAACTGACAGGCAAACAACATGTCTCAGAACCAGTTATACTATTGTAAGCAGAGATAACCCTGGTCACAGACCCATATCATATTAAACAAAGTGTTTCACAGCTACCCATTTAAACAGATAAACCATCTTAGACAGATGCATTCTCCTTTCACACACAATCAGACAAATCCATACCTGCATTCCTTTATACATATATTCACATTCATACAGATTGTCAATCCACACCAAGATCCTTTATAAAGATTGTCAATCCATACACATCTCTTTATACAGATTTGTCAGTTCATACACATCCCAATATACAGATTATCAATCCATACCAGTTCCCTGTACTGAAAGGCCCTGCTATACGTCGCTTCGGTATACGTCATTCACTTTACGTCGCTACGTTTCACCATAACGTCGTTTTGAGGCTGGGACAATTCATGCAGGTGCTGACAAAATCAAAGAGGGTGCTAAAAACATAGCCCCTTTCAGTGCTTCCAAGTATTCTTATGGAGAACATGGAAGCACTATTGGCTGTCTGGAATGAAGACCAGAACCAACGGAATATGCCTGTGAGCAAGATGGTTATCCAAGAAAAAGCAAAGTCTCTCTATGAAGATCTAGCTAAGAAAGCGGGTGAGAGCAGTACTAGTAGTGCTGATGATAGTTTTGGAGCGAGTCGTGGTTGGTTTGAGCACTTTAAGAAGCGTTCACACCTGCACAACATTCAGACAACAGGTGAAGCGGTGAGTGCTGATACTGCAGCTGCAGAGCATTTCCCCGCAGAGTTAAAGGCCATGATTGAGGAGGGTAGTTACTGTGCAGCAGACATTGGACAAATTTTTTGTTCAAGCAAAGAAGAGCCAGGAAAAGAGGCAGGAAGAGGTTACAGTTTCATCCTCAGATGAAGAGGCAGAATTTAATGCCTCTGCGTCCCAATAACTCTACCACTCGCCCTCCAACCTACCTCTATTTAGCCAATAAATATCAACAACCATCAAAATAAACATTATTGTAGTACTATACCACTCGCCCTCCAACCCACCTCTATTTACCCAATAAACATTACTGTAGTACACAATACACGGTATTTCATTTAATTCTATGGGAAATAGTGTTTCACTTAACATAGCATTGTCCAAGAACGTAACCCAGACGGTAACTGGGGCCTTCCAGTATACATAGTGTCAATCCATATCCATACATATTTATATAGACTGAATCCATATCCACACATTTATAGAGATTGTCAATCCATATCCACACGTTTATGTATACAGATTGTCAATCCATGTTTATACAGATTGTCAATCCATACCCACACCTGTTTACACAGATTGACAACCCACATCCATGTGCCTATATATACATGATCATATCATACCCCTTTCAACGGACTGAGCGCAAAATCTCTCAAACTCTTGATATAGTCTTGTCCAGAACTCACGCAGCCGACCCCCACAGACAAGCTGCATCTCTCTCTGTACACTACTGTCTGCTGCATCCTGCCGTCCTCTATTCCTCCATTATCAAAAGGAAACGATTTCACAAAGCCATATTTCGCCCCTCTATGCTGATAGTCACCGCCTTGGCTGTTTTGGAATACTTTTTCTTCTCCAGAAATGCTCGCTTGTGTTTCTCATATCGTCCAACCGACTTTTTGGAGGAACTCTGAAAAGAAATAACATTTGAAGCATGAGAGCTCACAAACCACAGTTGACATGTATATCAATGAAGCAGATTCCAGCTCCCAACAGACTCATTTTCTTCCCCTTGTTCTTCTCTTCCTCCATTTACTCCAGTGAAGTGTTGGGGGGATATGTTAGGATCTTTTGTGTAGGACAATTTTTCATTTTCTTTTCATTGTTCTCATATTTTTCATCTTTCCAGTTTTCCTGTTCAGTTATTGTGTCTTAAAGTAGACACTGCAGTGTCTTCCCCATGTTTATATGCTGTGTTTTATGTTTGTGTTTGCTGATGAAGGCTAGTCGCCACAACTTCCTATGTTTTCCTTAACTGTGTTCTGTAAAGCTGCATTACTTTCTGTTTTATATTCTTGAAACCATCAGCTGGTCTCTGTGGCGATGGCATTGCAGATGCGATTTGTAATGCCGCTTACCCGCCTTTTAACGTGTTGGTATGGGAGTCGGTTGTTCAGAAAGCAATGGCAAACTTCTTCTTCTACTTCTTCAGCGTTCCGAGCCATTGAGGTTCTTTGCTGCAGATACAATCCATCTCCATTCGTCTCTCTGGTTGACCTTCTCTTGCCAGTCGTTGATTCCAAGTGCTTGTAGGTCTGTATATATGTTATCTCTCCACTGTCTTCTTGGTCTACCTCGGGGTCTACGGTCATTTATTTCCTGAGTGTAAGCGAGTTTTGTTTCCCTATTATCTTCCATTCTTTCTTCTTCTTCTTCGTTCATCCGGAGTTTTTTTTCCGGATGTGATTGCGTTGTGCCTGTTTACAGCAGAGCTGCGTTCTTGCGCCGTTAGGCCGACACATCCGACTTCTGCGGGCATTTGTTGACCGGGTTAACCTTCCCGGGGCCATTCTTTCTATATGCCCCAGCCATTGTAGTCTATTAGCCTTCATGATACCAGTGATTAGCGGGGACTTATAAATGTCTTTGTAATGGCAAACTACTGAACATAAAATTTGCCAAAACATCAACAACGGAGTCCTGTAAAGGATATGCAACTTTAATATTTAAAAATAAACCACCACTCTATCGTTTACATGGTCTTGACATTGCTGTGTATCCATTATATTTCTTCAATGTGGCTCTTTGTGGCAGATAGTGCCAGAGCATTCTTGTGTGATGGACAAACTATTTAATCTGTTGTTTTTTTAATGGATTACATGACTGGTTTCGGACCTAGTCTTCTTTTAATTTCCTCATTTCTAATCTCACTTTAACAGGTGTAAACATTCATGCAAGTCTCAGACATTTGTATTCCTCCTTCGAGTGAGTATGCTATATCTCATTTTCTGCACCTCCCCAACCTGATGGAGAGGGACACTGATAATAGGGAAAGCTTGACCACACACACAAATTAACCAAGAGTGGATTGTGCGAGTTCAAAAACACTTGAACAAAGAACAAATTAACCAAAAAAACAAACAACAAAGAATGTTACAGCAGGACATTAATCAATAAATTTGGCAAATGCCTCCGTGGAAAAACTGCAAAAAAAAAAAAGATTTAAACAGACGTCTACAGTGAGGACAGTATCATAGACCTATATATGATCATGCCCTAGAGGCCATTAAAACTGATAATGGACACTTTGTAGCACCAGAACGCAGACCGCTGCAAGAAGTCATCTTTCGTAATGAGAAGAACTGAGCACTGATATAAATGAATGAAGAGCTGGAAAACTCTTGGAAAAGACAATGTAAATGTCATGATAAAACACCTAGAGCTCTTACACACTGAAAGACGGTCTGTTATGACTGAGTGCCCTTCTTTGTAACAGGTGAATAAATGCCCACTTTTATTGGTGAATACTCAGTTTCCCAAATTGCATTTGCCATTCTTGTGCATTGCCCATGCTCTATTACTAGGAGATGCAGATCATAGTTTCCCTTCACTAAGTCAAGACCACGATGGCATTTCTCATACTCTCCAGTACTTCAGAGATCTGCATGGGTCAATAATGCTTGACCTGGATTGTTAAGGTTCTTACATACTTGTTTGAAAAAAATTAAAGAAAGAAAAAGGACCCATTTTGTTCATGCCCTGAGGAATATTGGGTACATGTTGCCTGCCCGGGGTGAGTGATATAGTCAACCTTGGTGAGTGATACAGTCAATCTTGGTGAGTGATAAGGTCAACCTTGGTGGGTGATATAGTCAACCTTGGTGATTGATAGTCAACCTTGGTGAGTGATACAGTCAACCTTGGTGAGTGATACAGTTAACCTTGGTGAGTGATATGGTGAACCTTGGTGAGTGATATAGTCAACCTTGGTGAGTGATATGGTCAACCTTGGTGAGTGATATGGTCAACCTTGGTGAGTGATATGGTCAACCTTGGTGAGTGATATGGTCAACCTTGGTGAGTGATATGGTCAACCTTGGTGAGTGACAGTCAACCTTGGTGAGTGATACGGTCAACCTTGGTGAGTGATACAGTCAACCTTGGTGAGTGATATAATCAACCTTGGTGAGTGATATAGTCAACCTTGGTGAGTGATACAGCCAATATCACGCTGGCCATCGTTACTGCCAAGAACACTTCCTGTATTCATTTTAGGCTGGATCAACCTGGAAGCCCAGGTCAATGTAATCTCAGCCTTGATGGGAATTCAAACACATGACCACCAGGCGGGAGGGCTGGCCAGCGTGCTCACTACATGTTTACATCAATATCCTCCTTCAGGCGCCTGGTCTGCAGCAGAGACCAGAGATCATGACTCTCCAATCTACTGTCATTAAATCTAACTTAAGGATGTCAGACTCATGGAGAAGAGAAACAGAGACAGACATGAGCAATATGGGAATGACATGGACAGAGCTGCATGGGTTAGCTAAAACAGGACAGCTTGGGGTGAGTTGGCCGAGGGCCTATGCCCCTTACTGAAGATAGAGGACAAAAGAAGAAGAAGGAAGCTAGTGTTAGTAAACTTACTTTTGTTGGTGGCTGGTACTCTGAGCTTGTTTTAGGCCTGACCACGTAGTCTTTGTTTGATGGCATTGGGACCCGGGCTCTGTAGACCCAACCTGGGTCACCCGGACGCTGGGCTCTGGTTATAAACAGAAGACAGTGAAGAATAATTAGGATATAGATACATGGAATAAATACAGTATAAAATGTAACTAGATTTCAGTAGCAACTTGTGACTCGTAGATACATCTATCCATTTTTAAATGAATATAACACAAATGAATTATGACAATTCTTTTACAGGACTCTTGCACAACTTAATAATACTAATAAACGGGCTAAACAGCATGTGGTTGTCATAAACATTATCTCACTCCTATGCACTCTAACCATCCTGTTAGATGTCCGGGCTAAGAATCACATAAGCTCTCTCAATCATTCAAACAACAACTCTGAGTCACTCATAACTCTCAATAACTTCATGCATTCTCAAGTAACTAAGATTTACATGTATTTCTCTTGTTTGTCGATCAAAACAGTCACACCACTTTGGTCCTTCAACCTCAGGGAATTGACAATGACTGAGCTAGAGTATGGCAGTAGACGCTACTACCTGCTTCCTATTAGCGCCAAATGTTGGGCGCTCTCACCAAACCGACGGGTCATGGTGCGGCTGGTGTTGTTGATGGTGCATGATTTTTGGATTATTTCCCCACTCATTAACAAGTGTATCTCAATGTAAGACTGGCGCTGAAACTTCACAATTGAAGACAAAATGGTGGTCCTTGAAACGTTGGCAGACTGGGGACCAAGTCTGTGAATAGGTGGCACCATAAAGAGGTGCTCCAAGGAAATATGCTAGATGATCCTGCAGCAGCCTAGAGTCAATGGAAAGGCTGATGCTGAACAGACAAGAGCATGCAGGGTTACATCCTCGTTAATGAGGACGCAGGTGGATGTTTTCATTGCCGTTTGAGGTTGATAGTAAAGAGTTTTTACCCTCGGTGTGTCAGGCCATGTTGCTGCATCGCACCCCACATGGTGGCAATAGATTTTCATTGGCTGAAAACACAAGCACAAGGATTTCAAAGGAATTTCAAGGCAAAGGGATTGCCTTCCTTGCATTGGGTTTTATCCCATATGGTTCGGTCTCTTTTCCTAGGGCTGCCTGAGGAAAGCATTGCACAGATCACAAACTCCACAGCTCCAGTGACGACCCCCTAGGAACCTCTAAGAAAACTGCACACGTGAACAGAATGATGGAATCTAGAAACGAATGCACCACCTACTGAACGCGACGTAGACAGTTTAACCACTTCGTCGCTGTGACGAAACGCGTTTATCTGTCTTGGGTCGTCAAGATCCCGCACTATTTTGGCGCGTCATCGGGGACTTTCCCAGCTAAAAATAGACTGAGGGAAGCCGATGGAGGACTTATTATCTAGAATCTTCTCGAAACACCGGAATTCGAGTAACCCGTGATGTTGGGTATCGCTCTAAATTCTCGTGCAGAGAGATCTAGAAACTCTAGGCGGGGAATGACGGTTTCCCGAGAAAGTGTATTTTCTCAAGAAGCACTCGCTTCTAGTGCGCATTGAGTTGGCACGAAGCGGGAAATTGGCTAAACCAGTCATTCACTTACTTTTGTTTGAAGAGAACAGACGCAGGCCTGATGTGAGCCATTTTTGTGTTGCGTCTCACCTCAACCATGATTCGGCTGACTGTTATGGAAAGGAAGCTGAGAAGCCCTTGAACAGTTTGGAAGCTGACTGGAGAGCTGGTTTCTTATCATTCAGGTAGATATGTTTAATAAATCATTTAACTTTGTACGTGTGTTCCACACGCCATTGTTCTAACCTCATTACCTATGCGGATGCCCTTGCATACTAATTAGCAAACCGATCGATAACGTAGTTGACGGTGAATCGTGGGTTTGTTTACCGTGTGCTCGCGAATCAGCTGTTAGGAACGCCGTAATGTGATGTGGGCGATTTGGGTTCCAAATATATGTACCATATATTGCCAATCGTTGCATATATTAGGTTGCTGTGTTAGAATAAAACCTAGTTACTTGTGCCGGATGGAAACTTAGATTATGTCAGTCAGTTGCTGAAGCCAGAAGAACGGTTAGACAACCAGGTAAGTTGGTAGGTGGAGATTCAGACAAAATTGTGCTTAGTTACTAAGTAAAGGAAGAACTTAGTTCTGTGCCACCAGGAATGATGTAACTATTGTGTAGTAACTTAATAGTGAATTCATTGAGTGGAACAGCGGATTTCTGTGGAAAGGTAAGTGGCTTTGGTGCTATATCTATATATATATGATGTGACATTGTGTATATATATTAGGTCATGGCATGGGATACTTCCTGGGGTAATTCCGAACGCCGAATAGATCGACGCGAGATAACACTGCGTGCCGTCGCGATATAAATATGCGTTCTGAAATCTTGTCTGAGCTATCCTGTTTCTTTCATACTGGCGCTAGTGCGAGTGAATGCTAAGGTGCTGGAAGTATGGAAGGATGCAAGGAGGCTGTATGAGACTGGGGAAATATAGGATATGGGGGATGTGAAAGCAAGTTATGAAAGTATGTGTTGGTAGACCAAACCAACGATGAAGTTCAGTCCATGCCAAGGCTAAACCACTTGGGGAGGACAGAACTGGAACAGTACCCTTGGAACATGTGGGGAACATGTATTCTCAAGAAGGCTTCTTGACTCTAAGGCAGAGTCTGATAAGAAGAGTTTGCTGTGGCGTGGGCAGGTGGTCCCACCAGCAAACAGGCTTGTGTACATATTGGATGTGATCATGTACTATTCCTATATCCCGAGGGATGGTATATTGATCAAGATTATGTTTTTTAATGGACATTGATGATGTTAGGAATGAGTCTAGGGACTCTTTACCTATTTGTTTAGTTAGATTGAATTAGTACAATAACAGCCTTGTATCCCTACTGACGTTAGCGACGACTGGTAGATGATTAGGGATAGGTGAGACCGATGATCAGACTCGTCATTCTGATTTCTTGCTCTGTTTGACGGGCTGTTCTGTGAGGCCAGCTGACATTTGTGAACCCATGCTTTACTACTCTCCATATAGAGATAATGCTTTGGTTATATGAATAACTAACTAGCATGACTGAGGGTTGAGTAGTTATTGGTAGGATGCATGTGGACTAATGTTTGGGCCAGTATACTCTCACCGGTCGCTCTTCCTTTTCAGGAGTTTGCCTGTTGAGGAACCAGTCAACTATAATTGTTGTTGGCAGGAAACCACTTCGTGAGACACAGCGAAGGGTTCAGTTCTTTACTTATCACGCCAGACTCAACCACACCAGATACCCAATGTGCTGCACCATGCGTGAGGTTTGCTTCAAGACATACAACTGCCCTGAAGGTGCACGTGTGGGAAGTGATGGTTTGTGATCGTTTTCAAATAATAGAAGATACTCTGTTTTTGCCAGGAACATTTCAGCATTTTGAGTAATCATGCTCAACGAAAGGAAACACCGGTCCGTCTATTATGACGGAGGTTCTGCCTAAACGCAGAAGTAACTGATCTTCAGACACTTGAATGGTTCTTTGGACAGCTCTAGGGGCAGGTCTTGAGAAGAACTACACCAGTTATTGACTGGGGGAAAGTGTAACCCGGTGGAAGGGACTATGGATTATAGTCCAACCTGAATTGTTTCCGTGAAATAGATGTCTGATTCTATGAATGTACTGTCTCAGTATGAAGATATAAACTGTGTTCGAGTAGGACTCAGTAACATTTTCAGTAGCCATATCTGATTCTACAAGCAGGGTGACTATAAGAGACCATTGAATTGGTCAGTGACATTTGTCCATCCATGTTCCTGTGATGTGATGAAGGGACCATTGAATTGGTCAGTGACATTTGTTCATTCATGTTCCGGTGATGTGATGAAGGGACCATTGAATTGGTCAATGCCATATCGGTTCTGCAGTGGGACTGTGCTAGGAGTGACAGACCATTCGATTGGTCAGTGACTAGTTAAGTTCATCGCAGTAACGAATACTTGGAGCCAAGTCCAGGAGGATTGTCTCCAACTCGGTAGTGTTCGAGAACTGTATTACCAGTGACTCCGTGGGAGTGATATAGATGCAGTTGGTCCAGTGAAGTGTAGTCCAGCAGTGACTCTATTGTTGTGGATCCACGTTCGGGAGACGGAGTGGTCTCCAAGGTTCTAGTCATCTCACTGGAAGGAAGCCGGGTGAGTGGCGGACCGACTGGACGGGACATCTGCATCCACTCTACTTCTCAACTGGATGAAGACACCTACATCTCTAATTCTGTCTCTACTCTATCTTCTATTTGTGTAAATAGATTCTTCTATCAGGATGTTCATTTCAGTTCTATATTCTCAAGGGTAGAATAAACTTTATGTAAGTTGACTTGCTCTTTGTATAATGATTGAGTGTGGTCTCGGACGATGCCTAAGTGTTCATTATTCAACAGGTGTAGGTAGTTAGTGGGGGTCTAGAATCTGGAGGGGCGTGTAGACGTAACTAACTAACATGAGATCAACCACAGAGTAAAAATGTGTATCTGCTCGTCCAACCCCTGGGGCTAGAATACACGGGAGTGCCAGAGACACCTCGGGTGTGGTTCACTCTCACTACCCAAGGTGAACTTGATACACTCCGTTACAGAGTGGGGGCCCGTCCGGGATTATTCCAAGATCTTTGTGTGTTGTAGACCTCTCACATAGGGATAGGGACTTTGTCTTTATCCTTTACTTCAGTCTACATAAGATTCTACTACTTCTACCTATCTCCTAACTGTCTGACGGACATTTGTGTTGTGGTGATTAGTTAGTACTATTGATTATTGATTCATTGTATTGCTTCACCCACACATACTTGAGTACCCACCTATCATAGTCAACATGTCTACCCAAGAGATAGACTTGGACAAAGTTCAGGAAACTGGACGTAAGTCTGGTCTTGAAGGAGATGCTTTGAAATCCTATGTCCAAGAGGTGGAAAGAAATTTTCGCCAAGAGGAAAGAGAGAGGAGGAGAGCAGAAATAGAACTGGAAGCCAGTAAAGTGGCTCTTGAGGAAAAGAGGATAGCGGCTGATACTGAAATGAAACGGCTTGAGTTGGAAGCCGAGAAAGAAAAACTTGACCATGAGTATCGAATGAAGCTACTTGAGGCACAAGTGCCTGCTACAGGTGGAACTGATGGAGCTATGGGAAGTGTACCTCCTGGCTCAGAGTCAACCAGTAGACGTGACTACCAGGCTATGAAATGGCCTTTACAGCCGTTCGAACCCGAGAAGGAACGGATAGACCAATACTTAGAGAAGTATGAAGCCATGTCTATTGCAATGGGTCTAGACAGACAGAAATGGTGTTTGAAACTCTCCCAGGGACTCCGTGCCGAAGGTTATGAAGTGTATGCACGCTTGCCACCGGGTCTACAGAATGATTACCCGGCATTGAAAGCGGCTCTCTTGAAGAGATTCGAGATCACAGCGCACTCATACCGAAGGAAGTTTCGGACGGCGAAGCGAGAACCTGGTGAACTGTTTTCAGCATACAGTGTGAGATTGAACTCATACCTTCTTAAATGGATGGCCTTGGCCGGATTTAATGAGGAGTATGAAAGTTTGCGTGAGTTGATGGTTGTAGATCAGATGCGAATGCAAATGTCTAAACCCTTGCGAAACTTCTTAGGTGAGAATGGGGCTGAGAGATTAGATATAGTCACCAAGTTAGCTGAAAGATACGTTGAAGTCTATGGCGAGACTGGGGACACCAGTCCAACAGATCCGAGATCGAAAGATCCGGATCAAGGTAAGTCCAAGAAGTCAAAGAAGACCAAAGGTTCGGATGAACCAAAGAAACAGGTAAACTCTTTAGAGAAGATCTCTAACGTCAACCAAGGTAAGAATAACCCACCTAGTTCTCCAAAGAGGAAGTGGAGTGCACGGTGGTGCAAATTCTGTAGGTCGCCTACACATCATACAATCCGGTGTACAAGGGCACCGAAAGATTTACACTTGGCATGTCTGGCCGACGTTAAGGTGAAACCTCGTAAGAAAGTGAGTTGGGCGGACGAGAATCGGGAACCAGACAAACCTCCAGTGGTTGAGATGATAGAAGTGAATGGCCACCAGGTGGAGTGTCTGTACAACACCGGTCTGCAATTTGAAGCAGTAATTGCCTCCCACCTGGTACGCCCAGAGCAGCTCACCGGCAAGATGGTAGAGATCCAGCCAGCCACCAAGAGTGCAGTGGCTTTGAATATGCCGCTGGCCCATGTAGACATTCGGTGTAAGTATGTCACGGGCACCATTCAGGCGGCGGTACTCCCCGATCCAATCTATCCCCTGATTTTAGGGAATACTTTTGTGTTTCTAGGAGAACCTAAGACACCGATAATCGTGGGAGCTATGCAAACTCGGTCCCAGACCGGGGAGGTGCCCCTGGCGGAACGGGTCTCCAACCCGTTGCCGGGGGAAATCAGAGCTGCTCAGAGTGAGGACGCTACATTGCACCCTTGCTTCAACAAGTTGCCCAATAGTGGAAAACCGCCATCCCGGGGTCAATTCTACATGAAGAACAGGTTGCTATACCGCCGTGCGGGCAAAGAGGACCGCCAGTACGGGCAATTGGTGGTCCCAAAAGCGTATAGAACCCAAATTCTTCACATGGGGCACACCATATCCTTCAGTGGACATATGGGTGTCGGGGCGACTTTCCAGCGCATTTCCTGCCACTACTATTGGCCAGGAATGACTGGGGATGTGCGACGGTATGTCAAGTCATGCCCAGAGTGCCAAAGAGTGGCACCCAAACATTGGACAGCACCGGTGCTTCTTGGGGAGATGCCCATTATGAAGACTCCGTGTGAACGAGTCGCCGTCGACATATTGGGACATCTTCCTCGGACGAGGAAGAGGAATATGTATATACTCACGATGGTGGACTGCTGTTCCATGTGGGCGGAAGCCATACCATTGGCCACCATTGACTCAAAAAGGGTGGCCAACGCACTTATGGAAGCCTTCACGCGGTTGGGATTCCCAAATCAGGTCCTCACGGACAACGGGTCCCAGTTCTGTGGGAAATTGATGGAAGAGGTCTTCCGAATATTTCATACCAACCACATCCATACCAGCCCGTACCACCCTCAATCCAATGGGCTAGTCGAGAGGTTCAATGGAACCCTCATGACGATGCTCAGGAAGCTGGCCCAAGATAAGCCTGAGAGATGGGATGAGTTCATTCCAGCAGCTCTCTTTGCTTATCGAGAGGTTCCCCATGGGTCCACAGGGCTGCCACCCGCGACTTTGTTGTTTGGGCGGCCGATCAAGGGACCCCTGGAAGCCTTATTGAGGTGTTGGACCGAGGATCACACTCCCGAGGAGGTGGTGTCCTCGTACAAGTATGTCGAAGAGTTAAAAGACAAACTCAAGACCGGCTGGAAGTTAGCCGCGACGAATTTACGGAAGGCTCGGAAGAGACACGCCGCCTATTATAATAGGCGCACCAAAGAGCGGTCTCTCCAGGAGGGGGATAAGGTGTTACTGTTGCTCCCCATGGGAGGTAACAAGCTGGAAATCGGATGGCAAGGACCTTTCCCAGTGGAACGGGTGATCTCCCGGACCAACTATGGGATTAGGATCCGGGGAAAATCTAAGATTTTCCACATCAATCTCCTCAAGAAATACGAGGAGAGATCCGATGAAGACTCCTCCCACCTCATGGCGATGGCCGTCGCCATGGAAACAGAGATAGGACCTGACGCTGATACGGAATACCCTTTAAATCCCCGGGAAACCTATAGGGATGTGAAGGTAAATCCCGATCTGTCGCTAGCGGATCGAAAGAAATTCAGCTGTCTGTTAGAGTCCCACAGTGATGTACTCACTGATAAACCAGGTCGGACGGGGCTAATCGAGTTCGACATGACCTTAACTAGTCCAGACCCCGTCCGGCAACGGGTCTACCCGGTGCCTTTCTCGAAGGAGAAAGCCCTGGAGGCCGAGATCCAGAAGCTTCTGGAAGATGAGATCATTTCGCCCTCGACATCCCCGTATAATGCGGGGGTGGTCTTATTGCGAAAACCCAGCGGGGAACACCGACTGTGTATCGATTACAGGCTTTTGAACAGCCATACCCACTTTCAGGTAGAGCCCCTACCGAATCCAACCCAGCTGTTTTCCCGGCTGCACCAGGCCAAATATTTCTCAAAGATTGATTTGAGTCGGGGTTATTATCAAATCCCAGTGAAGCCGGAAATCCGGCCCCTCCTAGCATTCAGTACCCATAGCGGTCACTATGAGTTCAACGTAATGCCGTTTGGGCTGAATAACGCTCCGAGTGTGTTCACGTGCATGATGCGGCTGCTATTAGATCCCCTTCGGGATCCCGCAATCGTTTCCTTCATGGATGACATCCTCATTGCTTCGGTCAGTTTGGACGATCATATAGCTTCCTTAGACCGCCTTTTCCGGAGACTGAGAGAAGTGGGGCTCACCGCCCGCCCCACCAAGTGTATGCTGGGGTATGGGACCCTAGAATTCCTAGGACACACTATAACTCCCGGCCAGATGGTCCCCGAAGCCAAAAACATTGCGAAAGTGCAGCTGGCTCCCCGTCCACAGACGAAAAAGGATGTGAGATCCTTTGTGTCCTTGTGCGGTTTCTATCAGAAATTCATTCCGCGGTTCAATATGGTAGCGGCACCATTGACCGACACTCTGAAAAAGGGGGAGCCCGAAAAACTAGTATGGACTCCAGCATGTGAGGAGGCGCATGGTAAATTGAAACAAGCATTAACCGCGAAACCGGTACTGCAATTACCTAACCTGGAAAAACCCTTCGTGCTGCGAACGGATGCCAGCAACATTGGAATCGGAGCAGCTCTACTACAGGAGGGGCGAGAAGATCAGTCTATCTTATGCCCCGTGGCATATGCCAGTCGGAAGTTGTTACCCGCGGAACGGAATTACTCAACCGTGGAACGAGAATGCCTTTCTCTGGTCTGGGCAGTTCAGAAATTCCAACCATATCTATATGGGGTACAGTTTACTGTGCAATCTGATCACCAGCCACTTACGTTTCTGGCATCATCCCAGAAACTTAATCCACGGTTGTTGAGATGGTCCTTGCTTTTGCAACCCTACCAATTCAGGGTAGAATATATCCCAGGGAAAGAAAATGTCGGAGCCGACTTTCTCTCCCGCCATCCGGTCTCTACGAAAGAAGAACGAACGACATAGACAGCTTCTGCGTAGAAGTGGAACGACGGGGTCGATCCTCTTAAAGTGGGGGCCTATGTGACGAAATGCGTTTGTCTGTCTTGGGTCGTCAAGATCCCGCACTATTTTGGCGCGTCATCGGGGACTTTCCCAGCTAAAAATAGACTGAGGGAAGCTGATGGAGGACTTATTATCTAGAATCTTCTCGAAACACCGGAATTCGAGTAACCCGTGATGTTGGGTATCGCTCTAAATTCTCGTGCAGAGAGATCTAGAAACTCTAGGCGGGGAATGACGGTTTCCCGAGAAAGTGTATTTTCTCAAGAAGCACTCGCTTCTAGTGCGCATTGAGTTGGCACGAAGCGGGAAATTGGCTAAACCAGTCATTCACTTACTTTTGTTCGAAGAGAACAGACGCAGGCCTGATGTAAGCCATTTTTGTGTTGCGTCTCACCTCAACCATGATTCGGCTGACTGTTATGGAAAGGAAGCTGAGAAGCCCTTGAACAGTTCGGAAGCTGACTGGAGAGCTGGTTTCTTATCATTCAGGTAGATATGTTTAATAAATCATTTAACTTTGTACGTGTGTTCCACACGCCATTGTTCTAACCTCATTACCTATGCGGATGCCCTTGCATACTAATTAGCAAACCGATCGATAACGTAGTTGACGGTGAATCGTGGGTTTGTTTACCGTGTGCTCGCGAATCAGCTGTTAGGAACGCCGTAATGTGATGTGGGCGATTTGGGTTCCAAATATATGTACCATATATTGCCAATCGTTGCATATATTAGGTTGCTGTGTTAGAATAAAACCTAGTTACTTGTGCCGGATGGAAACTTAGATTATGTCAGTCAGTTGCTGAAGCCAGAAGAACGGTTAGACAACCAGGTAAGTTGGTAGGTGGAGATTCAGACAAAATTGTGCTTAGTTACTAAGTAAAGGAAGAACTTAGTTCTGTGCCACCAGGAATGATGTAACTATTGTGTAGTAACTTAATAGTGAATTCATTGAGTGGAACAGCGGATTTCTGTGGAAAGGTAAGTGGCTTTGGTGCTATATCTATATATATATGATGTGACATTGTGTATATATATTAGGTCATGGCATGGGATACTTCCTGGGGTAATTCCGAACGCCGAATAGATCGACGCGAGATAACACTGCGTGCCGTCGCGATATAAATATGCGTTCTGAAATCTTGTCTGAGCTATCCTGTTTCTTTCATACTGGCGCTAGTGCGAGTGAATGCTAAGGTGCTGGAAGTATGGAAGGATGCAAGGAGGCTGTATGAGACTGGGGAAATATAGGATATGGGGGATGTGAAAGCAAGTTATGAAAGTATGTGTTGGTAGACCAAACCAACGATGAAGTTCAGTCCATGCCAAGGCTAAACCACTTGGGGAGGACAGAACTGGAACAGTACCCTTGGAACATGTGGGGAACATGTATTCTCAAGAAGGCTTCTTGACTCTAAGGCAGAGTCTGATAAGAAGAGTTTGCTGTGGCGTGGGCAGGTGGTCCCACCAGCAAACAGGCTTGTGTACATAGTGGATGTGATCATGTCCTATTCCTATATCCCGAGGGATGGTATATTGATCAAGATTATGTTTTTTAATGGACATTGATGATGTTAGGAACGAGTCTAGGGACTCTTTACCTATTTGTTTAGTTAGATTGAATTAGTACAATAACAGCCTTGTATCCCTACTGACGTTAGCGACGACTGGTAGATGATTAGGGATAGGTGAGACCGATGATCAGACTCGTCATTCTGATTTCTTGCTCTGTTTGACGGGCTGTTCTGTGAGGCCAGCTGACATTTGTGAACCCATGCTTTACTACTCTCCATATAGAGATAATGCTTTGGTTATATGAATAACTAACTAGCATGACTGAGGGTTGAGTAGTTATTGGTAGGATGCATGTGGACTAATGTTTGGGCCAGTATACTCTCACCGGTCGCTCTTCCTTTTCAGGAGTTTGCCTGTTGAGGAACCAGTCAACTATAATTGTTGTTGGCAGGAAACCACTTCGTGAGACACAGCGAAGGGTTCAGTTCTTTACTTATCACGCCAGACTCAACCACACCAGATACCCAATGTGCTGCACCATGCGTGAGGTTTGCTTCAAGACATACAACTGCCCTGAAGGTGCACGTGTGGGAAGTGATGGTTTGTGATCGTTTTCAAATAATAGAAGATACTCTGTTTTTGCCAGGAACATTTCAGCATTTTGAGTAATCATGCTCAACGAAAGGAAACACCGGTCCGTCTATTATGACGGAGGTTCTGCCTAAACGCAGAAGTAATTGATCTTCAGACACTTGAATGGTTCTTTGGACAGCTCTAGGGGCAGGTCTTGAGAAGAACTACACCAGTTATTGACTGGGGGAAAGTGTAACCCGGTGGAAGGGACTATGGATTATAGTCCAACCTGAATTGTTTCCGTGAAATAGATGTCTGATTCTATGAATGTACTGTCTCAGTATGAAGATATAAACTGTGTTCGAGTAGGACTCAGTAACATTTTCAGTAGCCATATCTGATTCTACAAGCAGGGTGACTATAAGAGACCATTGAATTGGTCAGTGACATTTGTCCATCCATGTTCCTGTGATGTGATGAAGGGACCATTGAATTGGTCAGTGACATTTGTTCATTCATGTTCCGGTGATGTGATGAAGGGACCATTGAATTGGTCAATGCCATATCGGTTCTGCAGTGGGACTGTGCTAGGAGTGACAGACCATTCGATTGGTCAGTGACTAGTTAAGTTCATCGCAGTAACGAATACTTGGAGCCAAGTCCAGGAGGATTGTCTCCAACTCGGTAGTGTTCGAGAACTGTATTACCAGTGACTCCGTGGGAGTGATATAGATGCAGTTGGTCCAGTGAAGTGTAGTCCAGCAGTGACTCTATTGTTGTGGATCCACGTTCGGGAGACGGAGTGGTCTCCAAGGTTCTAGTCATCTCACTGGAAGGAAGCCGGGTGAGTGGCGGACCGACTGGACGGGACATCTGCATCCACTCTACTTCTCAACTGGATGAAGACACCTACATCTCTAATTCTGTCTCTACTCTATCTTCTATTTGTGTAAATAGATTCTTCTATCAGGATGTTCATTTCAGTTCTATATTCTCAAGGGTAGAATAAACTTTATGTAAGTTGACTTGCTCTTTGTATAATGATTGAGTGTGGTCTCGGACGATGCCTAAGTGTTCATTGTTCAACAGGTGTAGGTAGTTAGTGGGGGTCTAGAATCTGGAGGGGCGTGTAGACGTAACTAACTAACATGAGATCAACCACAGAGTAAAAATGTGTATCTGCTCGTCCAACCCCTGGGGCTAGAATACACGGGAGTGCCAGAGACACCTCGGGTGTGGTTCACTCTCACTACCCAAGGTGAACTCGATACACTCCGTTACAGTCGCGGAGACTGTCTGATTGAGTCTTCTGATAATTTTTAACCACCTCTTGATAATGAGAAGTATGCTAAGTGCATCAATTTTAACAGAATACTTCTGCCCCTTTACGCTTTCCTAGCCTTTACCTATTGTCTGTCTGCCTGTAGGGCAGCAGTTTTGTGTCTCTCTTAGTCTGGCCCTCTTTCCCACCAATCCTGCCTAGACTGACAGACCTTTTAAGGTGAGAATGCTGTCTCTAAAATACTGCTGGGTACATGGGCAACAATTCCTCAACCACACAGGTGGAGCCACAGGAGAAGAGCTACTATGGTTTAATCACTGACTGAGAGAGAGAGAGAGATAAACAGACAGACAAACAAAGCAAGAGACAACAAAGAGAGAGAGAGAGAGAGAGAGAGAGAGAGAGAGAGAGAGAGAGAGAGAGAGAGAGAGAGAGAGAGAGAGAGACATGCACACACACACTCTCTCTCCCCACCCACCCACACACACATCTGATACAAACTTACCGTTTGTCTCCTGCCATTTCCTTGTCAATGTCCCCTCTTTTAGGCGTCTGTGTACCTTCGATACTGAAGAACATCAAATTAGGAGATTTTAAATTATCTTGTATAAAATGGCCACATACGTTGGTTTGTGAAGGGCAGCAAACTAGTTCAACATTAATTCTTAAAGGACAAGCTGGGGGTCTCCGTGGCAACACGGTCAAGCCGTCTGCCTAGCACTCTGAAGGTATGAATCAGGTTTTGGACTGCATCATTTAGATCAGTGCAACTTTTCAGAAACCCTTGTGGGTCATCACTGGAGTTGCATGACGACCTGCCATGTTGCAGAGAGAGACTGAGCCAGATGGGGTAAAACCCAGTGCAATGAAGGCAGCCTCTTGTGTTAACCTTTTCTTTGACCGTTACAGGGTCAGATGTCAGTCAGTATTTGGGACAGTGTTCCAACCTTTTGTCC
The DNA here is from genome assembly GCA_963921405.1 of Cepaea hortensis. Lineage (NCBI taxonomy): Eukaryota > Metazoa > Mollusca > Gastropoda > Stylommatophora > Helicidae > Cepaea > Cepaea hortensis. The sequence goes on from OY992883.1 coordinate 82,651,500, forward strand.
TGATTTATCCTGGTTGTAATTTTCAAATTTGTCCATTATAGCTAAGTGCAATATTATAGTTTGGCAACAAACACTGTTAAATAACTGACCCTTGAAAGTAGATGTGAGATTTGTTTTAGTAGTTATATGGTATTTTTCTCTGTGTCAGAAGTGGTGCTTGTTGTCTCAGTACCTGATTCACACAATGTTACATAGTCTGGAAACATACATTGTTAAATAACTGACTGAAAGTAGGTAACAAATCTGGACGAAACTCTCATGTTCTTGAGAAGTTAAAAATGTTAAATTATTCATGTCTGGTATAGAAATATAATTTCTTTTCATATATTGATAAAATTAGTTACTTATCTGTTGGGGTATCATGCTTGCTCTCCAGACAAGTCCATAGGTGCTCAGATTTCTCTCTCTCTCCCCCCCCCCCCCCCAACCAACATATGCATCAGCATCCAGTGGCTCTTAGTGTCAGTTCTGTGTTGGTTGACGAGGCCCCTCATTCTGATGTGCCTCTCGTGTTTGGCTGTGCCAATACTAACTTCCAAGTCTCTCATTCTGGACAATGAAGTGGAATCACTTGCGCCAAAGTATATTGATAAAGTCTAAGGGCCAGGTATTTGCAAAGTCTTTCAAAGCTATAAAGACAGTGAACATGTTTGTGGCTTGTGTGTGTAAATTTGCTACGGAATGCATTGTTCTGAATAGTGAACAAGAACAAATGATGAATATTAATTAGTATAACCAGAATGTCAGAAAGACAGTACTGAAATGTTATATATGACAGTGAATGATAGAGTATGAATGAATACATTAGGAAAAGCTTCAAAGCATTGGATCCTGAAATGAATACAGCAAACACATTTGAAATACTAGAGTAACTAATGAGTGCCTGTAAAAGGCCAATGAAAATAGAACATTATATACAACTAATGAAAGAGACAAACACTTCTTTCTAGTCAAATGAGAAAAAGCCTAAGAAAAGGTGACCACTGGAAAGATATCGGTGGGTGAAGAGGTAGAGACAGAGAAATGATGCTGAGTGGACGGAGACAGTTTAATGGAGAACTATCATCAACAGAGTTGACCCAGAACACCAACAGAGACATAAACGTCTATGCCAGTTGGCAGCGCATATGATGATGATGATGATTAGAATAAAATGAAAGATTACGTCTGACAGAATTCACAGAACTCAAATAATGACCTCCCAGCTTGAAAATATCAGTCCCAAATACTGACCTTCCTTCCTTTTAAATGTAAGGTATGTTCATATAGCAGTTGCTTTTAATTATATAAGAAGAGAGGAAGGCTCATACAGACTTGACACAATAATCTAGACATAGTATGACTATCAATTGTCACAACTGCTGAGAAATGGTACAATAAACATAGAGAGTGTAGTATAGTCAACTGAAAACTAATTTATAGAAACAATGCAGAGTATAGTTTAGTTAAGTATGTCCAAGCCTCTTTTAGAGACAGCACAACAATGAATCTATTGTAAAGTATAGTTTTATGACAATTAGTTAAGGACGAAATACAACAAACACAACATAGTACAGTCTGATACAGTCATGTCAAATGGACTTTCAGGGACTGAATATAACAAGATACATTATCGCTATGTGAAAACCACTTCAATGGTGAATGAGGAAACATGAACAACAACTGTCTGGTACCTGACTCTCCGTTTCTTGGGCAGCTGCTCATAATCTCTTTGCTCTCTCTCCTCTCTGGACAGATTTTTGTAGTTGGAAGTCAAATTAAAGATGGGCCGTGACCACTCATCTGACGAATGCAGAAGTTGTGTTACTATTTCCTGTGCCTCATACCTCCAACATGTCACAATAAATATTTACACATCAACTACCAGTTGATGCTATAAATCAACAAATAACTATCAGGAGTTGCTAATACAAACAATATTATTTAATAGTTTCATAACCTTTTCTTATTCTAGTCCATGCATGCAGTATTGGTCATCATGTCTGTCCAGTCTTCTGTTCGAATACTGCCAAACATTTCTGAAACTGATGTTCCTCCATTCCATGATGTTAGACTGTCCAGCGTCTTCTCTTTTGGTCTCCCACTGTCTCTCCTGCCCTCCAATTTTGCCATTGTGATGACATAGTTTAGTTTTTAGTTTAGTTTTAGTCGTTGGATCAACATCACGGCACACGGTTTAACCCATAAGTGCTCCGTTTTCCCTCCTAACTCAAACCTGAGTTTGGAGAAACTCAGCTCAATGCACAAACTCCGTTGCATCGGCGAGGATCCTGAAATGCTTTGGGTAGATTTTTAACTCGAAATTTTGCCCGGGCAGCGCCGTTAGGCTACTCTTTTTCGATTTCCAACTGCCAAGGGATTTTTTACGTGCGCTACAATACACACGGGAGTCCGATCTCACTACCCAGAGACCAGGGGAAATTACTGGAAGTCCCGGTGGATTTTTTAAATAAATCCTGGTCCTAACCGGGGCCTGAACCCGGGACCTCCAGCACTCGAGGCGGACACCATACCTCGAGACCACTCAGTTATTCCTGTCAGTGGAAGTTAGAAGATTAGTTTTCGGATGATGTGTACTGCCCATACTAATGTATGCCTGTGAATCATGGACGTTGAATGTAAACAGATAGAATCAGCTGTGATGACATACCCCAGCTTTTCTTTTCTCATGACATGCCCAAAGAATACAAACTGTCTTCTTATAAAGTTTCATGACACTGCTAAAACTTACATAATTGTATTGTTAGAAAATGGAGTAAATGAAACTAACTGGTGTAAATTTAATACAACTTATTAAAACACAACAAAAATCACCTTTTCTACCCATCAATATCATCATCATGTGTCATTCTGAGCGGTGCAGGCAATGATATTCCTTTACAAGCATCTGTTCTCTGTGCTCTTGATGAGTATGACCCCTATCACTCTCTATGCCAAGCTGTGAAACCACCCAATGCCTTTTCCTTCTAACAACCTCTTGTCTCTAGCGCCCTTCATCTTTTCAACTGTCACAAACTTCTCCAGATCATCTCATCTCATAGCCTGACCAAATATTGATGACCGTCTTGTCCGATGTGTCTAATCAAATGTCTTTGTGAGTTGCAGATCTTGAATATTGATCTTCTAAGTCTTCCTTGCCGGTCTCTCTGGCTGTGGGGTTACAACACTTTCTCTCTGTAATCCCGTTTATCACGCAGAGTCTCGCAGCGGAGCGAGAACTGAGGTGGTTCGACCCCCGCTCGTGACTTGCGGATACTGAGCCGGCCGCTCAGAAAGCAATGGCAAACTACTGAGCGTAATCTTGCCAAGAGATCAACAGACAGCTGAAAGATGCTGCTGTTGACAGCTAAGTCCTGTAAAAGGATACGCAAAAAAAAAAAAAAAAAAAAAAAAAGTCTTCCTTGGAAATCTAAACATCCTAACTAGAAGCCCTTCTCCATACCCTCCAGTGTCTTTCTATCTGTTTACATTCAACGTCCATGATTCACAGGCATACATTAGTATGGGCAGTACACATCATCCGAAAACTCATCTTCTAACTTCCACTGACAGGAATAAGTTACACAGGATGTTCTTCATCTGATAGAATGCTGCCTTTGATTGGATTACTCTACATGGTATCTCACTGTGAACTAGAACTTACAGCCAGAATGGGACAATCTCTAGAAAAATACTGTATGGTAACTTATGCAGAAAAACTCAGCTAATGCTAAGATAGAATGCTTCCTTTGCCTGGATTACTCAGCATATTATCGCAGTGTTACTGTTCCCATCTGTTGTTATTGTACAAGATAAATGAATCTTGCTATTTACTTCAGTGGTAACCCTGTTTGCTGACACTATACACTATTTGTTGTTATTTTTCTTGGTTGTGACCATAACTTTTGTTTTTGCATTTAGTTGTAATTCTTTCTTTTCACTGTCTGTGGTTACAATGTCTCTCAATTCTTGCCATTCATTTTCATTTCTTGCTTTAAGCACTATGTCATCAACATACTGGAAACTGGTAGTGCAGTAGGTGGCATGCATGCCTGCCAGCCCGATGGTTATGTGTTCAAATCCCACTAAAGATTAGTCTTATAGATCTCACTATGTGCTTTCTGCCTCTGAATATGCTGAAGATACTTACTGATTAATTTTCCTGCGATTATTTTGTTTTCTTTGATTTCCCTCGGATGTTTATACAAATACATGACAGCCTTGCCAATTCCACTTGACTTGAGCATGTCTGCATGGATGGCTGGAAACTAGATAAGACAAACTCACCGTTACATTACAGTCACAACATTAGCATTAATCAGACAATGTGCCTCCTGCCAAAAATGTTAAATAACTAAGATACTAAAGAGGACAGTGGATCAATAGAGGAAAGTAAATATATGTTCAAGATAAATCATCAAGGCCTGGAAAGAATGGTGACCAGAGGATATGAATGACTCTCAATAGAAGAAAGGCCAGACGGACACATAATCAGACTGCATCTGCTACAGACACTGAACTCTCCGCTGGTTGCAAAAGATGGGCCCCGAGCAAGTTTAGGGATGTACCGAGTGCTATAGTATGTCCACATTTGGTTGCCTTCATTCACGATCAATTATTTTGAAAACTGTCTGTTGCATCGTTATGAAATTTTTCCAGCCGTCTTATATTTACCCCCACCCAAGGAATATGTCTTTGAAAGGCAACAACTTAAATCATTGAAAGCGGCGACATTCCTTTGATCTTTTGTTGAACAACTAGTGATTTCTCGCTAACGAAGTTATTTTTACGGTAATGTGAGACATCAATTCTGTTGACACACAAAGGCGTATCCGGATTTGTATGGGAGTGGGTGCAATGAAAGAACTAGCTTAAAATCGACAGGGTCGGCTGCATTGCACCGGGTTTTTATCCCATATGGATCAGTTTCATTCCGCAGCGCGGAAAGCGTCGCACAAAGGACGAACTCCGTAGTTCCAGCGATGACCCTCGGGAGTCTCCGAAAAAATGCACTCGTGAAATGAAGAACGCGGCCCGGAATCGAACATACAACCTTCGGAGCCCGAGTCAGGCGGCTTGACGACTTCACCACGGAGATTCCCGAGAGGGGTGCAATGTGTAATATTAGTAAAGACAGAGAATTTAGAGGCATGGGGTAAATAATTTGTAAATTAACAGGAAAGTAGAAGGAATATATTTCTTACCTTATTTTTCATTTCCTTCTTGTTTCTTCAGCTGATGCTGATGCTGTAATGTTTAGGGCCTGCAATTCGTCTGAATAGTTGGAGCAAAATATCCCAGTAAGTGTGTACGTAGATTAAGGTCTGCGATCTGATCTGTGTCAGACGATTCCAGTAGGTTGATGATTGCTCTCGGTTGCATAAAATTCAATCCATCCTTTCTCCAATAGTCCTCTTCCTCTTTCAACACATAGTCCTGACGTTTTTTCCAGTAACTTTTATCAATATTTAATAGCGCATACAGACAGACAGGTAGGTAGGTAGGTAGAAATGTAGGTGGGTCGGTGGCTAACTGGGTGGGTCGGTCTGTGGGCCGGTCGGTCAGTGGGTGGGCCGGCCGGCCGGCCGGCAGGCAGACAGACAGATTAGATAGATAGATCCCAGCCAGAAGCCGGGCCTTGTCAGCTAATTTATTTATATAATCACGTTTCATGAAAGAACCCCCATTTGGAGACACCTCTGAATCTTCGCGCTGTTTGTTTCAAAACGGAAATCACGTGAAAATTTTAAAAAATGCGGCTACATGTCTTGGTGAAGCTGTAATACTGTTAAAATCATGGACGTAATCTCTAAGTCATAATTAATATACCGCATATAAACTAACTTTGAAATCTGCTGTAAAATCTCCAGAACAAATTTTTTTTGTTAGGTGGACATAATGATAAGGTTATATACTAAATCTCATTATTTTCCATCAGTTGGTTACTGAGATATTCAATTTTATATTGAGGCAAAAAAAAAAAACACACACAAGACTTAGTTCTTGACTCAACTCAACTCTGCGAACACAATTCTCAAATGGTAGCTGCATCCAGTTCTTACCTTAATCTAGGCTTCGGGAGGTCTTTGAAAAAAACTACATGTGAACTGAATGACAGAGTCCAAGAACTTCAGAGCATCAGGTAAGCGGCCTGACCACATGACCACAGGAACAAATACACATGTAAACAAGACAGAAGGCAGAGCGAGAGAGAGAGAGAGAGAGAGAGAGAGAGCGAGAGAGAGAGAGAGAGAGAGAGAGAGAGAGAGAGAGAGAGAGAGAGAGAGAGACGAGAGAGAGAGAGAGAGAAGAGAGAGAGAAGAGAGAGAGCGAGAGAGCGAGAGAGAGAGAGGAGAGAGAGGAGAGAGAGGAGGGTGTGTGTGTGTGGAATAAACCATAAGTAAACAAATTATGCACATATGTGATGGTTAAAACAAAATATCTAAATCTAAACTAAGAAGCTTGTGATAGCTAATACTCTCAGAAACAGACTACATGAAAGATGTATTACATTAAAAATAGATAAATTAAAAATATGTGATACTTCAAACATAAAATAATGTATAATGCAACAATCTTTGTCCCTCCTCTGCTACTGTAAGTTGTAGAGGCAAAGAAAACCTCATGAATCTTGACAGTGTTACTGTATATTAGTTTGTAGTACTATCAGCAGTGAGTCCACTTCTGAGGAGCTGATCCCTTACATCTGCAGTAGCACTGAGATGACAAAAGACGCCAATGCATGGTAACAATGTCACATTTCAACTTATCTGATATTACAAAACAAAATTGGGTGGGGGAGGGGGGGGGGGGCGGCCCTGACTCTGTGGCAAATGGGTTACGATTGAATCTCATAACCCTGCATACCACGTTCGAAACGCTGCTGCGGGCGATTTAGAAGCAAATCAATCGCGTTGGTTCCCACACAAAGATATGAGTGCTTTCAGAAAGCAATGGCAAACTACTGAAACTACTTGCCAAGAAATCACAAACAGCCAAAAAACGCTGGGGTTGACTGCTACGTCCTATAAAGGATATGCACCCAACTAAGTGTGTCTACAAGCCTGTGTTATTGTGAGATGTCAACTGTGCCGTACACACTGCCCCTCACCTGTTGCAGGATGCGTAGAAAGCTCTCACGAATGTTGAGGTGTGGCAAACTTTTATCTGGTAGAGGAGCCAACCATTCCTAGGTTTTAAATAAAAATGAATAGTATGTCTCAGCATAACAACAGCTAATACATCAACTAAATAACATATTTTAATAGGTTTATATTGATACAAGGAGTGGCAGGCCAAGTGGCTAGAATACTGGACTCTTAATTTGGAGGTTAGGTTTAAATCCTCATTAAGATGATGGATTTTTTTGTTGGGGGGAATAGAAAAACCTAACCTGCACAGTTAACGGCAACAGCACTAGCCATATGGTCTTTCAAGGCATCCCCCTCCCCCTGTATTACGCCATAAGGTACTATAGGCAGTAGATGACAGAATCAATATCTCATGGAGAGAGTGTTTCTACATACAAGAATATATAAGACCACCATAGTATTAATCTTTAACCTTTTCTGCTGATGAATAATATATGTAAACTACACATCAGCTGTAGTTTGTCTGGCTTGTTTTATAGTGTTGCACTTGTAATAATGACATTCAAATATTGTCATTATCATGTGCCATGCCAATAAATGTAGGCTTTCATGGTTTCCATCTCACACGATCACCAGAGCCTTGAATCAGCTCAGGTTAACCTGGTCAACAACTGCCTGCAGAAGTCGGATGTCTCAGCCTAAAGGCGCAAGGACGCAGCTCTGCTGTAAACAGTCACAACACAATCACGTCCGGAAAAAAAAAACTCCAGATGACACGCAGAAGAAGAAGAAGAATCAGCTCTATGTTCTTGTCCTGATTATGCTATTGACCAAGTCATCTAGATATTTATCTATCTGCTTTCCCCTTCAGGTTTGCCAGTAGTCACTAAGTTTTCAAGTTTAATCTTCCACACAATGTGACGAAGAACTCTTGACTGTCTATTATATTTACACAAGAGATAAAATATTTAAAATGTCAAAAAAGTACTGAAATAACAGTGAAAGATTATAAACATTAATAGTCACATTCTGTGCAAGAAACAAAATACAACTCTCAGACGCACATACAACATATGTGTCAACAACGTGTGCTTGCCCCATGAAGTCAACACATAATAATCATCATCATCAAGTGTCCTGACAGACGTTCATGTCTCTCCATAGGTCTTGGTGTCTGGATTAACTGACATTCCAGCATGCAACTGTCTTAGTCCATCCAGCATAATTTCTCTCGGTCTGTGTCTTCTCCCACTGACCGTTCCGGTCGTATCAACATTTTCCAATGTCTCGTTTCTCATCACATGACTAAAGAATGATGTTCGTCTTTTATTCTTATAGTTGTGTATGTTCTATTTTCATTAGCTTCTTCCAGGCAATCATTTATCTATTCTGGCAGTCCAAGATATTCATATTCGTTGCAAAAACAACATCTCTGCTGCTTTCAAGTTCCTTCTATTTGTTCATATATATGCAATGATTCGTTGCTATTCAGAAAAACAGGTTCTATAAAACAGTTCAGTACTCTCTTTCTGACATTCAACTTAGCGACTTATTGTATAAGATACTTTCCATCTTCTGAAATGCAGCTTTTGATTAACCTTTTCTACTCTTAATCTCGGACACGAATCTTCCATCTGATGTTATGAATGCGCTTATCCATTTTAATTTATCAACTTGGTTGTCTTTATAAGGCAGTTTTCCTTATATTGGCATATTACATTTTGGTGTTTTGAAGACAGACATAGAAGTGATCACTGTTATGTGAAAAAGATACACAAAACTTAGTTAGTTAGTTATCAGTTGGGGTATCTTCGTTGCACTCCGGACATGTCCATAGGTGCTCAGATCCTCCCCCCAGCATATGCATCAGCGTCCGGTGGCTAATAGTGCCAGTTCTGTGCTGGTTGACGAGGCGCTTTGTTTTCCCGATGTACCTCTCGCGTCTGGCTGTGCCGATTCTTACTCCCAGGTCTTTCATCCTGGAAAGCGATGTGGAATCACTGGCGTCAAAATCCTCTGTTCTCGCCATATCTTTAAGGGCGTTAATAACATCAGCACGATCCATGGGCTGGCCATCTACAGGGGGTGCAGAGCCAGCCAATTTATCAGCTCGTTCATTTCCCTCGACTCCCGCATGTCCCGGGACGAAGATGAAGGTGACTTTGCGGACAACAGACTTCCGCAGCGACTCAGTCCACTGTCTACGTACAGATCCAGCTTTGACCTTCTGAATCATGCTCATTGAATCACTTAGTACACACACGTTGGTATAATGCTGTGATTCCAGCCATATGAAAGCCTGTGTAACTGCCATCACCTCCATCGTCATGCTGCTCGTGGTCATAGAGTGGGCACCACTGGATTCTTGAACGGTTTGGCCCGCTGAACGGGCTGTAAATGCCCACGTACTTCTCTGCTGCTTTACAACAGATCCATCTGTATAGATGTGCACTTCGGGGCTATCTGAGTGATCATAGATGAGCGTGTTAACCTCTGCATTGACAGCGGCAGGGTTCTGCTCTCTGCACCGTCTGACGAGTGTGATAATGCAGGAGAAGGTACACTTAAAAGCTGGAGGCACCGGCACCCATTCCTTGCCGGGGTTGATACTGGTAAGACTGCAGACCTGTCCGACGACATCTTCCGCCCGACCCATCCATGATTTGCCCCTCTTTAGCCTGTCACCCTTTTCTCTGAATACAGCGTCATGCAGAGGGTGCTGCTCATCTGCACTTATTTTTAAGTATGCACGAGCTCTCCATATCTTGATCCTGTGTTCCATTGTCGGGAAGTCAAGGAGGTATCTCATTGCTACACAGCTGGTGTCTCTCGTGCAGCCCAAAATGATGCGCATGGCTTCGTTTTGTACCTTTTCAAGTCTTCCAATCTGTGTAGGGCTGACAGTGAGGATGGCCAGGGCATACTCGATGCGTGAAAGCACAAGTCCTTGGAACAGAAGTAATAGCAGTCTTTGCTCGATATTGGCAGTCGCCATGACTCTCATTGCTGCCAAACCTTTTCGAGCCTTCGTTATGACATAATCGACATGATCTCTGAAGGACAGGCTACGATCAAGCCTCACGCCAAGATATGTCATTGACTGGGTTCTACTCAGAATGCTCCCATCCATTCTTAACACTATGGTAATCTAATCTCATTTTCACATAAATCAAGGAAATGTTGGGGACAATAACTTACTGTCATAGCACTAAGAATGCCCGACTCCAGGAAGATGCCATGTAGATCAGACCTGATAAAAAATAGTATTGCTGTCAATAACACCTCAAATTTTGTGATGATAAACTATTTAATTATGGCAACTATTTAACATTTATATTCTATGTATAAAAGTGGAGCTGGGCTGGTGTAGTGGCTAGATACTCACCTATTTGCTCAGTGGTTGTGGGTTAGATTTTGCATCATGGCAGATTTTTCAAAATTACTTGGGCTCCCAAGTTGACCAAGCCTAAAATATGTACCAGAAAATTTCTTGGGAAATAAAGGCAGCTGGTGTGATATTGAGCACATCACAGACCAAGTGTCAACTGGTCTATAAAAATATGGGTCTAGCAGCTTATGCCCAATGCATCTTAAGATGTGTAAAAAGGTCCTTTATTGGCTGACTTACATGCACAAAAGGATGAGGTCTTCTTTGCTCATTTGTTTTGTTTAATAGGACAGTCGTGGTGTGCCTGCATACAATAGAGCGGTGACTTTTTTGTGACTTTTGGCTAACATCTCAGACTTCATTCCTACACTGTTGTAGATGAGTTGGCTTGAGGGGGTGGGTTTGAATGTGTCAGGTTGTTCCCTAGCTGATACTGCCATAGGGGTGTCATAAGGTGTGCATCTTTAAAGTGATTAGGATGTTAGCCCATGAAATCTACAAACCTAGCTACCACACAGGTCTGTATCTATCATGTGCATGCTTTTTTAACAAACAACCTTCACGTTAAAAACCACCACTGGCAGAAGGTCATCTCTATTCTCAGCTTTCAAAATATTTATGTCATGTACACCAGCACTGTTTACAGACACACCACAAAAATGTTTTGTTAGTTTTCACAGAAATGAAACACAAATTCAACAGTGAGAGCACTGCGGCAAGTATACAGTGTTGTGATTCCCAGAAGACAATAAATGATGGGAAGTGAAACCAAATCACACTTATTTATATCAAAACTGAGATTAGATTACAGTATATTTAAATCATGTAATTTCAAGTACTTACTTTTTCAGCTGATTATTCACATAAGGCAGCATTTTAATCTTTTTTACAGCGGCAGACTTCTTTTGATTAAGCTCTCGGTCTTGCTAAAATAGAACATAAAATTATACAAATAAAAGCAGGGGTGTCTGCAACAGACTTACAAACTAAATCAGAAGGATAACTAAGTTCAATGTCTGTAACAGACTTACAAACGAAATTAGAATCATATGTTCAATGTCTGCAACAGACTTACAAATGAAATTAGAATCATATGTTCAATGTCTGCAACAGACTTACAAACGAAATTAGAATCATATGTTCAATGTCTGCAACAGACTTACAAACAAAATCAGAATCATATGTTCAATGTAGGTCAGCATGGCCAAATGGATAATAACAGGTGTCCGGTGTGCTAATCCTGAGGTAAGGGTTCAACCTCTGCACCGGACAATTGGACTAAAATGTTGACCTGTTGTCCTGGACTTGGGGGCATAAATTACAAGTACCTCTGAAGTCGGAGTGTGATCGTCTGATAGCGAGGGACACTATTAATAGGGAAAGCTAATCCACACACAAAATTCAATCCAGCACTACCAGAAGTAGTGTGTGTGGACTACGCTTGAGTTCAAAGCAAGTGAGCACCAAAAAGACAAACAAGTTCAAAGTCTGCAACAGACTTACAAATGAAATCAGAATCACCAGTTCAATGTCTGCAACAGACTTACAAATGAAATCAGAATCACCAGTTCAATGTCTGCAACAGACTTACAAATGAAATCAGAATCACCAGTTCAATGTCTGCAACAGACTTACAAATGAAATCAGAATCACCAGTTCAATGTCTGCAACAGACTTACAAATGAAATCAGAATCACCAGTTCAATGTCTGCAACAGACTTACAAATGAAATCAGAATCACCAGTTCAATGTCTGCAACAGACTTACAAATGAAATCAGAATCACCAGTTCAATGTCTGCAACAGACTTACAAATGAAATCAGAATCACCAGTTCAATGTCTGCAACAGACTTACAAATGAAATCAGAATCACCAGTTCAATGTCTGCAACAGACTTACAAATGAAATCAGAATCACCAGTTCAATGTCTGCAACAGACTTACAAATGAAATCAGAATCACCAGTTCAATGTCTGCAACAGACTTACAAATGAAATCAGAATCACCAGTTCAATGTCTGCAACAGACTTACAAATGAAATCAGAATCACCAGTTCAATGTCTGCAACAGACTTACAAATGAAATCAGAATCACCAGTTCAATGTCTGCAACAGACTTACAAATGAAATCAGAATCACCAGTTCAATGTCTGCAACAGACTTACAAATGAAATCAGAATCACCAGTTCAATGTCTGCAACAGACTTACAAATGAAATCAGAATCACCAGTTCAATGTCTGCAACAGACTTACAAATGAAATCAGAATCACCAGTTCAATGTCTGCAACAGACTTACAAATGAAATCAGAATCACCAGTTCAATGTCTGCAACAGACTTACAAATGAAATCAGAATCACCAGTTCAATGTCTGCAACAGACTTACAAATGAAATCAGAATCACCAGTTCAATGTCTGCAACAGACTTACAAATGAAATCAGAATCACCAGTTCAATGTTGGCAAGAGACTTACAAATTAAATCAGAATCTTAACTAAGTCCAACTCGTGAACTGCAAACATGGTCACTTCCTGATGTTATGCTTCTTCAAGGCATTATCCAGGTCATTACAAATCACATCTGTACTATCTTCATTGCCTTCTGCTCTTTGGGCAAATGTCTGAATGATGTTGAAATCAAAAGGCCTGCCATTTAACTTTACTAATAATATATCTGCCACTGCCCAGTATCTTTTGACATATTTTTATCTTTCCAGATTCATAATAATGGCTACACCCTTTTGATGATTCTCTCCCTCAGATTGCATTTTGTAGTTGTCATTCAAGTCCCTCCGTCTGGCCTCACACACTCCTCAGATTTTGTTCAGTCTATACAACTTTTGTAAATATTCTCAAATGTACCATCTGCGGAAATGGTGCGAACATTCCATGTCATTGCATTGTAAATGTTTTTGCACTCAGTGGGGAGTTGTGACTATAGTGGGAAATGGTAACTAAAGTGGGAAATGGTAACTATAGTGGGGAGATGTGCCTATAATAGGAAGTGAGTGGGAGTGGTGCCTATAGTGGGAAGTGGTAACCATAGTGGGAAGTAGTAACTATATCAGGTCGACAGATGAGCATCTGGCCACTAAGGCACCATAGCTCCCTCATGGTGCTATAGTGGATCAAAAATGAAAAGGTTGTAAGTCAGAAGTACTGACAGCGAACATATATACTGTAAGCTCTACAGTTAATGCACGAGTCTTGTTAAATTGATAAAATATGTGGATACTTACGTTAGCAGCCTCCTTCATTTTGACAATCAGGTCGGCTATGAGGTCATCGTTATCATTGATCAGATCAACATCTTTTCTTTTCCTTCGCTGCCGCTGCATCTCCTCCTTCTTCCTTTGCATCATCAAATCAAAATCTGACACAAACATTCTGCAAGATAATCAGAAATATATCAAATACTAATATTAAACACTGACAGAAATAACTTCAAGCCCACAACAGTTGACACACTGGATTATATGGATATTCCTCCTAATGTAACAATTTTTACTAGCTGTGTGTTGCCAGTGTCGAGCATGACCTCTAACTAAAACACGAGAGAAAAAGGTCAGAGCATACTATGTGAGAATGCTCTGAGAAAATATGTTTGTGTAACTAAAGAGATAGAATGATAGTATCTTAGAAGAATCACAGGAATAATACCATAAAAAAATTAATTGCCTGCAGGCTAATCAAAGTAAAACAGTATGTACAGTTATTAGAAAGAGACAATGTTCTTTGCTCACGTAATGAAAAGAGAAGAGTCTGTTCTACACATCAAGTCATAATCAGGTGGCTTCTTCTATGCAGAACTTTCCCACCATAACAATCTTTCAAAACGTCTCTCTGTTAGAAGCCTCTATTGCTATCATGTGTAAATTCTATTTATTTTTCTTGACCATTATAGTTTATTAGGCATAATATAAAGAAAGAAAGCAGTCTGCCAATACTTTCCTTCTTGGCAATGACCATAAAGGTCAGTGATCACAGTTCCTATAAAAAGAACCTCTGTCTACCATCGAGAAATAAACACCATAACCAACAACTATCTGTCAGCTTTTCTTATCTCTTAAGCAGCCTCAAGCACAATTACGATAAAGCAAAAAAGAGACAGGTGGGTGCACAGAAACCCCACTCACCCATCTCCATCCCTGCGGACATCGGCCATATTCTCATCATCAGATCCATCTGGTGCTGGACCCCCTTCGGTATCATACTGGACTTCTGATGTTTCTTTTTCATTCTCGTCATCTGAGTGGATTGCTGAAAAGTTCCAACAGAATGGACTAAGCAGTGCTGTACATTTTTAACAACTCAACACAAATCAAATCAATGGAGTTCTTGTTTGTGATTTCGGAACAGCAGAGTACTGTACTGCGTCCCTGAGTATCAAACTACCTGCATCTGTCCATCTTTAACCTCTTGATGGAGGAGGTTCTGGTATTAATTAAACCCTCTTCAGATAATTGTCCATATCTGCCCATCATTCAAGAATGTAGTTGGTAAGTTTAATACAGATCAGTTCACTCACAGTACAGCATCCAACAAACCAATCACAGTTCACAATACAGCATGCAACAAACCAATCACAGTTCACAATACAGCATCCAACAAATTAATCACAGTTCACAATACAGCATGCAACAAACCAATCACAGTTCACAATACAGCATCCAACAAACCAATCACAGTTCACAATACAGCATCCAACAAATTAATCACAGTTCACAATACAGCATGCAACAAACCAATCACAGTTCACAATACAGCATCCAACAAACCAATCACAGTTCACAATACAGCATCCAACAAACCAATCACAGTTCACAATACAGCATGCAATAAACCAATCACAGTTCACAATACAGCATGCAATAAACCAATCACAGTTCACAATACAGCATGCAATAAACCAATCACAGTTCACAATACAGCATGCAATAAACCAATCACAGTTCACAATACAGCATCCAACAAACCAATCACAGTTCACAATACAGCATCCAACAAACCAATCACAGTTCACAATACAGCATGCAATAAACCAATCACAGTTCACAATACAGCATGCAATAAACCAATCACAGTTCACAATACAGCATGCAATAAACCAATCACAGTTCACAATACAGCATCCAACAAACCAATCACAGTTCACAATACAGCATCCAACAAACCAATCACAGTTCACAATACAGCATGCAATAAACCAATCACAGTTCACAATACAGCATGCAATAAACCAATCACAGTTCACAATACAGCATGCAATAAACCAATCACAGTTCACAATACAGCATGCAATAAACCAATCACAGTTCACAATACAGCATGCAATAAACCAATCACAGTTCACAATACAGCATGCAATAAACCAATCACAGTTCACAATACAGCATGCAATAAACCAATCACAGTTCTCAATACAGCATCCAACAAACCAATCACAGTTCACAATACAGCATGCAATAAACCAATCACAGTTCACAATACAGCATCCAACAAACCAATCACAGTTCACAATACAGCATGCAATAAACCAATCACAGTTCTCAATACAGCATCCAACAAACCAATCACAGTTCACAATACAGCATGCAATAAACCAATCACAGTTCTCAATACAGCATCCAACAAACCAATCACAGTTCACAATACAGCATCCAATAAACCAATCACAGTTCACAATACAGCATGCAATAAACCAATCACAGTTCACAATACAGCATCCAACAAATTAATCACAGTTCACAATACAGCATGCAACAAACCAATCACAGTTCACAATACAGCATCCAACAAATTAATCACAGTTCACAATACAGCATGCAACAAACCAATCACAGTTCACAATACAGCATGCAACAAACCAATCACAGTTCACAATACAGCATCCAACAAATTAATCACAGTTCACAATACAGCATGCAACAAACCAATCACAGTTCACAATACAGCATCCAACAAACCAATCACAGTTCACAATACAGCATCCAACAAATTAATCACAGTTCACAATACAGCATGCAACAAACCAATCACAGTTCACAATACAGCATCCAACAAACCAATCACAGTTCACAATACAGCATCCAACAAACCAATCACAGTTCACAATACAGCATGCAATAAACCAATCACAGTTCACAATACAGCATGCAATAAACCAATCACAGTTCACAATACAGCATGCAATAAACCAATCACAGTTCACAATACAGCATGCAATAAACCAATCACAGTTCACAATACAGCATCCAACAAACCAATCACAGTTCACAATACAGCATCCAACAAACCAATCACAGTTCACAATACAGCATGCAATAAACCAATCACAGTTCACAATACAGCATGCAATAAACCAATCACAGTTCACAATACAGCATGCAATAAACCAATCACAGTTCACAATACAGCATCCAACAAACCAATCACAGTTCACAATACAGCATCCAACAAACCAATCACAGTTCACAATACAGCATGCAATAAACCAATCACAGTTCACAATACAGCATGCAATAAACCAATCACAGTTCACAATACAGCATGCAATAAACCAATCACAGTTCACAATACAGCATGCAATAAACCAATCACAGTTCACAATACAGCATGCAATAAACCAATCACAGTTCACAATACAGCATGCAATAAACCAATCACAGTTCACAATACAGCATGCAATAAACCAATCACAGTTCTCAATACAGCATCCAACAAACCAATCACAGTTCACAATACAGCATGCAATAAACCAATCACAGTTCACAATACAGCATCCAACAAACCAATTACAGTTCACAATACAGCATGCAATAAACCAATCACAGTTCTCAATACAGCATCCAACAAACCAATCACAGTTCACAATACAGCATGCAATAAACCAATCACAGTTCTCAATACAGCATCCAACAAACCAATCACAGTTCACAATACAGCATCCAACAAACCAATCACAGTTCACAATACAGCATCCAACAAACCAATCACAGTTCACAATACAGCATCCAACAAATTAATCACAGTTCACAATACAGCATGCAACAAACCAATCACAGTTCACAATACAGCATCCAACAAATTAATCACAGTTCACAATACAGCATGCAACAAACCAATCACAGTTCACAATACAGCATCCAACAAATTAATCACAGTTCACAATACAGCATGCAACAAACCAATCACAGTTCACAATACAGCATGCAACAAACCAATCACAGTTCACAATACAGCATCCAACAAATTAATCACAGTTCACAATACAGCATGCAACAAACCAATCACAGTTCACAATACAGCATCCAACAAACCAATCACAGTTCACAATACAGCATCCAACAAATTAATCACAGTTCACAATACAGCATGCAACAAACCAATCACAGTTCACAATACAGCATCCAACAAACCAATCACAGTTCACAATACAGCATCCAACAAACCAATCACAGTTCACAATACAGCATGCAATAAACCAATCACAGTTCACAATACAGCATGCAATAAACCAATCACAGTTCACAATACAGCATGCAATAAACCAATCACAGTTCACAATACAGCATGCAATAAACCAATCACAGTTCACAATACAGCATCCAACAAACCAATCACAGTTCACAATACAGCATCCAACAAACCAATCACAGTTCACAATACAGCATGCAATAAACCAATCACAGTTCACAATACAGCATGCAATAAACCAATCACAGTTCACAATACAGCATGCAATAAACCAATCACAGTTCACAATACAGCATCCAACAAACCAATCACAGTTCACAATACAGCATCCAACAAACCAATCACAGTTCACAATACAGCATGCAATAAACCAATCACAGTTCACAATACAGCATGCAATAAACCAATCACAGTTCACAATACAGCATGCAATAAACCAATCACAGTTCACAATACAGCATGCAATAAACCAATCACAGTTCACAATACAGCATGCAATAAACCAATCACAGTTCACAATACAGCATGCAATAAACCAATCACAGTTCACAATACAGCATGCAATAAACCAATCACAGTTCTCAATACAGCATCCAACAAACCAATCACAGTTCACAATACAGCATGCAATAAACCAATCACAGTTCACAATACAGCATCCAACAAACCAATCACAGTTCACAATACAGCATGCAATAAACCAATCACAGTTCTCAATACAGCATCCAACAAACCAATCACAGTTCACAATACAGCATGCAATAAACCAATCACAGTTCTCAATACAGCATCCAACAAACCAATCACAGTTCACAATACAGCATCCAATAAACCAATCACAGTTCACAATACAGCATCCAACAAACCAATCACAGTTCACAATACAGCATCCAACAAACCAATCACAGTTCACAATACAGCATGCAATAAACCAATCACAGTTCACAATACAGCATCCAACAAACCAATCACAGTTCACAATACAGCATCCAACAAATTAATCACAGTTCACAATACAGCATGCAACAAACCAATCACAGTTCACAATACAGCATCCAACAAACCAATCACAGTTCACAATACAGCATCCAACAAACCAATCACAGTTCACAATACAGCATCCAACAAACCAATCACAGTTCACAATACAGCATCCAATAAACCAATCACAGTTCACAATACAGCATCCAACAAACCAATCACAGTTCACAATACAGCATCCAACAAACCAATCACAGTTCACAATACAGCATCCAACAAACCAATCACAGTTCACAATACAGCATCCAACAAACCAATCACAGTTCACAATACAGCATGCAATAAACCAATCACAGTTCACAATACAGCATCCAATAAACCAATCACAGTTCACAATACAGCATCCAACAAACCAATCACAGTTCACAATACAGCATCCAACAAACCAATCACAGTTCACAATACAGCATGCAATAAACCAATCACAGTTCACAATACAGCATCCAACAAACCAATCACAGTTCACAATACAGCATGCAATAAACCAATCACAGTTCTCAATACAGCATCCAACAAACCAATCACAGTTCACAATACAGCATGCAATAAACCAATCACAGTTCACAATACAGCATGCAATAAACCAATCACAGTTCACAATACAGCATGCAATAAACCAATCACAGTTCACAATACAGCATCCAACAAACCAATCACAGTTCACAATACAGCATCCAACAAACCAATCACAGTTCACAATACAGCATGCAACAAACCAATCACAGTTCACAATACAGCATGCAACAAACCAATCACAGTTCACAATACAGCATCCAACAAACCAATCACAGTTCACAATACAGCATGCAACAAACCAATCACAGTTCACAATACAGCATGCAATAAACCAATCACAGTTCACAATACAGCATCCAACAAACCAATCACAGTTCACAATACAGCATCCAACAAACCAATCACAGTTCACAATACAGCATGCAATAAACCAATCACAGTTCACAATACAGCATGCAACAAACCAATCACAGTTCACAATACAGCATGCAACAAACCAATCACAGTTCACAATACAGCATGCAACAAACCAATCACAGTTCACAATACAGCATGCAACAAACCAATCACAGTTCACAATACAGCAAGCAATAAACCAATCACAGTTCACAATACAGCATTCAATAAACCAATCACAGTTCACAATACAGCAAGCAATAAACCAATCACAGTTCACAATACAGCATTCAATAAACCAATCACAGTTCACAATACAGCATTCAATAAACCAATCACAGTTCACAATACAGCATGCAATAAACCAATCACAGTTCACAATACAGCATTCAATAAACCAATCACAGTTCACAATACAGCATTCAATAAACCAATCACAGTTCACAATACAGCATCCAACAAACCAATCACAGTTCACAATACAGCATCCAACAAACCAATCACAGTTCACAATACAGCATGCAATAAACCAATCACAGTTCACAATACAGCATCCAACAAACCAATCACAGTTCACAATACAGCATGCAACAAACCAATCACAGTTCACAATACAGCATGCAATAAACCAATCACAGTTCACAATACAGCATGCAACAAACCAATCACAGTTCACAATACAGCATGCAACAAACCAATCACAGTTCACAATACAGCATGCAACAAACCAATCACAGTTCACAATACAGCATGCAACAAACCAATCACAGTTCACAATACAGCAAGCAATAAACCAATCACAGTTCACAATACAGCATTCAATAAACCAATCACAGTTCACAATACAGCAAGCAATAAACCAATCACAGTTCACAATACAGCATTCAATAAACCAATCACAGTTCACAATACAGCATTCAATAAACCAATCACAGTTCACAATACAGCATTCAATAAACCAATCACAGTTCACAATACAGCATGCAATAAACCAATCACAGTTCACAATACAGCATTCAATAAACCAATCACAGTTCACAATACAGCATTCAATAAACCAATCACAGTTCACAATACAGCATCCAACAAACCAATCACAGTTCACAATACAGCATCCAACAAACCAATCACAGTTCACAATACAGCATGCAATAAACCAATCACAGTTCACAATACAGCATCCAAGAAACCAATCACAGTTCACAATACAGCATGCAACAAACCAATCACAGTTCACAATACAGCATGCAATAAACCAATCACAGTTCACAATACAGCATGCAACAAACCAATCACAGTTCACAATACAGCATGCAACAAACCAATCACAGTTCACAATACAGCATGCAACAAACCAATCACAGTTCACAATACAGCATGCAACAAACCAATCACAGTTCACAATACAGCAAGCAATAAACCAATCACAGTTCACAATACAGCATTCAATAAACCAATCACAGTTCACAATACAGCAAGCAATAAACCAATCACAGTTCACAATACAGCATTCAATAAACCAATCACAGTTCACAATACAGCATTCAATAAACCAATCACAGTTCACAATACAGCATGCAATAAACCAATCACAGTTCACAATACAGCATGCAATAAACCAATCACAGTTCACAATACAGCATGCAATAAACCAATCACAGTTCTCAATACAGCATCCAACAAACCAATCACAGTTCACAATACAGCATGCAATAAACCAATCACAGTTCACAATACAGCATCCAACAAACCAATCACAGTTCACAATACAGCATGCAATAAACCAATCACAGTTCTCAATACAGCATCCAACAAACCAATCACAGTTCACAATACAGCATGCAATAAACCAATCACAGTTCTCAATACAGCATCCAACAAACCAATCACAGTTCACAATACAGCATCCAATAAACCAATCACAGTTCACAATACAGCATGCAATAAACCAATCACAGTTCACAATACAGCATCCAACAAATTAATCACAGTTCACAATACAGCATGCAACAAACCAATCACAGTTCACAATACAGCATCCAACAAATTAATCACAGTTCACAATACAGCATGCAACAAACCAATCACAGTTCACAATACAGCATGCAACAAACCAATCACAGTTCACAATACAGCATCCAACAAATTAATCACAGTTCACAATACAGCATGCAACAAACCAATCACAGTTCACAATACAGCATCCAACAAACCAATCACAGTTCACAATACAGCATCCAACAAATTAATCACAGTTCACAATACAGCATGCAACAAACCAATCACAGTTCACAATACAGCATCCAACAAACCAATCACAGTTCACAATACAGCATCCAACAAACCAATCACAGTTCACAATACAGCATGCAATAAACCAATCACAGTTCACAATACAGCATGCAATAAACCAATCACAGTTCACAATACAGCATGCAATAAACCAATCACAGTTCACAATACAGCATGCAATAAACCAATCACAGTTCACAATACAGCATCCAACAAACCAATCACAGTTCACAATACAGCATCCAACAAACCAATCACAGTTCACAATACAGCATGCAATAAACCAATCACAGTTCACAATACAGCATGCAATAAACCAATCACAGTTCACAATACAGCATGCAATAAACCAATCACAGTTCACAATACAGCATCCAACAAACCAATCACAGTTCACAATACAGCATCCAACAAACCAATCACAGTTCACAATACAGCATGCAATAAACCAATCACAGTTCACAATACAGCATGCAATAAACCAATCACAGTTCACAATACAGCATGCAATAAACCAATCACAGTTCACAATACAGCATGCAATAAACCAATCACAGTTCACAATACAGCATGCAATAAACCAATCACAGTTCACAATACAGCATGCAATAAACCAATCACAGTTCACAATACAGCATGCAATAAACCAATCACAGTTCTCAATACAGCATCCAACAAACCAATCACAGTTCACAATACAGCATGCAATAAACCAATCACAGTTCACAATACAGCATCCAACAAACCAATTACAGTTCACAATACAGCATGCAATAAACCAATCACAGTTCTCAATACAGCATCCAACAAACCAATCACAGTTCACAATACAGCATGCAATAAACCAATCACAGTTCTCAATACAGCATCCAACAAACCAATCACAGTTCACAATACAGCATCCAACAAACCAATCACAGTTCACAATACAGCATCCAACAAACCAATCACAGTTCACAATACAGCATCCAACAAATTAATCACAGTTCACAATACAGCATGCAACAAACCAATCACAGTTCACAATACAGCATCCAACAAATTAATCACAGTTCACAATACAGCATGCAACAAACCAATCACAGTTCACAATACAGCATCCAACAAATTAATCACAGTTCACAATACAGCATGCAACAAACCAATCACAGTTCACAATACAGCATGCAACAAACCAATCACAGTTCACAATACAGCATCCAACAAATTAATCACAGTTCACAATACAGCATGCAACAAACCAATCACAGTTCACAATACAGCATCCAACAAACCAATCACAGTTCACAATACAGCATCCAACAAATTAATCACAGTTCACAATACAGCATGCAACAAACCAATCACAGTTCACAATACAGCATCCAACAAACCAATCACAGTTCACAATACAGCATCCAACAAACCAATCACAGTTCACAATACAGCATGCAATAAACCAATCACAGTTCACAATACAGCATGCAATAAACCAATCACAGTTCACAATACAGCATGCAATAAACCAATCACAGTTCACAATACAGCATGCAATAAACCAATCACAGTTCACAATACAGCATCCAACAAACCAATCACAGTTCACAATACAGCATCCAACAAACCAATCACAGTTCACAATACAGCATGCAATAAACCAATCACAGTTCACAATACAGCATGCAATAAACCAATCACAGTTCACAATACAGCATGCAATAAACCAATCACAGTTCACAATACAGCATCCAACAAACCAATCACAGTTCACAATACAGCATCCAACAAACCAATCACAGTTCACAATACAGCATGCAATAAACCAATCACAGTTCACAATACAGCATGCAATAAACCAATCACAGTTCACAATACAGCATGCAATAAACCAATCACAGTTCACAATACAGCATGCAATAAACCAATCACAGTTCACAATACAGCATGCAATAAACCAATCACAGTTCACAATACAGCATGCAATAAACCAATCACAGTTCACAATACAGCATGCAATAAACCAATCACAGTTCTCAATACAGCATCCAACAAACCAATCACAGTTCACAATACAGCATGCAATAAACCAATCACAGTTCACAATACAGCATCCAACAAACCAATCACAGTTCACAATACAGCATGCAATAAACCAATCACAGTTCTCAATACAGCATCCAACAAACCAATCACAGTTCACAATACAGCATGCAATAAACCAATCACAGTTCTCAATACAGCATCCAACAAACCAATCACAGTTCACAATACAGCATCCAATAAACCAATCACAGTTCACAATACAGCATCCAACAAACCAATCACAGTTCACAATACAGCATCCAACAAACCAATCACAGTTCACAATACAGCATGCAATAAACCAATCACAGTTCACAATACAGCATCCAACAAACCAATCACAGTTCACAATACAGCATCCAACAAATTAATCACAGTTCACAATACAGCATGCAACAAACCAATCACAGTTCACAATACAGCATCCAACAAACCAATCACAGTTCACAATACAGCATCCAACAAACCAATCACAGTTCACAATACAGCATCCAACAAACCAATCACAGTTCACAATACAGCATCCAATAAACCAATCACAGTTCACAATACAGCATCCAACAAACCAATCACAGTTCACAATACAGCATCCAACAAACCAATCACAGTTCACAATACAGCATCCAACAAACCAATCACAGTTCACAATACAGCATCCAACAAACCAATCACAGTTCACAATACAGCATGCAATAAACCAATCACAGTTCACAATACAGCATCCAATAAACCAATCACAGTTCACAATACAGCATCCAACAAACCAATCACAGTTCACAATACAGCATCCAACAAACCAATCACAGTTCACAATACAGCATGCAATAAACCAATCACAGTTCACAATACAGCATCCAACAAACCAATCACAGTTCACAATACAGCATGCAATAAACCAATCACAGTTCTCAATACAGCATCCAACAAACCAATCACAGTTCACAATACAGCATGCAATAAACCAATCACAGTTCACAATACAGCATGCAATAAACCAATCACAGTTCACAATACAGCATGCAATAAACCAATCACAGTTCACAATACAGCATCCAACAAACCAATCACAGTTCACAATACAGCATCCAACAAACCAATCACAGTTCACAATACAGCATGCAACAAACCAATCACAGTTCACAATACAGCATGCAACAAACCAATCACAGTTCACAATACAGCATCCAACAAACCAATCACAGTTCACAATACAGCATGCAACAAACCAATCACAGTTCACAATACAGCATGCAATAAACCAATCACAGTTCACAATACAGCATCCAACAAACCAATCACAGTTCACAATACAGCATGCAACAAACCAATCACAGTTCACAATACAGCATGCAATAAACCAATCACAGTTCACAATACAGCATGCAACAAACCAATCACAGTTCACAATACAGCATGCAACAAACCAATCACAGTTCACAATACAGCATGCAACAAACCAATCACAGTTCACAATACAGCATGCAACAAACCAATCACAGTTCACAATACAGCAAGCAATAAACCAATCACAGTTCACAATACAGCATTCAATAAACCAATCACAGTTCACAATACAGCAAGCAATAAACCAATCACAGTTCACAATACAGCATTCAATAAACCAATCACAGTTCACAATACAGCATTCAATAAACCAATCACAGTTCACAATACAGCATGCAATAAACCAATCACAGTTCACAATACAGCATTCAATAAACCAATCACAGTTCACAATACAGCATTCAATAAACCAATCACAGTTCACAATACAGCATCCAACAAACCAATCACAGTTCACAATACAGCATCCAACAAACCAATCACAGTTCACAATACAGCATGCAATAAACCAATCACAGTTCACAATACAGCATCCAACAAACCAATCACAGTTCACAATACAGCATGCAACAAACCAATCACAGTTCACAATACAGCATGCAATAAACCAATCACAGTTCACAATACAGCATGCAACAAACCAATCACAGTTCACAATACAGCATGCAACAAACCAATCACAGTTCACAATACAGCATGCAACAAACCAATCACAGTTCACAATACAGCAAGCAATAAACCAATCACAGTTCACAATACAGCATTCAATAAACCAATCACAGTTCACAATACAGCATTCAATAAACCAATCACAGTTCACAATACAGCAAGCAATAAACCAATCACAGTTCACAATACAGCATTCAATAAACCAATCACAGTTCACAATACAGCATGCAATAAACCAATCACAGTTCTCAATATCTCTCAGCCTGTGCCAATAAGTATGGGTGGTCACGTTGTCTACATCTCACACGATCAACAGTCTTGTATCAAGTCTATGTTGAGTTGAGTTGAGTTGAGTTAAGAATCAACATCACTGCACTCAGGACATTCCCATACGTGCTCCGTCCCCTCATTCAACAGCCAGTGAAGAGTCATACTACTAATCGTTCTGATTAAAAGTTCTCCTGGTCTTCCCTCTCAGTTTTGAGATTCTTCCAGAACCCCTGCCGATCTCCCGCAATCTCATTCTTTCCACATATTCGTTCTCAATCTGTTCCTCCACCTTTTTTCACCTGGTCCCACAAGAGCACGACCACCTCCCCCTTGTCCATAGGCAAACTACCATCAAGAGGTGCATTCCCTGCTAGCCTATCAGCCTGTTCATTCCCCCATACCCCCGCATGACCAGGACAAAATATCCACACAATTCTCACGATTTGTGACCTCTGAAGCGACGAGAGCCATTCCACACGATACATTCCTTTCTCCACCTTACTAAGCATACTCCTTGAATCCGTAATGAATACAACATGTGTTGCAGTAGTCTCCTCTAGCCACCGGAATGCCGCTGTTACTGCCTCCATCTCCATTCTCATGCTGGAGGTCGTAGTCTCATATGCCACTCTCCTTTTTCAAGACTCGCCCATTAGCCTTTGCAATAAAGCCAAAGCCACTACTTCTGTTTCTCACCACTGACCCATCAGTGTAGATGACTATGTGTGTTGCTCTGGATCAGCTGTTGCACTTCAAACTCAGTGCAGCCCGCTGCCCATTCTCTGCACTCACAGCCCAGTGTTATTCAAGTCTATGTTCTTGTCCCAATTATGCCATGTGGTCAAGCCATCCGGGTATTCTTCTCTCTGCCTTGCCCTTGCTCTCTTCCCCTAAATCTAGCCACTCACTAAGTTTTCATAGTTAGTTTCTCTTCACTACATGCCCAAAAAAGCTTGACTGGCTATGTCTAATTTCTCTAATCAATCTATGATTTTCATTTGTTTCTTGCAGGACATGCTGATTGGTGTTTCTGTCAGTCCATGGTATCTTTTGCATTTTCCTCAGAAACAACAATTCTCAATATCTGTCATCACAGTAATATAGTATCCATCAAACCAATCACAGCTCACAATAAAGTATCCATCAAACCAATCACAGCTCACAATAAAGTATCCAACAAACTAATCACAGTTCACAATAAAGTATCCAACAAACCAATCACAGCTCACAATATAGTATTCAACAAACTAATCACAGCTCACAATATAGTATTCAACAAACTAATCACAGGAGAAACATACATGAGTGGCAGATATGATCAATTAATTACACTTGCCTGCTTTCTTCTTCTTATCCTTCTTTGGTACATCACTAGCATCAAAACCTTCAAACTCCTCATCTTCGTCGCTGGACCCAAAGATATCAGCAATCAGCTCATCTTTCCTGTTCATTAAGACAGATTATCACAAATGAACAATCAGAATTTAATTGTTTATTCTTTGAAGCAATAATCATGCAAGATACAATGCAACACTATTTAACATTCAGATTTACCAGGGCCTAGGAAAAAGTTGAGGGCATCAAAGATGTCAATACTGTTTAAGGATGTCAAGAGTGTTAAGCACATGATATCATGGTGCAGATGAACACAGTAACGTCATAAGGACAGTTTAAAGATGGCTGCCCCACTTTTGACATACACATGTTATCCTTTTTTATTTTAATCAGTGAAGGGGTGAAACCTATAGAAAGTGATCAACGAATGAAGGTCTAGTATGAAAGAACAGAATTTTTTCTACATGATTCCAGGCCCTTTATCAGCGCGGGAGGACTTGCATTGAATGCAGTGGTGACTACATAAAAAATAATACATTTGTTCTTTACTCTTTCAGAATATATTAACGACAACAACAAAACATTTCAGGTTTTCATTTGAAGCCCCCTTGCACTTGTATCACGTCTTAGATTATACATGTATCACACACGAGAACATATATTAGTTGCTTCATAACTTCAGGAATGAACAAAACCAACAACTTACTCTTTATCGCCTTCGTCCTCACTCCCTCCTCCTGTGAATTATAACAAGAAACACTTACACTTTGTTCAAATGTTAAGTTTCTGTAGTGTGGAGAAAAATGTTCATTGTTCAATGTGAAGTGTGTAAAAACTGTTAATGTTGAATGTGAAGATCAGGAGTAGGGAAAATATTCTAAGCTAATTGCGAAGCCTGTAATTGGGAAAAATCTTCAATGTATGAAGTCTGCAATGGGAAAAAATATTGTAATTGCGCATGAGGTCCATAAAGGGGTAGTATCATTGTTGTGTGTGGGGGGAAATCTTTGTTGTGTTAAGACTGTAACGGGCAAAAATATAATTGTTGTGTGAATTTAAAGGGGGAAAATATCTTCACTGTGTAAAGTCTGTAATGAAGGAAATATATCTTCATTGTTCAACGTGAAATCTGCAGGAGGAAATCGTCACTGTTCTTAGTCCATTATTTGGATTTACGTTAGAACGTAAATTCTGTTTAAATAATAAAGACAATAATAAGGATTGAAAGGAGATATAAGTAAATTCAGGATACATTCATAGTATCATTATTAGATTTTAACACACTTTACATTCTATTAAAATATGAAAATTATAATGTAAAGTAGTAATTATAAATTCTATGCGTATGTACAAACAATGTGCCCATACAATATATGAACGCTGAGGTAATTCCCCAACGGCACACCACGACCACCACCAGTAGCCACAGTGGCTAGCATGCTTGCCTACCAGTCCAAAGCTTATGTGTTTGATTCCCCTTTGAGGCAGATTTTGTTTCCACTGACCTGGGCTCCTTGACTGACCCAGCCTAACAAGGGTGCCAGGAAATGTCCCGGGAAGTAAAGGAAACTGGCACAATACTGACCACACCACCCACTGAGGTTTTACTGGTCGAAATATCTGGGGTTATCACTGTATACAGAATAAGCATCATGGTGTGGGAAGGGATTCTTTCCACTAACATTAAACCCACAACTAAATTATTAAACCCAGTAAATAAACTATTAAACCCAGTAAGTAAACTATTAAACCCAGTAACTAAATTATCTATTAAAGACTCACTAACCTTGCTTGTCTTCATCATCTGATGCTGATCTTGCAGATTTTCTATTGCTGAAAATTGTAATGTAAAACAATATCCAAGATTAAAACTAGAAGCTGTAAGTTACATGTGGTGACACAAGAAAACAAAAGCAATGTGCCTTCTAAAGAAATTAGCTACACCTTGATGGTAACACGTTTTTCCAAGCTGAGAATTTCATCTGTGTAGGAAAAATTATTCCTTTGCAGCCACACAAACTAAACTTCATGCTAGCTATGTTTCTATGAAGTCAGTCTCAGTCTCTCTTGTGTTTTTGTGTCTACATGTCAGAAATTTAGCTACCCATCCATTCATTTCCTGTTGAGATCAACCAAGTATCAGAAATTGAACAACCGACCCATTCAAATGTTTTTGTGATCAAATGTCAGAAACTGAACAAACAACCCATTCAAGGCCACACCTTGAGAATTAACTTTACCACCAAAATCACAATAGATCAAATTTATTAGCAATAAATACAGAATTAGAAGTATAAGTATCAAACCAATGTGAAATAGATGATGAACTAGAATTGTAAGTGCCATAATGTGATCTTGTCATCATTATAAAGAGGCTTGTACTGTGCGGAACTTTTTCCTCATAAAGGGAAGCAGATGATTAGATCTATTAGAACTCAGAACTCTGGAAGAAGCCAACATGCCTCATTACCACCATGCACGTTTGGATACAATTCCTAGTGTGGCAAATCATTGGTCTTATATTTACACATGAAAACTCTAGTGTGGCAAATCATTGGTCATATTTACACATGAAAACTCTAGTGTGGCAAATCATTGGTCTTATATTTACACATGAAAACTCTAGTGTGGCAAATCATTGGTCTTATATTTACACATGAAAACTCTAGTGTGGCAAATCATTGGTCTTATATGAAAACTATGTCATGCTCAAGTTGTGTCAGGTCCACAGACTGGGATGGGGATTGTGAACATCTCACTTCTTTCCTCCGACCTGCCTATAAACTTCTTTGAAAGATCATGTTTAGCATACAGCATGGGTGATTTGTGACCTCTGCCACTGACTGCAATTTGCAGCTGTCAGAACCAGCGTTTTGTTCTGCTCAGGCGCAGAGCTGTCCACTTAGTCTAGTTTAGTCTCCTGAAGTGCATCTGATGCTTTCTTGTCCATTGCTCAGCCTCTACAATGAGGTGTGATTCTTCATCTGCTGCAGCCTCCCCAGACGAAGCATAGGTTCTCAAGCAAATGTAAGTGAAAGTATGGGAGTCTGAGTATATTGATTTGAGGGACTGTGTGAAGCGAAATGCGTATGCCTGTATTATTTTATGTATGATTGAATATATATAAGTAAACTTTTGTTAGTGAGTTTGTGATTGTGAGAAAGTATATGTGTATGTGAGGGTGTGTGTATCGAGTGGGTGCATAACTGCGAGAGTTTGAGTAAATGATGTAAGTATGTATGCATGATTGTATGTATGTGTTTATGAATGTGTGTCTGCCTGCCTGTCTGTCTCTAAACATGTTAATATACATTGATTACATTTACAACATTCATTGGACAATGTTTTTTCCCTATGTGAATGTAACATGCACTATGATGAACGAAAGATGAGTGACTGGAAAGGCCGAATGTAAGATGGGCCTGCGTGCCCAATTTGTGACCCTTTGAAACTAAAGTTTGTTCATTTGTTCATGTCAAACCATGTGTAGACTTGATGATTGGTTTAATTTTGCAGCTGTTTTCTACAGGATAAGATTGCCAGACCCACACCAATCCTCCTTAGTGGCCTCTTACGACATGCATAGTAGGTTACAGTGTTACTGTTCTTTGCTTCCCTTATGAGCCCTGGTCACACACGGGCAGATGTGATTCTACCAAGGCAACAATTAATATAGTGAGGTACATCCACACTCTTGAGAAGTAAAGTTAAAAGTTAGTTGCACAAACTTTACAGGATGTGGCAGTCAACTCCAGCATTTTTTGACTGCTTGTGATTCCTGAGCAAGTTTACATTCAGCGTTCTAAACTGACACTCATACCATTGTATGGAAACCAATGCAAGGCTATTTCCTTCCAAATCACCCACAGCTGTGTTTCAACCACGGTATGCGGGATTATAAATTGCATTCGTAACCCCTTAGGCACATAGCCGACTGAGTAATAAAGGAATGACTAAACATACAAATGTGATACAACAAACAGAACAAAATTAATTAAATAAGTGGTCCAAGGCATTACCTTTCATCATCGCTGTCATTTTCTTTGTCAGAGACACGTCTCGTGGATCCTGCCAAAATACAAGACAGAGAATATATACAGATTACTTCCTCACTGGCTGGAAATCACATTGGTCATAATGTCACTGTAGCGTTTCCTTGAGATCTCCAAGCAATTAATCATTTATCAAAGTCAGCTTGTCCCTTATTGCTATAGGAGCATATTACCTGCCTCCTGTCAGTCCAAGAGTGTGTTCAAAAGTAGCAGATTAGATCTGAGCCAAGATATGACTGATAATTTTCCTTCTTGTGCCCTTTATTTCCCCCCCCCCCCCAAATCACAAGCCTTGAACCAATTAATGCTATGTCATTTGCTATCTCCTGCATGTTCTCCCCACACTATTCATCTGCATCTAATTCTACACTTCATGTGTTTTTAGGTCCCCCTCTTATTTTGTTTATAGAAGAATTACATCTACCAAATTCAAATGCTTAGTCAATGAATAGACAGATGTTAGCCAATGTATATGTGTATCATGAAGTAGTTGAACTCACCCGGTGATCCTGATCTTGATCGACTTCGTGATCCCCTGGAACCGGACTGACTTCTTGACCTTGATCTCTGCCGGGAACCTGATCTGCTCCTGGACCCTGACCGCTGTCTTGACCCTGACCTTTGCCTTGACCCTGATCTACTTCTTGATCCTGACCTCTGCCTTGATCCTGACCTGCTCCTTGACCCCTGTCTAGATCCTGATCCACTCCTTGATCTTGACCTTTGTTTGGAACCTGACCGACTTCTTGACCCTGACTTCTGTCTGGAACCTGACCGACTTCTTGACCCTGACTTCTGCCTGGAACCTGACCGACTTCTTGACCCTGACCTCTGCCTGGAGCCTGACCTACTCCTGGATCTAGATCCTTGACGGGAGCCTGACTGTGATCTCGACCTAGATCTGGCAGGCGATGCAGAGCGGCTGCGTGGTTGACTGCCCACTGGACTTACTGGAGGTGACTTGGGACTACCTGTAGTTAAAGATATGAAAATTAACATCCTTGTGGCATACTATTATCAAATCTGTCATCTTCTCTTTCAGTCGAATCAAGAAATTAATGGCCTAACCACTTAATATTTTTGCTCCACATTTCTATTTTGCCAGAACATAAACCAGCAATCTTTCGTCATACTGCCGTCCTTTGTACTAATTTTGACAGGCTTTTCTACCAGGACTGCCTTCCTTAGCGTGTGGCTTTTCTCAGCTCATCTGAAACGCAGTAGGTTTGTGTCTGTTAGCCTAGTCCCTACCCTTCATCCAGCCTGGCCTTGATGTTGCTATCAAGATTTACCACATGTAACTTAGTTCT
Source organism: Cepaea hortensis (assembly GCA_963921405.1). NCBI lineage: Eukaryota > Metazoa > Mollusca > Gastropoda > Stylommatophora > Helicidae > Cepaea > Cepaea hortensis. Next base: position 82,684,716 of record OY992883.1, read on the forward strand.
GGGGTCAAAGAGAAATAAGACCCTGAATGGGAGAGGAACGGATATTTATTTTTCTAATAATACTTTAAGCATGTTGAGAAGAAGGGCATAAACAATGCCTTATACAATATCAGGATACTAGAAATAGCCACAGAAGTAAAAGTAGATCAGTATGTATGCTTCACAGACTATACAAAAGATCTGATGTAGCTAAAGATATGAGAATAATCAAACTTGTTAGGATGGTTAAACAATGATGACAAAGATCTCAGAATAATAATAAATATATACTGGTAACCATGACAATAATTTAGAAACACTACAATGCATACAAAAGTGTCATAAAGGATGTGTAGTGTCCACTCATTTGATTTCGTTATACAGTGAGCAAATATCTCAATGGGATCTATAAAAAATATACATAATATAAACAACTTACATTGTACTGATGACAAATTTTTAATAGCAACAAAACAGAAAATGATCCAATTTGTGGTTGTAGAAAAGAAAAACGGACGTCTGCTTGAATAAGAAGATAAAAGTAATGATAATATAGAAATTATAATGCCTAAATGTATATTCAACTGAACAGAATAAATTTGGATATGGGACACATCTAGAAATTCAAGCATTTAGTCTTTTCAACTTAAATATTACCAAAAAAAAACCTCTTCGGGTGATTCCATAAGATCTGAACATCGAAGAAACCTGGCTCTTAACAGTATCATTTCTCAGAACCTAAAATATATTGGACAGGTAAAATACCACAGTGGTTTAGAAAGACACCCTGAGCATGACACTAGATTAGGCAGAGGAACTGGAGAAGCATCTTTTAAGTGGGATATGATGTGAGCAATGTCCTGCAAAGGATTTGCTACATGATTGTGGTGAGTGCATGGATAACATCACATGGCAGATGTATCACAGAAGTAGGAACAGACAGGACATGCAAACACTGCATTTGATCAACAAGCTACTGTCACTGGAAGTTAGAAAAAGAACTGAATTAAATTATATGTAAACTAATTTTAAAATATGGCTGTGAATCTTGGACAAGTAGAAAACAAGCACTCTATGAAAGCTTTTGAAGCCATAGAAATGTAGTTTTACAGAAGAATGCCCACAATAACTTTGACAGCCACAATAAATAATGTAAAGTAGGCTAAGACACACCAAAAATGTATCACAAACATCAGAAAAAATCAGTCAACATGTTTTGGTTACACTATGAGAAGAAAAAATCTGGAAGACATTGTTAACACCAAGAAAGATTTATGAAAACACAGACAGAGGAAGGCAGCAAGAAAATATTCTTGACAGCCTTTCACCATGGCTTGGAATTGTACAATGAACTGAAACAGTACTGAAGACTGAGATATGGAAAAGGTTGATCACTCATGGCATTTGGCAAGACACTTAATGCTGATGATGATGACAAGTGTAAATAATAAACAAAAAAGTTACTGTAACCTGAACGAGATCGAGCAGGACTCCCAGACCTTGATCGGGGCTCAGAATGAGCTGGCGAACCTGATCTTGACCTCTGACCTGGTGATGCAGATCTGGACCGAGAGCGGGAAGCTGCGGGTGATGCTGGACCACTCCTATTAGAGCTTCCTATAAAACGTGAACAAATGCCAACACTTTATTTTACTGCTGAAGTCAGTCAATCTTCATTCACCTTACTTCTGTTCCAAGGACTTGTGCTTTCACGCATCGAGTATGCCCTGGCCATCCTCACTGTCAGCCCTACACAGATTGGAAGACTTGAAAAGGTACAAAACGAAGCCATGCGCATCATTTTGGGCTGCACGAAAGACACCAGCTGTGTAGCAATGAGATACCTCCTTGACTTCCCGACAATGGAACACAGAATCAAGATCTGGAGAGCTCGTGCATACTTAAAAATAAGTGCAGATGAGCAGCACCCTCTGCATGACGCTGTATTCAGAGAAAAGGGTGACAGGCTAAAGAGGGGCAAATCATGGATGGGTCGGGCGGAAGATGTCGTCGGACAGGTCTGCAGTCTTACCAGTATCAACCCCGGCAAGGAATGGGTGCCGGTGCCTCCAGCTTTTAAGTGTACCTTCTCCTGCATTATCACACTCGACAGACGGTGCAGAGAGCAGAACCCTGCCGCTGTCAATGCAGAGGTTAACGCGCTCATCTATGATCACTCAGATAGCCCCGAAGTGCTCATCTATACAGATGGATCTGTTGTAAAGCAGCAGCGAAGTGCGTGGGCATTTACAGCCCGCTCAGCGGGCCGAACCGTTCAAGAATCCAGTGGTGCCCACTCCATGACCACGAGCAGCATGACGATGGAGGTGATGGCAGTTACACAGGCTTTCATATGGCTGGAATCACAGCATTATACCAACGTGTGTGTACTAAGTGATTCAATGAGCATGATTCAGAAGGTCGAAGCTGGATCTGTACGTAGACAGTGGACTGAGTCGCTGCGGAAGTCTGTTGTCCGCAAAGTCACCTTCATCTTCGTCCCGGGACATGCGGGAGTCGAGGGAAATGAACGAGCTGATAAATTGGCTGGCTCTGCACCCCCTGTAGATGGCCAGCCCATGGATCGTGCCGATGTTATTAACGCCCTTAAAGATATGGCGAGAACAGATGATTTTGACGCCAGTGATTCCACATCGCTTTCCAGGATGAAAGACCTGGGAGTAAGAATCGGCACAGCCAGACGCGAGAGGTACATCGGGAAAACAAAGCGCCTCGTCAACCAACACAGAACTGGCACTATTAGCCACCGGACGCTGATGCATATGCTGGGGGGAGGATCTGAGCACCTATGGACATGTCCGGAGTGCAACGAAGATACCCCAACTGATAACTAACTAACTAACTAATGACTTTTAATGCATTCTTTCACACATGAGAAGACAGTAATCACAGCAGAGGGATAGTGTTTTCGAGCAACTCATCATGAACATTAAAAAATAGTTTTGCAATAGCCAAAATATTCATCTTCTAGCTTTTAATTTAACTTTTTATTAAACCAAAGGAATGACTGACACTCATTGAGGACATAGGAAAGAAGTATAAATTAGAGAACACACAAGACAACAGAAACACTGAAGACTATGTGCAGGCTTTGATTCAAACTTCCAGGGTTTCCTAGCTTTGCAATACAAAACCCACCCAAGGCAACATCCAGCTAAATGATTCCATGTATTGACATACTGGCATATACCACAGATAGACTGCTTTCCCCCCCCCCCCCCTCCCCAGTACCGACATTTAATGAATGAAATACAGCAAGTACTCGAACTGAAGACGATCAAATTCTGAAAAACAATCCTGCGTTGATCTGTTCTTGTATAAAAGACAGTGGTCCCGATTCAATCCCGGCAGAGGCAGGATGATATTTTTCTGACCAGTTAGGCTCTGAGGTCGACAAGCCTCATCTTCTTCTTCTTCTTTGGTTCGTTTGAAATATGCCTATAACTGCAATGTTGTTTCTTGTATGAATTTAACTGTCTTTTTTAGTTCACTCAGCGGACCATAGAGTTTATCTTCCACTGTCATCTCTCTAGGCCAGAAGGTTTGCCTAGACATGTTGTAATCTGGGCACTCTTGGAGTATGTGCTGTGCTGTCTGCGACGCCAATCCACGTGTGCACATGGCTGATTTACCAATCTTGAATTTTGTATACACGTGGTTGCGTAATATATTGTGTCCTGTTCTAAGGCGCAGAATAATGACTTGTTCTGGTCTGTCTATAATGTAGTAGTCGTCTTGAGCAGGTTTTGGTGGCTTTCTGACTGATTTGACCATTCTTTTCTTTTGGTAGTATGTAACGGGCACATCAGGCTGTTCTTCTTTTGCTCGTTCCTTAGCCAATCGATCAGCTCTGTCGTTTCCAGGTATTCCACAGTGGGATGGTATCCACTGTATGGTGACCTCATGCTGACTGCTAAGTTCAGAAAGTAGTGTCCTTAGTACTGGCAATTTCCCAGACAGGAGCGCCTCGAGTACTGATTTTGCATCTGTCAATAGCACCACAGGTTGTGTACCTTGGCTGGTATTTAGTAATTTCTCTGTTGCTATCTTGATTGCCTCAATTTCAGCATCATAGTTATGGCAGTACTTTCCTGTTGGTACTCTGGCCGTGTCCCTAGTATTATTTGGGTATTCTATGTACACTCCTGCTCCTCCATTTCAAACAGCATTTTGTGCTGACCCATCTGTGTGGACTTGAATCCAGAGGTCCTGTAGGTATTCTTCATCAAGGAAGCTGAGAGTGGCTGTTCTGTGGGGTACACTGTTCTGTTCTTCCTTGTCAAATATTCCTCTCACTTTTGTGTGGATTTGTAGTGATAGTCTATGTTCATCTTTACATGGAGTTCGCTCTGGAATAGTTTTCAGGGGGATACCAAATGTGGGCAGATCGGTGGTTTCTGTGCTGAGTCGTTTGGTCTGGTGGATAAAACTGCTTCTTTTCAACTGCCCCATAGCTAAGTTTTCAAATCTGTTCTTTATATGGGGTTTGGCAAGCTGAGGAACTTCCCTGCTTGTATTAGCGTTTTTTTTTGTATCTCTGTGCTCTCTCAGTGCTTGTGTCCTCCCCCATCTTCTCCATCTCTACTATAGGGGTTGATCTCATCCCTCCTGTGGTGACTCTAAGTGCTTGATTTTGCACCTTTTCCAGCTCTTGTAGTGTGGTTTTTAATGCTGAACACCACGCAGTTGACGCGTATTCCAGGTGTGGTCATATGCTCTGTTGATAAACTTTGCTAGCATTTTCCCACTGCATTGATTTGTTCTCGTATAAAAGATAGGTGATATTTTTCTGACCAGTTAAGCATCTGAGGTCGACAAGCCTCATAAAAATAGACACCAGACAATTGTTCAGAATTTTCTGGGAATTGTTAGAGAAGGGATGATGATGAGAATTCAGAATTTTCTGGGAACTGATAGAGAAGAAATGATGATGAGAAAGGGAGCTGGCCACCCCACCTTATATGTTATGGCCTGGTATATGTGAAGACCTAACACTTCACACCCCAATGGCAGTATCTGCGCTATGGAACTACACAGCTTTTTCAATAAGTTGTAGTTGAGTCAGATCATGGCTGGTGATACTTTAATTGGCCTCAAGCTGAACAAAATACACTCAGCACTGTATCATAGAAGCAACTGTAATTAATCCCTTGCAAGTCTAGGGGTCAGTGTTCGGGGTAGATATCTCCAATTAGTGAATTATATGGAATCTGCAGAGGAGTGGTTTTACCGAAGAATGATAATACCATGATAGATCAAAAGTGTAATGAAGATATCTTGAAAGAAGTTAGCTCATAAAGATAACTTGTTACTTACATCAGAAGTAATCCAAATTCTCTTAGCACATCATGAGTTGAGTCAAGAACCGACATCATTGTACTCGGGGGCATTCCCATAAGCGCTCAGTCCTCATCTTCAACTGCCAGTAAAGAGTTCCTAATGGTGCCCACTGCAATCTGATTATATGTTCGTCTTGCTTTACCTCTGAGTGACAACTATCGACCAGATCCTCTCATACAACCCCTCCACCCTGCTACTCTCTCTCGACCATGATAGTCTTTCCGTTCTCCTGCATTATTCACATGCCCCCCAGAGGGCCTTCACCACATCTGCCTTATCACGCATCAAAACACACCTTAATGATGTGGCACCAGCTAATCTGTCTGCCTGTTCACACCCAACAACACCAGGGTACTCTGGACAAAAGATCCAGCACAATCCGCAACCTTTGAATCGATGCACGCCATTCTGCACGAAGCATGCCAGTCTTCTTAGCACATCATGAGAAGGGAAAAGCTGAAGTACAATGGGAAGTTGGAAGTCGAAAGAAGCAGGGGAAGGCCAAGAGAGAAGATTCTAGACAGTTTAACATAAGGCACAAAGGAATGTCTCAATCATAAATGGTTGGCAGTACACAGGACAGAAGGCTGAGGGCAGACATGATGACCAATGCCACAAGACAGAGTATCAGGATTTCTAACCAATAATGTCAGTAGATCAGTTCTTGTAGATGGCAATATTTACATGTTTCGTTTATATTCTCCTGACTATAGTTTTTAAATAGCCCCTTCATAAACATGTTTATCAACACATGGATGTAAATTCTTGATACACATAAACCAAAAATGACAATTCAAAGAAACGATAGATCCTGCCCATAAGATGGAGAAATGTGTATCTCCTTTAAGAGTTAATGCTTTCAACCCTGCAACTTTTCGCAGCTTCCCCCCCCCCCCCCCAACATAAAAATGTTCCCCTAAGCTGGCATGTTCACTAGGTCATGAGTCTATTATTCTCAGAGAGGCTAAATTATGTAAGTGACTAGTTCTTCAGTACACATTTTTTTTTAAACATATTGGGCACTTCTACATACCTTGAGGCGTGTTAAGTATATGGTGGTAGTCCATTATTTGTATAGACCAGTAGTTATCAAGCTTTTCAAGCAGAGAGCCATATCTACTATTTTAGGTAGTTAAGCGGGCCACAACGTTATAGAATTATAAAAGTTGTGCAATATCATTTTTGCCTTTCTTAACTTAAATTTTAAATGTTTCGAAAATCGCTATTAATGTAATTAATTTACAATTGTAACTGTTCTTCATAACCACGTTGCTTGTTTTTTTATAACGGTCATTGCAGAAAATGACTGCCCGAGGCCTCGCGTGCCACTTTCTGACAGCAGGCGGGCCACAAGTGGCCGTGGTTTGGGAACCTCTGGTATAGACCAATTCGGACTCACTTGGTGGAGTTGTAAATACCACGCTGGTGGACTTTACATCCCAGGACATTTCCATGTACCAATTTTAGACTGAGTAGACTTGGGAGCTTGGATCAATTTCTTTAAAACCAACTTTGATAGGGGTTTGAGCACATGACTACCAAGCCTAGGCAAGCATTTCTTTAGCATGTTGTGACCAAATGTAAGAAGTAAGAGAATACACTGTGTAATAGTTAGGATTCATAAGGAACAGCCAATCACCAGTCACCCGCTGTGCTGCTGAGGACTGACAAGAAGATAATGTAAGATAAGTCATGCACATACATATGCAAATACCTGAACGAGATCTGCTTCGCACACTAGCAGCTGGAGAAGCTTCACCTCCAGAAGCGTTGTCCTGCTGGTCTTCATGTTGTGATCCCCCACTTGCCTCAGCTTCTGAATGTCTGTCTGGTGATCCAGGTGGAGAAGCAGGACCAGATTTACCTGGAGACTGAGGATCATCACTTTCCATGGGTGACTGTGGACCATCATCTGCTGGAGAGGCTGGTCCATCATCTGCTGGCGAGGACGGCCCATCATATACTGGAGAGGATGGTCCATCACCTAATGGAGAGGAGGGTCCATCATCTACTGGAGAGGATGGCCCATCATATGCTGGTGAGGATGGTCCATCATCTACTGGAGATGCTGGTCCATCTTCAATAGGTGAATGAGGTCCACTTCCTGCAGGTGATCTGGCAGGACTACTTTCACGAGATGCTGGATTACTTCTTTGACCCGGAGATGAAGCCCTGTAATGCAAAACAGGGTTGTCACTGCTAGATCTCTTGCTTGATGGGGAACAAAAGTGTACAGGGATGTCGTCAAAAACATTATAAATGATGCATTTGGTTCTATAAATTTCATTAGTGCTGTAGATGTCACTGATTATATTCACAATCACATGCATGCAAACACACACTACTGCATGAGGTAAAACGAGCTTGTTCAGCAACTGACCGTCCACTATTTTCCCGAACATGCATTTCACAATACAAACAACCTCGGACAGATGTAAAAGCATTCCACATGAAATCAACAATAAACCACATGCAGAGGTTTCACTATACACATGACTAAGCAAACAAACTCAACATGTTCTACAGGAATGCCCTCTTCAAGGAGTTCAGAAAGATATACTCTTCATCATCATGGACCATCCTCTCCATTAGACCTGTCTCTCCACAGATCTTGGTCCCTGGTGTTCTGATGTTATCCATCAACACCATCATCATGGACCACACAACAATTTCTCTCAGTCTGTCTCTGCCTCTTCTGCAATTGATCTTTCTAGCCATTTTGATGTTCTCCAACTCCTGCCTTTTCATTATATGAACAAAAAAATCTGTGTGTGTCCTTATAGTTGTATATAATGAAACATGGACAATTAACAGACAAGCCAAGAAACATCTAATGGCGGTGGAAATGTGGTTTTAGAGCAAAATGCAAATAATACCTGGATGGACAGAATGACAAATGATACAGTCCTTCATGAGGCAAATGAAAAATAAAGATTGATTGGAGAAATTAGACGTAGACAGTCAAGATTTTTTGGACATATTAGGGGAAACTGACTTGAAAATTTTATGACAACTGGAATGCTTGATGGGAAGAAAGCAAGAGGAAGTCAAGGGGATAAATACCTTGATAGTTTGGCAGTATGACATGGTCGGGACAAGAAAAGACCTGATTCGAGACTCTGGTGACCATGTGAGATGGTGACCCATGACCGCTCATGCCCACCGTATGAAGATAATGTCCTACTTTCATTAGCCTCTTCCAGGCAATCATTCTTAATTACTCTGGCTGTCTAAAGTATTCGCAATATTCATCTCAGAAACCACATCTCTGCTGCCTCCAAGCTCTTCTAATTTGTTTCTTCACAATCCAAGATTCACTGTCATACAACAGAACAAGTTTGATCATCAGTATTCTCTTTCTGTTATTCAAGTAATTTATTACATAAGATACTTTTCCAATTCTAAAATGCAGCTTTTGCTAGGCCTATTCTGAATACTGGCCCACTGAATTAACAGTAAGCCCCAAAGTGTATGGAAATAAAGAGGAAACCCAAAACCATGAGAACTTGCCAGGTGATATAACCACCAAATATGTCATTGCAAGTTGTAAAATTCTGACTAGCTGAACGATCTACCTTTGGTAGAGTAATCAACACTTCACCTAACTCAAACTAAAGAGTTAATGTTAGTTGCATATCCTTTACAGGACGTCACAGTCAACCCCAGTATTTTTTTGACTGTTTGTGATCTCTTGACAAATTTCTGTCATAACTGTCATTTACTGCCTATGGTATCTTGCGGTGTAGGACAGGTGGGTCTTGAGCCTGAGGAATTAAGGCCGCATGGCTAGTGCAGTCGCTGCGAACTGTGCAGGATTAGAGTTTTCATTCTTTTTTACTTGACAAGTTTACGTTCAGTAATTTGCCATTGCTTTCTGAAACGACTGGCATCCATACCATTTTATAAAAAACCAAATGCAAGGTGTCTGCTGCCAAATCGCCTGCAGCTGTGTGTTGAACGCGGTATGCGAGATTACGAAATGCGTCCGTAACTCCTTCGCCATGGAGCCGGCTAAAGAGGAACTCCAACTCCAAAACATGGTCGAGCTCATCATGAGAACTTGCCTGGTGGTATAACCATCAAAGATATCACAAGAAGTGGTCAGGTTCTGAGCGACTGAACTAAGATAGAGTGATCAACACCTCACTTAACCCAAACACAAGAAGTGGTCAGGTTCTGAGCGACTGAACTAAGATAGAGTGATCAACACCTCACTTAACCCAAACACAAGAAGTGGTCAGGTTCTGAGCGACTGAACTAAGATAGAGTGATTAACACCTCACTTAACCCAAACACAAGAAGTGGTCAGGTTCTGAGCGACTGAACTAAGATAGTGTGATTAACACCTCACTTAACCCAAACACAAGAAGTGGTCAGGTTCTGAGCGACTGAACTAAGATAGAGTGATTAACACCTCACTTAACCCAAACACAAGAAGTGGTCAGGTTCTGAGCGACTGAACTAAGATAGAGTGATTAACACCTCACTTAACCCAAACACAAGAAGTGGTCAGGTTCTGAGCGACTGAACTAAGATAGTGTGATTAACACCTCACTTAACCCAAACACAAGAAGTGGTCAGGTTCTGAGCGACTGAACTAAGATAGAGTGATCAACACCTCACTTAACCCAAACACAAGAAGTGGTCAGGTTCTGAGCGACTGAACTAAGATAGTGTGATTAACACCTCACACCCAAACACAAGAAGTGGTCAGGTTCTGAGCGACTGAACTAAGATAGAGTGATCAACACCTCTCTTAACTTAAACACAAGAAGTGGTCAGGTTCTGAGCGACTGAACTAAGATAGAGTGATTAACACCTCACTTAACCCAAACACAAGAAGTGGTCAGGTTCTGAGCGACTGAACTAAGATAGTGTGATTAACACCTCACTTAACCCAAACACAAGAAGTGGTCAGGTTCTGAGCGACTGAACTAAGATAGAGTGATCAACACCTCACTTAACCCAAACACAAGAAGTGGTCAGGTTCTGAGCGACTGAACTAAGATAGTGTGATTAACACCTCACTTAACCCAAACACAAGAAGTGGTCAGGTTCTGAGTGACTGAACTACTCAGGTAGAGTGATCAACACTTCACTTAACCCACACACAAGAGCACAATGTATTACCTGCTTCCTACTGAATTGTGATCTGGAGATGGAGATCTCACAGGGCTTTGCACGGAACGATCGCTTTGGGCTGGTGAAGCTGATCTACTTCTATCGTGTTCCATCTCCTCCTCTTCTCTATTAACAGAGCCTTCTTCATGCTAAAGAACCAATCAAAAAGCAGTTTCCATTACCATTAAAATGCCATAAACCATCAGTTTTCAATAAATGTGTAAGCAAGATGTTTGGATACCTTATTCTCTTCTTCAGTGTTTGCCCAGTAATTTTATTACTTGACAGTATTTGTGTTGTATCTCTTTTTACAGTATCATCATGTAGCAGGTTCTTTGCAGAACATTGCTCTCACCAGAGCCCACCAAGATTTTCTTGATCTCTTGCCATTTGTTTTGACTCTCAAGCCCAAGTCTGTAATGTCCTGGTGTCTATCTTTGTGGTTGACCCCTGCCCTTTCTTCCTGAAACCATGCCTTCCATTACTGTTCTTTCCAAGCCATTGTGATATTTAAAATGGTCAAAGTATTTCAGTGTCAGAGAACTGTTTGTAAGGCAGTTTTCTTCAATGTTCAGATCTTGTAGAATGCCAACATTATTCCTCTTCTTGGCCCAAGATACTCTAAGAACTTTTCTGTAACATTTCAGCTCAAAAGCCCTAATTTTCTTCTTCAGTGATTGTGATATGGTCCAACTCACATCCACTATGTTGCCACAGGAAAGATACATGCCGTGGCTAAGAAGTTAGAGTATTCACCTAGGGCTCAAATGGTACCAGGTTTTATCCCAGAATAGAGCTGACAATGTTTCCAAGAACCTTTGATATCTAATGATATCACACATCCCCTTGATCTCTTATGTAGTGAAATCAGATACCAAACTTTCTTGGATAAGTGCAAAAAACAGGAGGCCCCGTGTGAAAGTTGCGCATGTAAAAGATCCCATGGAAGTTGGAAATCACAAAGAGTAGGCTTAAAGCCTCTGCCCTGGCAAAACTGTTAGGAAAGGCACACCTACCCACTGGTAGACAGAACCCATTACCTTGGATGGAATCTGTCTAGAGGAAGCAAACAAAGGTATGAACTTTAGGTGCATAACTAGGTGTGATGCCATGACCTTGACAGAGGAATGAAGAATCAGAGAAACAAAAATACTTAAAACTACCCACATGTTTACAAAAAGAAACTAGGCCTCATGTATGTCAACAAAAGCTGGGTATGCATCTCTGTATGCTTTCTTGAGATTTCGAAGGAAGTAACGTAGGACTATACGACAGAATCACTAATGCAGTGCTTAGGGAGTGAACATGAGTGGGTTGAAGGTTTAGGCTCCAATGGGAAATAGAGGGCAGAAGAATAAGAAAGTAAGACTAAGAGTGCTGCTGTGTCATGGTCAGGCATATACTGGACAAGATATCCTCTTCACCTTCCTGTGAGATGTTCTGGGAAACAAGATACTAGACTGGCTTACTAAAGAAGAACTGACCATGATATAATCTGCCAGACTACAAACTTTGCATGCTGCGAGACAATAAGAGAGTTACAGTAATTTCCCACAATATTAGTAGACAACCAACACCCAAGTCTTGCACCTGAAATCTGAAAAGCTCATGATGGAATAAAATCATCATCATCTTATTATCTATGTCATGTGGCATTAATTATCATGTCTGTCCACAGCTGTCTGTCTCATGTGCTGCCAATCATTTCTGATAGTGATGTTCCTCCATGCCAACATGTCATACTATCCAGTATCTTCTCTCTCTCAGCCTTTTCCTGCCTGTCCTCCCTCCAACTTCCCTGTTGTTATGACATCCACCAGCTTCCTCCTTCTCACAACATGTCCAAGGAATATGGACTGTCTACTTCTCAGGTGAGTTACCAATTCTCTTTGAACTTCTTTCAGGTATCTTCATGACTAAGTCATCACGAGCGCCGTAATTCTTCAACTTATACAAGAGTGAACATCTTGAACTGACAAGCTTCTAACAATAACAATAATAATAATAATAATAATAATATTAATAATAATAGCCAATAAGACTACTGACTTCCGCAAATTGTTACTGTGAGAGGTTCAGCAAAAGACTTGCAACCTTATAAAACAAAATGCCACAGAAATATTGCTGGGACCATGCTAAACTATTACAATAACACAGGTCAAAATTTTCAACCTTGCTTTGGCTCACCTCAGGCACTGTAGCATTCTCTGTTTCATCATCAACTGAAGCATTATCATCATCACCTTAAAAACAATTAAAGGAAGAGGTTACATAAACAGACCTACATGTAACTCAATAATTATTGGATTAAAACAAAAGTAGCAGATTTAATTTATTGACATTTTTTCAATCAAAGGTGCATATATCATTTCAACTGCAGTTTGTCACTTTCCAACAGTTGTTTCTTGTGATTATTTTAATGACTTAATGTTTATTTGTTATTCTTTCCACAATGGCACAAAGTACGGTACTGTCAGCACTGTGGGCAGTCAATTAAAATACAGTTTCATTAAGGGGTTGTTTTATAAATCAAGTTCTCTTCTTGGCTACATGTATTTTGTCTGTTTTTCCCAGAAGAGGTATGAAAGTAGTAAACATATACATATATCAGACACTTGGGAACCTACTTCCTTGTCCAGCATGACGGAGATTCTCAAGGACACAAGACCTATGGTTAATCAACACAGAACTGATGCAATCAATCGATATACACTGGCAGAGATGTTACAGAGGAGAATGGAACACTAAGACCTGTCTGGAGTGCAATGATGATCTTCACTAATCATGTGGAGGTCAGCATGGCCAAATGGATAAGAACACATGTTCTTAAACATCCGGAGTGCTGATGGTGGGGTAAGGGGTTTAACCCTTACACTATACAGTTGGACTAAAATGTTGACCTATCGTCCTTGATTTGGGGATATAAATTACAAGTACCTCTGAAGTCAGAGTGGGTTCACCTGATGGCGAGGGACACTGGTAATAGGGAAAGCTAATCCACACGCAAAATTTAGCTCAGAACTACTAGAAGTAGTCTGTATGGTCTACGCTTGAGTTCAAAGCGGGTGAGCGCCAAAAAACAAAAAAAAACTAATCACATGCATATATCACATCTTTAGATCTTTCTATATACATAATTATATCTTTCAATTTAATTCTTATAATTGTAATCTTCTTAGAGGTGCCACTGCCTGCAGTGAATTTATAGAAGCAACAAATAGAGTGGCTAAAGAATCTTGTGAGAATAAAACCCAATTAGCTACTAACTGTATTCCTACAACTGAACACAACCAAAGAAGGTTTTACACAATAAGTACAAACACAGCTCAGTGACTCACTGGCTCAAGATTGAGAACTCAATGGTTCCCTATGCTGAACTGCAAATGTAGACAAAAAGTAGTTCCCCATAGTGGGGACAGGTAATAAAGATGACATACAGGGTTTTGTTATTTTGGGTATACTATACTGATCTGCATATCATCCAGTTTAGGCAGGTTGTAGAACCTTTAGATGACTAAGTCACTGACAGTGAGATTGAACCCTAAAGTTTGATACAATGGCAATCAGGTCGTCTAAGCCCTGGAGAGGGCTTACATCTAATAGTAAGCCTCTTTCAGTCCTGTAGGACTATAGAGTTGGGCCGCTGGGAAGGCACCTGACAGCAACGCTGGTGACTGTATAGTCCAATGTGAGAGTGACAATCTCTGTCAGTTTCCGCATCTGTAAGACGAGGCAAGTCCCGCAGTAAGTGCCTGCATTTTATGCCTGTGCCTCCTATTCTGTTTGTTGGATCAGATTGCGCTCAAAGAGCACCAGTCCATTTTGTACATTTCTTCTCCAGAACATCTGTCTGTTGCAACTCTTTCCCACGTGTCTGAATCCATGCCAAGGGTTTTCATATCTTGTTAACACACATCCTTATATCGCATTTGGAGTCTTCCGGTTGGCCTCTTCCCTGTGGCTAGTTCTCCTTACAGGAGATCTTTGGGAATATGTTCATCCTCCATTCAAGATACATAGCCCAGCACCGGAGAAGTCTGCTTGAGGAGGGAGTGCACTGTGGTAATATCCGCTCTTTCAAGCATATGTTTGTTTGTTATGTGGTCTTTCCACGATATGCGCAGGATATGTCTCAGACATCTCATATATAACCGGGAAGGTTAACCCGGTCAACAAATGCCCGCAGAAGTCGGATGTGTCGGCCTAACGGCGCAAGAACGCAGCTCTGCTGTAAACAGGCACAACGCAATCACGTCCGGAAAAAAACTCCGGATGAACGCAGAAGAAGAAGAAGAAATCTCATACGGAAGGAATTAAACTTTGAGTCCAGGATTCAGACCCATAGAGTTAGGTGGAAAGTCCGAATCGAAAGCTCACTGTGTGGATGTCATCTGCAGACTGCATTCTTCTGGTTTTCGGAAGAACAGCCTATGGTGAACGGAAGGCCCAATATACGGAAGTGAGGCTAAGCAGCCATGTGCAGGACGTGACGATTCCTTGGGTGAGCCCAGTACCAGAGCGCTACGTGTTGGCTCTGCAAGTATGGAAGCCTCCTTGGATGGCGGGGAATGCCAATGGTCTGCCCCTGCCTTCCCTTGAGGGCTGACCAGGATGTCTTTGGCTGTTCTATATGGGCCAGCTGGGATGGGGGATAACACCACAACAGTGAGAATAAAACGTCCTAAGAAACCCCCGGGATGGTTAACCCGGTCAACAAATGCCCGCAGAAGTCGGATGTGTCTGCCTAACGGCGCAAGAACGCAGCTTTGCTGTAAACAGGCACAACGCAATCACATCCGGAAAGAAAAACTCTGGATGAACGAAGAAGAAGAAGACCCATAGAGTAGTGTGCTAACAACACAAGCTTTATATACTTGAACTTTTTTATGCTCTGTTAGTCTATTATTCTCCCAAACTCTCTTAGTTAGCCTGGAAAGTGATGTGGCTGCCTTTCCAATGTGTCTGTCGATTTCTGTCTCTAAGGAAAGATTACCTGATATTGTCAACCCTGAATACGCAAACTCATGGTCAACCTTCAATTCATAATTAGAAATTTTGATTGATGGAGGTGCACCAGAATCTTCTTCCATCATGTTTTATTTAGGCTGATGGTGAGTCCAAAGTCTTTGCAGGCGGCTGCAAAACGATCAATGAGCCATTGCAGATCTTCTGCTGCATGAATAATCAGTGCTGCATCGTCTGCAAAAAGTAGTTCTCTTATGCATCTTGATTTTATTTTGGTCTTTGTCTTGAGTCTTGACGGGTTAACAAGTTTGCCATCAGATCTTGTATGGAGGTATATGCCTTCAGTGGCAGTCCCAAAAGCCTGCCTTAAGAGAACGGCGAAGAAAATACCAAGAAGTGTAGGAGCAAGCACGCAGCCCTGCTTCACTCCACTGCTGATGCTGAATGACTGGGATGTTGAGCCATCAAATAAAATGGTCCCTTGCATGTTTTCATGAAATGATTTCACGAGACTTAGCAGGGTGAGTGGACATCCTATCTTCTCGGGGATCTTAAAAAGGCCGTCTCTGCTCACAAGGTCAAATGCCTTTGTGAGGCCGATGAAGGCAATATATAATGACTTCCTCTGCTCCCTGCACTTCTCCTGGAGCTGTCTGAGTGAGAAAATCATATCGATGGTGGACCTGTTGGGTCTAAATCCGCACTGTGATTCAGGGTGGATTCTTTCAGCAAGAATGTGTAATCTTTTTAGGATTACTTGAGCTAAAATCTTGCCTGTAATGCTGAGGGAATTGCCACGATAGTTGCTGCAGTCGCTTCTGTCACCTTTATTTTTATAAATGGTAATAATGTTTGTGTCCCTCATATCTTGTGATAATGATTTTTCTTTTCAGCAGAGCTGAAGTATTGCATACAGTTCTAGGATGAATGTTTCTTTGCCACAATTTAAATTTTCAGATGGCACACTGTCTTTTCCTGGTGCTTGCCGGATTTGAGAGTGTCTAGTGCTTTGCCGATTTCTGTGAGGCCCGGTTCATCGTTGTTTATCACTGCTGTCTTATGGGCATCAACAATCTTATTTACATCGTCTGAGATGCCAGGGGTCATGGTTCTTACGTTCCATGTTCCCAGCCTTAGGGCCAGTTGTCTTTTTTTCTTGTTGCCAGGTGTATAGATTGCAGACCATTTGTCAATATTTTGTCGCTAAGCTCCACACACCCTCAGGAGAAGATGAACCGAGGCGAGACAGCACCTTATTGACTGGTGGCTGCCCAGCTTAGGCGGACGGTAGCTGTCTAGTGAGATACAATGATCTCTCCTATCGTCGGAAGCAACCCCTGGTGCCTTGCTCTATGCCAATCGAGCATTAAGATGTATAACAGTTAACTGCTGCTTCCTGTGTTGTGTTGCCACTGTTACGAGGTGCTGAAGTGACCTCTCCAGGGCACAAGCCTGGGCAATGAAATGCGAAGAACCAGCTGGTGCCCAGTAGCAAGTTCCCCCTCTCCACGTTACGATGTTGACCAAGTGAAGGGCAGTAGCCAATGAAACTTGGCATCGGTGTTGTCGCAGGAGTGGCCAGAACTATGTTTACAACAAGGAACTGCCTTAGGGACTCATCTCCAGATTTGCCCTCAGGGTTTACTCCCGTCTGGGTATACCCGCAAGGCAGCGGAGGTTTGGGGTTTAGAGTTTCCTCTCTTAGAGATACCAACCAAGGCTGATGAGCCTCCTCTGCCCGGGAATCAATAAGGAGGGAAGTCTACCATTCTTCCTTTCTGGCAGTGACCATACTGATCAGATGACTGTAGCCATTATCTCAAATGAGAGATCCTCTGCCCACCGTCTCTGACTTGAAACCATAACCAACAACTATCTGCCGGCTGCTCCCAAGTCAGATCCACCACCTGCTCATGTGGCATAACGTTACCCTGTTTAGGGGACTAAATGGGTACTCCACCTTGCCCAAGGGTGTCACATAGGCTAGCGGAGAGAAGGAGGCACCTTACTTCTCCTTTGATAGGGGATACCCTGTCCCCACTACCCGCTAATATCTATTGGCATGAAATTCATATAAAGATATTTCTCCAAATCTGGTAGCACAATACCACTTCTAAGGGACTCCTGCAGAACTCTCGTTCCCCTCTCCAAGCACAGAAACCACGGGGGTGTGCAACAGCAGCACTGCAACTTCACATCTGATGAGACACATTAAGATGTAACCAGGTCATTGTTCAGCACAGCTCATATATGGACTGCTAGGATTAGGCCTAGGTTGGTCAAGTTTCCTCTGCAGGCTCTAGGTAATTCATTCTCAATATACACCAACTAATGTCCATTCCAGGAGGGGATTGTGTTAGTTAACAAGATTATTGGACTTCCTTGTGGCATCCTAAGTGTCACTTGAAATATATATTGCATTACTTGGTTCTTTCCCTTCCATAAAGCCATATTTTTATTGACTAATGTCCATGTGTTTACCTTCTTGTTTTCAAAATTCTGAGAAGAAAGTAGATGCTTAGTAACATAGTTTATGGGGCTTATTGTATGAAATTATTTGTATTCAACTGCTCCTGGTCTTTTGACTAAAGCTATAAATATTTCAGCATACCACTAGGTATGTTTGTATTCATGGTGGTAAATATTCTAGTTTCATTAAATTTTTTTTAAATGTCTCCTCCTTCTTCTTCTTCTTCAGCGTTCCGAGCCATTGAGGTTTTTTGCTGCAGATACAATCCGTCTCCATTCGTTTCTCTGGTGGACCCTCTCTTACCAGTCGTTGATTCCAAGTGCTTGTAAGTCTGTATATGTATTATCTCTCCACCGTCTTCTTGGTCTACCTCGGGGTTTACGGTCATTTATTTCCTGAGTGTAAGTGAGTTTTGTTTCCCTATTATCTTCCATTCTTTCTATATGCCCCAGCCATTGTAGTCTATTAGCCTTCATGATACCATTGATTAGCGGGGACTTAAACAGATCATAAATGTCTTTGTTACTTCCTCTTTTCCACTCTCCACTTTGTGTATCCCTAATGGGTCCAAAGATGCATCTTAAAATTTTGTTCTCAAAGGTTTGTAACAAGGCTTCGTCTCCTTTCGTTGTACTCCAGGTTTCAGAACCATACAGCACAACTGGTCTGATCAGAATTTTGTATATTGTGATTTTGGTGTTACGAGATAGCGCATTTGATTTTAGTAGATGTTGTAGTGCATAGTATATCTTATTTCCAGAGTTGATTCTAGTTTGTATTTCTTCCCTTATGATGTTGGAGCAGTTGAAGATTGTACCCAGGTATTTGTATATTTCCATTCTTTTAATGGTCATATTATCTATTTGTATGTGGCCAGAGTTTTTAGCCATTCTGTCTCTTGAAATTACCATATATTCTGTCTTATTTTGGTTGATAACCAGCCCCATCTGTTGGGCTTTTTCCTTTAAGTGAGTCAATATTTCCAATGTCTTTTGTTCACTTTGCCCTATAATATCTATATCATCTGCATAACCAAGCAGCTTGGATGTTCCTCCAATATCATATTCCTCCTTTACCTTCCTTACAACTTTCTCTAGAGCCAGATTGAAGAGTAGCGGTGATAGTGCATCACCCTGTTTCAAGCCAGATGTTATTTGGAAAGGGTCTGATTTCCTGCCTTTATATGTTACTATATTATAAGTATCTTCCATGCATAGTCTGGTCATGTTGATTAACTTCCTTGGTATTCCAAATTCCTGCATAGCATTCCACAGACTATTCCTGTGGACACTATCATAAGCTTTTTTAAAATCCACAAAAATGTTATGGAGATCTCTTTTATATTCCCAATTTTTCTCGGCTATTTGTCGTAAGATAAATATCTGATCTATCGTTGATCTGTTTTGTCTAAAAACCCGCCTGGTAGTCACCTAATATGTCTTCTGAATATGGTTTTAGTCTATTTAGTAATACTGCGGATAGTATCTTATAGCTTGTGGACAGTAGTGATATTCCTCTATAATTTCCACATTGGAACTTGTCTCCTTTCTTAAAGAAGTCTCCTTCTACTACCTTTAATTTCTCAATGGATAATCATCACCCATATCATCATTTTAATCATTATCAACATGTGTTTTAGCCTTAACTTAAGCTGCCCATCATATTTGCTCTATACTCCAACACTATTGTTGTTATTCTTTTCTGTGACATCATCCTTTTTAACAGCTTTTTGCCCATTACCATCTTTTTTTGTCATCAGTATCTTGTTTATTAATATCAATATTATCATCATCAGCGTAGAATAAAATCATTTTTTTTCACCTTCATAATTAGATGGTCTGTAGCCTCAAGTAATGTTTTTTAAGAGAAAAAAAATGCTAGAGTGCCATTAAAGTTAGTTGAATATCGGGAGCCTTCATGGTGAAGTGGTCAAGCCGTCTGATTTGGGTTCCGTAGGTTGTTGGTTTGATTCCGGGCCGCGTCTGTTTCACGAGTGAATTTTCTTTATACTCCTGAGGGTTGTCACTGGAGCAACGGAGTTTGTGCTTTGTGCGATGCTTTCCGCACTGCGGAAAGAGACGAACCATTTGGGATAAAAACTCAGTGCAATGAAATCGATCCTGTCGACTTTTAAGTGACTTTTTAAAAAAAGTTGCATATCCTTTACGGACATAGCAGTCAACTCCAGCATTGCTTGGCTGTTCGTGATTCCTGGGCAAGTTTACATTCAGTAGACTAAGACTGCCAATGCTTTCTGAACGACCGGCATAAAAACCCAACACAGCTGTGTTTCACTGTTTCGAATGCAGTATTTGAATTTAAAAGTAAGGATACACTTATGATATACCAGTTTTTTTAATAATAAATTCCCATTTTATTTAGTTACTTTTAGGTTAGTAAGGTTCAAGATGAATTAAAAATTATAATAATTATCATTATCTTCACTTTATAATAAATTAAATTAAACTAGTTAGCGCAGAGACTTGATTGAGGTACAGTTGTATTACATTCTTCAAGATCTATCCAACTATGCAGTCTCGTACTATTTCTTATTATAGTATTATATTATTTCATTATTTTTATATAATAATAATATATGATTACACACAATAAGTCTTACTAACTTCTTAACTTCGGAGTAACAGAAACGACAAAACAAACGTAATAATGAAATGATTTATTTTGACTAAACAACCCATCTATATTAACTGGCACGTTAATTATTCGCACAACCAGTTAAACTACATTTCAGCGAAAATAATGTATGAACTCGAAAGACAACTTACGTTGAACGTCGTCTTCTGATTCCATGACAATGAACAGCGAAGAAGTTCTGATAAAATCGTGCTTCTGTTAAGTCTCAACAAACCTCCGCCATAAACTTCCGCTTCTTTACACTTCCGGCGATATAGCATTGCTAGAAGTTTCGTATAGATCTGTTGTTGTTTGCGCTTGCTCGCTTTGAACTCACGCGTAGTCCATACACACTATTTATAGTAGTGATGGACTGAATTTTGTTAGTCAGTTAGTCGCGGTTCCAACTTCACGGCAATGGGTCGCCCTTTTTGCTCCGTTCCTGTGCCAGTGAAAATCACACAAAATGCGCCTCACTGTCTTATGTGAAAAGTGGAACAGACAGGAGTCTCGCCAAACCAACAGTTCATATCCCCTCCCTCCAACACTTCATTAATTTTTTCCCCAATGTGTTAACTCGCTTTGGGCTCAAACGTAGTCCATACACGTGCTACTACGGTTCTTCTTGCCACTACTGCAGTAATATAATGCACTAGTGCATTACATTGTTTTGTTTTTTTTTTGCCTGTTGATTGGCTTTCTCTATTACCAGTGTCCCTCGGCATCAGGCGAATACACTCCGACATATAAGATAAGTGTAATTTATAAGTCCCTAAGTCCAGGAAGGCCGTCTCCCTGGTGAAGTCGTTAACGACTTTCTCCATAATCTCGTATATCCACGTAGGGGAACACTGCTGAGCGAGATTCGGTAGCGGATCGGGTCGCGTTAGTTACTTACGGGGGTATGTGAATCGGTCGCCCAGAAAGCGGTGGCAAACTACTGAGAGTAATCTTGCCAAGACATCAACAGCGGTAAAATGCTGGTGTTGACAGCTATTTCTTGTAAATAGGATTGCGAAGGAAAAAGTCCAGGACGAGAAGTCAACAGTTTTAGTCCAGCTGACGGTTTATAGGTTGAACCCGCGACCTCAGCATAAGCACACCGAAAATTTAAGAGCGACCACTCTTATCCAATCGGCCATGTTGATTTCCACTGAGATAAACGGAGGAAGAGATGAAGAAGTTAGTCGACAAATACTCGGATCCCCTGCTCAGAATCACCCTCAACGTGTTACAGTCGACTAAACCAATTGTTGACTATTATTCATTGGCCTCCTGCAAAGCGTTCTAACTTCTTGTTCTATATATATATATATATATATATATATATATATATATATATATATATATATATATATATATCTTCTTCTTCTTCTTCTTCTTCAGCGTTCCGAGCCATTGAGGTTCTTTGCTGCAAATACAATCCGTCTCCATTCGTCTCTCTGGTGGACCTTCTCTTGCCAGTCGTTGATTCCAAGTGCTTGTAGGTCTGTACATGTATTATCTCTCCACCGCCTTCTTGGTCTACCTCGGGGTCTACGGTCATTTATTTCCTGAGTGTAAGTGAGTTTTGTTTCCCTATTATCTTCCATTCTTTCTATATGCCCCAGCCATTGTAGTCTATTAGCCTTCATGATACCAGTGATTAGCGGGGACTTAAACAGATCATAAATGTCTTTGTTACTTCTTCTTTTCCACTCTCCACTTTGTGTATCCCTAATGGGTCCAAAGATGCGTCTTAAAATTTTGTTCTCAAAGGTTTGTAACAAGGCTTCGTCTCCTTTCGTTGTACTCCAGGTTTCAGAGCCATACAGCACAACTGGTCTGATCAGTGTTTTGTATATTGTGATTTTGGTGTTACGAGATAGCGCCTTTGATTTTAGTAGATGTTGTAGTGCATAGTATATCTTATTTCCAGAGTTGATTCTAGTTTGTATTTCTTCCCTTATGATGTTGGAGCAGTTGAAGATCGTACCCAGGTATTTGTATGTTTCCGTTCTTTTAATGGTCATATTATCTATTTGTATGTGGCCAGAGTTTCTAGCCATTCCGTCTCTTGAAATTACCATATATTCTGTCTTATCTTGGTTGATAACCAGCCCCATCTGTTGGGCTTTTTCCTTTAAGTGAGTCAATATTTCCAATGTCTTTTGTTCACTTTGCCCTATAATATCTATATCATCTGCATAACCAAGCAGCTTGGATGTTCCTCCAATATCACATGCCTCCTTTACCTTCCTTACAACTTTCTCTAGAGCCAGATTGAAGAGTAGCGGCGATAGTACATCACCCTGTTTCAAGCCAGATGTTATTTGGAAGGGGTCTGATTTCCTGCCTTTATATGTTACTATATTATAAGTATCTTCCATGCATAGTCTGGTCATGTTGATTAACTTCCTTGGTATTCCAAATTCCTGCATAGCATTCCATAGACTATTCCTATGGACACTATCATAAGCCTTTTTAAAATCCACAAAAATGTTATGGAGATCTCTTTTATATTCCCAATGTTTCTCGGTTATTTGTCGTAAGATAAATATCTGATCTATTGTTGATCTGTTTTGTCTAAAACCCGCCTGGTAGTCACCTAATATGTCTTCTGAATATGGTTTTAGTCTATTTAGTAATACTGCGGATAGTATCTTATAGCTTGTGGACAGTAGTGATATTCCTCTATAATTTCCACATTGGAACTTGTCTCCTTTCTTATATATATATATATATATACTTGTCTCCTTTCTTATATATATATATATATATATATACACATATATGGTAAATGATTTTTTGACTCATTTTAATACAGGGTGTATTTTTTATGACTGTGCAATGTTTGAAAATATTGCCGGTCCAAGTTGTGTGTTTAACCTATAATGTTGCATGAACTTTACATAGGGTGAATGCACAACTTGAACCGGCAGTATTTTCAAACACTGTCATTACAAATACACCCTATATATAAATCTGAAAACACAGTAAGAGTAAAGTAGATGTTATTTTTCGTTCCCCTCGATTTGAACATGAGTGTAGTCCACACACGTGCTACATCTACTAGTAAGTAGTTGCTACTTTGTGTGAGTGCGTGAAGTGGATTGATTTTACCTGAGGGTTAGCTTTCCCTGTTAACAGTGTCCTTCGCATTCAGGCGAACCCTCTCCGACTTCTGAGGTATTTGTCATTTACGTAACCAAGTCAAGGACACGAAGTCAACATTTCAGCAGTCCAACTGACTGGCGGGTCGTAGAACACACGACGGTGCGGTCACAGGGAAAGTTTAAGCGCGCTCAATCTCTCAACCAAATAAACTTTCTAAACGTAGATGTGCGATAACGGATTTTGTTTTTCGCTCACTCGCTTTGAACTCAAGCGTACTCCATACCCACTACTTCTTCTTCTTATTCTTCTTCTTCTGCGTTCAACCGGAGTTGTTTTTTTTTCGAACGTGATTGCGTTGTGCCTGTTTACAGCAGAGCTGCGTTCTTGCGCCGTTAGGCCGACACATCCGACTTCTGCGGGCATTTGTTGACCGGGTTAACCTTCCAGGGCCCACTACTTCTAGTATTGTTGGACTGAGTTCTGCGTGTGGATTAGCTTTCCCTATCAACAGTGCCCCTCGCCGTCAGACTCACTCTGACTTCAGATCCAAGTCCCCAAGTCAAGGACAAGTTAACATCTTAGTCCAACTGTCCGGTGTATGGGGCTGAATCCCTTAACTCGGCATTAGCATACCGGATGTTTAAGAACACGCGTTCTTCTCCATTCGGCCATGCTGACCTGCGATAACGGATTAAACAGGGCTATATGCTACGTCGTCCGTTTTATAGGCAGGGGAGAGATAGGGAGCAAACAGCACAGGAGCTATAGGCGACAGTAGACAAAGTGATTGACTGGTGCACTGAAATGGGTGCTGTCGTCCACCCGGAAAAGATAGCTGTTTTATGGTGCTCTCTGGACAACAGGATTGTGAGAGCTGATGTTCCAAGCCTCACGATAGATGGTGGAAGCGTCAACAGAGAGAACAAACTGAAGTATCTGGGAATCACATTTGACAGGAGCCTGTCCTTCAAGGATCATGTGGAGACGGTTGTGACAAGAACTCAAAAGGGACTCAACGCACTAAAAACTATGGCTGCAAAGGACATAGAGCAGAGAATGCTTTTCAGACTATACCAGCACTTCATTTTCTCAATGATTTATTATGGATTAGGTCTGCTCACTGTCTCAAAGAGTCATCTGGTGAGATTAGAGGGCATACAGAACGAGGTTATGCGGGTCATTTTGGGATGCACCAGAGACACCCCAGTGGTGTGTATGCGGTACATCCTTGGTCTGCCGACTGTTGCTGGTAGGCTCAAGGTGATGCAGGCGAAGGCATACCTCAGAGTAGCTGCTGACACAGATTACCCGTTGCATGAGGCGCTGGACGCAGTTAAGGGCCAGCAACTGATAAGAGGGAAATCATGGATGGCTCAGGCGGAGGATACGATCAGACAGGTGTGCATCTTGGAGAACATTAGGCGAGGAGAGGAGTGGGTCAGAGTGCCAGCGGAGCAGTTAGACATGTGCAGAGTTATAATCACATTGAGCTGGGAGTACAGGGAGTGGCCAGCAGAGGCCACGGAAGTGGAAATCCAGCAACTAATTCAGGATAATGCTCGCCCGGGTGATGTGATTATCTACACAGATGGTTCGGTGTTGAGAGGTAGTAGAAGTGCCTGGGGGTTCTTGGCAAAGGCTAATGGTCGACGTTTGGTGCAGGAGAGTCTGGCATATGATACCACAACATCTAGCTTACGAATGGAGGTGGAGGCAGTCAGTGCAGCTTTCCGCTGAATGGAGAATACGATACACACACACACATCGTGATTGTAACTGACTCAGAAAGCATGCTGAGTAGGGTGAGGACAGGCAAGCTTCGTGCAGAGTGGCTTGATTCGCTTCAAGCATCGTCTGGATCTTTTCTCCGGGACATGCTGGTGTGCTGGGGAATGAACAGGCAGACAGATTGGCTGGCTCTGCACAACTTGGTGGAGTATTGATGCATGATAAGGCAGACGTGTTTGCGGCCTTGTGGGAGCACATGTGCATCTCGGAGGAGCAAATGGATCACTGTGGTCTGGCAAGAATGCGACAGCTAGGAGCGACGAGGGGATCTGGCCGATGCTCGACGCTTAGAGGAAAGGCGAGACGCAAATATAATCAGATTGCTACTGGTATTATTGGGATTGGAACTCTTCGCTGTCTTCTGAGGAGGGGGGCGGAGCGCTTATGGGAATGCCCCGAATGCTGTGATGTCGGTTCCTAAATCAATCAATCAATCAAAACTTTTAGTCACATGCTAGTTGTTACTATAAAGTATAGTCTGCATGAGAATTGAAATTAAAAACAACCTAATAATGTTGCGAATGTCTTGGACACCTTAACTGCCACTGTTACTAACAACGACTGCCTGAACCTAAAAGGGATTTCATAAAAATAAAACATGATATACAACTCTAAGAAAAAGACAAACAATGTTTACACAACTACAAGGAAGAGTTACGTCAAGTGTTAGATCATGACTGAGCTACCGTTTGACAGTACTACCTACTTTCTGTTAGCGCCAATGCTGGGGCGCGGGCCTCACCAAACCCGTTACCCCACATTGTTCCAATGGCTTCGGGCGGAGGGGCGCCACTGGGAGGGTACAAGCCTTACACTAGTGCGAGGAAATGCAACCTAAAGACAAAATGTCATAGCAGGGCAGGGCAGGCCAGGCCCTAAGCCTTGGTCGGCAACTGGTCTAGGATGGAAGTTCTGACAGGCGGACAGTTAGAGCATTGCTTTGCTGATCCAGCAACTTCTGCAGCTAGTCTTGTTCCGGATGTATTGACTATTGGTGTTACCTGTCCTCTGGAGTAAACTAGGCAGGCCGAGAGATGGGTCATGCTGCATGGGTAACACAGTCTCTAAATTAAGCACCGGCTTTGTGCTATGGAGAAGTATAACTCTATTGTACACACAATCGTCTATCGAGATGACAAGGTGCCAGTCATACAGAAAAAAAGGTGTTATTTGTTCGTGACAAAGAGAGGCAGCCGAGAACATCGTGACAACTGGACAGATTACCGATAGAAGAGGCAGGCCGAGACAAGTGATGCTTAATGTGCTAAGATGACGACCTGGGGGAAAGCCATTAGCCGAACTAATCCAGAACACTAAGATACGAGATCTGTGGAGAGGCATGAACGCCGACGCCACTTTGTTAACACACATGATGGCGATGTCTAGAAAAAGAAACAGATTCGGTAACAAGTGGGACACAGTGAGATAACATAACATTATGTGGCTAGTACAGTTAAACGTAATACTGGGATAGAAAGAGTTAAAGATTCCAAACGATTTCATTCATTACTCAATATTAGTGCTAACGGTATGCATTCAGTACTGTAACGCGTATGTCTAAATTAATTACAAAGATACTCCTACATATTTTTTCAATCAATATTCGCAAACAGATTATAGTTTCTCTGGTGCCGCTGTTTTTGCGGAACACAAATTGTTTTCCAGTTACATTTTCATCCTTTTTTTTTCTTTCGCTCGCTCGCTTTGAACTCAATCATAGTCCATACAAACTACTTCTAGTACACTGGACTTATTTGTGCGTGTGGCTAAAGGGCTTGCGAACGCGGTTTGTGAGCCCGTATACCCAGGTTCGAAACACGGCGGTGCTGGCTTTTTTCGAAAAAGGTATAGGGGCCGGTCGTTCAGAAAGCAATGGCAAACTACTGAACGTAAACACTTGCCTAGTACATCAACAGCAGCTGAAAATGCTGGTGTTGACTGCAACGTCCCGTAAGGGATACGCAACAAAAAAATTTTAATAATTTATTCTTTCGTGTATGACCTTGGGGAGTATTTAGTTATATGACTCATTAAGATAATACTTTTTAATAGTTGTGTAATCCTCACAAGCCGGTCTCTCTGGCTGAGGGGTTACAACACTTTCTCCGTAATCCCGTTTATCACGCAGAGTCTCGTAGCGGGAGAGAACTGGGAGCGGTTCGACCCCCGCTGGTGACTTGCGGGATACTGAGCCGGCCGCTCAGAAAGCAATGGCAAACTACTGAGCGTAATCTTGCCAAGAAATCAACAGACAGCTGAAAGATGCTGCTGTTGACAGCGATGTCCTGTAAAGGATATGCAAAAAAAAAAAAAAATCCTCACAATCAACAGCTGTGGACTTTTTGATGATGAATATCAAACGACAGGGACGTGCGATATATTTTCTCAGTATGGTGCAAGTCATCGAAATGCCGCCCCTTAATTTAATAATGCAGGTCTTCGAAAACCGCCCTTCCTTCGCTGCTTATGCCGCCCACTTAATGCAGCCACTTTATGCAGCCGCCCCTCTGTACGGCACAGCCCTGCCAAACGATAAAAGTAGCTAAGCTGGACGAATCGGTCTAACTGGGACGTGTCCTTGGCATTGCGTGTGGCGGTGACTGGACAACACAGACACATTCGTCGTCAATAGACCACGAAACAATCATCACCGCCACACTGTTATTGCTGAGATAGACAAAACATACGGATTTGTCCAGAGAGAGCGACGCTGAGCAATTAATAAATCTCCTAAGATAACTGTTACGTTTCAACAGCTACACAGACGCGTATATTTATCATGTTTGTTTTTATATGCCTAAAATATTTCATTTTCATAAATTTTATTTGTCTTCATAACCATAATTTCATTGAACTCCTGTAGTTTCCTAGGCATCAGACGTCAGCCATTGCTTTACTTCTTGGCAGTAGCAATACTGGACGTAACTATAGCAATTGTCTCTATAAAGTGATTCTCCCACCTATTATCGTGAACTTGAGACCATAAGCATCAACTACCTGTCGGCTGCTCTAAAGTGAGACACGCCACATTGATTTTATCTTTCAGTAGTTTCAATAATAGTAATACTACTAATACTATTATTAATAGACTACAATGTCTCATATTGTCATTGTCACTAAACCATAACAGCCTATTCCCATTGGTGTAGCCACTTAAAAAAAACAACAACAAAAGGAACAGGGGGGGGGGGGGATTTACAACTCCGTCTCAATGATATCACACACTAGGAGTAAATACGTTTAAAAAAAAACGTTCCGAAGAATGAGCCTGCTATAGGTCTATAAAGTGCTAGGACAGCACATTGTGTTGGCCTGATTGCACTGAGGAATAGATGACCAGTCTTTCTCGCACTTAGCGGTCGACGAACGCAAATGTGAAACCCTCGCCCGAACGCGGTCACGATATAGCCTTATAGGGTGTATTTTTAATGAAGTGTTTGAAAATATTGCCGGTCCAAGTTTTGTATTTACCCTCTGTAAAGTTCATGCAACATAATAGGTAAAATATGAAACTTGGACCCGGCAATATTTTCAAACACTGCACAGTCATTAAAAATACATCCTGTTGTCCAACATCAGTGTTATGTCATACCGGACTGAGGTTTGTATGAGTAATTAACTGATTAAGTGCTATGGAATGATTAATCGTCTTAAGCGACTTCTCAAATCTGTCATGGGCTTACATTCAGTAGTTTTCTTATGCAACCCCCTTTATTGATATATAATACACCATGTCTGCTACCATATTAAAAACTTTTAAGTCATAACTGTGACAGACCTCTATTTTACATTTTCTGCCATCCATGTTTGTGAGGTCAAAATCTACTTTTTTTTGGGGGGGGGGGGGGGGGCACTGAATCTGCTAAACCTCGGGAGATCCATCGTAGTGCAATGGCTAGCGTTTGCCTTCCGCCCGGTGGTCATGGATTCATTCATTCATTCATTCATTCATTCATTCATTCATTCATTCATTCATTCAGTAGGATGTCCTTTTCAGAACCTCGCTCCCATAACATCCTTCCGAAATCCATCTCGATCATAAACAAGATGTTCCACTTCCGATACACCCATCTGGAGATGATCCGCCAAATCCTGCACGCATCTTCTCTTTGGCCACCCTCTTCCTCTCTTCTCAGGCATATACCCCTCCATCATTGTTCTCTCCAACCTTTTGTGACGTTTCAAGTGACTAAAATATTTCAATTGTCTTTGTTTTATCGGCTTTAATAGCCAAACGTCTTTAATAAAAAACAAAAGAGTACTAAAATGTTTTATAGAATCTGTTCTGATGAATGGCAGTTAACCTGTGAATGTGAAAAGGCTAATGAAAATACCAGATTACAACGTCAAACTGAGGAGAAAAATGCTTGGGTCTCTTTATTTCCGGAAAATTAGCAGCGAGGCCACGTGAGCGCGTCGACGAAATCCGAGGCAATCGAAGAAAACCGAGGCACATTTTGCGCGGAAAAATATCTTCGAAAATCGAAATCAACAGAAAACGAAACCAACGAAAACCGAGGTAACACAGATAACGGCCGTTCAGCGCATTCTGGACGAACTGAAGCAAGTCCTGCAGAAGATAGAGCAGGATGTCACTTTAATGGCTGCTATAAAGGCTGAAACTGACGTAACTCTATCAACAATCCAAGAAGAAAGAGAAAAGACAGAAGAACCGCTCAAACAGATCCAAGAAGAAAGAGAACTGCTCAAGGCACAGAAAGAAGCATCCGAATCAGAAAACGCAAAGGCCCAGACAGAAGCAGAAATAGAAATAGATCTGGATGAAAACAGCTACCCAAACCAAGATCAATTTTGTAGGGCGATTTCGAATCGGCGCCACTCCCCATCAAGATCGAACTATCAAGACAACACATGAAACCCAAGACGGGGAAGGAAACAGCACCATATGACAGGGTGGGTACACAATTACTCCAGGCCTTATTAACAAGTGCGCGACTCTACCCAGACATGAAAGGCCTAAACATAAAAGTAACAAACAAAATCAATCAACCAGAAGCCAGGAAGCTGAAACCAAGCAGCCCGATCTACGAAATACTGAAAACAAGCTTCACAATAAAGGACCCAAATACAACCAAACTGGTATAGCTGACGGCTGAATGGGACCATTCGTATCTGCTGATGAACAATAAACGATTAAATTTTTATATAGGTGCATCAGGGCTACTGTATTGGTAGTTGTAGTAATCTAGGGGTTGAAATTTACTTTTAATAATAATAATATCACACACACACACACACACACACACACACACACACACACACACACACACACACACAGAGAGAGGTGGATCACCGTGGTTATTTCTCTCGGCTTCTTCATCCTTACCGAGAGAATGACTCTCTTAGCTGGCTATGTGTCCTCACATCTTTGACTACCTCGGACTTTACCTAAGAGACTCTCAGATTCCTATTAATATTCAATGTTCATTATCTCCACTATCATCCGAAGGTGACATAGTCATCTACACCCATGGGTCAGTGGTGAGAAACAGACGTAGTGATTGTGGTTTTGTTGCAAAGGCTAATGGACGAGTCTTGAAAAAGGAGAGTCTGGCATGTTAGACTACTACCTCCAGCATGAGAATGGAGGTTGAAGCAGTAACAGCGGCATTCCGGCGGCTAGAGGAGACTACTACAACACACATTGTATTTAATACGGATTCAAAGAGTATGCTTAGTAAGGTGGAGAAAGGAATGTTTCGCGTGGAATGGCTATCGTCGCTTCAGAGGTCACAGATTGTGAGAATTGAATGGATATTTTGCCCTGGCCATGAGGGGGTGCGGGGGAATGAACAGGCTGATAGGCTGACAGGGAATGCATCTCTTGGTGGTATATTGCATATGGACAAGGGGGAGGTACTCATGCATTTGTGGGACCAGGTGGAGAAGGCGGGGGAACAGATTGAGAACCCGTATGTGGAAAGAATGAGATTGCGGGGATCAGCAAGGGTTCTGGAAGAATCTCAAAACTGAGAGGAAAGACCAAAAGAACTTTAAATCAGATAGCAGTTGGAACGATTAGTAGTATGACTCTTTACTGGCTGTTGAATGAGAGGACGGAGCACATATGGTAATGTCCTGAGTGCATCGATGTCGGTTCTTAACCCAACTCAACATCTTAAGAATCACAACACAAAATTTACAAACTTAACATAACACTTAATCAGTTTTCATTTACTCTATTACACTGACATAATCACAAATTGCTGGTCTCCCTGGCCTAGAGGTTAACGTCTTTCTCCTAATCCCGTATATTCTCGTGAGTAACGTAACATGCGCGAGAATCGGTAGCGGTTCTCGTCGCATTGGTAACTTACGGGTATTGAGCTGGTCACTCAGAAATCAATGACAAACTACTGAGCGTAATCTTGCCTAGTACATCAACAGCAGCTCAAAAATGCCGATTTTGACCGCAACGTCCTGTAAGGTATATGACAAAAAAAAATAATTCACAAATCAATGAATAGATGTTCACAATTATACAACATCTCTATTATCACATATCTAAAATCTTAAGCAGCACTATAACAGGCCATCGCTATCGCTCATAACGTGGTGTCTGCACCCAACGACTACCACGGCTTGATTTCCTTGTCACCTTCGGGCATCTTGCTTATTTGCTCCGGCGATGACTCGGCGTGCCTTTCATGGCTCAAAATCCACTTTGTCACGTACTTCAACGTAACTATGCTTTACCATGCCATGAGCTATAAACTGGATTATGGCAGTAGTGTGTGTTTTTAATGACTGTGGGGTTTTTAAAAATATAGCCTTTCCATGTTTTGTATTCACCCTCTGAGAACTTATGCAACAGTAAAGGTAAATACAAAACTTGGAACGGAAATATAAAAAAAAAAAAAAAAAACAGTGGTTAAAAATACAACCTGCATGTCTCTTTGATCGTTCGTTTGTTAGTCATTTTGTTGTTAAGTGTTATACTTTGTATATGGTGTACCCAAATAAAAGGTACACAAGAGAAGAAACATGGTTCACTATACAAAATCTACCAAAACCCCGCCTCTCTTACATCATTAGACAAACTTTTCTGACGATCGGATCCGCAAAACGCTATTATATATTATTGTAACCCTTAACATAACACTAGTTATCTTTCGACAACTGTCGCCATCAACAATTAAATCGATTGGTCGTCCAAGATTTATCGCTCATTGAATTCAGTTTCCATCTTGTGACGTCACGCGGAATATTTTACTACGATAAAGAAAGAGGTCATCGCAGGCTCGGAGACTGAAAAGCACTGACAAATCACATACTATACTACTCGTGTGTTCCAGTGAAGAGACTTTCTGGTTATACTATTATTTGGTTTTCTCAAAGTGTACCATATTCAGCGCCAGCGTCTTTTTCTCGTCTTTTGATTCGCCAAATAATTGTTTGTAGTGTATTAGTGATTGTTTAGTCGTTAGCCACGCTTCTGATACATATAGCAGTACTTGTTTAACATTATATTTAAATATTATAAGTTTGGTATTAGTTTTTATTTTTTGTAATTTTCACAAATTTCGTACTGCCACGAAAGCTCTTCTTGACTTTTATTAGTTTAACAACTCTTATCTGCCCCATTTCTAACCTTCTTCTCCGTCTCATCTTTGTCGATACTGTTATCTAAATTCTAAATAGGTATATGATTCCATCTCTTGAAATGTGGTTACGCCAAGGAATATCGGGTTATCATTTGCTTGATTTATTCTCATTATATGTGTTCTTTCCCTTTCATCTTTGTCGATATTGCTATCTACATTCTAAATAGGTATAGTATATGATTCCACCTCTTGAAATGTGGTTTCGCCAAGGAATATCTGGTTTTTATTTGCTTGATTTATTCTCATTATCTGTGTTCTTTCCCTGTGTATTTTTAGACCAAATTGTTGTGACCTCCCGTCAAGTGTGTTTAGTTTTCAGACAAATGATTACGTGTATGGAGCAAGAGAGCATTGGGAGATGTTAGCCCCATATTTTTTAGACCGATCTTCCGTCGATGTGGTTAATAATACGCTCGCGCCCTTCTTCTCCTTTCGCTCTTTATCGCTCATTTAAGTAGAATCTCTTAACCAACCAACTACAATTTGGCCTATCTTTTGCTATCTCGTGCAGCTCCGCCCATGTCATCCCAAAGGTATTTATTTATGTCTCTGATTCTCATCTCTGCGCGTTATTGGGTGTCATATTTCATTCCCGCCGTCACCTTTGCTGCCTTACCTTAGTTCTAACAATCTAAGCGAAAATTCTGGAAATATCCCCAGGCGAAAGGAGATAAATATGCGTTCCGGATTCCTCCGACCGTTTTTACTTTCCAGGAAGATATTTGGTGCATATTTTTGGCTGGTTCTACTTTAGAGTGTCTCACTGTTAAAAAATATTCCATTCCTCAGTTGAATGGGACTCGCTCACAAGGCTATAGGCTATCATCATAAGTAAATGTGCTAGCCACTGAGCCACAGCGGCTTCCCCTCATTGAGCAAAAGATTTCAAAGGGCCATTTTCACCCCATGAGACATGATGGATATATGGTGCTAGCTAACTATTTTAATAGTTTAGTTTAGTCGATGGATCAACATCACGGCACACGGGTGTAACCAATAAGTGCTCCGTTCTCCTCCTAACTCAAACCTGAGTTTGGATAAACCCAGCTCAGTGCACGAACTCCGTAGCACCGGCGAGGATCTTGAAATACTTTGGGTAGATTTTTAACTCGAAATTTTGCCCGGGCAGCGCCGTTAGGCTACTCTTTTTCGATTTCCAACTGCCAAGGGATATTTTACGTGCGCAACAATAGTCAATACACACGGGCGTCCGATCTCACTACCCAGAGACCAGGGGGAATTTTATTACTAGAAGTCCACGTGAAAAAAATCCCGGTCCTCACCGGGGCTTGAACCCGGGACCTCCAGCACTCGAGGCGGACACCATACCTCGAGACCACGCATCCCCAACTATTTTAATACTAATAGACTAATCACGAAATACAACGGTCTCAGGGGTCGGGGCCTTGAAGGTTAAATAAAACTATGTTATATTCGGTTTTAGTGTACTCTGCCTCAGCTTCATGCGTCTAACTGGAATTATATGGTATCGGATATTGACATGTTTTGCAAATCTTGTTTGTTTACTTCTGAGGTACACGACCCCGCCCAAAGAGCCAGGCAGCGTAGTGCAACCGATTAGTGAGTGAGTGCCACTTTTGTGTGGGTTATTGTTTTCACCGGATGTATACCATTGTAAGGGGGGTGAAATTTGGGTCGACTGTAAGCGCCATAGAACTAACTACTGTACTAACTACTACTGGCTGTTTACGGCACTGTGAGCGTGCAGCAGCAGACATGTATGTTGTTAGGCTTAGGCTTAGAAGTATCTTAGAAATTATAAGTGGTCGCCAAACGTTTCTGTATGTAGCTTTGTTATTGCCCCGCGAAGAAGGATTCTAATGCATGAAGAGAAACAGCAGTGCAGTTGCAGTAGTTAGTAGTTAGTACTAGTACTAGTAGTTCAGTTCTTTAGCATAAAAAAAAGTCGGAAATAAACCAATCACAATTGATTAGTGAATTACCAAGTCAATGATTTATTAAATTAAATTAAATTAAAATTAGGTTGACTGTTTAAAGTTTAATATTTAATTATTTAAAGTATTGCTTGATGTTATTGTATGTATTGCTCACAAACTTTCAAACTCTTGAGTCTAACTCTAAGGTAGGTCGCTTAATAAAATAATAATTATGTAGCACTGTACTTAATAAATAACTTATTAATTGTTAAATTAAATTACAGCAAAATACTAAATAGTCATCGGTCAGTATGTGAACAGTTCAGTAATGTTTTATTGCTTGTTTTACCTGTTTGTGTGGCAACGACCTCTCACCGACTCTCACACAAACCCATCATATATATACATATTCATATAGAAGAGAAGACATTTATTAGAACGAAGTGCCCAGTCTTAATCAGTTACAATTATTAATTAAAGAGTTGCCGTCTATGTATTCTACATACTTAAATTTGAGAAAAATGAAATATTTTTGGCATGTACAAATCATCTGTCTGGAAAAGATGACTATGCCCATGGGAAGTGGAGAAGAGAAAGATCATAATGAAAAGATCAAGATGAGATAGATAATTTACACTGACAGCAATAGAGTCATGAAACCTGGCTTAAGAAGGAGGTACATTTTGAAAGAAAGTTATTACGGAAAAATTCTGCACAGAAAAAACCGTTGGATAATTATACAGCTTAACTTAATTGTTTCTTAGTTATTTAAGGCTGTCTATCTTCAACATGTTTTCTATGTGATAGGCTTCTTACAGTTTGCCAAATTTTCAATTAGTTCTTATGAGTTAATATTTCTTGGACTTTAGAAATTAGTGTTCTATATTATTATGCTTCTGACAGTCAGCACTGTTGTCTTTTTATATAGTAAAATGCGCCATTTCAAGTTGTTGTCACAATCATGTTTTTTTATTGCAAGGAATTTTAAGTTTACTTCTTACATGTCATGTTCTTGTTGAAACAGTTCACAATTTGCAGGCATGTCTTTCTTTCAGGTTCTGATTCTACACTAGTGTCCATTCTTCTGTTATAATATTTTTAATTGCTGATTTAATAAATTGATTAAAAGACTTGCAGAACATAGGCATTGTTTAGTATTAAAACCTCAATCATTTCCTTTGAGATATCCCAGCAATCTCCTGTGTGTTGCCGGGGCCCATAAGGGAAGCAAAGAATAGCAACACTGTAGCCTACCAAGCATGTCGTAAGAGGCGACTAAGGAGGCTTGATGGTTCCGTCGCCCTACTACTGAGTGAGTGCGTGGCACGACACTGTGAGCTGTGAGTTTCATGTGAAGTGCTTTTGAATCTGCCCAAGTTTTTTTTATTTGGAACGTGACTGCATGTTCGGAGCGATGGCAGGTGGCTATGTCTCAGAGTTGACGGTTTTTGCCTTATGCAGAAATGGCTGCTGTGCTTCTGGTTGACTGCCACTGCCGTCGGTGATGAACTGTATTTTCGTGGACTGTGTGGGTGAACATCTAGGAAACATCTAGATATGAAAATGACTGCCGATTCCATCAGAGATGAATTGGATGTTTCGTGGGGGACTATTGTGTTGACATTCTGGCGGCGGCATTATGCACAGTGTATCTGTGCGGTCTGTTGTTTGTCAAGACTCCTGTCTTTTCCACTTTTCACATTGGGTAGTGGGGAGCATTGTGTGTGATACTCACTGGCACAGGAACGGAGCATAATGGGGACGACCCGTTGCTGTGAAGCTGGAACTGCGACTAACCTAACCTATCCCAGCAATGTATTTCCCACTGTAAACCTCAACAAAGAAGATGGCAAAGAAGTGGGAAATACATGGCTGGGATATCTAAAAAGGAAATGGTTGAGGCATTCAAAGAACAGACTGCTGTTTATTGCTACCATGGTCCCTGTATGGTAAGGTAAGGTAAGGTAAAAGTCCCATTGCAGATACTGAAGAGGATTGTCAAGTGTTAAGCCGTCACACATTCTAGGTCATAGAATGGTTAGAAACCAGTCATAACTAGGTTAGTTAGTTGGTGCGGTTCCAACTTCACGGCAAAGGTTGGCTCTATAATGCTCTGTTCCTGCGCCAGTGAAAATCACATAAAATGCTCTTCACTGCCCCATGTGTAACAGACAGGAGTCTTGACAAACCAACAGTCTGCACAGGTGTGCTATGCATAATGCCGCTGCCATAATGTCATCACAAAAGTCCACCATGACACTAGAAAACATTGCACAAGAGCAAGTATCTCACTCATCTCCTATAGATCACACAAGGAGAATCTCAGCTCAGTGTGATGAACTCTACTGCACCAGTGAGGATCCAGATGTGTGAATAGCAGAATCACACATGCTATGGAGGTCAGAATGGCCGAATGGATAAGAATACTCATTCTTAAACATCCGGTGTGCTGATGCTGAGATAGGGGCTCAACCCCTACACCGGTCAGTTGGACTAAAATTTTGGCTTCTCATCCTTGACTTGGGGATGTAAATTACAAGTACCTCTTAAGTTAAAGTTGGTTTGCCTGATGGCGAGGGACACTGGTAATAGGGAAAACTAATCCACACGCAAAAATCAGTCCAGTACACTAGAAGTAGTAGTATGTGAATCGACAACACTTGAGTTAAAAGCTAGAAAGCGGGGGGAAAACAACACATGCTATAAATTTTCAGTGGGTAGCTGCTCTAATTTTCAGTGGGTAGCTGCTCTAATTTTCAGTGGGTAGCTGCTCTAATTTTCAGTGGGTAGCTGCTCTAATTTTCAGTGGGTAGCTGCTCTAATTTTCAAAATTTGCATGGGCAGGAGCCTAGCCTGCTCTTTTAGATTTCCATCTAATGAGGGATTTTTAATGTGCACACAGGTTCTCTGAGTTTTTTGCCCTTGTCTGAGAAGGCTAGACATCCAATCCACTACCTCAGAATCAGAGAGAAGTAACCATTCTTTTCTAATGCTTGTAAAAATCCAGATAGTCAACACTGAGATTTGTGTGTGTGTGTTCGGTCGCTCGCTTGCTTTGAACTCAAGTGTAGTCCATACACACACTGCTACTTCTAGTGCATGATTTTTGCATGTGGATTAGCTTTCCATATTATCAGTGTACCTCGCCATCAGATGAACCAACTCCGACTTCAGAGGTACTTGAAATTTATTTTCCCGTGTCAAGAACGACAAGTCAAAATTGTAGCCCAACTGACTGGTGTAGGGGTCGAACCCACTACCTCAGCATCAGCACACCGTATGTTTAGAACAAGCGCTCTTATCTAATCCACGCTCTTAACCACTGTGAGGCGAACTTGGTTTTCTGGAGCCAGAAGCAAACGTCACAGGTTAGTCACAACCTTTGACCTACTCCACCTCCACATATTTTTACCGGGCTGGGTCAACCCCAGAGCTGTACTATTTGGAAAACAGTAATCCTGATTCTGATGAGGATTGAATCCAGACCACTGTCCTGGCAGGCATGCACACTAACTATTATACCACCTAGGCTCCTCTATAGTACAGATGCTTTTTTGGTGTTGTTTTCTGACAGATGAGTATGGAGACCATACTTGGCCAGATTTTGGACACCAGGAGTGTCAGAAAAGGAGCTTTGGTTGTTCTGATGCTGTTGCTGCTGGCTCACTGTTTGCCATGTAGTAAAGGTGAAGTAGCATTAATTTGTGTGTACATGTGTGGTGTAGAAACAGCATTGTCTTGTTTGTACACATGTGACATAGAAACAGTCTTGCGCCTGTATTAGTCTATACATGTGTAATAACAGCATTATCATGTGTGTATCTGTGCAGGTCTGGTGTAGAAACATTATTGTGTGTGTGTGTGTGTGCTTGGATACACACAGACAGACAGACAGAGAGAGAGAGAGAGAGAGAGAGAGAGATTGTGCTAGCTGGTTGGTAAATCTCCTGGAAGACTGATATTTAACACTTACGTTCCATACATTTGATACAGTGGCATTTCGGTGGACTGAGCTTTGAATATAACCCGCATCTATCGGAGTGAGGTTGGTGCAGAGACTTCTCCCAACCCCGCATCAAAGTACCATTTCTGCTGGGACTGTTGCAGAGCTCTCTTTCTCATCTCCAAGCTCAGAAACCATCAACGTTTGCAAGATTGG
The DNA here is from genome assembly GCA_963921405.1 of Cepaea hortensis. Classification (NCBI taxonomy): domain Eukaryota; kingdom Metazoa; phylum Mollusca; class Gastropoda; order Stylommatophora; family Helicidae; genus Cepaea; species Cepaea hortensis. The sequence goes on from OY992883.1 coordinate 82,723,812, forward strand.
TATTGATGGATTGGCATTCAGGTGGACTGAGCTCTGAATATGGCTTGCATCTATGTGAATGAACGAACACACTTTATTTTCAAAGGGTTAAGAAAAGTGCCCGTTTAACATTCTATCCTTCTTCTATATTTTTTCTCATACATTATTTCATTCAACATCAATTATGAAGCTAATCTTAGACAACAAAAGAACAATAAGCTTTAAAACGCATGAAAAATAATCAATAATACACGACTCACTGAGGCAATGGGCATTATATATACCTAAAGAAGGTGTAACATACCATACATATGGGAATTTATTGGCTAGTTGTCGAGATCATTTTCCATTATGATTGTTTTTTTTTAGGGGGGCATGTAGTTTGTACTGAGGTAGTGTTCAAACAGGTTGCGACTGTATGTATAATGATTGGTGGTGTCTTTGATTTCTTATGGAAGATTGTTCCACAATTGAGCGGCAGAGTTTGCTAAGCTTGTTTTATATAAGTTTATCCAAGGTTCAGGAACATGGAGTGTATTTAAGAGTGAGGTTGATGCAGATTCTTTTCTCCAAACCTGATACCAAAGTATGATCTCTTTGGAGACCATATTGCAGAGCCCTCCTTCCCCTCTCCAATCTCAGAAATCAGTGGTGTTTGAAAGATTAGGACTGAAACTCTACTTCTGTACAGAGCCATCTTAGTATGTAACCAGGTCATGATCCAGCACAGCACGTAATGGCCTGGTTTGTTTCAGGCCTAGATTAGTAGCTTCCACCACATGTTTTAGGTATTTCTTTGTCAACAAACACCATCATAGAATATATTCTGAACAAGTAAAGAACAAATGTATAATTTTTCTATGAGTCACCCCTGCTTTCAATGAAAGTCCTCCAGCTCAGATAAAGTACTTGGATTCCTGTAGAAAAAATATTCTCTTGGTCACGTGTGTAACCACTCATGCACCACCTGCTGTACCTCTTCACAGAAGTCACACAGTTTTGAAATTTTCTACTCCGCTCATACGCTTGTTGGACTGACTGGCATGCATGACCATACTGGACCTTCAGGACCTTCATTTGCTGATGAATTTCTATATGTTTCACCCCTTCACTGATATAAAAACAGATAACAGAACAATGCTCCTCTTTGGTGCATGTCAAAAGTGAGGCGGTCATTTGTAAACTGCTCTTATGATGTAACCGTGTTCATCTGCACCATGATGTCACATTCTTAAAACACTCTTGACATCCTTAACAACAATATTGACAGGTGATAAGACAATGGCATGGTTATTGTAATTTTTATCACACTTTTAAGGTTTTCATTTGTTTCTCATAGAAACAGCAATATGTGACCAAAGAACACAGTACGTCTCTTTCTTAAAGTTGCATGTAACATTCTACTTTCTTTAGTCTCTTCCAGGCAATCGTTGTTAGTTAAATCTGGCATTCCAAAGTATTTGTAACATTCAAATCAGAAACCACATCTCTGCTGCCTCTAGTCTCTCTAATTTGTTCATTCACATTTCAAGATTCACTATCATACAGCAGAATATGTTTGATATAACATTTCATTGTTGTGTTGTTATTTTACATTCAATGATAGTGACTTATTACAGAATATATTTTTAATTTTTCTGATTTACAGCTTTTGCTTGCCTTATTATGCTTTTAATCTCAGTCAAACATCTACCATCTGATGTTAAGATTTCCCCCAAATATTTGAATTTATTGACTTGGTTCAGCACTTTTCCTGCAGTTGTGAGACTAAAAGTAAGGCTAAACCTTACAAATTAGTATACACATGCAGAGTCAATTGTCAGTGTCTATAAAAAAATTTTTTTACCATGTGTTACAGGGGCCCATAGGGGAATCAAAGATTAGTAAAGCTGTAACTCACCATGTATGTTGCAAGAGGTGACTACTAAAGTGACATGAGACTGGTTACCTCATCTTGTAGAAAACTTTAGTTACAAAATCCAACCAATCATGAACAAGTCTACAGAGAGCCTGAGTCTGGCATGAATTAGATGTGTACCTGTTGCTTCATTGGGAGATGAAAGATAGCAGAAGATGAAGATTAAATAGTTTCCTTCTTTCACACTGGAGAGTTCTTTTATTAAGTCTTACCATGGACATGTCTTACCTAACATTCTAGGTCAGCCAACAGGTTCAGGAGGCAGGCAAGAGTTGAGTGAGGAGAGATTAATCAACTGGTTGATGGGAACATATGTGAAGCAGGCGAGGCCAGTGCTGAAGCACAGCGATGCAGTGTCTGTGTCCGTCAAGTTCTCATTTGTCAGAGTGGAGGATCTGGTAATGTAGCATCTGTTACTGCATGAGGTAGAGAAATTTGCTGGTGTAACATTTAGAAGAGAACAGTATTTTAATTTAGTGGCATATGTAGTGTTGAGAAGTCTAACAGAGGAGCATATATGATGTTTGTAATACTGTGGAGTTTAGAGTCTAGAATTTTAACATTTGAAATGACTGAAGATCTAATATTGATATAATTGATATTTGTCTAATGTGGAGATGTTGTATTGTTATATATAATATTATAGTATGCATTTAATAATGTAGGGATATGTATAATTATATTTGTATTTCAGTGAGTACACTCAGGAATATCAAGATGAATTAAGCTCGAAGACAGTTTGTGGAGTCTCTGATGGAGTCAGAGATGCCAAAAATCAGCTTCATTTTTCTGCCAGGCCATGCTTGTGTAAGAGGACATGACTAAGCTGATAGGGTTGCAAGTGGGGCTGCTGTGGAAAGTGGACATGCAATGGACTGGGCTAATATAGTGAATGCTGTCAGGGCATATGTCAATTAAAAGAGTAAAATGATGACTGAATCTGCAACTTTGACCAGAGTTAAAGGGAGTGAAGCCTGTCAAGAGTGCTAGCTATGGAGATGGCCAAAGAAGAACAGTTAGCAGACATGATGTCATCAACCACTATATGCTGAAGGAGATACTAAGGATGGGCACATCCAAGCATATACAAACAAAACATTGTGCCATCTGTTTGTAATTTCTCTAATCAATGTAGTTTTTATATATCTTTGAAGGGGTGTCTCATTTGTTTTTCTGTCTATCAATGGTGTTCTTTACATTTTTCTCAGAAACCACATTTTCACTAGACATTTGTCAGTCTGTCTGCTTATTGTTCTTTTTTTCATATGCATACACAAGTTTTAAGATATAAATAGCACTTCAATCAACACTCTTTTTCTCAGAGCAAATGTCAGCTTTTTATTGGTGAGTATGTTTTCCATCTTGCAAAAGGCTATTTTTGACATTGAGATGCTGGTTCTAATCTCTACAACTTATCCTCCATCTGATGTTATGGCTGTTCCAAGATAGTTTTATAAATTCACCAGGTTAAGAATTTTTCCATTTACTTTGATGTTACATTGTGGTATTTTTTTCTTCTTGAATATAACCATAATTTCTGTTTTCTTACAATATAATTCTAACCCTAGTTTTTCACTATGTACAATGCGCACAAATGTATAAGTTCTAAATAGTACTTTAACCCTTTACAGGGCAGACGCTTGTCCGTTTTTTAGCCCTGAACGGGCAAGATTTTTTCAGGTTCGGTAAAATTTCGGGTTGCATAAGTAAAAACATCACAAATAAGGTGTTAGTCAACCGATTTTAATTACATAAACAACACAATGAAGGGAAAAGCATGCAGAATATGTTACTCATGTGATTGTTGTCGGTAATCCATATATGAACACAAATATTTACGAAATACAGCATATTGTTTGTGATTTTCCATCATCTATACGGCAATTTACAAACACATTTTCAGAATCATAATCACTTTCTTCACGACTACTAATGCAAAGTAACGCTTTTCACTGATATCTAGCTCCGATTAATAGTCAACTTCGTGCCCTTTAATGTCACTTAAATTGAACCTAGCGAAATCTCGGCTATCACTTGAAGAATCACCAAAATTCGTTTTGAAAAACTAAGCGTAAAAACCCCGAAAACTATCAAAAAAAGTCTGTAAAAGTCCGTTCAAATTCATAGTAGGCGCTTACAAATGGCGGCCACATTGTCAAGCTATCGGCGAAAGCGAAAGTAGCCGTCGGAAGTATCGTAAAGCCGAGAGATCATGTTTTTACAATGCATAATAGTATCGGGCGGTTTCAGCTGATCTGCTCGTTTAAGCGACTGGACGGAAATGGACGTTCTGCCTGGTAAAGGGTTAACAGTCTTTTTCCCCCACTGCAAATGAGAGTAGTTTTATAACTCTGCCCAGTTAGAAATCTTGTCATTATAGAGTATCTCTGGTGTTATGAAGCCATCTGAATCTAGGTCTTCTTGAAAAGTCTCAAAAAGCAGGTATGTTACTGCTATAAGCAAACAGGAACAGAAACTCCCAGACAGTTTTACAGATGCTAGTGAGGGAAAGTAACCACTTTGAAACATCACAAGTCCTTGACTTTCAAAGAGGTTTAATACATAGTAAAAATTGAGTAAGCTTTAACCAAATGTAAAATGTAGAACACAATATATGATTGTTGAGACTCAAAAGGAAGAAAAAATCACAGACAATGCATTAATTGCTTATAGTCAGCTTCTTTCAGGTTCAAAAGCACAATATTGTTCATGAAATTAGTGACATAATTTTGGTTCTAATATTGCAAAATGGATAAGAAACATGGAGGAGATCTACAACAATTACTTATAAACTGCAAACATTCATTAACTGGTGCATGCACAAAACAGGCCAGGGACAAAATGATATGGGACAAAAGAAAAAGCAACGGCTGCAGCAGGATATAACAATATGAATTGCAAATAATTAGGTATATTTAGCTTCTGTGAAAAGACGAGACATACTAAACACAGACACAACATACGTACCTTATAAAGAAATCCATCATACACAGGTGAAAACAAAGTGTGACTTATCCAAAATCAGAAACAATCAATAAATATATAAAATTAAATAATAAAATTAAAAATAAGTACAATAGGACACAAAGGACGGCCGACGTTTCGATTCTAAGAATCTTTGTCAAGGACAGGACAACACAAATAGATTTTTTTTTTAATGAAAAAAACACAAAATGAATTAACACAACTACTTGGTTCCCATGTGGGAGCTGCAATTCAGGGGCAAAATGGTATGGTAGAATCACTGTTTTGAAGCTTTTGGAGAGAACTAAAGAAATTCTGGTGAAGAAAGGGATCAACTAGAAAGTTGGTTGTATTGGGTTGGATATACATTGAGAAATATCTGTTAAAGTATGACTAGAAAGTCTTTTCTCTGGAGCCCACAGGACAAAAGCAAAAAAATGGAGAACTACACATGGAAAATAGAATTAGAAACAGAGCTGAATAATAGTGGGAGGACATTGAGGGTGTTGTAGATGGCAGGGTGTTGTAGATGGCAAAAGATGGAAGGGTTTGGTGTAAATTGGTTGAGAGCCTATGCTCCACTGGGAGATAAAAGACCACAGCAGAAGAAGAAGAAGAATTTTGGTTCTCTGTATGTCATAAAATTGTTCAATTTTTTTTCATATTTTGTTTTCAGAATGAGGCCACTGATACATTTACCTCCACCTTATTTATTGTTCAGGTATTGTGTATTTTTGTCTGGTTATACTTCATTGTTTAGGCATAGAGGTATATCATTACTGTGTATGGATGCTGTTGTTTTTTTTTGCATATCCTTTTTACAGGACATCACTGTCAACACCAGCATTTTACTACTGTTGTTGATGTCTTGGCAAGGTTATGTTCAGTAGTTTGCCATTGCTTTCTGAACGACCGGCTCCCATACCAACTCGTTAAAACCTAGTGCAATGTGGTCTGCTGCCAAATTGGTCGCATCTGTGTTTCGAACGCGGGTAAGCGGGCTTATGAATTGCATCCATAAGCCCTTTCCACAGAGACCGACATGCTGTTGTTTAGGATCAGTTATATATTACTGTAGGTTTGAGCTGATTTGTTAAAGAATAGTTATATTTTACTGTAGGTTTAGGTTGATTTGTTCAAGAATAGTTATGTATTACTGTAGGCTTGAGCTGATTTGTTCAAGAATAGTTATATATTACTGTAGGCTTGAGCTGTTTTGTTTAAGAATAGTTATATATTACTGTAAGTTTGAGCTGATTTGTTCAAGAATAGTAAAATATTACTGGTCATTTGCTTAAAGGCAAAAAGTTAAAGATCCTGCCTCCATGCCATCTTGGTGAATGGAGCTAAGCCAATATTTTCATGACCACTTGTTAGGTAATCTAATCAGTACTTTGCTGTAGACTTACCCCCCCCCCCCCCCCCCCCAAAAAATGTTCAGATATCCATGTCATGTTCCTGCGTCAACATCAGAGCCATGTGGTCATTAACTAAATCCAACCATTATAATCAATGACAAACTGACCAGAAGATGAGTTTACTAGCCTCACTGGTACAAACATTTCATCCACATTATTACTTAAGATAGTTATTAACTATAGACCTAAAATAACAGACTATTTAAAACAATAGAGATTGTTGCTGTCCCCTTATTATGGACAAAAGGCCTCTGTAGATATTTGTAACTTCAGCTTTAACTGTTTAATGATGGTGATCAAGTGAGATGGCGAGTCATGACCGCCCACGCTTTTCGGCATGGCACATGATGGATGGATTGTGGTAGTGGTTATGTGATAATTTTATCGAATGTGGCTGCCATTGTAGTGTTAATACTGGTGGTTTCTGGCAGATGTGGAAAGATCCACGTTTGAAATGGAATGTATCAGATTATGATGGGCTCCAAACTGTTCGTCTTCCAGCAAGCAAGCTCTGGATTCCTGACTTGGTCCTCTTCAATGTGTAAGTGTTTGTTAGCTATTGATCATTAAATTATAAATCTCCATATTTATGATTACACTAGCTGACCCGGCCCACTTCGCCCAGTCCCTGTGCGGGGAGCATCTCATTTAATTCATATTCGGCCCCTGCTCCCGTTCCCGTTCCCAAAAAAGACGACCCGCCCCGGCTTCACCCAGTCCCTAGTGGGGAGCGTCTCATTTAATTCATATTAGTAGTCATATAAGCTCCCGTTCCCGTTCATATGGCGAACAGATTGGAAGAGAACAATCTTCATCCCAATAACTAAATAGGGCAATTTATTATTTTTTGTGTGTTGGTTTGGCGGTTACACCAGACCAGCTGGTTCCCCCGCCTCCCGCTTTTTTGGCGTGGACCCTTAGTCTCACTGTGAGCTATTGCCCACAGTGGTCCACATTTAAGGTGAAGCTATGTGAGGTGGTTTGATCAACTCCCCCTCGGCCCCCCCCCCTCCCCCCCCCCCCCCCGACCAGACCATTTTATTATGTAAATAGCTGTTTGTAAACTAACAAACTATGACAGTTGGCAGCACCGGAATGAGAAGAAGACGTGTAGAAAATTTCATCTCAATCGGATGGACCGTTCGCGAACGAATAAACGACATACAGACAGACAAACATTGCATTTTATATATATATAGATTATCTTCATTTTTGTACACCTTCAGAGGTCAGCCTGAATATTTTTAAAGAAAGCAGCAATCAACCTGAGGTTATTGACATCTTCTAAGCATGTATTCTCAAATGGAGCTGGTGTGGGCCAAAAGTGTTTTCTCTGTTCTTCTATATTGGACACTTGCAACAAATGTTTTGCTGTCATCAGTTGTACAGTAATATTTTCCCTGGCTACTATTTTTAATTTGTTGAGCAGATTGTTTCTGTCTGTTGTGTACTATGTGGAGTCTCACGATTGCTGCTTGTTTACTTCTGTGCAGCTAGTAACATGCTTTATCTGTCTGATGGCCTGGACACCACTTCCCACTTGGTTCAGTAGTTATTTTTATACATACTCTTCTTGATAACTTCATAAGTTATGTCAGTATCAGGATAAGCTAACCGTTTCACCTTCTTTTGCCAATTTACCAGCCTCTTCATCACCAGGTTTTTTGCAGTGTTGCAATGAAAAGGAATCAACTGTATTACAGCCATTTGGATTTTAGATAATAGTCCATGAAGTGCTCCTCTTAAATCTCCAATGTTGTGCACTACTTTTGCTCTGCTGATTAAAAATTTTATGCTTGCATAAATAAATGTGTGCAGTTTCATCTTCAGTTTTATGAGCCTGTTAATCCATCTTCTTCTTTTGCCCTCTATTCCCCAATGGGGCATAGGCCCTCCACCAACTAAACTCAACCCATAGTTCTCCTCTCTCTCTCACCCCCCCCCCCTTTCTCTCCCTCTCCCCCTCTCTCTCCCCCTTTCTCTCCCTCCCCCCCCCCCCCCCCCCCAAAAAAAAATAAATAATTGTAACTATCCCTTGCAGCTTTGTCCATGTCCTTCATTTCCGTTTCTTCTTCTCTCCTCCATGACTTTTTAGGTCTTCCGCTATTTACTTTTCCCTGTGTGTTCCAGACTAAGACTTTTCTAGATATGCTATTCTTTTATTTTTTCAATGTATGTCCTATCCATTTCCAGCATCTTTTCCTCGCCTCTTGATTCACTGGTATTTGTCTAGTTCTCTCCATGAGCTCCACATTGGTGAGTCATACCATTTTATTCATTCTATTTTGCGCTTGCACCACTAAGTAAATGTTTAAAGTTGTTTTTTGTTGTTGTTGTAATTGTTATCATTGTTATCGTGTTTCTATCCATACAGTCACAGTGCTACTGATTTAATGTTAGAATTGAATATTCAATGTTTTGTGCTGTTTAATTTCTTTTGACTTCCACAAATTCTCTAGTTCATAAATACTATTCTAGCCTACTGTATTTTTTTATTCTGAGTTCTTTAGCTGTTCCACCACCTTTTCTCTACATTGTTTCCTAATTAAGTGTGTAATTCTGTCTCTTGAAGTGAGGTTTGTTGCAAGGAAAATCCACCACCTATTGTCTACATTGTTTCCTAATTAAGTGTGTAATTCTGTCTCTTGAAGTGAGGTTTGTTGCAAGGAAAATCCACCACCTATTGTCTACATTGTTTCCTAATTAAGTGTGTAATTCTGTCTCTTGAAGTGAGGTTTGTTGCAAGGAAAATCCACCACCTTTTGTCTGCATATCTTCCTAATTAAGTGTGTAATTCTGTCTCTTGAAGTGAGGTTTGTTGCAAGGAAAATCCACCACCTTTTGTCTACATTGTTTCCTAATTAAGTGTGTAATTCTGTCTCTTGAAGTGAGGTTTGCTGCAAGGACAATCCACCACTGTTTGCCTGCATTGTTTCATAATTAAGTGTGTAATCCTGTCTCTTGAAGTGAGGTTTGTTGCAAGGAAAATCCACCACCTTTTGTCTACATTGTTTCCTAATTAAGTGTGTAATCCTGTCTCTTGAAGTGAGGTTTGTTGCAAGGAAAATCCACCACCTTTTGTCTGCATAGCTTCCTAATTAAGTGTGTAATTCTGTCTCTTGAAATGAGGTTTGCTGCAAGGACAATCCAGTTCCATTTCTGCTTACTCCCAATGATGCCTTTAATTTCATTTTTTAATAACTAGTTCTTCACTGTCCTTGTATAAACTTTAAATGATTATGTTAGTATTATAAACTTTATCATTTAAAATCTATTTCTTCTTATTTGTGCAAGTTCAATCATTGCTAAAACTATTTGGTGGCAAGGTTCATTTATGCAAATCTCTAAGTTTTTCTATGTTATAGTATAATGTATCTTGTCATGTAATCACAGTGTTGAAAATGTAATTTTATAGGTATCAACCAATTTTCAGAATTTGCTGTTAATTGTTTCGGAAGGAAATGTGATGAGGAAGGTAACTTGCCACCCTACCTCATATGCCATTGCTTAAAATGTATGAAGGCCTAACACTTCACACCTCAATGTATGTTCAGTGCTTTACTTTACATAAACCTACTGTTTCTGTTTGTATAGAAACTTGTCATCTCATTCACACATATTCTTGAACAGCTGGGGTTTTCTGTTTAGCATGTTTTATAGGATGTTAACATTTGACACAACTCTGCCCAACCAACTAACTGACTGGCTGGCAGGCAGGCAGGCAGGCAAGCAGACATCCATCCATCCATCCATCCATACACACACACGCACGCACGCACACACACACACACACACACACACACACACACACACACATACATTTGGGCGCAGAGATTCCAAAATATCAGTCCCAGTGGCTATTATTTTAGATATCATAAACCCACTTTTATGTATTGGAGTTGGGAGTGGGGTGGGGGTAAATAATTGAAGGCGTAAAATATTGACCAATCAAAGTTTTTCTTGTAATAGAGTGATGTATAGTTAGTTGCATGTTCATAACAAGACACAGCAATCAACCCCGGCATGTTTTGGCTGTTTGTGATTTACCAGCCAGTTTTAAAATTCAGGTGTTTGCCATTGCTTCTTGAACAACCAGTGCCGATACCATTGAATTCAATGCAAGGTGGTCTGCTTCCAAATCGTCTGCAGCTGAACTCCTGACTCGGCATGTTATGGAATGCATGCAACCAAGCCACATCACCAACTATCGGCAGTGATGGTAATGCTGTAAATAAAAAAAAAGATTTTATGTCCTGTAGTCAAATAAAATACATGCTGTGAGATGAGTTTCTCTGTGAATTTTGCAGTACATGAGGCACACAAAACTATTCCCAAGTACTAGCCATGGGCTGGCTCCATGGGCTGGTTCAAAACACAGCTGCAGGCGATTTGGCAGCAGACCGTTTTGCATTGGGTTTTTACAAAATGGTATTGGTGTGGGTCATTCAGAAAGCAATGGCAAAATACTGAACGTAAACTTGCCAAGAGATCACAACAGCAAAAAATGCTGGTATTGACTGCAACATCCTGTAAAGGATATGGAACTAACTAACTAACAAGCCATGGAATATGTACATCTTGTTTGTTTACTTCACAAGAAGTGTTTTGGTTATTGGAAAATATTTACAACAAAAAATTTTTGAAGTCAAGGTTATTAGAAGAGACTATAAGAGATGACAAGATAGCAACATTTTGAGCGGTTTCCAATAGCAGCCCAGGAACAGTGTATCTGAAGGTCAAAGCAACAGGCCTGTGAGGTTTAGTGTCTATTTTCCCCTTGTTTTCTACATTTCTGAAGAGGTTGATAGTGGTTGTAATACTCGGTTTCAGTACTGGATGATAGTGTAAGATTTTTATATGTTCTTATTGTGCTAAATTTGTGCAGTGAATGGTGGCATTTATATTAAATGTCTACATATGTGATGATGGTGGAAAGCTGGTTTTGATTCCTTTTATATTAATTTTCTGTATTAGTTAATGGTATACAATTTTATTTTAGAATCAGCTTAGAAGTTAGTGGGATACAGTTTCATAATTCTTAGATATACAGAGTCCAGGGTTTGAAATCAGCCGTAAACGATTTGGAAACAGATTGCTTTGCATTGATTTCAGTGGTATGTGATGTCAGCCATTTAGGAAAGCATTGGCAAATTACTGAATGTAAAATTAACTAGTAAATAACACAATTTGAATAACGAAGACACAAACAATAGATTGCACGATTTATTGCCTGGCATATTTCGCTGCATCTCGTCAGGTACATACTGCAGAAATCACACAACTTACGTGAATTAATTAGATAAATCCTTCAAACTGAAATATACACATGTTCGCACAGTAATGTCGATTGTCTACCACGGTAATTTTAAACTGACTAACATGTCTTTCTGCTTGCACAAGGACGGCTTACGAAGGTTGATTAGTATAGCTTCAGCAAACTTTAACAATCGACTACTTTGTGTGTTGAACAACACACGGAAGGCACTGTCCCTTTCAACCACGTGACCACTCTCGAGCACATGTCTCCCGACCGATGAAGCCGGACTGTTCCGGTGTGTAGGCCTGCCTAGGCTACCATCTTCTGTGTGTAGTATCTTGTCCAACCAATTCGGAATATGTTCCGAAACCCTGCAATGTAACTGTTGCTCAGTTCTGCCTATGTAGATGGCCTCGCATCTGCATGTAAATTGGTAAATACAATTTGATTTGGCGTACAAAGCTACAGGTTCTTTTACTGCTGGGACTGGGATTGGTGTGTTTCTGTACCTGATGACTAGAGCTGCAGCACAGAATGTTCGCTCGACTGCTGTGGTGAGCCAGTCCTGCAGACGTTGCATTACGTCATCTCCTCGGAAGGTTAGCTGAATGAATACTTTGAGTTTAGGGACTGTAGTTACTTCTGATTTCGGTTTGGGCTGTTGGCAGTGGCGCTTTATAAATCCTGTGGAGTACCCATTCAGGTTTAAGGCATTCTTCAGAGTTGGACAAGATACTACACACAGAAGATGGTAGCCTAGGCAGGCCGACACATCGGAACAGTCCGGCTTCATCGGTCGGGAGACATGTGCTCGAGAGTGGTCACGTGGTTGAAAGAGACAGTGCCTTCCGTGTGTTGTTCAACACACAAAGTTTGCTGAAGCTATACTAATCAACCTTCGTAAGCCGTCCTTGTGCAAGCAGAAAGACATGTTAGTCAGTTTAAAATTACCGTGGTAGACAATCGACATTACTGTGCGAACATGTGTATATTTCAGTTTGAAAGATTTATCTAATTAATTCACGTAAGTTGTGTGATTTCTGCAGTATGTACCTGACGAGATGCAGCGAAATATGCCAGGCAATAAATTGTGCAATCTATTGTTTGTGTCTTCGTTATTCAAATTCATCACGGGGAAACATTGTTTTGAAATAACAAAATGCCAATAAAAGCTGGGGTTGATTGTAGTGTCCTGAAAAGGATATGCAATTAATGTAAAACTTTTTTCTAGACTTTTTTAAGTGTACTAAATTTGTGTACAATTTGCCTCCTTGTTCTATTTTGGACACTATTTTTCTCTCTCTCTCTCTCTCTCTCTTTCTCTCTCTCTCTCTCTCTCTCTCTCTCTCTCTCTCTCTCTCTCTCTCTCTCTCATATCTCTCTCTCATATCTCTCTCTTATCTCTCTCTCTTCTCCTCTCTTTCTGTCTGTCTGACTCTCATATCTCTCTTATCTCTCTCTCTTCTCCTCTCTTTCTGTCTGTCTGACTCTCATATCTCTCTCATTCAACCCCTCCCCCACTCTCTCCTTCTCTCTGTATCCACCAATTATAACAGTTACAGCATGTTCACGCAAACAGTGCCTACCAGACGCCCCCACAATCCTTGTATGAGGAGACGGTGACGGTGACCTCAGATGGAAATGTTGTCTGGGTGCCTATGCTGACTTTGTTCAGCACTTGTCCCATGGACCTGACAGATTTCCCACGTGACATACAGACCTGCAGTTTGGTGTTTGGATCTTGGATGCACAGCAGTTGGGAGATTAATGTCACAGTAAGATCTGTTTGACTTTTTTATTTCTTATCTTAGAAGGAATAACATTCACAGCAGTTGGGAGATTAATTTCAAGGTAAGGTATGTTTGACTTTTTGTATCTTATCTTAGAAGGAATGACATTCACAGCAGTTGGGAGATTGTCATGGTAAGAAATGTTGAGAGCTATATTGAGTCAATTCTGATGTATGCAAGGGAATCATGGACAATTGAGCAAGTGAGAAATTATGTAGAGGCTGTGGAGAAGTAGTTTTATAAAAGAATGATGAGAATGCCTTCGATGGATAGAAAGGGCAATGAAGATATCTTAAAAGATATTAGCTCCCTAAGGGAACTATTGCTGAGATCAAAAGAAGACAGTCCATATTATTTGGACATATCATAGGAAGGGGAAATCTGGAGTGTATCAGGAAAGTTGGAAGGTAGGAGAGGAATGGGGAGACCTACAGAAATGAGGCTGGAAAGTTTTACATCATGGCATGGAGGAATATCAGTATAAGAATTTATTGGCAGCACATGTGACAAGTGCTATGCACAGATGTAATACCAATGCCACATGGACTATAAGAAGAAGAACTATTTTACTATATTTATCTTAGTTTAGAATGTGAGGCATTCACAGCAGTAGAGAGATTAATGCCACGGTAAGAAAATGTTTGACTTTTTGTATCTTAGAGGGTATGGTATTCACAGTAGTAAGAACTGTAAACAGAGCACCAAACTTAGAAGATTCAGTTGTAACATTAAAATAGTTCTACTGTATGCATCAGAATCATGGAGATTCCAAATAAACTACAAATATGCATTAATTGGTGTCTGCTCAAAATAGGGCTAAAATAGTATGATATAATCACCAATGTGGAGCTCATGGAGAGAACTAGACAAATGTCAGTGTCTTCTTCTTCTTCTTCTTCTTCTTCTTCTTCTTCTTCTTCTTCTTCTTCTTCTTCTTCTTCTTCTTCTTCTTCTTCTTCTTCTTCTTCTGCGTTCATCCTGAGAGTTTTTCCGGACGTGATTCCGTTGTGCCTGTTTACAGCAGAGCTGCATTCTTGCGCCATTAGGCAGACACATTCGACTTCTGCAGGCATTTGTTGACCGGGTTAACTTTTCCAAGGGCTTCTTAGGACTTTTGACTCTCACTGTTGTGGTATTATTCCCCATCCCATCTGGCCCATTTAGAACAGCCAAAGACATCCTGGTCAGCCCTCAAGGGAAGGTAGGGGCAGACCATGGGCATTCCATGCCATCCAAGGAGGCTTCCATAATTGCAGAGCCGACACATAGCGCTCTGATACCGGGCTCACCCAAGGAATCATCACGTCCTGTACATGGCTGCTTAGCCTCACTTCCGTATATTTGGCCATCCAGTCACCACAGGCTGTTCCTCCAGAAACCAGAAGAATGCAGTCTTCAGATGACATCCATGCAGTGAGCTTTCGTTTCAGACTTTCCATGTAATGGATTTGCTATCCAAGCAATATTCCATTTTGTGCCACTAGGACACATTTTCCACCTTTGATGACGCCCACACAATGAGCTTTTGATTCAGACTTTCCACGTAATGGATTTGCTAGCCAAGCAATATTCCATTTCATGCCTCGTGCCTTTTGCTACCGACATACCTGTGGTATGTAGTGTGGCAGTCTAAGTACTTCTTCATGCACCTTTAGATGTCAACCTGATTGTTGTTAAAGTAACCTGCGGTCAACTTGAACTTGTTGATATCTCCATAGAGCTTGTCCTCAAATGAAGCAGGCGTGAGCCAAAATATCTGTCTCAGTTTTGTATATATTGGCCACTCCTGCAGCAAATGTTTAGCTGTCATTTTACCAGTTCCACAATTACATTGATTGGTATCTCCTATATTTAGTTTATTGAACACGTGGTATTTCAGCCTGTTATGTCCTGTGCTGAGTCTGAAGATTGCTACTTGTTGTCTTCAGTCGAGTTTGTAATATGCATCATCTTTCTGGTGGCCTGGATGCTCTGATTCCCATTTGGTTCTATAAGTGCTTTTTATAAACCTCTTTACCTCATTATAGGTTATGTCTATGTCAGGCTGTGGTAGTCATCTGCCCTCTTTTGCTAGTCTATCAGCCTCTTCATTTCCAGGTATACTGCAATGTGATGGGATCCACTGTATTACAACTTTTTTGGATTATGACATAGTCCATGGAGTGCTGCTCTTAGGTCTGCTAGTTCTGTGCTGTTTTTGCTCTTCAGTATTGAGACAGCTGACTTTGCATCTGTGAAGGTAGCTATTTGCTTCTCTTTATTTTTCTCTATCAAGAGCATTTCTGCTGCAGTTTTCAAATCCTCTACCTCTGCTTTGAAGTTACTTGAAAATTTTCCAGCTGCCACTGACTGGTTTTTTTCCCACTCCGTTTTTTTAATGTACGAGAATTCTTCCTCCTCCATTTTCTATTGAATTTTTATCTTATCCATCTGTTTATGCATGCATCCAATTGCTACTTGGGTAATGTTCTTTAATGTAGTTTAGGGCTATTTTTCTTCTTTCTGTTTCATTCTGAGTGTTCTTCTTCTCAATACCAGGAATGTTTTCTTTCATCTCAGGCAGTTGCTGCTGTCCCCAAGCTGGGAACTTGTGTACATTGTAAATGGGTTTGACTGTTGATATGTTAAGTGTAGGATCTGCCCTAATCTTTCGTTTTGCGGTTTCTACAAAGTTGCTATGCTTCAGTCTTACCTTTCCAAAACCATTAAACCTTTTATATTATACATAGGGTGGTCTGTCAATCTTCAAAATTTTTCTGCTTGTTGTTGGGCTCTACTATCACTTCTATCCTGCATTGATTGTAAACAAGTGATCTTTTCTAGTTTGTTAATAGGCGTTGTCGTCAGGCCTCCAGTTATGATCCGCATTCCTTGATTTTGGACTCTATTTATTTTGTTAAAGTTTGACTTAGCTGCTGTTGCCCAAGCTGCAATGCCATATTCCAGTACTGGCCTCACCCGTCCAGTATATAACTTGAGAACTTTCTCATCTGCTCCCCACATTGTACCTGCAAGCTTTTTCATGATTGCCATTCTTTGCCTTGCTCTTGTTAGATTTTTCTCAACCTGTGTCTTCCATGTCAGGCGACGATCAAAGGTAACTCCTAGATAGTTTGGATTTTCTTCATAGCGCAATATTTTCCATTCAATACCAGCATAGGTTGCTGAGTTTTATTTGAGAGGGAGAACACTGTGCATGTTGTTTTATCCTCACTTATCTTCACCAGCCATGATTTTGACCAGTCCTCTAGTGCTAATAAGGCTTGCTGTATCCTGCTGATAGCTGCATTAATATATTCTTCAGATGTCCATAAGGCTAGGTCATCTGCAAAGGAGGATGTGTGTACTCTGGCTGGAAAATTTTCTGTGATGTCATTTATATATAGTAGGAATAATATTGGCGAAAGAACTCCTCCTTGGGGGACACCTTGCTTCAACAGCATCTTTTTGCTGGTTTGTCCTTGTACTTTTGTCCTCGCAGTTCTGTTCTCATGGTAGTGGCTAATCCATTTGTACATGTTCCCACAAACATGCATTTTTTGCAGTTTTACTTTCAGTCCTTCCTTCCATACTTCTTCTTCTTCTTTCGTTCGCTTGAAATATGTCTATATCTGCAATGTCGTCTCTTGCATGAATTGAACTGTTTTTTTCAGTTCACACAGTGGTCCATAGAGTTTATCTTCCACCGTCGTCTCTCTAGGCCAGAAGGTTTGCCTAGATATGTTATATTTTGGGCAGTCTTGGAGTATGTGCTCTGCTGTCTGCGACGCCAATCCACATGTGCACATGGCTGTTTCACCAATCTTGAATTTTGTATACATGTGGTTGCGTAATCTATTGTGTCCTGTTCTGAGGCGCAGAATAATGACTTGTTCTGGTCTGTCCATAATGTGGTAGTCATCTTGAGCAGGTTTTGGTGGCTTTCTGACTGATTTGATCATTCTTTTCTTTTGGTGGTATGTAACGGGCACATCAGGCTGTTCCTCTTTGGCTCCTTCCTTAGCCAATTGATCAGCTCTGTCGTTTCCGGGTACTCCACAGTGGGATGGTATCCACTGTATGGTGACTTTATGCTGACTGCTAAGTTCAGAAAGTAGTGTCCTTAGTACTGGCAATTTCCCAGAGAGGAGCGCCTCGAGTACTGATTTTGCATCTGTTAGTAGCACCACAGGTTGTGTACCATTGCTGTTATTTAGTAATTTCTCTGTTGCTATCTTGATTGCCTCAATTTCGGCATCATAGTTATGGCAGTACTTTCCTGTCGGTACTCTGGCTGTGTCCCTAGTATTATTTGGGTATTCTATGTACACTCCCGCTCCTCCATTTCGAACAGCATTTTGTGCTGACCCATCTGTGTAGACTCGGATCCAGAGGTCCTGTGGGTATTCTTCATCAAGGAAGCTGAGAGTGGCTGTTCTGCGCTGCACACTGTTCTGTTCTTCCTTGTCAAATATTCCTCTCACTTTTGTCTGGATTTGTAATGATAGTCTATGCTCATCTTTCCATGGAGTTCGCTCTGGAATAGTTGTTAGGGGTATACAAACTGTGGGCAGATCAGTGGTTTCTCTGCAGAGTCGTTTGGCCTGGTGGATAAAACTACTTCTTTTCAACCGCCCCATAGCTAGGTTTTCAAATCTGTTCTTCATAGGGTGGCCTGGCAAGCTGAGGAACTTTTCTGCTTGTATTAGCGTTTTCGTATCTCTGCGCTCACTCAGTGCCTGTGTCCTCCCCATCTTCTCCATTTCCACTATAGGGGTTGATCTCATCCCTCCTGTGGTGACTCTAAGTGCTTGATTTTGCACCTTGTCCAGCTCTTGTAGTGTGGTATTTGATGCTGAACACCACGCAGTTGACCCATATTCCAGGTGTGGTCGTATGCTCTGTTGGTAAACTTTGCTAAGTATTTTCGTACTGGCTCCCCATGTGGTTCCACTTAGCTTTCTCAGGATGGCTATTTTCCTTCTGGCTTTTGCTACTGCTTTGTTGATGTGCTTTCTCCATGTCAGCTTGCCATCAAATGTTACTCCAAGGTATGTTGGTTCTTTATCTTCTCTTAGGGGTGTTCCATTTATCTGGATGATCCCTGCCTTTTGTTTTGGAGAGAGGGTAAATAGGGTGGTGCTGCACTTGTCAGTGTTTATGCTGACACACCATCTATTTGCCCATGCAGCAAATGTATCTACAGCTCTTTGTAGCAATCTGGTGGCCACTGATGCATATTCATTTGTGCTCCATAGAACCAGGTCATCGGCGTACATTGCCGCTTTAATTCCATGCGGTAGGTGAGCAACAAGATCATTGATGAAGATTAGAAAAAGTGTGGGGGACAAGACTCCGCCCTGGGGGACACCGTGACGCAGTAGTACTTTCTTGCTCTTGAGTCCGTCTATCTGTACTCGGGCTCTTCTGTTGTGCAAGTATGCTTTCACCCATTTGTACATTCTTCCATTGACTTTGCAGTTTCTCAGTTTCTTCATCAGACCTTCTTTCCAGACTTTGTCAAAGGCTTTCTTCAGATCTATCCATGCCGCAAGCACCAGCTTCTTCTCTTGGAATGCATCCTCAATTTCTTGAGAGAGGTAGGTTGTCTGATCTTCCGTAGAGTAGCACTGCCTAAAGCCAGCCTGCTGTGGCACAAGGATGTTTTTACTTTCAATGTACCACTGCAGTCTGTGATTGATGATGCGCTCCAGTGTTTTGCAGAGACAGCTGGTGAGGCTAATTGGTCTGTAGCTAGAGGCAATGGAACCATCTTTCCCTGATTTTAGTAGGGGTATCATGATTGCTTCTCTCCAGGCTTGTGGAACACTGCCTAAGGTCCAGCTGTTATTGAAGATCTGCAACAGCTTTGTTTTGGCCTCTGTTCCTAGGTTCCTGATCATTTCATTGGAGATACCATCAGCTCCTGGTGACTTTCTCATTTTCAGTTTTGATATGGCTAGCTCCAGTTCGCTGATTGTGATGGGTGCCTCCAGAACCTCATGTACTATTTCCTTCTGTCCTGTATGTTGTCGTTTCTCTCGAATCTCTTGTTGATTCTCTGGACTAATTTTGATATTGCTATCTTGTGCGAACGAGTCCGCAAAATGGTCAGCTGCTTGCTTTCTTGTTAAGATTTTTCCATCTTTATGTAGTGCAATTTTGGAGTTTCTCCCTGTGCCCTCGTCATTAAGCTGTTTTATTAGCTTCCACAATTTCCTTGTGTCTCTTTCAAAGTTCAGAGACTCCGTTTTCTCCTGCCAGCTTTTCCGTCTAGCCTGCAGCTTGGCCCTTTGAAATTTGGCTTTTGCATGCTGGAATTTATTGTGGTGCTCTTGGCTGGGTGTGGCCTCTGCTTGCTTTCTACACACTTCAACATCATTATGCAACTGTTCCAGTTCACTACTCCAGTAGGGTTTATATTGTTTACGGGCTCCTCTTGGTACTGTTTCTCGCGCTGCCTGTAGTATGCATTTCCCAAACTCTTCAACTGCTTTATTTATGTCTTTCTCAGTGTTCAGGTTTCTAACCAGTATGCTGGTGCGATGCTTGTACATTGCCCAGTCTGCTTTCTTGTAGTTCCACCTCGAGAGGGTGCTGCTTTCACTTACAAGCTCATTTTCTACGGTTAGAAAGACTGGCCGATGGTCACTGCCACCAAGTTGTTTCCCAACAGTTCGTGTAATGTTCCACTCCAGGTCTGGTGAATGAAAAGCCAGGTCAGGTGTAGTTGAAGAGTGCCATGATCTCGAGTAGAAAGTATGTGGGTCGGACGGCTTGTTAATCAACATGAATCTATTCTCATCTTGCCAGTCTTCCAGTCTCTCTCCTCTCTGGTCCATGTGATCATAGCCCCAGCTCTGCGAGTGGCTGTTGAAATCGCCACACACAATCATTTTTTCTTTTAGTGGTAGAGTGTCCAGTGCCTGTGGGCGGTCACTTGGACAGTAGTAATTGATCAGATGTAGATCTGTATTACCTGTCTTAAGTTTAAGTGTCTGATACTCAGCCCCTTCCATGTAGACTTTGATTTGGGAAGCCATGATGTTATTTCTTACAAGGGTCAGTATCCCACCTTTTCGCCTGTTCTTTCGGTCAGATCGGTAACACTGGTAGCCTCTGATTTTAAAGGCTATATTTTCGTTGAGGTGAGTTTCTTGCAAGCAACATATGCTTACTTTCTCTTTGTCCAGGATGTTTTCTAATTCAACTTTTTTGTTGCTGACTCCCTCCGCATTCCAGTGCATTATTTTAAGTCTTAGTTTAGTATGGCCAGTCGTCCTATTCTCATGTCCCCTGGCTCCACAGGACATCTGAGAAGGACCTCCAGTAGTTGGGGTTGGACCCTTTCGAGACATAGGGCCCGGCACTGCACCTGCCTGGGGGTCCAAAGCAGGGCGAGCACCATAACGATTAGCAGTAGTCGACATATTCCATTTTGCGTGATTGCGTGGCATCCTGATTTCTGTGGTGCGCCTCTTGGCTGGTTGCCTCCGTCTTCAGCACCTTTCTTTGCTAGAGCAGACTGTGGTCTCACTCGAGTGTAGATGTGTACGCGCGCACACGCCTGTCTGCGCATGCATGTCCGTGCATACACATCTAGAGCATACTGGTTATTTTCCGGCGCCAGAGACTCGCCGTCGCCCCTTCTCCTGTTAGTTTAAACAGGCCCGCCACGTGAAGGCCAGGAGTTGGACTTTTGCTGCATAGGTTATGTATTCACGAGCCATTGAGGTATTTGAGCAATGTTGGGCGCTCACCCCAACACCGCGCCTCGGCTACATACAGCAACATTTGGAACCCCCTTCCATACTTTATCAAATGCTTTTTCTAAATTTATCCAGGTCGCTAGTGTGTGCTTTTTCTCTTGCAAGGCATCCTCTATTTCCTGAGCTATATAGGTTATTTGATCTTCAGTGGATCTGTACTTTCTGAATCCTGCTTGGTGTGGTGTTAAGAGTTGGTTTTCTTCCAGATGCCATGTTAGCCTGCCATTGATAATGCATTCCATTTATTTTCCTACGCAACTAAGTAGACTGATAGGTCGATAGCCATTTGGTTCTTCCAGGTCTTTTCCTTTCTTTGGGACTGGTATTAGTATAGCTTCCTTCCATGCCTGTGAGACTATTCCTCTCTTCCAGCTGTAATTTAGGACTGCTAGTAGTTTCTTTTTTGCCTTAGTGCCTAGTCCTATTAGCATTTAATTTTTGATTCCATCCTATCCTGGTGATTTCTTCTTTTTTTAGGGTATTCATTGCCTGTTCCATTTCTTCCATTGTTAGATTTGCCATCATATATTCTGCTGCTGTCTCTGTATTACTATGATGTATCTGTTTGTCTTTGATTGTTTTCTCCTGTTCGATTGTAATATCAATGCGGTTTGCACTGGCATAGTGTTCCATTAGTGCATTTGCAGCCTTTTTTTCCTGTAAGCAAGGCATTTCCTTGCTTAATTGTTATTTGTTTGTTTCTAGGTCCTTCATTGTTCATGGCTTTCACTAGTTTCCATAGTTTGTTTCCATCCCTATCAAAATTCAGGTTTTCTGTTTTTTCCCTCCAACAATCTTTTGTTATTTGATTTACTGGTCTTTTATATTTTGCTGAGATGGCTTTGAGAGAAATGTTCGCTTCAGTTGTTTGTTCTCTCTCTGCTGTCTTCCTGGCATCTTCAACTTTGTCCTCCAAAATGTGTAGTTCTTCAGTCCAGTACGGTTTGTAATTTTTCCTCGCTCCTCCTGGAATGGACTCAGTGGCCGCCTGTATTATTGCTTTGTTTAGACTTTCCACCATTTGTTTCATGCTGCCATGTCGTGTATTTATGTTTTCACAATATTTGTCTGTTAGTATGGCAAATCTGTCCCAATCAGCTCGTTTGTAATTCCAGTGAGGCAAATGCTTTTGCTCCTGTGGAACATACTCCATATTCATAACAAGCTAGATAGGTCTGTGGTCACTACCTTTGGCTTTGCCTTTTGCTCCTGTGGAACATACTCCATATTCTTTACAAGCTTGATTGGTCTGTGGTCACTACCTGCTAATTGATCAAGCACATGACGATCGATTTTGTGGAGTATGTCTCCTGTGCAGAAAGCTAAGTCTGGAGTAGAAGTGGTAAACCATCTTCTAGAGTAGAAGCTCTGTGTGTCGTTCGCTTTGTTGAGTAGATGGAGATTTGAGTCTATTTCCCAGTCCTCCACTTCATCTCCTCTGTTGTCAGTATTTGGGTATCCCCATCTTTCTGAACGGCTATTAATTTCTCCGACAATAATGCAGTTTGTGTCAGTTATTTTCATGTTTGAAAGTGTAAGGTCCTTATCTGCTGGGCTATACAGATTGTAAATTCTTATTTTCACGTCCTTTATCATTATATCAACACCTGTAATTTCCGTTTGGTTGTCAGAAGTCACAGATATTTCACTGCAAGTTATTGTGTTTTGTGTAAGTATTAGAACTCCTCCTTTGTGTCCTTCGCAGTCGAAACGTGTGGCCTGATATCCTCTGACTAAGAATCTGTGATTGGCGTTGAAGTGTGTCTCTTGAATGCATGCCACATCTATTCTATCTTTATGAAGACGATGTGTTAAGGGGACTTTCCTGTTAGAAACTCCTTCTGCATTCCGCTTTAGTATGTTGAGTGTCCGGGGTGTTTGGTCAATAGCTCTTAGCCTACTCCTGTGCCTTGACTCCACAGCACAGGGGAAGATGACCACCAGTAGTACTGAGTGGGCCCTCTCGAGGCAGGTGGCCCGGCACTATCACCGCCTGATGGGACTTCACGGGATTAGCACCATACTGATTGATTTTAATCTGTGGCATCATGAATTGATTAAGTTACGTTGCACTTTGCTTTGTCAAGCCTGTGGCTCAGTACATCCGATTTTGACAAGCATTTTTTGGGTGTGCTTTCCCTAGCCTTTGACTGTCCCCAGTCTACCTACAAGGCAGCAGGTGTGTGTGTGTCTTGGTCTGGTTCCTCTCCCTTGACCTGTCCAATATGGGTGACCCTACCAGTAGCTCTTGGGGTCATTGGAACGTGCAAGCCCCTCTACCTCGTCACGGTTGACACATGCAAGCCCCTCTACCTCGTCACAGTGGACACATGGCACAGGGGTGCCAGTGAACCAAGAAGTGAAGAAAAGACGCTGGTGCTGGATAGGACAGACATTGAGAAAACCTGAGAACAGTATAACTAGAAAGGCCTTTATCGGAAATCCACAAGGCAAAAGAGATAGGGGAAGACCCAAAAACACACAGAGAACAGAAGAAGAGTCAGAAATAAATAATATGAGGAGGTCGTGGACGCAGCAGCATAGAATAGCAAAGGCTTGGAGTAATTTGATTGAGAGCCAGTGCTCCAAAAGGGGATAAAGGGCAATAGAAGAAGAGGCGAACGAACGAACGAACAAACTTTATTTTAAAAGGGTAACAAATTGGGCACGCAGGCCCGTCTTACATTCGGCCCTTTTGATCACTCATCCTTCATTCATCAAATATGCATGTTAGATTTACATAGGGGAAAAAAACATTGTCAAATTGATTTTGTAAGCATAAACAATGCATATTACGCATGGTACATTCACATGGGGAAAAAAAACAAAAAAACATCAGAAGAATTCTTATTAGAAAACATAGGAAGAAGAAGAATTCAGCTCTTTGTACCCTTTCTAAACCCAAATTGTTCTGGTATAAGTAGTGGTTCTATGATAGGTCTTATTCGTTGTTCAAGAATCTTTGGAAACATTTTACCCACATGACTGAGGAGGAAAATGCCTCTAAGGACAAACTTTTGAGCATAAATTGCATAATATATTACAGACAACCAATAAATGCTGGAGTTGATAGTTACACCTGTAAAGAACATGCAACTAATGTTTATATGTTGTATTTAATCATTCATTTATGTTTAATCTCACCTGTTTGTTTCTGTGAAATGTATTATTTAAACAGTTTTATTACATCTGCCACCAACACACAGAAAGTCTATAACATGCTATATTGTATGCCTGTTTGTTTGCAATCTTTTACTGATAACTAATTACAACACTATTTATAAACTATATACTACACACACACTATATATGTTCAGTAACATTTCTCATCATAAACTTTACTATATATATATATATATATATATATATATATATATATATATATATATATATATATATATATATATATATATATATATATATATATATGGTTGAAATCTGATATACAGACCTGGTCTCACCTTTTATTTGTACCAGTTCATATCCAACAAGTCTGAGATGGACATAGTTCTCAATGAAGAAGACATGTCCTACCCAGTCCATGAGCATCCACAGTGGGAGCTTGTGGACAACAAAGCCCAGGCCAAACTGACACTGAAGAAATATGAATGCTGTAAACAGCCATTTACTCTCATTACTGTATCAGTGAAGCTGCGCAGAAAGCCCCAGTTTTATCATCACCTGACTGTTGGGCCTGCAGCAGTGCTAGGATTTCTGGTGCCGCTCATATATTTGTTACCAGCACGTAGTCAGGATAAGACAATCTTTGGTGAGTTTATAGTGCATTTGTTATGAGTGTAGACATAATGAAAGATAGAGTTCATTTTTTAGAAGATGTTAGAGATCATATAGCTGTTTGATAGGAGATTTTGGACATGATATAGCTGTTTGATAGGAGATTTTGGACATGATACAAATGTTTGATAGAAGGTGCTGGATGATATAGATGTTTGATAGAAGGTGTTGGATGATATAGATGTTTGATAGAAGGTGTTGGATCACACACATGTTTGATAGAAGGTGTTGGATGATATAGATGTTTGATAGAAGGTGTTGGATTATGTAGATGTTTGATAGAAGGTGTTGGATGATGTAGATGTTTGATAGAAGGTGTTGGATCACATAGTTGTTTGATAGAAGGTGTTGATCACATAGATGTTTGATAGAAGGTGTTGGATCACATAGATGTTTGATCGAAGGTGTTGGATGATGTAGATGTTTGATAGAAGGTGTTGGATCACATAGATGTTTGATAGAAGGTGTTGGATGATGTAGATGTTTGATAGAAGGTGTTGATCACATAGATGTTTGATAGAAGGTGTTGGATGATGCAGATGTTTGATAGAAGGTGTTGGATCACATAGATGTTTGATAGAAGGTGTTGGATGGTATAGATGTTTGATAGAAGGTGTTGGATCACATAGATGTTTGATAGAAGGTGTTGTATCACATAGATGTTTGATAGAAGGTGTTGGATCATATAGATGTTTGATAGAAGGTGTTGGATCATATAGATGTTTGATAGAAGGTGTTGGATCACATAGATGTTTGATAGAAAGTGTTGGATCATATCGATGTTTGATAGAAGGTGTTGGATCATATAGATGTTTGATAGAAGGTTTTGGATCACATAGATGTTTGATAGAAGGTGTTGGATCATATAGATGTTTGATAGAATGTGTTGGATCACATAAATGGTTGATAGAAGGTGTTGGATCACATAGATGTTTGATAGAAAGTGTTGGATCATATAGATGTTTGATAGAAGGTGTTGGATCACATAGATGTTTGATAGAAAGTGTTGGATCATATAGATGTTTGATCGAAGATGTTGGATAGTATAGATGTTTGATAGAAGGTGTTGGATCACATAGATGTTTGATAGAAAGTGTTGGATCACATAGATGTTTGATAGCAAGTGTTGGATCATATAGATGTTTGATCGAAGATGTTGGATAGTATAGATGTTTGATAGAAAGTGTTGGATCATATAGATGTTTGATTGAAGATGTTGGATAGTATAGATGTTTGATAGAAGGTGTTGGATCACATAGATGTTTGATAGAAAGTGTTGGATTATATAGATGTTTGATAGAAGGTGTTGGATCACAAAGATATTTGATAGAAAGTATTGGATCATATAGATGTTTGATAGAAGGTGTTGGATCACATAGATGTTTGATAGAAAGTGTTGGATCATATAGATGTTTGATCGAAGATGTTGGATAGTATAGATGTTTGATAGAAAGTGTTGGATCATATAGATGTTTGATAGAAGATGTTGGATCATATAGATGTTTGATAGAAGGTGTTGGATCACATAGATGTTTGATAGAAGGTGTTGGATCACATAGATGTTTGATAGAAGGTGTTGGATCATATAGATGTTTGATTGAAGGTGTTGGATCATATAGATGTTTGATCGAAGGTGTTGGATCATATAGATGTTTGATAGAAGGTGTTGGATCATATAGATGTTTGATAGAAGGTGTTGGATCACATAGATGTTTGATAGAAGGTGTTGGATCACATAGATGTTTGATAGAAGGTGTTAGATCATATAGATGTTTGATAGAAGGTGTTGGATCATATAGATGTTTGATAGAAGGTGTTGGATCACATAGATGTTTGATAGGTGTTGGATCATATCGATGTTTGATAGAAGGTGTTGGATCATATAGATGTTTAATAGAAGGTGTTGGATCACATAGATGTTTGATAGAAGGTGTTGGATCACATAGATGTTTGATAGAAGGTGTTGCATCATATAGATGTTTGATAGAAGGTGTTGGATCATATAGATGTTTGATAGAAGGTGTTGGATCACATAGATGTTTGATAGGTGTTGGATCATATCGATGTTTGATAGAAGGTGTTGGATCATATAGATGTTTAATAGAAGGTGTTGGATCACATAGATGTTTGATAGAAGGTGTTGGATCACATAGATGTTTGATAGACGGTGTTGGATCATATAGATGTTTGATAGAATGTGTTGGATCACATAAATGTTTTCATACTAGGGGATATAATATTGTGATCGAAGATATGGTTGTATGCAAAAGATGGACAGAAAATTTACGTGATCTAAGAAAATTATCTTATGACTTGTGTCTGAGGTAAAAATTCATCTAGGAAGTCGAAATATTAAGATCATCCAATTTTACAGGCAAACCTAATGAGCTTTCCATAATACCAATTAAGGTTAAACCAATCAACAAATTCTGAGAAGAAGTCAGATGTTTCAGCTGATATTGCAGCTCTGCTATAGATATGCACAACACAAATACCATGCAACAAAACAGGCAGATTCTGGGTTTTCTTTGTATAAATTTCCTTTGAAGCAATTATGATATTGTGCTTTCCACTTTCTTCATATTCATGTTTAGTGTTAATACTTTTATTGTATCGTATAGTGTAAATTCCTGCCATTTCTGCTTATATAAGATGTTGCAGCCGGTCTTCCTGGTGTAGGGGTTAACATCTTTCTCCGTAATCCCATATATTCTCGTGAGTAATGCAGCTGCACAAGAATCGGCAGCGGTTCGCGCCACGCTGGTAACTTACGGGAGTATGTGAGCTGGTCGCTCAGAAAGCAATGGCAAACTGAGCGTAATATTGCCTAGTACATCAACAGCAGCTGAAAAATGCTGGTGTTGACTGCAACATCCTGTAAGGGATATGCAACATTAAAAAAAACAAAAAAGATGTTGCAAAGAATAGGAAGGTTTGACACAAGACGTTCAAGAACCTATGATTCACCCCCGAGATAAAGGGACAAGAAGAAGAAAACCTGATACATATATTTTATCCCACTGAAGCTATAAATAATAATATGAATAAAGATTGTTTCAAATAAAATCCCCCCAAATAGGAAATATATATTCTGCAAATCTAGCTATAGCTGAATGATGTAAAATCAATCTACAACCAAGAAAATCATATAAGATTTTAAGATAAAAACTGAAGGAAGCTGTGATGAAGCATGGAGGATATGCACAGGCATGCCAGCATGGTGGTCTTTGTTCAATTTCCAGATTAGCAAAGATTATTTTCCCGGCTGTGTTTGACCCTTGGTCAACTGATCCTTCAACAAAAAGTACAAACAATGTGTCTGGAAAGGGAAGGCAGTGTGAAAGTGAGCAAGTCACCTTAGTTCATGTCATGACTTTGAAAATGGGACGGCCTATCATTTCACATCACAATGGCAGTATTTGCTAAAGGACAATTTAACCTGTACTCTAGGAGTGGGGTGTTCATGTTTCAGGGATGTCTCTTCCAGTGATAAAACACTAACAATTGAATATATACCACTGTTTTCTTGCTTTAATTTCTGCAGGGCTTCTGTTGCTGATGAGTCTTCTCATTTTGATGACTATACTCCAGCAAGCTATCCCATTTAGTCATGGATCCATGCCTACGATTTGTAAGTGAAATTGGTTGCACTCGTGTCTGTGTGTGTGTGTGTGTCTCTCTCTCTCTCTCTCTCTCTCTCTCTCTCTCTCTCTCTCTCTCTCTCTCTCTCTCTCTCTCTCTTTGTGCGTGCGTGCGTGAGAGAGAGAGAGAAAGAGAGAGAGAGAGAGAGAGGATTATAGATCACAAATCATGATAATCACATTGTCAGAGATTCTCAGAGTATAAAGGCCCAGTTACATAGTTACATATTTTATTTTATGTTTGTTGAAAATTTGCTATGCCTTCAATGTTTCTGGGAAACACATAAAGCAGAACCTTGCAGACACCTTGGGCATGAGGCAGGATAAATGGCAAGAGGGCGAGAAACTGTTCAGCAGGCCATGGTGAGAGCTATGTTATGCACTGGACCTGCAATATGATGATTCAATATTTCTACAGACTGTTTGTTGGAAGGGAGGGGTTATCTCTGTTTGCAGAGATGTAGCACGGAAGTCACAAGGTTTGAGGCATGTGACTGGGGTTGGTTTGGCCAAATAAACTTTGCTTGTGTGTTTGTATATTTACCAAATGTGGACAAGATAAGTTTGTCAAGTGTCATTTGTGACTGCTATTGTAAAGCTAATCTTTCCACTTTTTTCATTCATGCATTGTATTTGTATTGCTTTACAGCAGTTCATCCCATTTCATTATTTGCAGTTGCCAAATTTTAAAAAAAGCTGTAAAGTATTTATACAGAATCTTCTTCTTCTTCAGCTTTACGAGCCATTGAGGTTCTTTGCTGCAAATACAATCCGTCTCCATTCGTCTCTCTGGTGGACCTTCTCTTGCCAGTCGTTGATTGTCAACAATTTATACAGAATACACAAAACAATTCTAATAGCTGGAAAGATTCATAGAAAAAGAGAGAGGAAGACAAGGAAAGAATATTCTTGACCGCCTTTTATGAGGGCATGAAAAAATATCAGGAAATAAACTGATGCATTCTATTAAAGATTTTGTGATATATAGAAGCATGTTCACCCATCCCACTTGACAAGGTATTAGTGATGATGATAATATATGATACATTTGGGTGAATAACTGCAGCTTCATGAAGTATGGCACTGTCAGCAGTTTATGATAGTTAGTGATTCAAATATATTCAGACAAATGGCACTGCCAGTGGTTTATGATAGTCAGTGATTCAAATATATTCAGACAAATGGCACTGCTAGTGGTTTATGATAGTCATCACTATCATCTTTCACTTTTGTTGTCAAGCATCGTGGGGAGGAATAGTTGGGACTCCAGTGCCAAATAAGTGGCGCTGGATAGTGTCATTCTGTGTGATTGTACAATGTCTTTGATGTTGTCAATCCATTTTCTTCTTGGGTGTCCTCTTGCTCTCGTAGCAGATTTTCTTTGATGCAGTGCCAGTGCTGGTAGTTGATGGTGTTGCATTCTAACAAGATGGCCAAACCATTTGATCTTCTGTCTTTCAATAAATGTGATACTAGGTATATTCTCACTAAGTTATATGTTAATACTTACTATATGTTCTTACTCAGTCATGTGTTATAATGTGCAGGTTCTTTCTACCTGGGCACGATGGTTCTTACCTGTGCAAGTATTTTTGCATCTGTAATTGTGTCGAATCTAAGCATCAGAGGTGCCAGGAGAAAGCCACTGCCAGCCTGGGTACATGCTGTAAGTAGCATATTCTTGCTTTTGTTGTTTTGTGACAATTATTTGTTGTCCATTGTTGCCAAATATTGTCATATTTAAGTTCTAGAGTCAAGGTTTTGTGACAGGTAATTATTCTTCATCGTTGCCAAATATTGTGATTTGTAAGTCCTAGAATCAAAATAACTAGACATTCTCTTGTCTGGAACTCACAAGGCGAATGAAAAAGTGGGAGAACCTTAAATAAAATATGGAGAATAGAATTACAGACAGAGATGAATATTATTTGGAGGACATGGAGGGAGCTGCAGGAGATAGCAAAAGATAAGACGGCTTGGTGTGGGTTGGTTGCATGCCTACGTCCCAATGGGGGATAAAGAACAGAAGAAAAGGAAGTCTTAGAGTGTGCTATGATGTGACTGATTAGACAAACATATCTAAGCTCGGAATATTCAGTTACAGTGCACAGATAATTAGACTATTTAGGCATCTGACTTTTGCTCTCATCCTATGAATTCAAGACCAGCCTGACCCTTTGATAATACCAGGATGACTTGTTATAGCAGATTTTGATATTAACATCTTTTCATTATCTCCTTCCTAAAGTGAATGCGGAAATAACTTTTTCTGTACCTAACACAGCTTCTCTGTTTGTGTGTCAGTGTTTTTCTTCCTCCATAATTCCATGGTTTTATATCTATATTTTGTGTGTTTGTAGACCGGTCTCTGTGGCTAAGGGCTTGCAAACGCGGTTTGTGAGCCTGTATACCCGGGTTCGAAACGGCAGTGCTGGTTTTTTCGAAAAAGGTATAGGGGCCGGTCGTTCAGAAAGCAATGGCAAACTACTGAACGTAACACTTGCCTAGTACATCAACAGCAGCTGAAAATGCTGGTGTTGAATGCAACGTCCCGTAAGGGATACGCAACAAAATTTTTTTAAAAATATATGAGAGAGAGACAGAGAGAGACACGCACAGATGATAATAGTAATAAAGAAAGAATAATATTAGAGAAGCACACAGAGAGACAGAAATATAGAGAGTGACAGACAGAATTTTCCTAGAATAGAAACACTGAATTGACACAGTAAGCAACATTATTTTATGTTAAGAAATAGAATTACATTTCTGCACATCTTATTTTAGTTGTCTTGATGTCCCAAGGCCATGTTTTTACTGCTTCTCATTTGTTCCTAGTGGGTTTCTTTTGAATGCTGTTGCTAGGCTGTTTAAGCTGGCCACTGGATGATTTTATTAATGAACCTTAGTTGCAAGTCCTTGACATGATGTTGCAATCAACTCCAGCTTTTAATGGCTGTTTGTGATTTATTAGGCTAATTTAGTTCAGTAGTTTGCCATTGCTTTCTGAGTGGCTGATGCCTCATAACATTAAAAGCAACACAAAGCAGTTTGCTTCCAAATTACCTGCAGCTGATTTTGAATCCTGGACTTTATATGTGGGGGGGGGGGGGGGGGACTGTGAATCCGTGTTTAACTATCTCATAAGCCACAGTGCCAGTTTGATTCATTAAAACATTATGAATTATTTAACAATGGTGGCATCCATGCCAAGAAAACATACTAAGGTTGAAGATAAAACTTAACGAATCCAGTATGAAACATAATGACAAAACTGGCAACGAAGCAATAAATAAGTGCTGATACTGGAAGTACAAGGTTTCATAGCATGATGTGTGATTGATGATCACCATGTTGTTGAATAAATTCATGATTTCTTAGTTTGGTAGAAGTGGCTAAATAAATAGATTCACTTGAAGATATTAGTCAAAATGTACGTTCATGGGCTGGCACATTAGGGTAGTTGCTAAGTGTTGTTAAGGACCTCTGTTCATAACATAAGGCATATTGTGTATTTAGTGCTTGTCCCATAGTTTTACACCTGGCACTTGACGTGTGATGTGGTCAGTATCACACAGGCCACCTTTAATTCCCAGGTACATTTTCTGGTACTCATTTTAAGGCTGGGATGACCTGGAAGCCCAGGACAATGAAAAAAATCACTGATTTCAACCCATTGTTGGATATATTTCTTGTGAATTCTTTTAAAACATGGCACAAAATTCCCGGGAAAAGTCAGAATCTGGTTGTAAGTTGACAATTTCATATATAATTTTGTTATATAATTTGCTTCACCTGGTCATCTTTGAACAGTTTTAAAATGCTTAAGAAAGGTAATTCCATAGTAGATACTGCAATTGGCGTCTGAAGTTTTAGGCCATCTCCTATTCTAGGCCACAATATGTAAGGTGGGGTAGCCAGTTCCCTTCTTTATCCCTTTTCCTCCCAAACAATTCCTAGAACATTCCTAAAATTGTTTGGTCCCCATTTTTATGAGGCTGCGTCGAAACCCAGAGTCGTACTGGTTGGAAAAAATTATCCTGGTTCTTCTGGGGATCGAACCTGGACCATTGTTATGGCATACAAGCATGTAACATTTAGAAAACTGTAAATATATCTCAATATGTTTATTTCAGCTGCACATTCATGTATTGTTAAATAGTGCATCATTCACAACAAATATGTTTACAGTTTGCAAAACTAGCTGGAATTACTGATATAGTTGAAAGATATGATTGTAAATTAATTCTGTCGCCGCATGTTTTTATCCAGTAATTATTGTGTTATTTAATTAACATTTTCACAATTTGCTTAATAGAGTGTACCTGAATTTGTTAACCTTTCATTCTGTGTCTTGCTTTCTTAGATTTTCTTGGGCAGACATAGTCTCCGATGTCTTCTCTGTATTGGGAATTATGAACCAATGAGAAACCTCTATGCATCAGAGATTCATGCAACAGATGCATCTGACATTAGCCTCCAAGAAATAGAAGTGAGGATGAGCGAAGAACTTTTGCTTTTGCAGAATTCTGACGAAACACACAGTGACAAAAGCCTGGCTCAGATTGTCAGATATATAAAATTTATTGTTGGAAAAATGGCAGCTGATATCTCCTATCGCAATATCAACCAAGACTGGGAGGAGCTTGGCAGGGTAATTGACAGGTGCCTTTTCTTGATATTTTTAATCTTATATATTTTCACTGCCTCATCACTTTTGTAGTTTTTATCATTCTTGTGTAGAATTTTTAAAATTATTTCATCATTAACTTTTACATATTTTAGTTTTAAAAATCCCTTGGGGTAGTGATGTGTTCTTCAAAACAATGTTTAATCAAGTAATTTTAAGGATGACATCAGTTACAACAATGGATCTTACTAATTGAGTAGTTGACAAATTGTGTCCATCAGCTGAACCACTGATTTATCCAGAATCTGTGTTTCTTTTTAAACCATCACATTCATTGCACAGACACATCCATAAGGTGCTTCAGTCTCTTTCTGCAGATCACCCTAGGAGGTCCTAAAACAGTAGTGCAAGTGAGGATCCCAATGTGTGTATACAGTATATAGTTTTTAGAGTGGGCTTTCTAATTTTGTAACCCAGATAGCGGCCTATTCAACCAATTCTGTTCAATTTCTAACTACTTAGTGATTTGTAAAGCACGTAACTTGGATTTGGAACCTCCTATTATTTTCCTGTATCCGAGAAGGGTAATCATATCCACAACCCCAAGATCAAGGATTAACACGACATCCTTGGGTTCTTTACTCTGTACAAATCCACAACATCCTTGGATTCTTTACTCTGTACAAATCCACAACATCCTTGGATTCTTTACTCTGTACAAATCCGCAACATCCCTGGATTCTTTACCCTCTACAAATCCACAGCTCCACAGTGGTGATTCGTACCTGATCTGCTTGATTCAGACGTAGACACTACATCAAAGCGACTGAGCCCTTTGTCCAGATACTGTCCAGGCATAATGATAAACATTTTATTCCTGATTCTTCTTCTTCGTTCATCCGGAGTTTTTTTTCGGACGTGATTGCGTTGTGCCTGTTTACAGCAGAGCTGCGTTCTTGCGCCGTTAGGCCGACACATCCGACTTCTGCGGGCATTTGTTGACCGGGTTAACCTTCCCGGATTCCTGATTCAGGAACATCCTGAACCTAGCTGACAGTTTATGATGTCCTGTGTCAGGAATGCAATGATGTTACTGTATAAATTCCAATTTTGCAACTGCTGAGACTCAACTACCTCTGAATATAACAAGGTAGACAATTCATTTGAATTCTATTAAAGAATAAATTTGTAAATAACTGGATTATTTTAATTCTTCAATTAGAAATGTGTGCAATGAACAGTTCTATTATTGGAATATCAGCAATAAATAACGTGAACATTCATATATAGAGGATCTCTCTCATAAAGTACAAATAATTGGAAGTAATTTAATAGAAATCTGTAAATATACAAACAGAAATAAGAAACAACATTATAAATACCAGTTATAACCATAAGAATTAAGTCTATTACCTGTATAAATACAGTTTAATATTTATTCAATTATCAAATTTATTTCCTGAAAATATGACAGTTTACTTTTGTGCAGTGAAAAATGTGTTTTATCACATAATAGAATATTACATATTGTATGCATTTATTAGAGGAGCGGCTGGCCGAGTGGCTAGAATGCCAGGATATCCTTCAGGAGACCCAGGTTTGAATCCTCGGTAATGTGTGGATTTTTTTCTGTCGGAAGCAAAAAGAAAGCCCTAACTTGCACAGTTCGCGGCGACTGCACTAGCCAGGCAGTCTTAATTCCTCAGGCTCAAGACTCCCCTGCCATACACTGCAAAGTACTATAGGCAGTAGATAATTGTATGCATTTACTTTCATATGTCTTTATAATTACACTACAGATGGAACAGTGTGCGAGTGATTATGTATATATTTGGGCAATGGACATTTTGAAACATTTCTTGTGCAGATCATAAATGTTTGTATACAGATTGGTCGTGTGAAAAATGTAATCAATAAATTGTTGTCATTTTGTTATGTTTCTTTGTTATTTGACTATACCAGCAGAGTCAGGAGCTGAGGTTTCATAGTGGTCAGCATGCATGCCAGCTGGCTCTATGGTCCTGTGTTCAAACCTCACTGAGCCTAAAATGGGTACCAGGAAATGTTCTGAGAAACAAAGGCAGCCGGCGTGATATTAATCACATGACATATCGAATGCCATTTGGTCTTTAAAAATATGGGGCTAGCATCATATACCCAATATGTCGCAAGGCGAGGAAAAGTGTCATTTACTTTCTTTTTTTATGTACACAACATTGTCCTTGTTGACAGTCTCATGTTAAACACTGTATGTAAGATGTTGTGTATGGTAATTTTATACCATATATATCTGGGGAAAACTAACCTTGTTGACAGTCTCATGTTAGACACTGTATGTGAGATGTTGTGTATGGGTACTTTTATACCATATATATCTGGGGAAAGCTAACCTTGTTGACAGTCTCATGTTAGACACTGTATGTGGGATGTTGTGTATGGTACTTTTATACCATATATATCTGGGGAAAGCTAACCTTGTTGACAGTCTCATGTTAGACACCGTATGTGAGATGTTGTGTATGGGTACTTTTATACCATATATATCTGGGGAAAGCTAACCTTGTTGACAGTCTCATGTTAGACACTGTATGTGAGATGTTGTGTATGGTACTTTTATACCATATATATCTGGGGAAAGCTAACCTTGTTGACAGTCTCATGTTAGACACTGTATGTGAGATGTTGTGTATGGTACTTTTATACCATATATATCTGGGGAAAGCTAACCTTGTTGACAGTCTCATGTTAGACACTGTGAGATGTTGTGTATGGTACTTTTATACCATATATATCTGGGGAAAGCTAACCTTGTTGACAGTCTCATGTTAGACACTGATTGTGAGATGTTGTGTAGGGTACTTTTATACCATATATATCTGGGGAAAGCTAAACTTGTTGACAGTCTCATGTTAGACACTGTTTGTGAGATGTTGTGTAGGGTACTTTTATACCATATATATCTGGGCAAAGCTAACCTTGTTGACAGTCTCATGTTAGACACTGTTTGTAAGATGTTGTGTAGGGTACTTTTATACCATATATATCTGGGGAAAGCTAACCTTGTTGACAGTCTCATGTTAGACACTGTATGTGAGATGTTGTGTATGGTACTTTTATACCATATATATCTGGGGAAAGCTAACCTTGTTGACAGTCTCATGTTAGACACTGTGAGATGTTGTGTATGGTACTTTTATACCATATATATCTGGGGAAAGCTAACCTTGTTGACAGTCTCATGTTAGACACTGTGAGATGTTGTGTATGGTACTTTTATACCATATATATCCGGGGAAAGCTAACCTTGTTGACAGTCTCATGTTAGACACCGTATGTAAGATGTTGTGTAGGGTACTTTTATACCATATATATCTGGGGAAAGCTAACCTTGTTGACAGTCTCATGTTAGACACCGTATGTAAGATGTTGTGTAGGGTACTTTTATACCATATATATCCGGGGAAAGCTAAACTTGTTGACAGTCTCATGTTAGACACTGTAAGATGTTATGTATGGTACTTTTATACCATATATATCCGAGGAAAGCTAAACTTGTTTGCAGTCTCATGTTAGACCAGTAGTTCTGAACCTTTTTTGGCCCATGCCCCCCTTCACCATATGTTGAGAATGTCATTCTTCCCCTTTTGTATTTCCTCCCTATAAATTCCCCCCTTCCCCTCCCTGCCCCTACATAGTATATGTAAAAATGGAAGCTAACTTTAATAACACATACTAGAACAAGTTTAGACATCTACATAAAACGTGATTTGTGGGTCTACTTACGTTATAAGATGAATATCAGAAGGGCGAGGAGTACAGAACCGTAAAGTATGGAGGGACAAACAATATCAAGTAATCAGTTTTTGTATTAATGCGATCTTGAAATAATCTTCATTCTCCCCCCCCCCCCCCCCCTTTCCGGAAACCCTAAAATTCCCCCTGGGGGGGGGAATTCCCCACCGGTTGAGAACCACTGTGTTAGACACTGTTTGTAAGATATTGTGTATGGGTACTTTTATGACATATATATCTGGGGAAAGCTAACCTTATTGACAGTCTCATGTCAGACACTATTTGTGAGATGTTGTGTAGGGTACTTTTATACCATATATATCTGGGGAAAGCTAACCTTGTTGACAAATACCATTAATACATCGATTATGTCAGCTAAGGGAGCAAATATCACAGCTCTACTGTAAACAGGCACAATGCAAATACCATCCAGCAAACAATTTACCAGACGAACGCAGACCTTCATTTATTCATATGCTGTATTCACTTTGTTTATAATAATATTGTAATATTATATTTGCACCTTTTCGTCTTCATAGACGATAGTTTGGTACATTATGCTTCAAAAAGGCATAATAACTATAACCCATGACGGTGGTGAATGTGGCTGATAAGACTAATTCACGTTGTAAATGTTCGTTCTGTAAATGTTCGTCCACAGTGGATGCATGTGAACACATGGTCATTTCCACCATCAAGCACCATCTTACGTCTCTCACGCTCTGTGTGCGCTTTATCTGCAATCATTTTCTCCTTTGTCTTTATTCCATTTCTGATAGTTGCATTCCATGCAACACGTTCAGCTGCGACTTGCTCCCAGTGTGCATTATCAATACATGTATCAGTCATGTCCCGCTTACACACATCTTTGTATCATAGTAGAGGCCGACCCTGAGATCTCCTACCCATCTGTAATTCACCAAAAAAGATGTCCTTTGGTATTCTACTGTCATCCATCTTCCTAATGTGTCCTATCCATCTAAGTCTACGAAGACTGAGCATGGAACAAACCGCCACACAATCTGATCTCTTTTTTTATAAAAATACTGACTAATTGCAGACGTGTACATAATGTTGAGTTCATGTTGAGATTTTATGTAGGAACTTTAACAATCCATTTTGAACAAATGTACAGGGATTATAGATACAGTGTAGATACTATAGAAATACTGGGATTTATATTGAAAATATCTAAAGCTTTATAAGAAAAACACCACAGACCAACACACTTCTTCTCTTGTTTGCTTGAAATAAATTGTCTACATCTACAGTCTCTTGTCTTAACTTCATTATTTTTTAGTTCATTGAGCAGTCTATTACATTCAGCTTCCGCTGTTGTTTCTCTAAACCAAAAGGTTTGCCTTGAAATCTTGTACTTGGAACAGCATTGGAGTATGTCATCTGTTATATGAGGCACCAATTCACTTGTGCACAAGACTGATTTGCCAATGTTAAAGTGTGTATACATGTGGCTGCTTAATTAATTGTGTCCTGTTTGTGGCACAGAATAATTATTTGTTCTAGTCTGTTCATAATATGGAAATTGTCCGGTTCTGGTATTGGTGGCTTTCTGATCAGTTTAATGATTGATTGATTGATTGATTTGATCACATCATTCAGGGCATTCTTATAAGCGCTCCGTCCCCATCCTCAGCAGCCAGCGAAGAGTTCCAACACCAATAGTACCAGTAGCAATCTGATTATATGTCCGTCTTGCCTTTCCTCTGAGAGTTGAGCGTTGGCCAGATCCCCTCGTCACTCCTCGCTGTCTCATTTTTGCCAATCAACTGGTATCAACTGGTTGCTCTTGTTACACCTTTATTAGCTAGTTTTTCAGGCATTCCACAATGAGACAGTATCCACTTTATGGTGATGCAGGTTGCATAGCTTAGTCAGTAGATGGTAAAATAGATTAAAATATCAGAAGGGATGTCAAATGATTGGGTATTAGTGTTAGGCATTTACATATTCTAGGCTGTGGCATAATGACGTGGAAAGGCCAGTTTCTTCCTCACCCCCTTTCCTTCCCTGGCAGTTCGATACCCATTTTATGAGGCT
Source organism: Cepaea hortensis (assembly GCA_963921405.1). Classification (NCBI taxonomy): domain Eukaryota; kingdom Metazoa; phylum Mollusca; class Gastropoda; order Stylommatophora; family Helicidae; genus Cepaea; species Cepaea hortensis. Next base: position 82,762,802 of record OY992883.1, read on the forward strand.
TTGTCAACCCCAGATCTGTATAGCGATCTGTTCCAGATAAAGTGTTACCAGATTAGTTTGTAAGTGTGTGGTTACAGTGTGTGGTTACTGTGGTTACACTCGCTACCGCCATAGTTAAGAGTTATTATGCCTTTTTAAAGCACAAACTATCGTCTGTCAAGACGGCAAGGTGCCAATGTAGTGTATGTGTAGTAGGTTACAAGAAGTATTAGAATCAATTACACAATGTTAGAGCCTAATGGGCATATTGCAATATAAAATTGTGTTAAAAATATACAAAATACATATATGGCAGAACTGTTCCAGATCAAGCTGGGGGGCATGCTGGGATATCCAAGTAGTGTATAGTTGCCAGAAACATTGTAACCAGATAGACAATGTTAGCAGTCAGTGGACGGTAGACAATGTTAGCAGTCAGTGGACAGTAGACAATGTTAGCAGTCAGGGGACAGTAGACAATGTTAGCAGTCAGTAGACAGTAGACAATGTTAGCAGTCAGTGGACAGTAGACAATGTTAGCAGTCAGGGGACAGTAGACAGTGTTAGCAGTCAGTGGACAGTAGACAATGTTAGCAGTCAGGGGACAGTAGACAATGTTAGCAGTCAGTGGACAGTAGATAATGTTAGCAGTCAGGGGACATTAGACAGTGTTAGCAGTCAGTGGACAGTAGACAGTGTTAGCAGTCAGTGGACAGTAGACATTGTTAGCAGTCAGGGGACAGTAGACAATGTTAGCAGTCAGTGGACGGTAGACAATGTTAGCAGTCAGGGGACATTATAGACAGTGTTAGCAGTCAGTGGACAGTAGACAATGTTAGCAGTCAGTGGACAGTAGACAGTGTTAGCAGTCAGTGGACAGTAGACATTGTTAGCAGTCAGTGGACAGTAGACAATGTTAGCAGTCAGGGGACAGTAGGTAATGTTAGCAGTCAGTGGACAGTAGACAATGTTAGCAGTCAGTGGACAGTAGACAATGTTAGCAGTCAGGGGACAGTAGACAATGTTAGCAGTCAGGGGACAGTAGACAATGTTAGTGGACAGTAGACAATGTTAGCAGTCAGTGGACAGTAGACAATGTTAGCAGTCAGTGGACAGTAGACAATGTTAGCAGTCAGTGGACAGTAGACAATGTTAGCAGTCAGGGGACAGTAGACAATGTTAGCAGTCAGGGGACAGTAGACAATGTTAGCAGTCAGTGGACAGTAGACAATGTTAGCAGTCAGTGGACAGTAGACAATGTTAGCAGTCAGTGGACAGTAGACAATGTTAGCAGTCAGTGGACAGTAGACAATGTTAGCAGTCAGTGGACAGTAGACAATGTTAGCAGTCAGTGGACAGTAGACAATGTTAGCAGTCAGTGGACAGTAGACAATGTTAGCAGACAGTGGACAGTAGACATTGTTAACAGTCAGTGGACAGTAGACAATGTTAGCAGCCATTGGACAGTAGACAATGTTAGCAGTCAGGGGACAGTAGACAATGTTAGCAGTCAGTGGACAGTAGACAGTGTTAGCAGTCAGTGGACAGATAATGAGGGATGTAGACTGACATGCATAAACATAGATGCTTGCTGGCACATAATAGACACATTGTTACTTATGTAACATTTGTTATATGATATTGTTGTTTGACATGTAAAATAGAAAGGCAGACAACAGAGCAGCAATTGACATGTATTGATCCTTTCTTGATAAAGTTTAGGAGCATGCTGAGATACTCATGTTAATATGTTGTATAAAGAACATTGGAATGTTAGCAGCTAACGGACAGATAAATAAACATTCAGGTTGTGCAGTGGCTAGCATGCTTGCCAGCTGGCCCTGTGTTCTTGTGTTCAAACCTCATTGAGGCAGGGATTTTTAAAAAAAAATCATCATCATCTAGTGCCATGACGATTGATGCTGGCAGTAATGTTTCCTTATAAATATCCATCCTCTGTGTTCATTGATAAGTTTGACTGGTGATAGTCTTCCATGCAGTTTTGCCAACCCATCCAAAATTGTTTCCATTTGTTGACCTGTCTTTAACAAACTCAGCCTTCCTTGTTGTCACAAGCTTATCCAGAACTTCTCATCTCACAACTTGACCTAACATCGATGATATAATTTTATTACAAGGGGGCTTCAAATAAAAACCTTAAATGTTTTTTTTACAGTGAATATTCTGAAAAAGTACAGAACAAATGTATCATTATTTTAATGTAGTCACCACTGCGTTTAATGTTAAGTCCTCCAGCGCGGATAATGTGCTTGGATTCCTGTAGAAAAAAATTATCTTAGTCGTGTGTGTAACCACTCATGCACCACCTGTTGTATTTCTTCATCTGACCACAAGTTTTGAAACTTCCTACTCCACTCATTCACTTGCTGGACTGAAGGCATGCATCACCATACTGGACCTTCATTTGCCAATGAATTTCTATAAGTTTCACCCATCAACTGATCATATAAAGGATAACAGAAGGCTGCTCCTCTTTGGTACATCTTTAAAGTGGGGCGGCCATCTTTAAACTGCCCTAATGATGTCACCATGTTCATATGCACCATGATGTCATATGCACATGATGTCACGTGCTTAACACTCTTGATATCCGTAACAACAATATTGACAGGTTACAAGACAGTGGCATGGTTATTGTAGTTTCTATCACACATTTAAGGTTTTCATTTGAAGTCCCCTCATACAATATTGTTTTGTATGATTTAATTTTAATGACAAATGTTTAGTTAAGTTTAGTCGACGGATCAACATCACGGCACACAGGTGTAACCCATAAGCCTGAGTCCAGAGAATCTCAACTCGGTGCACAAACTCCGTAGCACCAGCGAGGATCCTGAAATAATTTGGGAGATGTTTAACTCAAAATATTGCCTAGGTAGCGCCATTAGGCTACTCTTTTTCGATTTTCAGATGCCAAGGGATTTTTTACGTGCGCAACAATACACATGGGCGTCCGATCTCACTACCCAGAGACCAGAGGAAATTTTGTTATTAGAAGTCCACGTGAAAACATCCTGGTCCTCTCCAGGGCTTGAAACTGGGACCTCCAGCACTCGAGGCGGACACCATACCTTGAAACTTGAGACCACTCAGGCCCCCCCCCCCCCCCCCCCCCCCCCCCGCAATATCAAATGACAAATTTTTATAACATTATATTACAATTTTTAATTTAGAAAGCATATTTGATAAAAATTTAATTTATGATAGAAGACATGTTTTGGTGAAGTTATTTTTAAAATGTATTTTAGAAGACACATATTTGGAAATTTTATTTTTGGAACTTTGAATGTTGTAATGAATTCACTTTTTCATTTTAATTTAGATGCATTCTATTGTCATTTACTATGTTTTAATTTATAAGACTTATGGTTACAATTATTTTATATGATTGACATTAGAAGTCACATTTTTATCACATAATAAGAAACTGCTATTTTGTGATGTAATTATTACTCATATTATATTCTACGTATGTGTCATATATTTTTAAATATTGTCAATGTATTTCCTACACGTGTAATGTTGTTTATTAACTACAAACATGATGTCTTATATCATTTCAGAATATATTTTTGTATATTATCTAAAAACATGATGTTCAAACATATTTGATTTAGGTGTTATCTGCATGGAAAAGATTCATCAGTGCCCTGATCTTGAGCTTTCATTTAAGAACATGCTATAAACTTTTGGTAGATTTGGCAGCAGACCGCCTTATTTTTTTTTTTTTTTTTTTTCCCCCCGTGTTTCCATCCTGTTTCAGGATTCTGCGGTCAACACCAGCATCTTTCAGCTGTATGTTGATTCCTAGGCTAGATTACGCTCATCAGCACGCCACGACTTTCTGAGCGACCGGCTCCATACTCTCATAAGTCACTTTTGCGATTCGAACCACTGCTAATTCTCGTCACGTCACGTGACGAGAGTATTCGGAGTTAGCGGAGAAAGCTGCTAACCCCTCGGCCACGGAGCCGGACTTTGTTGTAGGTAGGTTTAATAATTTTCCTCTGCCTCTCATCTCCCATCACAGTGGCGTTTAGACTCCCTGCCAACTCACACTAAGCCCTCCTATCTGTAGACTTGTTCCTGATTAGTTGAATTTTGCAAATACAGTTTTCTATTTGAATAAGGGAACCAGTCCCATGCTACCTCTCCCTGTTCACCTCTTGAAACATGCATGGTAGGTTACAGTTTTACCATGATAGGTTACAGTTTTACTATTCTTTGCTTCCCTTATGGGCCCCTGTTGTAAATGAGCAAGGGTAGATTTTATCATTTTCAAATTTAGGGTAGTAGCCTATTCATCCATTACTTTGTGATTTCCAACTTCTGTGGGATTTTTAACTTGCAGTGTGTTGACAACCCTCCCAATTTTTGCCTTTATCCATGAAGGTTAGGCATCTGATACACTACTCAAAGATCAGGAGAGAGTTTAACACCTGTAGCTTTCTTATTTTGGGGAAAAATTATCCACAGCGGGCTCCTACTTGGTACTTGTAAAATTAGAGACAGACACCCTACTCTAAGCCGCTCCACCTGCATACAGACATAGAATATAAAGATATTCCCCTAGTGGATACTGTTGTTGAAGTGTGAAATGTCAGGTCTTCAGATATTCTAGGCCAGTGGCTTTCAACCTTTTTTTTTTTGGCCCATGCACCCCTTCACCATATGGTGATGACATGAGCACAGTTGGACAGGGATTTGATGCCAGCTCAACATCAATGGCTACAGAAGGAAGGGAGTGAAAGACTTGCCACATACTCCTCCTTGCACCCAGGCTCACAAACATGTCATGGTCCTAATCACAGCCTGGGATTCTGAGATAAGAAGCAAAACATGTTTTTTTTTCCTTCAAATTTTAATTTTCTCTTCATTGTTCTAATTTTTTTCATCTTTTCATTCTTCTCATCCCGTTTCCCATGCCTTAATGTAGTCACTGGAGGGTCTTCTCCATGATTATATGTTGTGTTTTGTGTACGTATTTGTTTGCCGATGAAGGTTAGTCGCAGCAACTCCTGTATTTTTCATAATTCTGTTCTGTAAGGCTGCATTACTTTGTGTTATTTTATATTATTTACTAGTACTTCACATACCCACAGAAAGTTCAGCTATGGGACTTCTTTTATCTGCTGAGGATTGAACCCGGACCTCTGTCATGGCAGGCAAGTGGACTAATCACTATGTCATCGCAGCTCCACATACAACCATATTGTTGCATATTATCTACAAACACAATCATTCTATCCACAAACATGTCAGATACTATCTACAGACATGAACAATTTGTTGTGTGTCCTTTACCAGATGTCACAATCAACTCCAGCATTTTTTGACTTTTTGTCATTTACTATGCAATTTTTATGCTCAGTAGTTTGCCGTTGCATCTACAGACATTGTATCATGTGTAATCTGCAAATATGATGCCACAAGATGGCTACACACTTTATTGTCATGCATCTACAAACACAACCTGGACAGAATGATACAGCAGGGAGTGACCAGAGGATTTGGCCAACACTTAGTACCTTGAAGAAAGACCAGACGGACACATAATCATATTGCAACTGGTACCATTAATATTTGGACTCTTCGCTGGTTGTAGAAGATGAGGACAGAGTGTGTATGGGAATGTCCCGGGTTCTATCATGTCGATTCTTGACTCAACTCATATCTAACTCAACTCATATCTACGAACATTCTCTTACATATTATCTATGCACCTAATGTCCGTTCAGATTATCTGTACACATGTTATATATTATCTACAAATATAATGTCATATTGTTCATTAGCATGTTGTGGATTATCTACAAACCTTTTGTTTTATATTATTCACAAATGTGTTGTCATGTATTGTCTGTAAACATGTGTATTATTTACAAATGTAATGTTACAGATTATCTACACACAAATCATCGTGTATTATCTACAAGCATAATCTACAAATGCAAAGAATACCATGGACAAACAGAAAAACCAATGAACACGTCCTACAAGAAACAAATGAAAATCGTAAACTGATTAGAGGAATTAGACGTTGACAGTAAAAAAATTGTGGGCATGTTATGAGAAGAAATAAATTAGAGAACTTGGTGACAACTGGCAAGATCGAGGGGAAGAAGACAAGGGGAAGACAGAGAAGTAAATACCTGGATGGCTTGGCCACGTTATATGGTCGAGACAAGAACACTGAGCTGATCCACGACTCTGGTGATTGAGTGAGATGGCAAATCATGGCCGCACACGCTTATCAGCATGGCGCATGATGAATGGATAATCTACAAACAAGTTGTCATGTATTATCTACAAATATGTATATTATCTACAAACATAATGTAATATATTGTCTACAAGCATCAAACAAGCTGTTATGGATTGTCTACAAACATAATGTAATATATTGTCTACAAGCATCAAACAAGCTGTTATGTATTGTCTACAAACATAATGTAATATATTGTCTACATGCATCAAACAAGCTGTTATGTATTGTCGACAAACAAGTTGTCATGTATTATCTACAAACATAATGTAATATATTGTCTACATGCATTAAACAAGCTGTTATGTATTGTCTACAAACATAATGTAATATATTGTCTACAAGCATCAAACAAGCTTTTATATATTGTCTACAAACAAGTTGTCATGTATTATCTAGAAATATGTTTTCATGTATTATCTTTAAACTTTGTGTCATTTGTATCTTATTATGTATTGTCTTCAAACAAGTTGTCATGTATTATCAACAAGCATGTTGTCATCTGTATGTTGTCATGTATTTTCTATAAACATGTTGTCATATAATATACTGCAGAAATACCTCAGAAAACTTTTCTATGACAGTGTCCAGCAGTTGATGAAGCTTCCTTATATTTGCAAATTTAAAAAAAAAAATCACTGTAAAATATGATACCAGTGTTCTGTATCTTTTGATGTTTATGTCATGTCTGGTTTAGTTTGTTATGATACTCATTATTTACACATGGCGTTTTCTGTGACATCTGTAATCACATATGTTACCTCAGAAGTTGGAGAGGGTTTACCATGTCAAACATGGCAACTGTAGCAGTGTTAAACTCGGTAATGTGATGAGTTGTGAGGGTACAAGCCTTATCCTGGTGCGAGGAAACGCAATCTAAAGACTAAACATAATGGCAGGGCAGACCAGGATCGAAGCTCCAAAAGGCAGACGGAGCATTGCTTTGCCAATCAAGCAGCTTCTGCAGCATTTCTTGTTCCAGATCCAAAGGCAGACGGAGCATTGCTTTGCCAATCAAGCAGCTTCTGCAGCATTTCTGGTTCCAGATCCAAAGGCAGACGGAGCATTGCTTTGCCAATCAAGCAGCTTCTGCAGCATTTCTTGTTCCAGATACTTTGGTGTTACCTTTCCTCTGGATTAAACTAGGCAGGCCAAGAGAGAGAGATCATGCTGCTTGGACAACACATGGTCTCGACAATTCAGCCCAGGCTTTTTGCAATGGAGAGGTTGTTATACCTTTTTTGAAGCACTGTGACAGTCACGAAAATCCTATATTGTTTTCTTAGATTGGGATCTCTTTAAAATCTTCATGTACTTTTGTATGATTTTGCATATATATATATATATATATATATATATATATATATATATATATATATATATATATATATATATATATAATTACAAAATTAGTGTGTTTGGGAAACAGTGGCTAAAACAATCTAGTGATTCAAATGTGTGTATGCCAGAATTACACATGCTGCTGTAAACATGAGTGTGTTTGGGAAACAGTGGCTAAAACAATCTAGACATTCAGCACGGGACTCATTCTGAGATTGGCATTCTATGTGGGACTTCTGGCTAGCCACACAAGGAGAATGATATGTCTGAATGCCCAAATGAAGTTTGAGTGTGTAGCCACCCAATGGCTGTTGAGGCCAAGCTTCTATAATGCTGGAGTTGAATATGTGTGTTAGAATGTATTTCAGGATCATGAGTATTTCGAATGAAATCTTTATTTTCAAAGGGTTAAGAATTGGGCACATAATTCTAATATTTAAGAATATAATCATCATCATCAAGTGCCTTGATGTTACTCCACATCTGTGATTTCCATCAGCATGTATAAATTGGTGTGCTGACACTCTTCCAACATAAGGCTGTCAAGAATATTCTATCACGGTCTTCCTTTATCTCTTTTTTCCATAAATCATTCTAGTTGTCACAGTATGTTCTAGTCTTCTCATAATGTGGCCAAACAATTATGACTGCCTCTTTCTGATGTTTGTGATAAGTTTTTGTTGTGTCTTAACCACTTTCAGAATGTGTTGATTACTTATTTTGGCTGTCCAAGATAGTTACAGCAATCTTCAGTAAAATGTAAAGACAACAAATGAAGAGTTGATCGATGTTGCTGTTAATTGATTTTGGACTTGAATTATTGCAGCCACTGCTACAGGACAAATAAGCACCATTAAAATAACAGCGCACCTTGGCAAAACAATTCTCTCTGTAAGAGACACACAACTGTGATTGCTACAGAAATCTTGTCATATTCTGATGTTGCAAGGTAGCAAAACATAAAGAAGACTGTCTCATACTCATACTGTAACATACAACATACAGATTATATTAAAACATCACATGATTCAAAACCAGCTACAATTTGTTTTGAAACAAATAAAATTTATTTTTTCACAGAAGAAAACAAAACAAAATAAACATAACAAAATCTATTTCTACTTGGAAAATCAAGAAATTTGGGTTGCTTTAGGTGAGATCAATACAAAAGCTCTCAGATTTCTAATTTCTGTTCTTCTTCTAGTTCACCAGCAAGTGGTTAGAGGTGGATATTCATGTGTGGATGTGGAAGAATCCACATGGGTGTTTGCAGGTGAACGTGTGGTCAAATGATTTCATATGAGATAGCTTTTAGGGTATAAGAGGAATGAGACGTGGGTAGGTTAACTATTCACACGGCATGATGTTGTTTGCATATGATATTCAATCAAGTTTTTTAATGGATGACACATCCCGATGAAACCAGTAATTGTACTTGAAAATATCAATTCTGTGTGCTAATATTTCAATAGGTTTACATTCAGGCGATTAGTTAGTAAATTTTACATGTCTCACAAATAAATGATAAAGGAAGTATATATATTTAATTTTACTGAGCTGCAGGAAAGGTCCAAATATATAAGAAAGTGACATGCAGTATAAACAAAAATTACTGTTAATACATTTAATTTTAATATATTTGTCACTCTTGTGAAGACTTTTAGATGATTTTCTCTGTGATCATGATATTTGCACAGCCCAAATGCTACACGCATATTATTTCCTTTTAAACCTCCACTGCCTATAGTATTACAGATGATTATGGATATTGGAACAGAATGTTTTAAAAAAAAATGAATATTTGAGCAGAAATTCACGTTAAAATTCAGTTTCATTGTTTGAGCAAAGTAATTTTTTGAGCAGAAAATTATAATTTAATTTTGTAAAACAAAGAGTGAGTTTTGAGCAATGATTTAGTTTTATTTTCACAATCACAAAAAAACTTAAGTTGTTTACTTTTAGCAGAAAGCTTCATGATTTTTTTTTTTTAAAGCAGACAATTTAATTAAGCTTGTAAGTTCCATTATTTGAACGAAAAAATACAGTTGCGCAACAAATTGGATACCCAGGTCAGTGATGTGATTGTAACAAAAGACCTGAAGTAAACTTGCTTCAAAACTTTCTCTTCCCAGAAGGCCACTGTTAAGATAATACAATTTCATCTTAGGATACTGTTTCTGTTTCTCTGATCTTGACAACCAAACACTGCAGACACATCACCACAACTGATTTCACCATCTCACATGCCAGGCAATTGATATGATCATGTTGTAGATGACACTGTTTGTGAATATTTACACGGGATTGCTGTACAATTATATTGACCACACAACCCATCGAATGCTGATTGGTCTATACAAATATGGGGCAAGCACCATATACCCAGCAAGCCTCGAGATATTTAAAAGGGTCTTGTTTATTACTTTTACTTGATTGCTGTACAACAGCTGCCAGACAACCAGATTGTTTAAACAAAATGGTACAATTGTTACTTGATCTGTAACTGATTATCTTAATATTACCGCAGGAATATGAAAAAAAAGACTTCTTCACATATATTAGGTAATAACTTTATAAGATGGGGTGATCAATTCCTTTTCTCATCAGCTAGGGTTTAAGAACTTTATAATTAAGAAAGTACACAAAATATGCCTGGTTCTTAGAGGCAGTCTTCTGATAATGAAAACACCTGAGAGCTGTTAACAAAACAAAAACTGGGAAGGGTCAGTAGCTGGATCACAGTTTGCCTGGTGCGTCACATGTAGAATGATCTGACAAACATCAACAGAAGAACTTTATGCATTTGGCCCTTTCAAGACCTTCTGGATGAAATCTGGCAAAGGAAATATAAAAAGTGGAACATTTTAATCTGGCACGACTTACATCCATAGGATAAACAATATGCTATAGTCCACACGTCAACGTCTTTGTCTGAGGGCTAGTGAATGCAGTTTAACAATCCCCACATAAAAGGTTCCATGTCAGTAGCGGGCGATTTGGGAGCACATAACTTTGCACTGATTTTCAAAATGGTATGAGCCGTGGCCATTCAAAAAACAAACGTTAACTACTGAACATAAAATCACATTGAAAATAAGAAAACAGCCAATTAATGCTGGGGTTGACTGGAACTATCTTTTATAGTTCATATAAATAATAAAAGTATGTGACAAACTTCATAGTAATTCTTTCATAGTAGGTAGCTTCCAACACAAGTAATAAGTGCACCTTGCATGAACTGCTCACTATTTAATCTTCGCTTGTTGCTACATGGTGACTGCTTGCGCACTTATTCCTCATCCCATGAAAAATATCTCCCAGCATTGGTACATTTATTGTAATAATAGCAAACACATTTGGCTGCAGTGCAGTATAAAATCAGCAGTACATTATAACAGTTGTCAACAGGTAGTCCAATTTCCCTTGTGTTCCTACATTGTATGTAGAGTACACAAGTTTCACTACACAGAAGTGTAGTGGCTAATAAGCTTGTCAGCTGGTCATGTTATGAAATTCCCATATGATAGGAATGTTTTAAACATTTGCCTGAGCTTCCTGATTGACCCAAACTAAAACGGGTACTAGGAAATATTGTGGGAAGTTAAGGAGACGGTGTGATATCAACCTCATCACCCATTGAGTTCCGATTGGTTTATATAAATAGATAGCTAGCACCATATACCCAATATGCCTCAAGGCATGGCAAAGGATTCTTTACATTGTTATTTTTGTTTCATTCTTTCATGACTCAGCAATAGTAAATTAATTTAGCTACTTTTTCTGCCTTTTACCTGCCCACTTTCCCAATGGAGCATGCCAAGTTCTAATTTCCTTGCTATCTTGTGTAGTTCTCTATTTTCCTCTTTGTGTCTTACTGAATACTGGTCATGATATGCTCAACATTCTTTTCTGTCCATGATATACTCAACATTCTTCTCTGTCCACAATATACTCAACACCCTACTCTGACCATGAATGCTCAACATTCTTCTCTGTCCATAATATACTCAACATTCTTCTCTGACAATGAATGCTCACCATTAATCTCTGTCCACAATATACTCAACAATCTTCTCTGATCACGACATACTCAACATTCTTCTCTGTCCACGATATACTTACAATTTTTCTCTATGATATTCTGAACATTCTTCTCTGTTCATGATTTACTCAACATTCTTCTTCGCCTATGATGTACTCAACATTATTCTCTGCCCACAATATTCTCAACATTCTTCTCAATAACCATGCCTCTACTATAATCCAGTTTCTTCACCATTTCATTACTGATTGTACTTCATAGTGCTTATTGTGACTTGCAGCTCTGTGAGTTATCTCTCTTCATGTCTACTACTAAGTCTCATTGAGCCTAATAAGTCATCATTACTCATGAAGAGACGTTTACTCAAAGCATATAGGAATAGCCAGGTGGACTTTTAATCAAATTACTACTGGAATAATCTCAATGAGAACTATTCAGTGGCTTTTGAAGAAGTGTATGGGGCGTGTATGGAATGTCCCATGTGCAATGGCATTGAATCTTAAGTTAAGCATTAATATAGGCTTTGTTGAATGAAAGCAAGTTGTATATTGAATATTACTTCCAACACCTTAGGGCAGATTTTCCAACAGTATTCGTTACAAGGTGTTACCAATGCTCTAGTAATGACACTGCACCCACCTTCATATTTGACATTTCCTTCCAAATCTTCTCTTGTGTCTGTGGCCTTGATAATGTCATCAACCATCTCATCAGAGAGTTTCTCGCCTGAATAAAGGAAAGAGAAGCTGCTGTCAGTTTGTAATATCGTTGATTTATCAAGTGCGTGAGTCTGAAAAAGTCACGTGAATGTGAGGGAAGAAGAAATGGAAACACAGGTCAAAGATCTAGACACTTGTCAAGATATACAGTATTGATTGCAGACAGAGGACAGGATCTTCAGCATTTGATGAATGCTGTTAGACTGTACAGTGACTAAGTTAGAAAGTTAGTTGCATATTCTTTACAGGGTGTCAATCAACCCCAGCATTTTTTAGCTGTTTGTAATTTCTTGGCAAGTTTATCTTGAGTAGCTTGCCATTGCTTTCTGAATGACAGGCACTCACACCATTGTATGAAAACTAACGCAAGGCGGTCTGCTGCCAAATTGCTTGCAGCTGTGTTTTGAACGTGGTATGCGGGATTACAAATTGTGTCCCTTCGCCACACAGTGAGTACTGAGTAGGGTTATGATTAAACAGTAAGAAAACGGATTATTTTTTGTATTTTAAATAATTTAGAGAGTATGAGAGGAATTGCTCTTGGTGGACATAACATCAATAACACAAGACCTGCAGATGATACATTATTGATTGCAGACATCATTTAGTAGATGTGGTTATTGGACATATTGAGCAGCTAGGGCTAGAATTGTGAGAAAACAGAAATTACAGTCATCTCCAAGAAGGAAGAAACACAACAATGTAACATCCAATTAAATGGAAACATTCTTAAATGGATAAAAAGTCGACAGGGTCGACTTTATTGCACCGGGTTTTATCCCATAAGGCTCGGTTTCTTACCGCACTACGGAAAGCGTCGCACAAAGCACGAACTCGTAGCTCTAGCTGCGACCCACAGGAGTCTTCAAAAATTTCACTCGTGAACTGAAGGACGCGACCCGGAATCGAACCCACAACCTTCGGAGCCTGAGTCAAACGGCTTGACCACTTTGCCACGAAGAAATGGATGAATAGGTACAATTATCATAGAACAGATACAACATTTGGCAGAAGATGCCTAGTAGCAATTAGAAGAAGACTCACCTTGGCAAAAGTAGTCTTTAGCAAAACAGAAAGCAAATATATATATATATATATATATATATATATATATATATATATATATATATATATATATATATATATATATATATATAATACAGGAATTATATGACACATGAGAAGATACACACTGGACATAGTTTAACAACTGGTCGGATTAATGATAAAACAGATATATGCATAGGACTCCTGTGAATGTAATACTCTTGTGATTTTAGTGTTGTTATCAATGCCCCTCTATGGTTGTTATTTTATTGCTGTTATTGCCCTTCTAAGGTTATTATTTTATTGTTGTTATCATTGCCACTCTAAAGTTATTTTACTATAAATAGCATTGCCCATCTAAAGTTATTTTATTGTTGTTATCATTGTCCCTCTAAGGTATTTATTTTATTATTATTATAATTGACCCTGTAAGGTTTTTTATTTTATTGTTATCACTGCCCCTCTAAATTTATTTTGTTGTTGTTATCACTGCCCCTCTTTTTATTGTTGTTATCACTATCTCTATAAAATTATTGTAATTGTTATCATCATTGCCTCTCTAAAAATGTTACTTTATTGTTGTTGAAAGTTCCACTAAGATTGTTATTTTATTGTTGTTATCTAATTGCCCCACAAATATTGTTATTGTTGTTATCATATTGTTGTTATCACTGCCCTCTGAGGTTGTTATTTTAGTGTTTTTATCACCACCCCTCTAAAATTGTTATTTTATTGTTATTACTGCCCCTCTAAAAAGTTTATTTTATTGTTGTTATCACTGCCCCTGTAAGGAGGTTGTTATTTTAGTGTTCTTATCCCCAACCTCTAAAATTGTTATTTTATTGTTGTTATTACTGCCCCTCTAAAAAGTCTATTTTATTGTTATTATCACTGCCCCTCTAAGGTTGTTATTTTATTGTTGTTACCAATGCCCCTCTAAGATAGCTGCTGATACCTCCAGGAACTGAAACATTTAAAAGTAACCACAAAAATAACATTTCTTAGATACGTGAAGACAATTAATTGCATGCCCTTTACAGGACATCACAATCGACCCTAGTATTTTTGGCTGTTTCTGATTTAATAGGACATTTTACGTTCAGTATGTTTTCTAAAGGACTCATGCACATACCATAGAAATCAACGCAAGACGATGTGCTTCCACATGATCTGCGGCTGATTTCGAACCATTGACTCAGAAGAACTGGGAATTGTGAAAATTGTTCACTGCCACTAATCCACAGCATCAGCTACTTAAAGACGGAGGAAGAGAGAAAGCTCAGGGAAAAGGCTAGATTTGAATGGACTACGTACCCAGACATGTGAGGACGTGCCTCATTTCTGCAGCTGAGATAAATCCCTGGCCCTCTCTGTCAAATGTTTTAAACGCCTCGTTAAAGTCAGCGAATGTGCCAGTGTCTTTTTCTTTGGAGACGGCAGAGTAAATGGGCAGAAACTCCTCAAATTTGTATGCTTTTTCCCCTGCAAATATAAGACACCCGAATTGCTTTAAGATTAGTCTTCAGAGCAGAAGTAGGCTACACATAAGCTAATGCTTCAAATTTCACATATACATAAAGAATATGAATAAGCATTGGCAGATACAGACAGGTTTCTTTACAGACGAGTTTATGTGCACAGTGACGAGTTTATGTGTACAGTGACGAGTTTATGTGTATAGTGATGAGTTTATGTGTACAGTGACAAATTTATGTGTAAGATGTAACAGACAATAGAATATTTACGCCCGCGTTACCAGGGCCCTTAAGGGAAGCAAAGAAAAGTAACATTGTAACCTACCAAGCTTGTCATAAGAGACGACTAGGGAGGGTTGGCAAGAGACTGGCAGCTTCATTCCTTAGAAAATGTTGGCTACAAAATCCAGCCAGTCATGAACAACCTTACAAAGGGCTTGGACTGAGGGCATATCCTCCATTAGGAGATGGAAGGCAGAAGAAGAGGAAGAACATGTTTATACACAAACACTAACAGATAATAACAAGTTTACATCTAAAATATCAACATTTGGAAATTTAACAATAATAATAAACTGTATTAGGTCTTAGTCAGAACTGGAAATTTAACAACACATTACTCCAAAACACAGAATATGTACAATATATGACAGACCTGATATATACATACACTGTTAGTATAACCAACTGACAATATTAGACAATACCAGGACTTACTGGAAAACACAATACAGAGCACAACCCAACAACTAGCATCCATCATACATAAGCATAGACTGCAGCAAGAAAAGATCATGCAAACAGCAATACATTTAACAAAGTAAACCGATAGAAACTCACCACACTTGCATGCAACAGAAGTGCAACTAGAACAACACCAATAGCACAGATACCTGGGTGTACTAATTAGAACAAAACTCAACACCATCACGCAAGAGACACACAGGAAACAATACATGACAATAGAACAAAATATACAGCGTAACAGACAAATAAACACAATAATAGTATTAATAGACTTGTAAGGAATCACACAAACCACACACATAACAGAGGCATTCCAGCAATACTATACACACTTATTCACAGCAGAGACAGTAAACAAAGATACAAGATATCGTCTTGCAATACACACAGAAGCTATCAGACACATAGAAAGACATACTGGACACAAAACTGACACTAGAAGACATAACACATGCACTTAGTAAAATGAACAAAGAAAAGACACCAGGACCAGACGGATTGACAGTAAAATTCTATCAACAGTTCTTTCCTATTAAACGTAAATTTCTTCTAAAAGCCTATCAGGAAGCCTTTCACAAATAAGAACTCCCTGATAGCTGCAACTTATCTTATATAACAAGTATACACAAAGCAAAGACAGACAAGACACAGCTGAAAAATTACAGCCCAATTTCACTTCTTAACACAGATTACAAAATTCTGACCAAATCACTCGTACACAAAATCAGACAATTTCTGCCAACACTAATAACAATATACCCAAACCAGCAATGTGGTGTACAACACAGGAGTATACACAACCACATTCATCTCATTAGAGACATTATAACATTCATTCATTCATTCATTCATTAGCATGTCCTTTGCAGAACCTCGCTCTTAGAACAACTTTCCCGAAAACCTCTCGATCATAAGAAAGATGTCCCGCTTCCGATACACCCATCTGGAGATCATCCGCCACAACCTGCACCCATCTTCTCGTTGCATTCCTCTTCCTCTCTTCCCAGGCATATAACCCTCCATTATTGTTCTCTTCAAAGTGTCGCGACGCTTCAAGTTACCAAAATATTTCAATTTTCTTTGTTTTATCGTCTTTAATAGCCAACATGCTTCAATATTCAGCGCTTGAAGTATGGATGCATTTGTTCTTTTCTTTACCCAAGATATTCTTAGAACTCGTCTTTAACATTTATATTCAAAGATCGAATCTCTGGTATGTTATGACCACCGATATTTGGGGCATCATATTGCTCCCTGGTTATGTCATCGCTGACATTTTCTCTTTATACGAGGGTAAGTTAATAAGTAAGTCACAAATGGTTGTAGAAAAATAACTAAATATGATAACAACTTGAAACCAGTTTATTTGTATACATACATGTCCTTTTATTTCTCAACATAATGTCCACCAACACTGATGCACTAATCCCATAGTTTTATCAGGTCTTCCAAACCGGCTGCATAGATCTGCGTGTCCTGTTCTCATTCACCTGCTATCTCAAAGAACTGTGACCTCGTAACTTTTCCTATCCCAGCTATGCACCGCTTTACTGGAAATCGCTAGGGGCTAAGTCCACTGAAAACTCACCTTGGCGGAAGACATTTCGCGAATGACGTCGAAGTTAAATGAGAAGTGAAAACGTGGATTAGAAAACAGAGCACGCAGTTCTGTGAAGCCGGTTTGGGAGAAGTGATAAAACTATGGAATAAGTTCATCAATGTTGGCGGAAATTATGTTGAGAAATAAAGGGACAATGTATGTATAAACATAAACTGGTTTCAAGTTGTTACCATATTTAGTTATTTTTTTACAGACATTTGTGACTTACTTATTAACTTACCCTCGTATTTTCGGCGCACAGGTTAAACAAATAGGGGGCAGCACACAGCCCTGGCGGACTCCTTGCTTGATGTCTAATCAGTCTGAAGTCTCGCCATCTATTATAGCCGCTGCTTGTTGGTCTAGATCGGGGGGAGGGGGGGGTGGCACGAGACTACGGCCCGCGACGTCATTTCATCTGGCCCGCCGACGCACTCGAACTTGCTTGATATAACGTATTTTTTTTTTTTTTTTTGCTGTTGATGTTTTGGCAAGTTTACGTTCAGTAGTTTGCCATTGCGTTCTGTAAGACCGGAACCCATACCACAGCATAAAAAAACCAGCGCAACAGGTCTGCTGCCAAATCGCATGCAGCTGTGTTTCGAACGTGGGTATACGGGATTACGAACAGCGTCCATAAGACCTTCGCCACGGAGAACGGCGCAAGTATTGTACAGAATGAGTATGCGGCCCGCGCTCACCATTTTGTCAGTTATCCGGCCGGCCGTGAAAAATGTGACCCCTCATCTAGAGAGAGCATTTTTATGAGTTGTACTAGTTACATGTGATAGAAAGCCCATATTCCTTAAGATCTCCCAAAGTTTCTGATGCTGTACACAGTGAAATGCCTTTGAATAATCCACAAAACATGAGAATAGGTCTACATCAAATTCTCTGCACTTCTCGATTATAACACACACACACGCACGCACACATACACACTAAAAAGATTGTCCATCCTGCCTCTTGTGGTAAAAAGTGATAGACAATTGAAATTTCGAAATTACTGTGCGAATCAATCAATCAATCATGTGCCATGCCGGAAAGCGTGGGCGGTCATGACTCGCCATTTGACTCGATCACCAGCGTCGTGGATCAGCTCAGTGTTCCTGTCTTGTCCATGTCATGTGGCCAAGCCATCCAGGTATTTTCCTCACGGTCTTCCTATTGGTCTGTTCCCTTCGATCTTGCCAGTTGCCACTAAGTTCTCCAAGTCATTTCTTTTCATAACATGTCCAAACATTTTGACTGTCTACGTCTAATTTCTCTAATCAATTTACGATTTTCATTTGTCTCCTGTAGTACTTGGTCATTGGTTTTTCTGTCTGTCCATGGTATTCTTTGCATTTTCCTCAGAAACCACATTTCTGCAGCCATCAAATGTTTTTCAGCTTGACTGCTCATTGTCCAAGTTTCACATCCATACAAAAGAACAGACTCTATGTACCCTCTCAAAACTATTTTTCTCGTTTCAATTGACATTTTTTTATTGGTCAGAATGTTTTTCATCTTGCTAAAGGCTACTTTCGCCATGGCGATTCTTGTTCTAATCTCTTCAAGGCATCTCCCATCAGATGTTATGACTGTTCCGAGATAATTGTACCGATTCACTTGTTGAAGAATATTCTATTCCCATTTACTTGTATATTACACTGTGCGACTACGTGTATATTATTTCAGCTTGAAGGATTCATCTAATTACTTTAGTTTGTGTTGTGTGATTTCTGCAGTATGTACACGATGAGATGCACCGAAATATCATAATATGCCAGACAAAAATAGTGCAATCTATTGTTTGTCTTCATTATTCAAATGTTGTATTGTATAATCATAAATGTACATATGTGTATTTGTTTTATTCTCACATGTATCACTTAACACTAACAAAAACAGCAACACTCTTTGATATACACAAAACAAAAGAAACACACATTTCACCTTGCAAATACACACTGCTTTGTATGAAATAAAGGTTTGGAAAATTTTTTTTAAAAACCACCACAAGACAAATCACCAGGACCAGACGGACTCACTGTAGAATTCTACCAGCACTTCTTTCCTATGGTCGATTCCGCCATTACCCTAACCCCGTTCAACCTCAAGGAGAAGTTATATTCGGGTCCATCCCTGGCTCAGATTAATAATCCTGTGACTGACTCAGCCGCACATAGCAGCTGCCCACTGGTTTTACCCTCATAAACTTATTAATTTGAAGGTAATTTAATTGTTGCCCGTAGGGAGTAATCCTCTATCTCAGCATTTCCTTGGCCAATTCCTATCCTCGGCATCTTCCTTTTAAAAGTCTACCAAGAGAAGGCTTCTTTTAGAGGCCAACATGGCCGAATGAAGCTTTCATTCTTAACCTTCCGGTGTTTTGATGCCGATGTAGGAACAAATGAAATTAAAATAGTGGAAAGGGACATAACAACATAAGTTATTTCAAGGGACATTACTAAAGGAAGTAATAATATTTATATGATTTAAATAATTTGTATTTATCTTAATTTTTTTCTAAAATGTTCACATAATTTAGCGACATTTATTTGCAGCATAAATGATAGGACAATAATTTAAGTAATATTTAACTTTTTTGTAAAAATAATGACTTTGTTTTACACGCTTGAGAATATTGTAACTCATGTTCCCATTTCTCCTCATTATTAAATTAAATGTTTTAAAGTTGTGATGTCACTGATGGTAGCTTTTAGGATCCAAAGTTTTTGTCCGGCCTGTGAAAGGCCTAGTAATAAGACCTTGAACAATGGAAAATTCCATTAACCAAGTTGATTTATTTGGTTGTTTCCGGGATTTGAGATTTAAACATTGAGCACAACTTACTGCTGGCAACGCTGATCGTATTCCGGTACAAACCTGGAAGGAATCAACATTGGGGGACGATACATTAATAACATTAGATATGCAGATAATGCATTCTTGATTGCAGACAATAAACAGGACCTGCAACATTTAGTAGATGCGGTTGATGCACACAGTGAGCAACCAGGGTTAGAACTGAATAGTAAGAAGACACAGATTATGGTCGTCACTGGAAAGAAGGAAATACCACAATATGATATACGAGCAAATGGGCATATTCTTAAGCAAGTGAATCGATACAGTTATCTCGGCACAGTCATAACATCTGATGGGAGATGCCTTGAAGAGATTAGAACAAGAATTGCCATTGCGAAGGTAGCCTTTTACAAGATGAAAAATATACTGACCAATAAAAAGATATTATCAATTGAAACGAGAAAACGAGTGTTGAAGTGCTACATAGAACCTATACTTTTGTATGGATGTGAAGCGTGGACAATAAGCAGCCAAGCTGAAAAACTGCCGATGGCTGTGGAAATGTGGTTTCTGAGGAAAATGCAAAGAATACCTTGGGCAGACAGAAAAACCAATGAACAAATCCTTCAAGAAACAAATGAAGATCGTAAACTGATTAGAGTCATTAGACGCAGACAGTCAAAATATTTTGGGCATGTTATGAGAAGAAATGACTTGGAGAACTTGGTGACAACTGGCAAGATCGAAGGGAAGAGACCAAGGGGAAGACCGAGAAGTAAATACCTGGATGGCTTGGCCACGTGGCATGGTCGAGACAGGAACACGGAGCTGATCCACGACTCTGGTGATCGAGTGAGATGGCAGAACATGACCGCCCACGCTTATCGGCATGGCACATGATGGGTGGATGGAGACTCGAGTTTCGCAGGAAAATAGCCATACTGAGAAAGCTAAGTAGAACCACATGGGGAGCCAGTGGGAAAATACTTAGCAAAGTCTATCAATAGAGCATACGACCTCACCTGGAATACGGGTCACCTGCGTGGTGTTCAACATCAAAAAGCATACTACAAGAGCTGGACAAAGTGCAAAATCCAGCTCTTAGAGTCATCACAGGAGGGATGAGATCAACCCCTGTACTAGCAATGGAGAAAATGGGGAGGACACAAGCACTGAGAGAACGCAGAGATACAAAAACACTAATACAAGCAGAAAAGTCCCTCAGCTTGCCAGGCCACCCTATGAAGAACCGATTTGAAAACTTAGCAATGGGGCGGTTGAAAAGAAGTAGTTTTATCCACCAGGCCAAACGACTCTGCAGGCAAACCACGATCTTCCCACAGTTGGTATTTCTCTTCCCCCCCCCCCCCCCAACAACTATTCCAGAGCGAACGCCATGGAAAGATGAACATAGACTATCGCTACAAATCCAGACAAAAGTGAGAGGAATATTTGACAAGGAAGAACAGAACAATGTACAGCGCAGAACAGCCACTCTCAGCTTCCTTGATGACGAATACCTACAAGATCTCTGGATCCGAGTCTACACAGATGGTCAGCACAAAATGCTGTTCGAAATGGAGGAGCGGGAGTGTACATAGAATACCCAAATAATACTAGGGACACGGCCAGAGTTCTAACAGGAAAGTACTGCCATAACTATGATGCTGAAATTGAGGCAATCAAGGTAGCAACAGATAAATTACAAAATATCAGCCATAGTACACAACCTGTGGTGTGACAGATGCAAAATCAGTAATAGAGGCGCTCCTGTCTGGGAAATTGCCAGTCCTAAGGACACTACTTTCTGAACTTAGCAGTCAGCATAAGGTCACCATACAGTGGATACCATCCCACTGTGGAGTACCCGGAAACGACAGAGCTGATCGATTGGCTAAGGAAGGAGCAAAAGAAGAACAACCTGATGTGCCCATTACATACCACCAAAAGATAAGAATGATCAAATCAGTTAGAAGGCCACCAAACTCAACTCAAGACGACTACCACGTTATGGACAGACCAGAACAGGTCATTATTCTACGCCTAAGAACAGGACACGATAGATTACGCAACCACATGTATACAACATTCATGATTGGTGACTCAGCCATGTGCACATGTGGTTTGGCGTCGCAGACAGCAGAGCACATACTCCAGGACTGCCCAAACTACAACATATCCAGGCAAACCTTCTGGCCTAGAGAGACAACAATGGAAGATAAACTCTATGGACCGCTGAGTGAACTAAAAAAGACTGTTAGATTCATACAAGAGACAACATTGCAGTTATAGACAAATTTCAGGCGAACGTAAGGAGAAGAAGAAGCTCTGGATTGAGCTCGTCAGTAGTGCATATCTTTGACTGGAAACGGGATCAATCCCGGATCACTGGTGTGTGTAGGTGCATTCAAGATGTATCATTTTCAGAAAGCAAAAGTGAATGTGAATACTTGGAGTAAGAAAGATTCAGTGATATCGTTAAACTTGCTTAAGTTAAATAAAACTGAGTGTGAATAAGAATACTTGGAGTATGAAAGAATTCCTATTGAAAGATTTTAGTTTGAAAGAATTTCTATTGAATGATTTTAGTATGCATGAGAGCAAATGATTACTCCACCATCAACATCAACAAGTCATTAATTGGCACCTTGCCGTCTTGACAGATGATAGTTTGTTAAATTGTGCTCCAAAAAGGCATAATAACTACAACCCGTGGCGATGGCGAATGTGACTGATAAGGCCAATACGCGCTATAAATGATTCGTCTACAGTGGATGCATGTGAACACATGGTCATTAACAAGTAATGTATAGGTAATTACATCATGCCACGAATGTAATATTATCACGTGTATATGGATGTATATGTTGTATTCGCAAATGTAAAAAGAAGAAGAAAAAAAAAACACACACACAACACATCTTGTAAATACACACTGTGTGTACGAAATACACGTGTAAAAAAATAAATAAATAATACTGTATAACAGTAGACGGTACTACCTGCTTTCTGTTAGCGCCGTATGTTGGGCACCACTCACCAAACCCGATATCCCACACTGTGCCAACGGTTTTGGTCGGAGGAGCGCAACTGGGAGGGTATAAGCCTTATACTGGAGCGTAGAAATGCAACCTAAAGACTAAATGTCATGGCAGGACAGACCAGGCCCAAAGCCTTGGTCGGCAACAGGTCTGGGATCGAAGCTCCGACAGGCGGACAGTTAAAGCATTGCTTGCTGACCCGGCAGCTTCTGCAGCTTGTATTGTTCCAGATGTAGAGGTGTTACCTTTCCTCTGGAGTAAACTAGGCAGGCTGAGAGGGGGATCATGCTGCATGGGCAACACATGGTCTCTACAATTCAGCCCAGGCTTTGTGTTATGGAAATATTACGCCTTTTTTGAAGCACAATGTAACAAACATTGTCTGTCAAGACGGCAAGGTGCCAGTATGATTAACACACATATACACACATATTTATATATATTTATTTATTTATTCCTGAAATCCATGTCCTATGCATGTGTAAGTAAAATCCAGCAGACACTAATAACAGGATTTTATTTACAGTGTTATAAGACACATAAGTTTACAATAACAACTGTATATTAACACATTGACAGACTTAAAGTAAACAAAATTAAACATACAAATAAGAGTAAACTTAGAAAGGGACACATTCACACCCAAACACACATATAGAGATTGAGAGAGACAGAGCGATGGTGACCTTCTAACTAATACTCATTATTAAAATATTACTAACTATGGTCAAGCCATGATATTGTAAAAACAGAGTAAAAATACAATGTATGTAATTGATACTGGAAAGAGAAGAAACATAAAATATGTACTTGATACTGGAAAGAACACAGAGTATAAACATAAAGTATATAAATGGTACTGGAAAGAGCATAGAGTAGAAACATAAAGTATATAAATGGTACTGGAAAGAACATAGAGTAGAAACATACAGTATATAAATGGTACTGGAAAGAACATAGAGTAGAAACATACAGTATATAAATGGTACTGGAAAGAACATAGAGTAGAAACATAAAATATACATTTGGTACTGGAAAGAACACAGACTAGAAATACAAAATATGTAAATGGTACTGAAAAGAACATATATTAGAAACAAATAGTATGAACATGGAACTAGAAAAGACATAGCATAGAAATAAAACATGTACTTGGTACTGGAAAGATCATAGAGCAAAAATATAAAGTATATAATTAGTACTAGAAAGAAAGAAAATAAAGTAGAAACAAACAGTACATAAACCGCAGTTTAAAGGGCATGGAGTAAAAATATAAAGAATATAATTGGTACTAGAAAGAACATGCAGTAGGAACAAACTGTATATAACTGGTACTTGAGAGAAGATGGGGTAGAAACATAAAGTATTTAATTTGTATTGGAAAGAACATAGAGTAAAAACATAAAGTATTGACAATAACAAAGAGTCGAAGCATAAATCGTACAACTGATACTAGAAAGAACATAGGGTAGAAACACAAAGTATACAATATTTAGTTGTAGTTTTAACAGGTTTTCTCAATGTGCCATGTCCTGCTCATCGCCCTTTTCTCACTTCTTGATTCACTGGTAT